>JAUDYJ010000004.1:100183912-101384983 GCA_030761175.1 Masticophis lateralis | reverse complement strand
GATCCGGGAAGGTCTGGCCTCTGACTGGGTAGATCCGGACGGGATAATCGAGGCAGGTCTTGGGGGTGTGGTTTGGGAGGAGTTCGACTCTGTGGCTCCCGAGGACATGGACAGGATCCTGGGACGGCTGAATGCGACCACATGTTTATTGGACCCATGTCCCTCCTGGTTGGTGCTGGCCTCCCGGGAGGTTACATGAGGCTGGCTCCAGAAGATTGTTAACACTTCTTTGAGTGAGGGTGTTCTGCCGGCCGCTTTGAAAGAAACGGTGGTGAGACCCCTCCTCAAAAAGCCCTCTCTGGACCCGGCTGTTTTGGCTAATTACCGTCCAGTCTCCAACCTTCGCTTTGTTGCGAAGGTTGTTGAGAGTGTGGTTGCACGGCAGCTTCCCCGGTTCCTGGATGAAGCTGTCTATCTAGATCCGCTCCAGTCCGGCTTCCGGCCTGGGCATAGCACGGAAACGGCATTGGTCGCGTTGGTGGATGATCTCTGGAGGGCACGGGATAGGGGTTGTTCCTCTATCCTGGTCCTATTAGATCTCTCAGCGGCTTTTGATACCATCGACCATGGTATCATGTTGCGCCGGTTGGAGGGGTTGGGGGTGGGGGGCACCGTTCTACGGTGGTTCTCCTCCTATCTCTCTGACCGGTCGCAATCTGTGTTGACAGGGGAGCAGCGGTCGACTCCGAGGCACCTTGTTTGTGGGGTGCCGCAGGGGTCGGTCCTCTCGCCCCTTCTGTTCAACATTTATGTAAAGCCGCTGGGTGAGATCATCCGTGGCTTTGGGGTGGAATTCCATCAGTACGCTGACGACACCCAGCTGTACATCTCCACCCCAGGCCACCCCAACGATGCCGTTGAAGTGATGTCCCGGTGTCTGGAAGCTGTGCGGGTCTGGATGGGGAGAAACAGGCTCAGACTAAACCCCTCCAAGACTGAGTGGCTGTGGCTGCCGGCGTCCCGATATAGCCAGCTGACGCCATCGCTGACTATTGGGGGCGAGACATTGGCCCCCACGGAGAGGGCTCGCAACTTGGGCGTCCTCCTGGATGCATGGCTGTCTTTAGAAGAACACATGACGGCCGTGGCCAGGGGGGCTTTTTATCAGGTTCGCCTGATACGCCAGTTGCGTCCCTTTCTAGATCGGGACTCCCTACGCACAGTCACCCATGCTCTCGTGACTTCCCGCCTGGACTACTGCAATGCTCTCTACATGGGGCTCCCCTTGGGGTGCACCCGGAGGCTCCAACTGGTCCAGAATGCGGCCGCGCGGGGAATTATGGGAGCGACGTGGCGCTCCCACGTGACACCTCTCCTGCGCGAGCTGCACTGGCTCCCGGTGGTCTTCCGGGTGCGCTTCAAAGTGTTGGTGACCACCTTTAAAGCGCTCCATGGCTTAGGACCTGGGTACTTGCGGGACCGCCTTCTGCCGCCAATAGCCTCCCACCGGCCAGTACGCTCGCACAGAGAGGGCCTCCTCCAGGTGCCGTCGGCCAGACAGTGTCGGCTGGCGACTCCCAGGGGGAGAGCCTTCTCTGTGGCAGCACCCGCCCTCTGGAATGACCTACCCCCAGAGATACGCAGGATTCCAGATCTCCGGACCTTTCGTCGGGCCCTTAAAACCCATTTGTTCCATCTAGCTGGGCTAGCTTGATCCCATCCTCCGTTTTTAAATTTGACATTGATTTTAAATTGGGTTGTTTTAATTCTCGGCCGAATAATATTTAATAATTTTTAATTGTTTTTAACTTTTGTATACCATGTTTTATTCTGGCTGTTCACCGCCCTGAGTCCGCAAGGAGAAGGGCGGTTTATAAATTGAAATAATAATAATAATAATAATAATAATAATAATAATAATAATAATAATAATAATAATAACAACAACAACATAACCCTCTGTCCAGTGGTGAGATTCAAATAATTTAACAACCGGTTCTCTGCCCTAATGATTTCTTCCAACAACGAATTCATCAAACTGCTGAGAAAGTTAACAACTGGTTCTCCCGAAGTGGTGAGAACTGTCTGAATTCCACCACTGCCTCTGTCTATGAATCAATATGTACATACCAGAGGTGGGTTTCAGCAGGTTCTGACCAGTTCTGGAGAACCAGTAGCGGAAATTTTGATAGTTCGGAGAACCAGTAGTAAAAATTCTGACTGGGTCCACCCCCATCTATTCTCTGCCTCCCGAGTCCCAGCTGATCAGGAGGAAATGGGGATTTTGCAGTAACTTTCCCCTGGATTGGGGAGGAAATGAAGATTTTACAGTATCCTTCTCCTGGTGTAGGGTGGGAATAGAGATTTTACAGTAACCTTCCCCTGCCACGCACACCAAGGCACACCATGCCCACTAAGCCACGCCCACAGAACTGGTAGTAAAAATTTTTGAAACCCACCACAGGTACATACATATATAAATATACATAATAAACTATACCAGGACACAACAGTATGTGTTGGTATGAATATATGTACATATACACACAGATATTTATATAATAACACCCATATTAATACCCATTGCTTATCAGAAGGTCACAAAAGGTTCTCTCTATCTCTCCCCCTCCCTCCCTCCCTCCCAGGATGATTCAAGTTACATCTATTTTCTAACCTGTTTTCTGGGTTCCTCAGACTCCCATTCTTGCCCTAAAATATTACTATGGGTTTCATTTTTGATCCCTAAAATAGTTTTAATACAGTTAAAAAGAAAAGGAAACAGTTCTCCAAAACCATAGGATAAAATAGTATGAGAGTGATTATAAGCATCATAATATAAAACCGAAAGCTGGCTTACATTCTATCAGTAAGAACCAGTAGCATAACGGGGTGAAATAAAAGCACATTTATGTTTAGTCCTTAAGGTGGTAAAGATGGAGCAGGAGAAATTACCCTTAACAAATGGGATATACTCAATTATAAGGAGAATACAAAGAAAAAGACCAAGCCTCATCACCTAATGCAGAAGTTCCAAACATGGCAACTTTAAGACCTGTGGCACTTCAACTCCCATGCGGTCCACACATTGCTGAAATTCAAAAAAATTCCCTACTGGTACTGTGGGCATGGCTTGGTGGGCGTGGCTTGGTGGTCATGTGACCGGGAAAACCAACTATCACATTTTTCACAAAAATAACACAAAAGCTACACAACTGATTTACACACAATGCAAAAGCAGCTGGACTTCACACAAAATGTCCCCTGCAACAAGCAGAAATCTCACAGAGTCACAGAGAGCTCAAAAACAAACTATCACACTTTACACAAAAATACTGGCTCGGGCAATAGGTAGTAAAAAAATGCTTTAAAAAGTTAAAAAAAAGTTCCAACCATCATGCAGCACAGCTGCTTTTTTTTTTAACGTTTTAAGCATTTTTTTACTACCTATTCACCTGAACCAGTAGTAAAAAAATGCTAAAAAAAAGTAAAAAAAAAGTTCCAATGTTCAGCTGTGCCGCACGATCATTGGAACTTTTTTTTACTTTTTAAAGCATTTTTTTACTACTGGTTTGGGCGAACCAGTAGCATTTTTACTACCGGTTTAGGCAAACAGACCTGAACCGATAGCATTTCATCCCTGGGTCCACAAGTCTTAAAGTTGCCACTCCTTACCTAAAGGATTACAAACAAAAAGACCGTTATGACCAAGCCACCTAAATTAGCTAGTGTGAGTTGATGGATAGTGTAATGGTCAGGTTTAAATCCCCACTCAGCATAACAATTTATTATTTTTCAGCCTAATATACCTTGCAGGTCTGTTATGAAGTTGCAAGAAAAAAAGATTATTTCCATTGCCTTGAGCTCCTGGAAGAAAATTGGATGTAAATGCTATGATTATTATTGATATTATAAATAATAAGAGCTGAAACCTATTTGAGATGAAAGAGATTGTTTGGAAGATCTAATTGAGAAATATAATTTTGAGTACCATTATTTTTGTCAAGGCAACAGGAGCAGAGCTGATATGTTTTATCTGTTTCTTTTGTTGATTCTATGAAATTATGCCTGTATGCACAAAATTAGTGGGTGAATTTATGAAAAGCCCAGAAAATGATATTCCAGAGTCAATCAGTGTTTACTTAGTTAATCTTTCTTCTTCTGTTATTCCAAGAACCCAAGAGTACAAATAATTACTAAATATAATGTAGTAAGCTAAAACACAGAAGAGAAAAGAAATTAGGAATCTATGATCCATGGAAGTATTCTATCATTTCAAAGCTATTTTAAGTGTCCCTCTATTTCTTGGTATAACTGTAGCAATTTATTCCAAAATAATTGGTTGCAGTGAGACACTTTCAGAAAGGATAAAAACCTCTATCAGTGCCTTTATAAAACTAATATATTGTTGAGTATTTTAAATATTAGTCAATTAGAACAAGAAATAACAGTGTCACAGTAGTAATGACTAATATTGTAGATTGAATACATTAAATTCAGAGGTCAGCTATAGAAAATTAAATAAGGTTATATTAATATTCATGAAATAAACTATTATTGTGAATTAGGTTTGATAATAATTTACACTATGTCATTAAGGGATGTCATAGAAGTCTTTCTAAAAATGTAGTAATGAGATAAGGTATGCAAAGTGGTGCAGTATTTATTTTGAAACAGAATTCAAGCACAAGATAATGGCTGTTTAGGAAAGATATGACTATTACATTTTATAATTGATATACAGTGTTGATTTCTAAACCCTGATGTGGTTAACTATTGATTTACATGGTTTAGAAATATTAGATTGTTAGGACAGAAAAATATTTTTTTAAAAAAAAGAAACATTTTGATAACTATATCAATATTTTTGATAAATTCTGCTATGACAGTAATAAATGCCATCATACCAGGCAAAAATGCCTTACCAAAGACATTTTGAGTTTTCTCACTAATGAAAACTTACTTTGAATTTAACTTAATTAAGTTCAATTTGAATTTAAATTAGAACTGTCATTTTTGAACAGCATCCAAAAGGCTTGATTCAGGGAAAAGTTATCCTTATACAGGATTGCTTTTTGCTGACTAAAGTTAGAATTAGAAAGAATTCTATGGGGTTATGTTTTCTGTAACTCTGACCTCTGAAGAGATAAGGGGAGTAGAAAAATGATCTGCCGTTGGAATCAATGGGTCATTGCCTGGAATATTCTGCGGAGCTAATGTTGATGATTTTGTTGAAATTCTGGTTGGCCACTATACTAGAAAAGTATATAGTATAGAAAAACCAATAGCTGACTTCCCAGATTCTCCTTCCTATTGCAAAGAATTTAGGTGCTCTGGCTTTATGAACAGCTCAAGAATTGGGAGTGGGAAGAGAAAAATATTTGGTGAATCACATTTAACTGAACATGACTATTGACTCCATTTCAAGGCTTTGCAGTTGCTGAAACATGATTGACCTACTGATGATGATAAGCTCCAACTACAGGGAGGATCCCTTCCAGAATGGCCAATGGACAGAGTAAGGATCTGCAATCCAACATCTCCAGATGGCCACAAATGCTCTGCCAAAGAACTGGAGCAAAATATAAATCCTGGCAGTCCTTTTTTTTTTAGTCTAGAAGTAACAGAAATGGAATAAATCCAAAGCAAAAGAACAGTTTTCTAAACAGGTTTTAAAGCAAACTGGGACACACAGAGCACAATATGTATCATGGATCCAGACCTGCACCCTAAAATGTCCACATTTTTGTACACAAATGTGCTTATGTATGGGAAGTAGGGAGACAGTTTAAGGGGAAACCTATGAATGTTGTTATAGTCTATTGCTTTTTAAAAGGTTCATATATCATCTGACATTAGAGGTAAGCAATAGAGTGAGGATATACTCTGCATATGTAGGTTTGAACATTGTTTTTCTGCCTATTTATTTATTTATTGATTGATTGATTGGTTCGATTTATATGCCACCCTTCTCCGGAGACTCAGGGCAGTTTACAATGCATTAAGCAATAGCCTTCATACTTTTGTATATACCTGCTTAATAGGGCTTTTGGCCCCTCCTAAGTGGTGTTCTTTTTTATACAAAGTCAGCTTATTGCCCCCACAATCTGGGTCTTCATTTTACCTACCTCGAAAGGATGGAAGGCTGAGTCAACCTTGAGCCTGGTGAGATTCAAACTTGAGATTTGAATATTTACCTAACTATGCCTATGACACAAGAAAATAGACAACACACTCACAACACGCACATGCACCTCATACCCTTGAAAATATAATCTGTATCTTCAATAAGAATTTTCTTAGAAATGTTCCCAGTTCAAACTCTTCTCCAACCCCATCTTTTCTCATCATATTGTATGAATAACTGAGAAAATAAGAAGAGAAAGATTGGTTCCTCACATCAACATGGTATATGTTCTACCTGATTTTTCTGAGATAGCTAATTTTAAATGTTAACCATCACCAAAATAATTTTGGGAAGTGTCCTTTAAATAGATTATAGATTCTTTGGTATTTTTAGCAATGGGGTTGTTAGGTATTGGATTCTTGTAAATAATACTAATATTACTGCCTGACATACCATGTTTCCCTGAAAATAAGACACTATCTTATATATTTTTGAACCCTGAAATAAGTGCTTGGCCTTATTGCCATGTGCTCAAAAGCCTGATTGGGCTTATTATCAGGGGATGTCTTATTTTGGGGAAAACAGGGTAGCAAGATGCATTGCTCATATTGTTAAATATTGTTAGTCTGTAACATGTACATCATTTTACAGGAGAACATTTTTTGCATCTTAACACTTAAATTCTATTGAGTATTCACTTTTGCTTTTAAAAATTCAAGAACACCAAGGTAAAATAATACATGACACTGTCAGCCTGCCTCTACTCTAAATGCTTTTCATATTACACTTGAGTTTTGATTTACAAAAATCAACAGAGACCCATTCAGAGCTGTTGGGGTGGTTTCAGGTGCCATATAAAATAACAAAGCAGCATGTAAGTGAGGTGAAAAAAAAATCAGTAGCTATAAGGGAGATAGGATAGTGATAAGATAGCTACCAGAAAATTATATTTGTGTATACATATTATTGTACATAATCCTTTAATTTTGAGCTTGAGTTTTGTAGGCATCAGAGACGGATTGAAAAGATTTAGGATAAATGAAATAAGAAGAAAAGAATGGAATATGTGCCACTTGAAAAGAAATGACCCATTAGGACTGCCAAACAAGTGAAAAGAAGCATTAACAGAAGTGTTGCACCAAATGACCTATGCAGTCCAACTTCCATTCAAATCCAGCCAGGAACATTTCAAAGACCAATAAATATTGGTTTCAAAAGCCAGAAGTATTCACTTTTTGAAAAAGAACAAGAGGAAAAGCTGATAAAATGTATACTCCAAAAATATTTTTAAAACATCTGGAAACGGCAAAATTATTTTAATTACATTGCAATTGCGTCATTCTCTGAGTTCTCCATTTACAGCTACATGAGAAAGAAAAAAAGAAAGAGCTACAGAAAAAGACTAAGTAGATCAAAAACTAGGTCTTTGAGATTTATGAATAATGCCTTTTTCAGTCTCCCAAACTTTTTTTGTACAATAGTTTTTGTAGAATTAAGCCATTTATTAAAGCCATAAACTATGAAACAGAGACAATTCTCAAGGAGTAGGTAATATGTCATAATGATTTCACCTTCATTTATAAAGTTACAAATATAATTTAACACAGGCCAAGGACTAAATACAATTGTAGGAATAAAAAGCAATTATGTGATAAGTGGGCTGACAAAGAAAAAAAGGAGAAAAAAAGAGAGATCATAAGAAGCTGCCTTATATTAAATCAGAGCAATGGACTGTCTACTGAATATTTTTTACCCCAAGCGTGCAATTTGTAATTTTTTCCTAGGACTCCTTGTCCTCCCTTTAAAGTCTTAAATGCAGCCCCAGAGGGTCTCTAAAAGTGGTCACCCAATTGCAATTTTAATGTGCCAGAAAGAGAAAATACTGAATACATCAACTGCATTGAACAGATTTTATTGAAATTTTGGATTTGAACCCAGTATTCTGCTTGAGGCTTTTAAAACACTCTTCAATCCAAAATACTCTACTTTAGCTGGTTTCATTGGGTTTCGAAATTAATTCTTCTGGCCTAACCTAAAAATGCAGAAAACACAGACCTGCATGCAAAAGATGTTTATCACTACGGTGAATTCATGTCTTCCATGCCAGGAAGATAACCAACAGACAGAAGAAAATATGTGAGTAGGATTACATTAGGGCTGTGGAGAACATTCAAGCAATATGTTTCAGAATGGGAAGTGAGGATTGTGAATAAAACACCTCTCTTTGTATTGTTAACATGGTTGCTTCTTTGGCAAGGCTCCCATATCTGTTTTAGAAGATTTTTCCAGGTGCTTTTGCAAACAAAGTGAATTGGTTATGCATTCATCTGAATCCAGAGGCAGATGGGAATAGCTTTTGAAGCAACTGCCTCAATCGTTTGAAGCTACATTGTAAAGCATCTTGTAAGTGCTTTGCAAAGCTTTAGTGAACTAAGCATATGCATCACAATATGCAAGATACACACTTTTTAGTATTACAACGATCAGAATAATGATTTATCTAGATGATTCATACATCCCATTGTCCTGGTAGGTGAAGATGCATTCTTCTAGGGATTGAGGCATTTTTATTCATTGATACCCTTGAAAAGCTTACTCTAATATCATTAAGAAACATATTCTTCTTCTGCTGTAAGATGTATCTAATTCTTTTTCAATATATCCAAGAGGACAGAACAAGTATCAAATGAGTCATAATGCTTATACTGATATTTTCTGTTATTTGACTGTTTCCCTGGAAAGTGTAAATACCACTAGCATTTAAACTAGACATCTACTTAAGAATAGATTTCACGGGCCATCAATCTTATTATTTTATATGGTGATTAGTTTTATTTCAGTACACTTGTTGAAATTAGAAAGCAAAACCACCCGAATCTAAGTTAACTTTGGTATGGAAAATACTACATCTTTTGGTGGCAAATAAAATGAGAAAGAAGTAAAATTATTTTGGGATAGCTATTCCTACAGTTTATTACCTTGTTTTTGAAACATTAGTCATGGGAAATAGCATATATCAATAGCTGATATGAAAGAGTAATTGGAAGAGATAAATCTTTCAAGTTCTAAATCTACAGAGTGAAAGGGCAGCGTATCTAAGCTATATAAACTGTTGACTGAATCATTGTCTGGGTTATTTGAATGTCAGGAAAGTTATTGGAACAATATACTCAAGATTTAGGAATATGTTGCTATGTTAATGAGAATGGGATGAGGCTAACTGTAAGACTTAGGCAACTCATCTTAAAAGGATTTAAGATGACATAAATGCCTTAAGATCACTTTTGAAAAAGGAGAAGAGGAAGGAAAAACACCCGCTTTTTCTTAGATAAAACAATGAAAAAGTGAATTTTAGGATGAATATGTAGATACTTCCTCTAGAGAGGAACAGTGTCATCATCTTCAATAATGCTATTTTTTTTCTGAAGGCGATTCTAAAATCATTTCCCCCCAAGATAATATCTCTTTCTACTCAGGCTTTCAGCTGTGATGTGGGACTGAGAATGTTGTGCCCCTAAGGGTGGAGGGTTTACACTGGGAAGTCTGATTCTGTTTGTTCTCTTGGATATCTCAGCAGTTCTGCCTGCTTCTTTGGAGCTGTGCTAGTTCTAATCTTCCTGTTTCACAATATCCAGACTGTAGTAATGGAAAACTTTATTCACAAAAAAGGCACCTAGTAGAAACCACTAATGTTTGACATCTAGGTCACTGATCTCTATTATTCTACAGATAACAGAAAACTATGGTTTTTGAATTATTGTTAGCAACTATGAAGCAGTTATACTATTAGGCAGAAATAATGGAATATAAATTGAAATTACAAATAATATAATTTACCTCTGACTATGGTTCTTCAGACCTTAAAAGAGTTGCTGCCTTCTTAAGAACAAAATTGCACTAGCATTTGTTTCAGTTTTGGCTTATTAATTTAAACTAATTCTCTTAGTTTTGGCTTACTCTGTTGGGTGACCCAACTATGGGGGTGAGCAAATGATGTCTATCATGGAATATTTTGAGATGACAGTATGATGTGCACTATTATACATAGTACACTCTGCTGGATGCTTTTTAGTGAAGATAAGGGGCCTAAGTCAGGAAATGTTGTTCATATTATTGTGTCAATGTATTCTGTAAGAACTACTGACTAGATTGGCCCTTATCATTACAGCATTCTGGAAGCCATTGAATGTGAGGTCTATCAGTAGATTTTTGGGGATTATTTGCTTGCCCCCTATATTTATTATTCATTTCATTGATTATTAGTGTTTTTATTTTTTTAATATGTGGTTTGGGACTGTGATTTTTTTACACAAACATTTTCTTTATATTGCTTTATTTTTGCAAACCTCCAGGTATCTAGAAAGTTGTGCAACATAGAAAGTCAATAAATCAATGCTGTGAATCTGTTATTATGGTTGTGTTTCACAGAATAACAGAGTTAGAAGGGACCTTGGAAGTTTTCTAGTTCAACCCCCTGCTCAAGCAGGAGATCCTTTACCATTTCAAACAAATAGCAGTCCAGTCTCTTCTTAAAAATGTCCAGTGATGGATTTCTGGAGACAACTTGTTCCACTGATTACTTGTTCTCACTATCAGGAAATTTCTCCTTAGTTCTTGGTTGCTTCTCTCATTGGTTAGTTTCTATCCATTGTTTCTTATCCCGTCTTCTGATGCTTTGAAGAATCGGTTGACCTCCTCTTCTTCAACCCCTTAGATATTGAAATATTTCTGTCATGGCACCCCAATCCTTCTTTTCACTAGACTAGAGTTAACTAAATAGAATTGCCATGGTTTGCAGAATCCCCTAATCAAGATTAAACTTTAATGGCTTAGCCCAATGCTCTGCTTTACAACAATCTACAAGGTCTGGCTTTCCAGCATGAAATGTCCAGCTTATATTAAGTGTGTCTGGGAGGTTGTGTGAACTCAGAGCAAGACCAGGAAGTTAAAAATAGGAAATTTGTCCTATTTAGGAAATTTCAATCTTGCTCTTCCTATCAGCCTCCCAATTTCACCCCAGCCAAGATACTTACTTTCATTAAGATACTTTTATTAAATCGATGGCTATATCAATTTTTAAAGAAACAAACACATAAAAATAAATATACCCAGTCTCTGTGACTTCGGAACTGTGTTGATGGATTATCACACTGAGTTTATCTAGTCAATATTAGTGTTTTGTTTGGTTGTCTTTTGAAACTTGAAGTTATGTTTGTCTTATGTGTACCTTTAGTTAGTTATAATTACACTCAAAGGTCACAGTTGAAATCTAGATTATGCCATTCCATTTTCTTTATTCCCATGTCACTCTTTGGAAATGTATGCATATTTACTTGTTATTATATATCAAATGTTTAGGAGGAAGATATTTTAAATCCAGTAACAATCTGGGTCAAATGATCATAATATTTGAATTATATTCAATCTTCTAATTTTCTGCACTAATATAATTTACCATTTTAATTACAAGCTTAAAAATACATTGAGAACATAGGTGAAAAAACCATATTGTTAATTTGTCCTTTAAAATTTACTGAAAGCAAAATGTCCAATGTAATTACAGAGCATGTCAAATAATCCAGTGCTTTATTTTTCAAAGATGTATGATCCATTAATTTGTTTAGAAGACTTGCCATCTGCTGTGAATTGTTTTTCTCTCCTTTCTTTTTTTCTTGCAGTCCCAACATTGTAATGGTAAGGAATGACATAAAGCAATCTAGCTCGTGTGGTTTAATCTGTTTTTTCAAGATGTTATTCCATTAAGCCCTTTCTATTTATATGTTTTTGGATGTCTCTTATATTTGGTGTTATCAAATATCTATTTCACAATATCGGACATATATGATTCTATGTCAGTTTTGTATAATTGTAATGGATGTGGAATCAATGCTGAGCACTCTACCTTGTATTTCCTGCAGAGACAGGATCATATAATTTCTTGGATACTTTTTTTTTCTCAAGCACTCATGCTGTTCATATAGTAGTGAACTGCCTACTTGCAGATTTTTTAATGTCTTTATGCCATTCCCTTAATCACCAGGCAACAATGTTTTACAAATATTAGAAATATAGCACAGAGTAAATTTGAGTCTAATGAGATTACATCCTTATTGGACTTGGTTAGATATAACTGAGAAAGACTTGATATAATTATGCATTTTCACATCTTAATAACCCATAAATCTCATTACAACTTGAACCTTTCATTCTTTTTTGCAAAGAATATGAAGACAGGGAAATGATTTCAGATCAATCAGACCTAGTAACTTCTGCAATAGTACGATTCTGGAGCAGAAATGCATTTAGATGAAAGTCAGGCTGGTTTTCTTATTGGCAAAAAAATATGACTCGATCAGAATGATTTTTCACCACTTCCTCATAAGTAGGAATATACACACTGCCTAAATCCAAGATGCAGTAGATTAGCTATAAATATTTTAAGTGGACATATAGAAATTTAAAGAGAAGGAGGGATTACAACGTAACATTCCTTTGGGCACTTATACCATGTGAGTTTATTGTTTAGTTCATTTCAGGTAGTCTTCAATTTATGATTATAATTGAGCCTGGAATTACTGTCAGAAGTCATGCCAGTTTTTAAACAGATCCTCACATGACTGAGTTGATTTTCACATTTTTTTAATGGTGGTTGTTAAGTGAACACAATGGTAATTAAGTGAACTTACTGTTCCAATGGGTGGGGTTTTTTTTTGCTAGAAAACAGATGTAAATGCCAGTTGCTGAAAAAAAAAATGTCATAAATCACATTTATGTAACTATAGGGTGCTGCAAACCCCCCTAAGTGCAGGCCGGTTGCCAAATACCCCAAATGCAATGATGTGATTGCAGGGAGGGTGGGGGTGGGTGGGTGGCCATAGGAACTTTGAATCTGAGTCATAAGTATTTTTTTGTGGGGGGGACCATCACAACTTTGAATGCTTGCTAAGCAACCGATCATAAATTGCAGACTACCTGTACCCTCAACACTAACTACCTATATTTGACCAGTATTTCAGGCAACATTCTCTCTGGGAACTTTTGAATTCGAGCTAAATGCTATAGCACTGAATTCGAGCTAAATGCTATAGCACTGAACTGAGGTTACATTGGTTCATTATGGTGAAAAAGTTGAAAGCCACTAGAACAGCCACTAAAAGCTGGGCATAATGTTTTTAAATGCAAAAAAATCTACAAACTCTTTGTAATAAGAGTTTATATATTAGGACATTCATGGGGAATATCAGTAGCTGTTTTGTGTTTCCAACAGCTTTCCAACAGCTTTGAGATATCCTGGCTAATTGCACTCAGGGAGAAAACCTCCTACTTCTTTTCTTTCATGATCAAATTTATCCTTAGACCTGAATTTAGGCCAGCTGTCTTTGCACGTCATTACCTATAATTTCCTTTACAAGCAATAACAGAACTGCAATGCGGACATAGAAATCCTACAATAAACCGCTACATATTTTGCCCCTACATTTATGTATGTATGTATGTATGTATTAGATTTTTATACTGCCCCTGACTCAGGGTGGTGTACAGCCATAATAAAACAACATATAATACAAAATTTAAAAACAATTTAAAACATATTAAACAATTTGGTCCCAAATTAAAAACTCACAATTAAAATCCCATTACAATTCCTTATGTAGCCAGCCCAGCCTGTTGGAATAGTAAAGTCTTAAGGGCACGACGAAAGGTATGTAGCTCGGGAATCATACGTACCCCTGGGGGTAGTTCATTTCAGAGGACGGGTGCCCCCACAGAGAAGGCTCTCCCCCTGGGGGTCACCAGTCAACATTGTTTGACCGATGGGACCCTGAGGAGTCCCTCTCTGTGGGAGTGTTTTGGTTGATGGGAGGCCATTGGTGGCAAAAGGTGATCTCGCATATATCCGGTCCTAAGCCATGGAGCGCTTTGAAGATGGTAACCAACACCTTGAATCACACCCAGAAGACCACCGGGAGCCAGTGCAGCTCGCGCAGGAGAGGTGTTACATGGGTGTGCCGTGTCGCTTCCATAATCACCTGCACGGCCTCATTCTGGACCAGTTGGAGCCTCCGAGTGCTCTTCAAGGGGAGCCCCATGTAGAGAGTGTTTATACCTACAGCATCATCACAGGTCTCAAGAATTTTGCATACAAGATTAGAGACACGTTCACATGCCCTTACTTTAATGTGGTTTATGCCAACATCTGCCAGTAATGCTCCTTTCAATTCTATCTTGCACAAAAAGGCCAAATTTGCAAAAAGAAAACAAAAGTTATGGATGCAAATTTGATATCCACTCAAAACAAGAATAAAGTCATACAGTATCAGAACATTTAAATCTCCTTGAACACTTCACTACCGATCTCAAGTAGCTTTTTTGAAATAAGAAACTTTACACTGGTTTCACTTCAGATCGTATAAATCTTCTGCCTTTTACTAAAGCCTATGCATTTTAAAGAAATGTGTTAGTCTGAAAAGGTACTACCAGACTCATTCTGATTTTTGCCTATTATAGATTAATACAGCTCTCATTCTACCATAGCTATTCTATATTCCATGTGGTATTAGGCTTTAACATAAAACTATGTTTATCCACGAACATTAAACCCAGGATATTTTTAAAATTTATTTTTCATATTTGTGTATCTCTCATCTTCCTCAAAAAGGGACTCAGGGCAATGTACAATGAAAGGTTAAAATTAAAGCAGTATACATAAAAATTAAAAAAAAAATAAGAAGAGGATTTGGTATTTCACAGTGCTATCTGATTGAGCTAGTCTGTCAGGTTCAAGAAACCATCTCTTAAAGCTTTCTGGAATCCAGCTAAGATACATTAGTTTCTGAATGAGAATTCTGAATGAGAATTAATTCAGTCTTTACCACCATGAATGGGAATTTACTATAAGAGTTCAATCTTTATAAGTAAACAATTTATTCATAAGCGGAACATAACATGTGATGTGTGGAGATGGGTCAGCAAATGAAGGACTGAGGCTGAATATGGTTGGATCCAAGAACTATGGAGATAAACAACTCAGAATAAAACCTGTCAATGCATCTCTATGGGGGAAAAAATGTTATTTGTTTATTAAATTTATATGTCACCCATCTCACTACTGAAGTAACTCTGGGAGGCTATTGGATCAGAAAGTTGCGGATTCCACCATCCTGAGTTTCCCATTTCTAGTCACGTGACACAGTCTAACTTCTGCTTCTTAGCGCACATATATAGACAATTATGCAAAGATGTAACACAAGTCAAGAGCACAAACACCCATATTCAGGATATAACATGTTATTCTGCTACACAGGAAAAAAAATGCAGCTGCCTTCCCTGGCCATTGTTGGTATAGGTTGAGGAGAATTCCAGACACTCAGCACTGCATATTCTCCCTTCTCGGTTCATTAATTCCTGTAACATAATGAACAGTAAGGTCATCAGACATGCAAAAAAAGGAGAAAAAGAGAAAGGAGGAGGAGAGAAAGGAACATGGAGATCAAAGGAAATAAGCTGATAAATGGGGGAAAAAAAATCACTTTTCTTGGGGCAATTGCAAATGACTAAAGTACAGCTTAGAGCAATATTTTTCTACTCCCACCCCCAAATAATCCCTCTCTTTCTCCCTCTCTCCCTCCCCCCTCTCTCTTTTTCACATTTAAAAACTACTCATTTTCCTCACAAAGCGACCCTTCTTATCAGCTGCTGTTGTGAGGTACTGGTACTCTTTCAAACTTGCAGGAAATGATTTAGTATGTCTATCTGCCTACATGGCTCTCAGTTTTTTCCTTTGGATTTTAAAAGCCAGGCCAGCTTCATTCAGGCACCTGCTTGCCAGCTTCATAGAAAAAGCTTTTGTGGAGACGGTGGCCCTGAGGAAACAGCTTTTATTCCCAGACAGAAGACTTTCCTTCGCAAGGTGGCAAATCTTCTGTAGTGCTAAGGATGGCAAATTCAACCCCACCTTGTTTTTCCTGTGCGGCTCTTAATGCTTTCGTTTTGTTTTTTAAAGTTAAAATCAGCCACACTGCTGGAGGAGGAAGACTTTTACTTTTCCACCCAACTGATCTGCAGAGTTTTATTATCCTCATACTCCAGCTAGTTGTCTTTTTGCAAACAGAAAGGAAGGCATCTCATTAAGCTGACTTAAAGAGAAGTAAATAATGATGATATACTATTATGGCATAATTAGAGTAGTGTATCAGAAATTACCCATCCCCATCAGCATGAAAAGGTTGCCTAATAAAAAGCAAGCAGACACTTAACCAGTAACACCTCAGTTCCAAGTTTACTGCTTCAAAGGTTTGATCCAAGGAGACTCCAAAGCACATTATTATCGCAGCCACTGTCACCAGGTTCTTTCTGAACCTTCATCAGATATCACAGCAACAGCTGCCCTTGTGATAGAGCAAATGGCCGTAGGCGAAAAGAGACATCTGCTTGCTTACAATCTTAGATCAAATGACAAATGGTAAACAGGAATCCCAGTAGTTAGCAAGGTCAGAGGGTTTCCTAAATGCTACAGGCTGCTGTAGGCCCCGAAGAGTTCTTCTGCTGGGGCACCAAAAGGAAAATAACTGCTACTACAGCAATTAACATTAGTGTCAACTACCTTTATGCTGGCTATAATTAAGTAGCGTTTGAAAGGGAAAAGCATACTTTACAGGTGTTCTCAGGTACAGAGCTTTCACAGATTAGTGCAATTTCGATAAAAGTGTAATAAGCCATAATCTTTTACAGATAAAAGCATGCCCTGCCTTCACTAAATATAAGCTGCTGTACTCACAATAGCTGTTGCAATCCTTCTCACATGATTTTGTTGAAACCAAATAACAATAAACTCCAAACGGTGGAACAAAATAAGGAATGTTCTGAAATTGGGATGTATGAACCATGATAAAAATCCATTCCATAAAGTTCTCATTAATGAAATCTTATTTGGGTTCATCATTTTAATTTTTAAAAAAGAACTTCACCTGTTTCTTGTTTTCAGTTTCCTGAATTCATGTCATTTTAAATGCAATTTTCCTAACAAACCTGTCTTTGAAAATAAATTTTACTGTTTCCTCTCAATTATTTGACCTGATGCATGCTTGTATTTTATGGTTCACTTTGTTAAACTTAATGTAACCCTTTTGATTGATGCTTTCTTTTTTTTAAAAAATATCCCTAATATATGAAAATGTACATTCTTTTTGATGCAATTTTTCATAAATAGATCCTGGTTTTGAGTAGATTTTTAGGTGGAAAATGATGGATGGGCACTACTGAGTTTTAGTCTTTTTTTATTGTCCTTCTGTAATGGAGTCCATTCTGATAGGTAGATTTGTTTTAGTCACTTATTAAGAAGTAATAGATGGCATTAAATTACTTGGTCCTTCTTTCATTCTAATTTTAAAATTCCAATTTTATGTCACAAAATTTTATAAGAATGAAGTATACTTAAGGAGAAAAAGGAAGAGAAGAGACAAATTAAGAAGCCCTTCAGATGCTGTATCAAAAATTACAACTTGGCAGATCTTCCAATATTTCCTTATGGCTAATGAATTCATTAAACTAGGCATCAATTCTAATTAATGATTTTATGTCAACTTGTTGTACCTAAAATTAAAAGCCAAACCAAGATCCCTGTTATTGATATTCCAAGACTCAATCGAGTGCTCGGTCAACTATTAAGCTACATGTTTCACTAAAAATTGAAGATGATTTTTAAAAAAAAAAGTCTGTATGCAATCCAGTGTAAGGAATTAGATCAATGTTATTCAAAGAATGTTTCAGATTCTTTTAGGAATGCAACATCATTTATAAGGTTATTTGTCTATGATATTTGAACGTTGCGGTGGCCTAGAGGTAGAGCTCTCGCCTCACTATCAGGAGGCTGTGAGTTCGATCCTAAGTAGAGGCAGATATTCCTCTTTCTGGGCATGTTGAAATTATATCTGCTGAATATAATTCCACATTGGCAACAGGAAAAGCCTCTGGCCAATAAACACTCAGCTCCAGTCAGTTGCCCAGACTCCATCCCGCAAGGGATTATGTGGTCATTAAAACACGATGATGATCTGTTTATGATATTTGAAGAGCCAAGACAGTGTTTCAAGAACCCATTTTCCCTGGCTTCATTTACCACATAAGTTTTGACAGTCACAGCATTCTGACACAGTATTTCCCGTAGCTGTTTTTCCCTTACAAAGTACTATAGAAACATATTATTCCAGTCATGCAGAAATGAATAAACCTTATAAGAGTAGCAACAATTGGATATATTCAACAAGCAAGATGTGAAGACGCATTTGTGTAAGGACAGTACAAGAGGAAAAGGAATATTGAGATTAAAGGATTGATATGCAGCAGCCCTGCATCATCCATGGCAATACTATTATAGTGCCATTTTGCTCTCTTATGGATCACCCTTTTACTCACTGGACCTTAGCATTTCTGCAGTTTCTACCTCTTAGACCATTTCTAAGACCTCATTCAGATGTTGTCTGTGTTGTGGTCTGCCAGCAGCCTGGAGAGCTGGCAGCAGAGTCGGATAGCGATGAGGCTGAGGAAGAACATGGACCAGTCCTGGAGGCCCAGATGAGGGCTCTGAGTCCGAGGCAGAGATGGGGCTAGGGCCATCAGGCAGTGATGTGCGGACTCCGGAGCCTCCAGAGGCTGACAGTAGAGAGGCAAAGGAACAGGAGGAGCCTGTTCCTATTGCACATATGAGAAGAGCTGCCAGAAGGCAAGAGCAGCTAAAGCAAAGAGGACGACTCGGGAGTAGGGCCAAGAGATGATTGGCCCCTCCCATAAGGCTTAAAAGACCAGCAATGGCTCTTGGGCTCCTAATCGGAAAACAGTGTTGAAAGACTTGTTCTTGTCTTGCTGAACTTATCCCTGGTTGGCGTCTTCTGCTTCTGAACTTTTGCCAAGAGAAGCCTTTGGGAGTTTGCCTAATTATACCAAGGTTGGTGATTAGACTGAAGAATTTGTGTTATGAAGAATTTGTTTTGATTTAGTTTGGACTACGCTGAGAATGAGTTAATTCTCAGCAGTTCTAATAAAGTTTGTTTTGGAAATGTTTGCGTCTAATACTACTTGGGCCTGGGTCACAACAGTCTGTTCCAACTAAATGAGTTTGAGGACCTTCTCAACCATATTTGTTTTTGCTAAGAGGAAGAGGCACTGTAGATTAGAAATACAGTAGGTATTTGTTCTTTGTTTCCTAACTTTTGCCAAACAGGTTAGAAGATTAGATATTTTGTCCCTGGGCATGCATGCGCGTGTGTATGTGTGTATGCATGTACATCCCAGAGGTGGTAGTCACTTACCTTTGCTACCAGTTCCTAAATGTGAGTGCGCAGGGCCTTCCATGTATATGCAGAGTGTCAAAAACAGGACGTGATGATGTCTGGGCAAGTGGACAGAGCCTTCCCCAGCCACCGCTACCAGTTCGCCTGAACCAGATAGAACTGGCTGAATACTACCAACTGGTATATCCCTATTATAGGCCACTTTTGGCACACTTGTGAATAACTCATTAAAATATCTACAAAAAAGGTATCTGCATAGCTGTTCAGCTGTGAGGATAATTATGATGTAATGTCTGTAAGGTGGGTTTAGTATAATAAAGGGGGAAGCTTTTATCAGTACTCCTTCTCTTTTCTTCTGGAAAGAGAAGAAAGGGAAAAAAAAGAGGCGGGGGAATGGGAGAGAATTTTTATTATTAAAAACAGACATAGTTCTAGCTGTTTTCAGCCTGGGGCAAAATAAAATGATGTGGCTGGAAAGATGAAACAGCTATTTCTTTGGCTGATACCAAGCAAATTGCTGCTGCTGGTAAACTCCAGTCCTATGTTTAATAAGGTCGCATCAATTCATGGTAAGGTGGTTGGTGAGCCTGCAGACCTGTTTATTACAGAGATCTCATTGGGTGGCAGAAGAAATATTGCCCTGTTGTCTGGAAGGATTCTGGTTGGGAAGGGAAGAGGACAGGAAGGATCTTGGAAATAAAATTCAATTGAGCAATATCTACGTTAGGCAAAATACCAGCACAACCTGTCAAATACAGTCAGTGTGGGTTGCCCCCAGTTCGGACTGGTTCTATAGAACTGGTAGTAAAACCGGAGGGAGGCTTCGTCCACCAACCCCAACATCACCAGAATGCTTTTGCACATGTGCAGAAGAGCACATGGCCCCATTGCGAACTGGTAGTAAAGGTAAGTAGAACCCACCCCTGAAGTTTTGTGAGCATTTAGAGGAGAATGCTTCAGTTAACAAGAATTGACATGGGTTTGTCAAGGACGAAATGTGTCAGTATAAACTTACCTTTTTTATGACAGTGAATAGTGTGATATACCTAAGGAATGCTGTAGGTGGAATGGATTTTGATCTCAGTACGTAAAGCATCTTATCTCATATGTCTAAATCAGAAGGAGATAAAGCTTTCTAACTTTTTTCCCTATAAAGGAATAGAGAGAAAAACCTATTAAGGCCTGAAAAGAAGAAATAGGATGAGTTGGGGTGAAATTTCATGACCTTTCCCATCCAATGAACTACCACTCAAGCAAAACAATTAATTATATAATGGTCTGTTTAGCTTTGTCATATATAAATCATTTTGCATAGTAGATAGTAGTACATCATTCACGGGAAATACTTGTTTCTGCTAGTGAAAGATATGATGTTCATTTCCTGATTAAAGAGAGGAACGTGTGCATATTTGGCATTGATGTGGTATATGTTAAAATAACACAGGATAGTCCACCTGATAATGAAGAAACTGTAGGAGAAAAAAACAGTTGCCCAAAGTTAGGTCGCATCTTTTCAGACTAATGAGTGTTATTAATATTAATCTAAAAATGGATTACCAGACTCCCTGATTTTTACTTGATTAATTTTCTTTCAGGTTTGGGTAGAGGCATTTCCTGTGGATTACCACACAGTAGCAGTAATTGAATCCAGTCTCATTTCTGGGACAGTTATCCTTATCCTGTGGTCTTTATTTACCATTGAGATCACATCGAAGGAATATCCATTAGCATCCTGTAGAAATAAATCCCTTGCATGGTGAAGCAGAATCGTTAAGAACCAGCAAAGAGATCTGATTTCTAAATAGATGCTTATTTCTCTCAACAGTAATCAAATTCTGCTGCCTGATAATAGGATAATTTTATATATACTTCCTCTGTACTTACACATTAATCCCTTCTAAAAGATATGAAGTTCAGATCCCACAATCCTTTCTTTGAAGGTACTGGCAGCATCTGTTGGAAACTGACATTCAAAATTTCTGGAAGCATCCGTTTACTTATTGTTGCACTAGAACAGTGTTTCCCAACTCAGCAATTTTAAGAGGTGTGGACTTCAAGTCCCAGAATCCTCCAACCAGCAAATCCAGAAATCTGAAAGTTGTTGAGGTTGAAAGACACTGCACCAGAGCATATAGTGTATTTATAAATTATAAATACAAATGATACAAACTAAGCCTTGATCCAGGCAGGGCTATGTGAGGTATATTAGTATATTGTGGGGAATTCTATCTCCTTCATCCGTAAAAAGAGAAATGCCTCTTCCCCTGTAGTTCTTTTATAATTTCCATGGCTAGATCGCCCAGAAGTACTTTTATGATAATCATGAGCCTGATATTTGACAGAGTAGATTTTAGATAAAACTTTCAAAAGAACAAAGAAAATACGAGTCCAGTATCAATTCCTGACACCACTTTTTTTTTCTTTTTCTTTCTTTCTTTCTTTCTTTCTTTCTTTCTTTCTTTCTTTCTTTCTTTCTTTCTTTCTTTCTTTCTTTCTTTCTTTTTTTTTGATAATGCTGAATTTCAGAAGCCTTCTCTGGTCTTGTTTTAATTTTCTCTTTCCTACTCCCCTACCCCATAATTTCATAATTAGTATTTTTAATATAAAAATACTACAATTAGTATTTTTTAAAGAAATGAAAGACAGCAGAGTAGCTGTTTTGTATATAGTTTTGGCAGTAGATTTAAACTACAATAGGTCACTCATGATTGGTCAACTTCCTGGCTGGCAGGGTATTTAAGGAGAGCTGTTTGCCTGTCACCTTGGCTGAAATCTCACTATTAAAGAGCTGTTGTCACTATCTTGCTTCTGCCTCGTCAATCGCCCAACTCAACATTGGCGATGAAGGTGGGATTGAGGCACTGAGAAGCAAGCCAAGAAAGAGCTCCTACAGCAGATTCAGCCAGGCTGACAATGGTAGCAGGACTACCATGATGTCTGCATATGTACCACCAAAGCCTTTCGACCTGGCCAGAGAGAAGTGGGGGTTGTATATGCTCCTTTGAAGCCAGCGACATGCAGGGCCTTCCCGGAAACCGAAAGAGGGCTCTGTTCCTGAGCCACTGCGGACCGGAGGTCTTCGACATGGCAGAGTCACTTTCGGAACTGACCCCGGTCCAGACCCTCTTGTGGGAAGTGCTACAAGCCACACTTAAGGCGCATTACGCCCTGGTACCATAGAAGTTTGTGCAGTACTATGAGCTCTGGCAACAAGTGCAGCATGAAGGAGAGCTGATCAGTGCATACATGGCTACCCTGTGTAAGGCTGCGAAGCACCATGAATACTGGGACCTCAATGATGTGCTCCTAGAGCAACTAATCTGTGGCATAAGAGATATACGCTTATAGAGAAGGTTGCTCAAAAGGCTGAATCTGACTCTACCCATCACCCTCGACAAAGCTAGGGCTCACAAGTCATTGATCAAGGCGGCGGAGACACTGCAATGACCAGCCAACTCGCAAGGAGCCCCGAGGTCGATGCCGATACATCGAGAGGCCATCCAGACTGGCAGCGGAGGACGTCTTCCAAACTGAAAGACAGACACAAGAGCAGAAAGAGTGACACAGAAGCTGTTCGAGCTGCGGAGCGGCACACCAGAGATCACCATCTGCAGACATTACGAAAAGAAGGGGCATTTGGCGAGAATCTGCCAGGCAAGCCTACTAGTCAACCACAAGCCCCGGGACAATTTCAGCCAATCAGAGCTGGCACAGCACAAGTAGACCAGTAAAGATGGCGACCAAAGGAAAAGGCACAAATTTCAAAGCCATGAGACCTGCAGTACCAGGATCGGCCAGGCCAGCGCGACCATCGAAAAGAAGGTCCACACAATGGTCAAGATCAAAGGACAATACTGCAAGATGGAGATAGACACTGGGTCATCCCTGTCCATCATGTCCTGGGCCACCCTGAAGACCATCCTCCCCTGGGTCAAGAAGAGCCAGCTTCAGACCCAGCAAATCCAGCTTTGAGATTACAAAGGGAACCGCATCCCTGTGGAAGGAGTGGGCACTTTCCAGGTCACGAATAGCGAATACCGGAAGGAGCTACCCCTCACCGTGGTCAGTGAAACCCTACCAAGTCTCCTAGGATGGGACTGGTTCAAGGCCCTAGGAATGGGATTCACTGGCATCCACAGCACCAGCTGCAGCACCCTAAAGGATGACCTCATGCAGGAGTTCCAGGATGTGTTCAACAACCAGCTGGTCAAGTATGTGTGGACCCCTATTTCCTTTAATCTATACTCCAAAGTAGCTCTGATCAGACTGAAGGCTAGATGAGTGCCTTTTGTGCTCAAGCCCAAAATTGACTTGGAATTGGATAAACTAATCAAGCAAGGGGTGTTAGTTCCAGTAGACCACGCCAAGTAGTGACCCCATCTAGTCAGACGGGTCTGTGCGCATCTGCACGGACTACAAATGCACATTAAATAAGGCTCTTCAGTAGAGCGCCTACCCTGTCCCAATTGTGCATCATTTGCTCCATTCGTTGGGCCCTGGCAAGATCTTCGCAAAACTCGATCTTGTGCAGGCGTACCAGCAACTACTGGTAGATGGCACTACCATGGAAGCACAGACTATAGTCACCCACAGAGGTGCATTCAAATGCACCAGACTTCAATTTGGAGTCAGCATAGCCCCCAGACTTTTCCAGGAAACCATGGAGCGTCTGTTACAGGGACTGCCAGGGGTGGTGCCCTACTTTGATGATATACTCATTAGCGCAACAGATGAGAAACAGCTAGGGGACAGACTCAGACAAGTTTTGGCAAAATTCAGGGAGGCTGGACTCCAGGTAAAACGTAACATGTGCGTGATTGCAGTTCCCTCTGTGGAGTTTCTGGGGTACCAGGTGGACGGATTGGGAATACAACCTACCGAGAGCAAAATAAGGATCATCCAAAACGCGCCAACACCAAAAAACAAATCGGAGCTACAGGCTTTCTTGAGTCTCCTCAACTTTTACGCCATATTCCTGAGAGACAAGACAATGGTCGCTGAACCACTACACTGGTTATTGGCCAAAAATGCACCTTGGGTCTGGGGGAAGGCTGACGCTGCCGCATTCAACACAGTGAAAAAACTCTTGTCTGCGGACAGTTTCTTAATTCAGTATAATGTGATGCTACTGCTTGTCTTAGTTTGTGATGCATCCCCTTTTGGCGTGGGAGCCGTCTTGAGCCATAGACTACCAAATGGGCTAGAGCCACCCATCGCCTACTACTAATGAACCCTGTCCAGTGCGGATCTCCTAGAAGACCCAACTCCAGAGGCACCAGTTCTCCTGATTGATGTTTTGGACTCAGGGCCTCTTACTTCAATGGAAGTGGTAAGAGCCTCTGCTAAAGATCATGTGTTAAGGAGTTGGGTCATGAGGGGTTGGCTGGCAAAGACTGAGGGTGGGGAATTCAAAGCATTTTCAAACAAAAGGAATGAACTATCTATGTAAGGGGGGGGTGCTTGTTATGGGGTGACCACGTCATTGTGCCCTTATGCTTAAGGAAAAAAGTTTTTAAAATGTTACATGAAGGGCACCCTGGGATTGTATGGATGAAGGGGCTGGCTAGAAGCTATGTATGGTGACCCCAAATGGATAATGACATTGCTGAGTGGGTGGGGAAGTGTAACCCCTGCTAAGAATCCAGGCCAGATCCCCCCACAGCACTGGTCAGGGAATGGGAGCATCCCCAGGGCCTCTGGTCGAGGATACACATAGATTTTGCCGGCCCATTTCATGACCAAACATTCCTGGTAATCGTCGATGCCTATTCAAAATGGCTCAAGATCATCCTAATGCAATCCACGACTTCCAAAGTGGTCATAAAAGTGCTCCTGAAACTCTTTGCCACCCACGGATTACCTGATACTCTCATATTGGATAATGGGCCCCAATTCACCGCCACACAATTCGAGGGGTACCTGCAGAGTTGGGCATCTGGCATGCACTCTCTGCCACGTGTCTAGCCCGACATCATCTGAAGAACTGTCCAGAGGCAGATCAGAAGAGCTGAGACCCTGTTTCATCCAGCCAGTAACAGACTGGCTGAAAGATTTGTGAGAATGGCCAAAGAGGCACTGGCATGGCTGGATGCAGGAGACTGGCAGGCCTGAATAGATAAGTTCTTAACAGTCCAACACGCCACCCTTTGTACAGCCACAGGGCACAGTCCAGCCAAACTCCTCATGGGTAGGAAGCTCAGGTGTACCTTGGACCCATTACCCCCCAACTACTCCCCAGATGGATTCAGACGAGCTGACCAGAAGTTACGGGAGTTTCAGATAGGGACACCGGTGTTCACAAGGAATTATTCAAAGGGGCCCCTATGGCTAGCTGGGGTGATTTCTGACATCAAGGGCCCAAAATCATATACAATAGATGTGGCAGATGGGATGATCTGGGATAGACACATCGATCAACTCAGAAAAAGGTCAGCCAGATAGCCAGAAGTGTACTCAGAAATGCCAAGTCCTGACTACCCAAGTTTTCCCACAACATCTAGCTCAAGCCCAAGAAGATCAGAAGATTTAGCTGCAAACTCCGGGATCCAGTGCCGCCCCAGCGAGATGCCACTCCCAGCCGAGGACATCAATGACCCCAACGGAATCCAGGGGGTTCCATTGGCGGAGCCGGGAGAAACAAAAGGTCCCTCTGACTGGCTGGACGCCATGCCTCAGACTGAACTGCGCAGGTCAACTAGGGCCCGGACACACCCTAGTCACCTGCACAATTTTGTATGCAAATGTATAGACTAAGTGCTTTCTGGGAGGGGAAGGGTATTATGTATATAGTTTTGGTGGGAGATTTAAACTACAATAGGTTACTCGTAATTGGTCAGCTCCCTGGCCAGCAGGGTATTTAAGGAGAGCTGTTTGCCTGTAACCTTGGCTGAAATCTCACTATACATTAAAGAGCTATTGTCACTACCTTGCTTCTGCCTCCTCAATCGCCCAACTCAACAGTAGCTTTCTCACAAAACTATGCTTAATGTTAAGAATACATATGCTGAATGTATTTTTTTCCAACCTGAAAAAAATATTATGGATTTTCATTTTTCTTAATTTACTTATTCATTTCCTTTATGCCATTCACTCCCATTGAGCAAGAGGAAATCTTCATTCATCACAGGATTTTCATCGGAATCAAAGTTTCAGTAGTAAATAAATAGATCTGGAAGGAACAAGACAAATACATTCTTAATACAGAAAATGCTGGTAGAAGTTTTATGATTTATAGAATTCTGAGATAAAACAGAACCAATTGCTATCTGATTCTATGCTGATATTGGAGTAAGCACTGAATTCAATCTTGTTTCTTACAGTTATAACTAACTTTAACAGTGCAAACTTCTTCTATCTAGAAGTAAGTTCTACTAGGTTTTAATAATTGATTTTTTAAAAAAGGTATTGAATTGCAGCCCAAGATATAAATACTATATTTATTTTCTTGTAAATAAACCTTCCTGAATGACTAGATTTCCTTCTAAGAAGTCTGTTATTTGCTTCTGTTGCAAAACTAGCATTTATATCTCAAAACCGTACAATTAGAAAACCATTTGAAATTTCCAAATTCTTTTACAAAAAGCATCCTAAATTCAGCCCTAAATTATTTATAGATTGTGGTTTGGCATATATTCTGCTTTTGATTTCTCTTTTTTGCTGTCCACATTATACATCTTGTAGCTTTGTTTAGTAGTTTTTTATATCTTTTAAAATATATATTTTTGCCATAGTATATTTATAACTGAATGCCCAATGATTTGCCATCATAAAAAATCCTAAAACAAATTGTGTCACGAATGTTTTCCAATAGTAAAATAGTAAAATAAATAATGAAATAAACTTTATAGTCAGGATCATATTGTTGTGTGGTACAAATATTAACAGTTTTATTCAATTCTTATTTTATTTCATCCCTCCCCTAGTACTAGCTTCAAAGTGAAACCTGAACAGAATTATACAGAATAATTTAGAAGGTTTACAATATTTAGTGACCTTTTAAAATTGTTAATCACAGAATCTCCTAGATGAATTTAGCTTTCTCTCCATTTGTTGATCCACAAGTCATGTTAAATGCAGGTTGGGTCTTATTTCCATTATAGTTTTCTGAAAGTGCATTTATATGAAGCATATATTTGTAAAGCTATATTCTAATATATGTTGTGCATTCATCACATTTTTCATTGCAGGTCAAACAAGAAACTCTATGCCATTTAAATATTTAGAATTGGAATTTCTTTCAATCTCAGGAAGAATGATCAGTGGTTTGGGATTTGGGGATTTCTAATCTGAAACATTTGGTGGATACAAGATAATTATCCCTGGCACAAATTTACTAGATTGATGGTGTACAAAAAATTAACACGTGAAGTAATTCAAAGCTACCACATGTTCCACTTCATTAAGCAAACTAAGGAAGCGCACAAATATATTCGAAAAGGATAGACTGCTTTGTCTATTTAAGAATTCTAAAGTGAGCCAGCCATCTATAAATATAGGTTGTCTTTTAAAAAGCACTTTTGAATAGAAAAAATCTTCAGTCCTTGGAATATGAGCATTTTGTTCCTGAAGGTGAAGTATTGTTTTTAACTTGAATCTTCCTACGAGATATTTTAGCAAGTATGCCACCTGTATTCCCAGGTTATGGATTGCAACAAATGTGTACTTTTATGATTAGAGTAAACACAAGATAACCAATCTGTTTCCAAGTCCAATCATAAAAGATGATGTTATCGATGCTGATAGGGACATCTGCTGGAAAGGGGGGGGGGGTTGTCCAAAAGATAAGATGTTGAGTGTGATTGTGCAAGAGAAGTCCATCCCAGAAAATAAATTGTTCCTTAGTGCACATCTGGATTATATATTTACAGCCAAACATTAGGCAAGCCAATAAGAACTGTAAGGAAGCAATAACAGAATATTGATCTTCAAAATATGCTGGACACCTATAATACTGAGAAAGAGACAAAATGGCCACCAATGTCATTTGCCATTGGCAGAGATATCAACCATAACCATCATTGTTAATTGTAAGTCACTACTACTAAGAATGTCTCTCCTTCTCCCAAGAAATATGATCTCTTTAGTGTCTCAGTTCACAAAAAGATGGAGAAAATTTGTTTTTTATGCACATCATGGCCTATAAGAGTAAATAAATCTTTAAATGTGCTAAATAGTAGTTTATGGTGGAGGGGGGGAAGGGGAAGAAGTAGCTTTTGAGGAGAGCTATATTATTAAAATCCAGTCCAGGTGATATACAGGAATGTGTGAAAAACTGGTGCCAAGTCCCCCTTATTGTTCTCCTGAATCACTTCAAGAGTGGTTAGGTATCCTAACAGCAGTTATGTATGTTATTATGAAACACATCTCAGACAAACACACAATGAATCGTTCATGCTGTCTCACAGTGTATTGTTGTAAGTAATCCATCAGAACTGTGATGGCGAACCTATGGCACGCGTGCCACAGGTGGCACACAGAACCCTCTCTGCGGGCACATGAACTGTTGCCCCAGCTCAGCTCCCCCGGGCATGTGTGCACACCTCCCACTGGCCAGCTGTTTTTTGGGTCTCTGCCACACATGTGCTGCGGGTGGGGCATATGCAGGGGGGTCACATGCACATGCACAGGGGTCATGTGTGCATGCGTGGGGATTGTGCTCATGCGTGGGAGGTGGGACACCAGGGGGCAAGCCACACACAAGGGGTACACATGCATTTGTAGGGGTGGGGTGCACAAAGGAGGGTCACATGCCCATGGATGTGGGCCCTGGGTGCATGTGGGGGGTCCTGCACACATGCATGGGGGCACAGGAGGTCATGCGTGCATGCACAGGGGGTCACTGCATAAGGAGGGGTTGTGTGTGCAAAAACATTATAGCACATTGTCTTTCAGCACTTGGTACCAAAAAGGCTAGCCATCACTGCATTAGATGGATGTTTAGAGATGGTGTCACTACTGTAGAAGGGATTAAGTAATAAATTAGATGGTCCTCTTGATCCTTCCCTAATAAATTCCTTCTCAGTGAATCAGATTATTTCACCTGCTCATAAATAACTTTTAATATAAATAAAAATTATTTAGAAATAAACATGTGCTAAATTAAATTCCTGAATATTCAGAAGTAATAAATTTGTTATTTCAGAAAATTGTGCTTTAGATAGTAAAATTATCCAAAAACCCATTTTTTTGTCCTTTATTTTGGTAATTTTACTTTTAGTGTATGAATTACTAATTAAGGCACAGTCTTTCAAATTCATGTAAAAATGTGGAAGTTATATTTGCCTTTTTAAAGTAAATTTACGTATATAATTTTGATTTTTTATAATTTTTTTTACTAGAATACACATTTTTGTACAGTTTTCCTTGATTTTCCTCTTGAATTTTCCCCTGCAAAGCAAAGTTATAAACATGAACAATTAATTTGTTGCATCATTATGATTCTCTTTCAGACTTTTCCCTTCTTCAGGTTTTTTTCTTTATCATTTCCAAGAAAAACGGTCACAATAATTTACAGTTATAAAAATGCATAAACATTGTAAAATTTCTTCCTGATGAAATGGTTGTTTGTTCATTGGTTGGGTCAACAATATAAACAGAAATCTTCTAATTCCTCTTTTCCTCTGTCTCAATCTAAATGTGAACAAAAGGAATAAGCCCAATTATGCAAAGAAAAAAAAAGCCAAGAAGACTCCATCAGAATTAAGTAATTAAATACCTCATTTATAATCTAAGAAAGCTGTGTTACAATTGTGTACTGGGCAATTTGTGCATACGTGTCTGTTTTACTATCATTGAGGGGAAAAAATGTTACTGACAAAGGAAAATCTCCTGTAACGTAATGCAATGGAAACCGAGCAGCCCATTTCATTTTTTGGTCTCCACAATTAAACTTTATTTAGCAAAGATAAAAAAAAGAGTCTGCTATGTAACACAAATGTCTTCTATAGAGTATCAAGCCAGTGGTATCTTTGGCTCAAAGAAGCTTAGCTTTCATTTAGTTAATGACTTCTTACTTGATGACAGGACTTTTCTCAGCAGAAGAAAATGTTTTGTGACTCTAAATTACCCTTTTCATTTTACATACAGCTTTCTATTTAAACCAGTGTGATTTGTGAAGACTTACAGAAGAATGAATCTATTTTTTCCATTTTGCAGAAGATATCTGAATGCTATCTCTGCCTTTGAGATGGGAACAGGAATTTGGTTTTACTGCTACTTTTCATTCCCTCTGGATTAACTTCTGCTTTCTTGTCTTCCTTTTTAAAATTGAACTGCTAATAGAAGATGCCCTGTTTTTGGAGAATAATAGCCAACTAAAAAACCCTCTGTAATCCTTTCTTTCTGTCTGTCTTAATGTTGATATATTTCTCTTGTAGGACTCTTGTCTCTTTGTCAGTCACAGGTTCTTTTCATTTAAGGAAAAGGCAAAGTAACTCTGGACTGATAATTGAATATGTTACCTGACAGGTCAGTAAATGCTATAACTGAAGTTCAGGGGCAGCCAAGGGGAAAATCAAGATGGCAACTTCTCCTGAACAACCAAAGCCCTGACTGGTAAAAAGAGGCTTAGAGCTTGATTGCAAAGTTGTGCCCAACATTTTGATTTCTTTTGACTTGGTCATCCATCCAAAAGCTTGTCTGAGATCTAATATGGTACCTGGGAAATAGTATGCCCAGTGATCCCAATTCTTGATATCAACCACTTTATTTTTATTTCTGTTAGTTTAAAAAGAAAAAACGGGGAGGCTAGAATTCTTGGATAAGATCATATTTATCTTCAACATATGCATTCTTCTTTTAAAAGTAATAATTAAATAAATGATACAGGCTGTTCTCTAGTGTTTTGTTTGGAAGTTAATTCATTTCTAAAGCTTAGCTATTAAGGCAGAGTTTATTTGGCAAGGCTAGAAGACATAGGAGGGAGAAACCTTTTCAGGTTGCCTTCTAAATGGATATTTTATGGGTATCTACATTCTCCAAGACAGATACGGTCTATGACAAGGCTCATATATGCCCTCAAATTTCCAAATGTAGAGTACACCCCAAAATGTTGGGAGCCACTTTGCTATAATATCTAAGTACAGTTTTTAATTTAGTTTTTTAAAAACCTCACTTTTATTACTTTTTAAGTAACTCAAGATGGCAAACAACATAATTTTTCTTCCTCCTCCTATTTTTTCCACAACAGTCATCTGTGAGGGGGATTGGGCTGAGAGGGAGTGACTGACACAAAGTCATTCAACCGGTGTTCATGTCCATGGTAGGATTAGAATTTCCTGGTTTCTAAGCCAGGACCTTAGCCACTATACCAAAGTGGCTCTTATTTTGAAGCAGAATGAAAATAAAATATTCAAATCATTCTTTTTTTCAAAAGCAATAAAAGCATTACAACCTAAAGCATTATTGTGATATATATCTCCATTTCAGTTGTGTTAACAATATTATAAAACTTGCTAGGTTTAAGTCATCCCTTTTAACCCCTTGCCTAAAGAAAGCCAAATAAAATATCCAACAAGTTTTTTTTTAAAAAAAATGATTTATATGCCGCCCTTCTCTGGAGACTCAGGGCGGCTTACAATGCGTTAAGCAATAGCCTTCATACTTTTGTATATTTATACAAAGTCAGCTTATTGCCCCCCACAAATTGGGTCCTCAATTTACCCACCTTAGAAAGGATGGAAGGCTGAGTCGACCTTGAGCCTGGCTAGGATTGAACTCACAGAAATTACAGGCAGCTGGTGTTAATTGCTGCCTTTAGTAGGAGGCATTAGCCCCCTACGCTACACAGGCATAAGTTACTCTTATTGCCATGCTTATGGAGGTACAGTGGATTTCTATTTCTCAGACAGTTGATTCCCACAAGTCATGGTAAATATCTTTTAAAATAGAAGTGTTTCAAAGTCAGTCTGCCTTATAAACCAATGGGATTCTGTGGTTCATATGAATCATATTTAGTTTTTCACTCGGCACACCCAAAGCATGTCATTCTTTGCCTTTGTTGTTCTCCCCCCTTGTTTCCCCCTCTCTATGAGTGCATTTGTGAATAAGTGAAGCTTCTTTGAAACTATGGGAGAGTTTGTTTCCCCATCTTCCATATGGCAAAGGAAAAAAATAGGCAGGAACAGGCATTTTTGTTCAATATTTCCTATGGGACTGATTGAAATTAAAGTCTGCTTCTGAAAGTCTTCAAAAGCCCAGACAAGGAAGGCTGGTTAGTTGGTCAGTTGGTTGGTTTTTCCATGGGACAATATCTTCTAATTTCCTCAGGGCTTTCCTTCTCTTCATAAGCATCTACTAGGCCTTGTGTTCAGTTTTTCTTTCTGAATATTTTCTTTCATGTATTTGAGTTTAACTAGAATTTAATACATACAGTTCCAGGGAGAGTATAACATGTCACAAGAGGAAACTTTATTTCATTTGTTCTTTAGGCTATTTTTCACATATAAAGAAGAGCCTGGGAAGTAAGGGATATTTTCTGAACAAGGCAAATAACAAGTTGAAATAGCAAGTCACCAGAATGAGATGTGCTATGGTACTTCTCTGTATGTATTTTAAGAATATATGGTTCAAAAGGAACAAGAAGCCATGGCAGTGCATGCTATTGCATGCTAACAACTTTCATGGTCACAGTGTGGATGTTTTATGAAGTATAAGTAGTAAAAGATACTAATAGTAAAAGATACTCAAACAAATGGCACTTTTATTTTTTCCATGTTAATCATTAAAATATGAGACAACATTATTCCTCTTCCTCCTCCTCCCGTCCTCCTCCTCTGTTATACTACATGGTGACATTTATGTCCTACCTTTCCATCAAGGAGATTTAGAAAACAACAACATGTGTATGCTATTTTCTCTTCTCTACTTGTTTAGCCTCTCCTTTTTTCTGAATCTGGGCTGAAAGAATCCACATGACTGCCAGATGGGAGGAAAGGGTTAGAATTTTGTAGATCAGATATTATTATTATATACTTAAATGTATAAGTCACAAAACTCCAGTGGACTCTGAGCAGTGTACAAAACTAAATAAAGTCAAATCATCTAAAAATATTAAATCAAACAGACAGCCCAGACTGTCTGTGGTAGCCTTAATTTATAGTAGACTAATTTATCTCCCAAACAATGTCAGATAAAATCAGTCACTAGCTTCTTTTTAAAATTTGTATTATTATAATATACAATAGATGAAACACAAAGAAAAACAAAAGTAGAACTAAAATAAACCTATCCATATACCACACACATATAGGGATTCCCCCTTCAATCTCCCAAAAACTCAGTAACTTCCTGGCTAAGGTATACGGCTATTTATTTGTTTATCTATCTATATACCATTTATCTATATACACCCTGTCTTATATTGTTTCTAATCCTGAAATAAGTTCTTGGCCTTATTGCCATGCACTCAAAAGCCCAATTGGGCTTATTATCAGGGGATGTCTTATTTTGGGAGAAACAGGGTTCCCCCAAAATCCCATCTCCCAGCACACAACAATCAAATAAAACCGCCAATATATAACTAAGAAAATGTTAACAGTCACATAATTATTATTATTATTATTTATTAAATTTATATACCGCCCTTCTCCTAGTGGACTCAGGGCGGTGTGCAGCCAAGAATAAAAAGCATAATATAAAAACAAAAATATTAATCCTAGGTAAAGGTAAGATAATTGAGGGGGTTGTGTCTATTAATATTTCATAATTATGTGCCCATTATCAAGCACATTCACAATCATACCATGAACTGCATATACAGTAAGAGTCAGATCGGCCTTTGATTACCTCATCCCTTGTTCTCAGATTCCTGGAGTCTGTATTTTCTTTTGTTCCTCCTCTGAGGAGCTACTCCAATGTGAAAACAAATGTTTACAAAGGGAACACCCAGTTGGAACTTGTTGGCATTTAGAAAAGCTGCTAAGACTTGACAATTTCAGGAAGCCTTTCCTAATTGAAAGAATTGCGGCTTCCCACTCTACAGTAGGCAATGGCTGTTATGGAATGAAAAGATCAATATTAGTGTTTTTATTTGTTTGTCTTAATGTTATATTTTAAAATTGTTTTAATCTTTCATTATAGCATTGGGGCATATGCCACTTAGAGTCATTTGAGACTAAATAAACATCTGGTTTTCTGGGAATGTTCAAAGTCTGGCCACTCCTACAATGTATGCAACCAGCTCTTTGAATTTCTATATAGCTGCACTTTGAGCTTTGGATAAATCATTCAGCAGACTATTCACCAAGGACATTCCGCTTCTGGGAGGAAACATCAGTCTTAGTAAGCATAATTAAAGAAGTATAATTATGAAGTGAATTTTGTCTGTGGGATATCTTTGGCTTTGTTAGATTGGATGGCATGAGATAATGAAGTGACCCCAAATAAATAAAATACATGATTGCATATACATTTAAATCCTGGGGACTAGAACCTTTCACATGGTTAAGAATAAAAGACGTGTAACATAAAAAGAGTTCTGTTTTTGAATCTTTTGGAATGCAGCAACATACAAGAGTTTGTAATTATCTTCAGGAAACAATGAAATCACAGCAATTGGTCTGAGTATTCTTGGTTATGTTTATTGTCTTTAACATAAATGCAAATAAGATTAACAAGAGACAGAGAAAGAATGCTACTTTACAGCATGTTTTCCTCTTAAACAAATCCATATACCGTAATTCAATTGCATTCCAAGTAGCTTAATGAAATATTGAAGTATTTCAGATAGGAAGCTAGTGGTAGAAAAAGAATCAAAGGGAAGGATTCACAGAATGTAAAATGGAAACTTTCATGTTTGCATTCAAAGCCTGGCCTTGGTCTAAAGACATATATTGGCTGGATTTACACCCTGCACAATTTGTTTCAGCTACAATTTGATAAATATCTAACAGACAGATTTACCCACTAAGCCAGCAAATCGTATTACGAATTAACATGCTTTATGAACTTGTTGGAAATTTTGAAAACTATCTTAAGCTTGGCCTATCTTTGCACTGGCATAGTACAGTTCAGAGGTGGCAACATTTTGGGGGCCAAGAGTTGCCCTTCTGGGGACAGGATGCTAAAGACTGAAAAGTGGCTGGTGTCAGCTGGGAATTCTGGGAGCTAAAGTCCAAGCATCTTAAAGCTTCTGAGATTAAGAAACACTAACCTGGGGCATACATGACAATGTCCATGTGCTTTTTCCTTCAATGGCAGGAAACCATGATGCCTTGCAGATATTGGAACAAGGAGTTCCAATATCTGCAAGAAGTTACTGACCCACTTGCTTATTGTGATATCGACTTCACATGTCCTGACCCGTCTGTTTTACCAGCCTATATTTTAATTTTGTTAGCCGATCTCCATGGAAGCTAATCTTAAGCATCATGTGGCAGAAAGGGTGGAAGTTACTTATATCTCATCATAACCCCTCCAGCCACTATAACTTCTTAATTAGGAGTGTGCCCAATCATCTTTGAAGGCATGGCTTTGTTGAATGAAGATGGAAATACACGTGAAGGAGGAATGAACACTATCCTAAAACCCTTGAAGCAATGTTAAAATAGAAAGATAACTGATAATAAAATACAAATAAATAATTTATCTGACAATATTACTTTAAAACATCTCTTTTTTTTCAGTTTAGCTCCAATGGCTAGTTTGCAACATAAGCCAACTCCATACTGAAGTAAATTATTATAAAATTTATCCTACTTCAATTCTTTCCTTGTCCAGTTATTTATTACATTCTTTTGTTTAATCTGCATTCTATAGCTTTCTGTAGGTCAAGCCCCCGCAGAAAGAAATTATCCATTTATCAGATATCTGTCATGAGCCCTGGGTGATTATCTGAATAGATCTACAGAATGTTGGAACAATAGGAACATTAGATGTGCCCAATCATCTCTAAGGTACTAGCTATTCCTCATCAAGTGGGGAATTTATAGCCTGCCAGGTGTTGCAAAACTGCAACCCTCAGCTTTTCCTATTATTTCTATCCTAGTGAGGTACACTAAAATTTGTACTTCTAGATTATCTGAAGGATCAGAGGTGAGGGTTTTTTTTTTACTCTTGCTCTATACTAGTTAAGATTGCAGTTGTATATACAGTAGAGTTACTTGGGAGTAAGTTACATCAAACATATCAAAAGATCATGGTAAGCCTTTATCTTCAGTTATTTGAACTAAGTAATATTTATGTCCAGATTAGTATTAGAGACTGTATTATCTGATTTGTGGAGTTATTCCATAGTGGCCTAATTGATATCTTATTTAATATAGTTGATTAAAAACCCATAAGTCAGGTTATGAAATCAACATATTTTTTCAAATCTTAATGATGTTTTTGCATTCATTCACAAGAGTTATACTTGGCATGTTTGCTTAGAACTTATTCAGTGGAAATGCGTTTATCAACAATCTGTTTTTATGCCTGTTTAAAATGCATGATAAATGACATGCTGTTCATGATCTTCCTGGTGTTATGGTATAAAAGCCATGGTGGCACAGTGATTAGAATGGAGAACTGCAGGCTATTTCTGCTAACTGCTGGTTGCCGGCAGTTTGACAGTTTGATTCTCGCTGGCTCAAGGTTGACTCAGCCATCCATACTTTTGACATTGGTAAAATGGGAACCCAGATTGTTGGGGGCAATATGATGATTTTGTAAATCATTTAGAGAGGGTAGTAAAGCACTGTGAAGTGGTATGTAAGTCTAAGTGCTATTGCTATAATCTCACATCCTGTAACCTGATGCCTCCACAATCTGTCATCTAACTAATTTTCAAAATGGCCGAAGGATGTTGTAATCTGATACATCTGGAGGAGATCTCTTTTGTAACTTGTAAATTGTAGTGCAATAGTGCAATTTACTTTGCTTTGTATCACTAAACTTAATTCTTGCTATACAAGCACGTTCGGCATGTCTCTGTCTCTTTCTGTCATCTAGAAGTCATCTGGATATTTGTAGTTCAGAACTGGTGGCCTTAATATGACATGAATTGCTTGTCTTTCTCTCTTACTGTAAGTCTAAAGTAAGGGGAATATTCATCTTTCACCATTTTTAATTGCATTTAATCTTTCTTTAGGAAATGGAAGTAGTAGATGGATAAACTGGGTTTATGTCAGTTGCACATAGGGCAGCTCTAAAAGCCCAGTTAGAACCCACAATCAAAATGCAAGGAGGTGGATTCTAGGCAAGCTTGCAATAAATCTCTAATGGCAATGCATTAATTTGAGTTTATGGCTGAGTAGTTTTAATAAAACAAAATTTGGTCCCAAATATATAAGCCCCTTGGGTTCTTTCACATACATTTATCTTTATTTTTGAACATTTAAAAATGCAACTCAATTGTATACAGCTTAATCAACATGAGGCTTCCTTAGGCAAGCATGTACTAGATTTGGCCTAAGAGGAATTCTAATGGAAATGTTAAGTAGACTGCTTGTTGCAATCTGAAGATAGCAATAGAAAATCTGATGGGAATTGTGTATTAGAGAAAACTTACCTGATTTATATATTCCAGAATAATGCATCAGACAGTACAAGATTTAGGCCTGCAAGCCAAACATAATTAAAGCATCTGATTCTCCACTCCCTCACTTCAGGCTCTGCTTGACAGTGTAATCTAGACATATAAACTGAAAAAAAAAATACTTGGAAGAAGTATAAAGACTGCTCTTCACCAGACAAAGGACCAGGTGTTCAAATAGCTGGGAGAGTTTGACAATGTCCAGTCTTTCCTTGTAACTTTATTCAGAGACAAACAGATGCCAATTGCCACCATTATTTGGTTGTTGTTGGTGGTGGGGTTTTTTTTTTTTGTGGATGGATTTTATTCCAGTCTAGACTTAGTGTGTATGTTTTACTTAAGCCATATCTGAGAAATATGGCAATCTTGACTTGGTATGCAATCACTTTCAGGAACACCTCTGCTCTGTGGTCTTAAGAAACTATAAACAAAATGCTTGTAAACATTTCTTTTTTGATTCAGTCCTCAGCTCTATGGCATGGATATAGTGGTAAACTGAACTACAGAGTTCTTGTAACTTTCTCTTAGTGCAATATGATTGCATGGGAGAGTTGTGTTTTCTCCTTTTCTTTCCTCCTGTGTATGATTTGCTAATACCTGATATGCCAGCTGTGGCTGCTTCTATCTCCCTCGATGTCAGAAGATGAAGAATCAAAAGTACTCTTTAGCTTTTCTTGATGGAAGGATATTGCAGATATCCTTTATCAGAGTCACTGAAGATTGGAATGGTCTTTTAGCCAATGACCTATATGTTTCCTGATTCTGAATTTTTCTTTCTCTCCTTCTATAGCTCAGTTATAATTTCATAGTTTCCAGGGTCTGCCTTATCTCTCAAGATCCTTTTTTAGGGAGCATTGACTATGTCCAACAGCCAACATCTCAGCCACATCACTGCCATTAAATCGATATGAAGCTGGACTTGGGTGCATCTTTTCACCCATGGTTCAACAAAACATAGCTTAGCACAATGTGTATGAATCATCTTCATGTTCTCTGAGCAGTCTATTTGTCTGAGAGAGTTGGAATTCATTGTTTTTGTTTAAGGAACATAGTTTATACAACACCTAAAAATAACTTTTGTTGCAGGACACCTATATTCTCTGCTCTGTTTTTGGAGGAATCTTCCAAAAGGGCCAAAAGAGACCAAGCTATTACCGAAGCAATGTGACTGTTCAGTTTTAGATTAGAAAAAGTCCACAGGCCGTTGTACCACTGTTAACACTAGGGAGCACACTTTCCTTAAAAATAAGACTCACTGGCAGAAATAGCTGTGGGAAGAGTCAAAGGGAAATCCAGGCCAGTTCCCTTTCAAAGCTGCAATTTGGCACTGCTCCGACCAATGTTCTGTTGTGGAGAATGACAAAGCATCCAGATATGATAGTGCTAATGGTAAACAATGGCAGCTTCTCCAGGGCTTGAGGAGAAATGCTTTATTTATAGTTTGGTGCACAATGCAAGAACAGGAGTTGATTTTATGTTGTGTATATTGTTTGAACTTTTCACCCTGCCTTTGCAAGTGAAAATTCAAATGAGTCTTTAATTTGGCATTATGGTTCTTGTAAGTGTGAGAGATTTACAATCACTGAACAATGGGACAGAACATTTTAAGTGAGGGAAAAGTAGAATCTATACTTTGTTTTGATTAACTCATTATTGGTAATGTGCTGCTACCCAAAATGGTTCATTTACTTCTTGCATATAGAAGATCAATGTTGCCATGTTTTCTTGCTGGAGAAAGTCCAGCCACTAAAGACATCTGGCAAGTCACTCTTGGATGAAGAATGTGGATGAAGGTTATGAGTCTTTGATCAGATTCAGTAAGGTTCTTTTTAATTATTATGTAGAAAGTTGATCCTCTTTTCTATTTCTCCTCATAGTTAGGAAATGACATTGGGGCAAATTCCAGGGTCTCCCTCAACTGATGAGAGAAAGGCCACCAAACACAACAGGGAGTTACAAAATATTCAGGTAAGTGGAGTGTTACACAGTGCCATTTAATGTCTAAATATGAGCTCTGTTCTCTAAGACAAGTATGAGTAAATGCTCCCCATGTTTACACTGCTATGAGAATAATCTGTATGGGGATAGTGGTTGGGGCCGGAGCCCAAAACTGGTGAGAATTTTACTTCTCTTTCACATTTTATATCTGAATGTAGCATCTCTCTTTATCTTATAAACCAAAGACCTTAATTATTTCATTTGTTATGTTTTTGCTTTACTTGGTATCATGGTATTTATATCTCTAAATAAATAAATTTCTTTCTGCCATGGAGCAGGCTGCAAGGAAGAAACAAACGCCTTTCAGTAGAAGCCTGAACTGATCTCTTGCAGAAGGCCTTTGAAATTAGGTTGCGAGCAGCATGAAATTAGATGGAGGGTTGCTTCTGGCTTTAGGACCACACTTGGTTCACTCTTGATCTAAAACTATGAAGCACAGAATCTGAAATTACTTAGTTACACTATTGCTTTTAGTTAGTTTATGAATACAAGGATTACAGGCATTGCTGGAATGCTTTTGTTCTTATGATTTTTGAGTTTGGCAATTCAAATATTTATTAATTACAGTTAGCTTTTTTGTTCCTCATGTATAACTGGTTAAAGGTGTAGGAAAACCACTTGTAAAAAGATACGATTGTTTTTTTTTTAATGGAAATCAAAATTTCTACCAAAACAAGGAAGCAGGAAAATTGAATAACTTTCAGGAGCCACTTTTGTCTAATGGTTAGAGCATTAGGCTGGAACAACGGTGAAATGCACTTACCTTCGCTACTGGTTTGGGAGTGTGAACGTGTGCTCGTGCACACCTCTTCTGCACATGTGCAGAGGGTTAAAAACAGGACATAATGATGTTCCCGCAGGTGGGCAGAGCATCCTACCACTAGTGCTACTGGTTTGTATGAGCCGGATAGATCCAGCCGGATTTCAAACTGGAAGAACTGAAAGTTCTATTTCTACCTTAGCCATGAAAGCTAGCTGGGTGACTTTGGATCAATCAGTCTCTCTCAGCCCAACCCATCTGACAGGGTTGTTGTGGGGAAAATAAGAGGAGGAATGTATGTTGGATATGTTCTCCACCTTGACTTATTTGTGAAAATAATAAACATGGGATATATATAAATAAATGACTAAATAAGTACAAATAATAAAAAAAGACCCTTCACAAGGATTCAAACATTAGCACAAGCATGTTTCTAATATGTTTGAAATTTCTAATATCTTGAAAGGATACCCCCCCTCTCTCTCTTACACACACACACACACACTTCAGAAAAATTTTACAAAGACAATTACTTAGGTTCTATCTTGCAACCCATTCCCATTTTAGAAAAGCCATTGTATGTAGAGAATAAGAGGAGACTAATTTTGTGTAGACCTTCAATTGAATCTCGAGCACATTTTTGATCCTATAGGACAGCTCGTTCAGTTCATTTGCTCGCCTTCAATTAAACCAGTGTTGGAATCATTGTGGCCTACGTTTCACTATGATTATGATTATATAATAGCATAGCCAGAACAACTTTTGCCTTGTGCTGATTTGAAACTTAGCACAAGTATCTTTTTTTTAAATTAATAGTTTTTGTTTTGAACTTCCAGTTTCTCTCTGTGATCATTTTTTTAAAAAAATCTACCATTTGCCCAGTCACCTGAGTTCGAAGTGTTCTACCCAAACAGGTTGATAGGTCTTCCTTGTCAGACAAATTCAGTTTTAAATTTGCAGTAGAAATTATAAACTTGTAGTAGAAGTAGTGAATCATTCCTGCAACCTCAACATTAGAGAATCAGAGATAGAACCTTTTCTCTCAATAAACTAAATATAGACTTTATTGTTGTTTATTGTTACTAGTATGTCTCCTATTATTATATATTGTATATGTATGTATATACATCTGTGTATGTATATATGTTTGTAGGTATATAATGTGTGTATGTGTATAATAATATATTTCATAAATCAATCTATTTCGAATTCATTATGTCTGATCTTTAGGTTCACCTACAATTTATTTGCTTCATTCATTTTAGAATACAACACAGGCATTAGGACTTTCAAAAACCAGTGAACATCAAAGTTCTGATTTTAAGTTTGAATTCAGAAACTTTCTCAAAGATCGCTAATTGTAGATTTTTAATATCTGATATTCTACTTTTCTACAATTTTTACCATAACGTGACTTCAGAATGCAATTGATAAAACCCAGCATTTTGATCAGCAAGGTATATTGGAATGATTTTTGTCTTTTTGAACATTATTGTTAAAAATCTGCAAATATTTTATAAATAAGATATCCTTAAAATCTTTAGCCTTAAAATTCTAAAAGAGAATGAATTCATTTTTAAACTTTCAAATATCGTTAATTATTTATTTGAAAACACATATAAAATAAAGTGTGAGAAACATTACATTTAACCATCTACAATGCATCCTAATGCAAGTTGAAATTGAAATTGAAATTCCGGTCTTTGTTGGTTTGTGAATTAAAATTCTCAGTATTATGAAACTAACAAAACAACTGGTCCAGATATTGAAAGAGTATAAACCTTGTAAACAATAGCACCACCATGAGCCTGCCCCCAAATTATTTCCATCAGCTCCCTATGTTTCCAGTTTTGGATCTCAGCATGATGTTCTAATCTCTTCTTAACACTGTTTATATGATGTCCTATCTAATTAGGAAAAATGAGATATAATGCAAGTCCTTATGCCAGAAGTAGTTTAAATACAGCAGGAAAACAGAAATGGACACGTTCCCACCTTCCAGTAGCCTTGGATTGAATTTGAAAATCTTATTTCTTAGGTTAACAGTATTTCTCTCCTCATTTTTTAAAATGTCTCTATCAGCTCCTCTGCATAAAGTAGGAGACAAGTGAAGTTTAAACTGAGCAACAGTTTTGCTTCTTCAGGAGACAAAAGCAAGAAAAGAAAAGAAAAAGTAAACTAGAAGTCTTTGTGCATATTCAGAAATCTTTTCTATGGCTTTTGTATTATAACTCAATACTCTGAGTCAGTTGCGCTGCTAATACTTTATTGATCTTGTTTAAGTGCTAATGATAGAATCAATCAGACAATGATTCATATTCCCAGAGATACCAATTGAAAAGCAAATAGTCTGTGTTGAGAGTAAGGGATGAATGGAGCTTGCTGCAGAGCCACTACAATATTATCTTCAAAGGGTCAAAGCTGCTAAAAAGCAATACAAAATTGTATTACATGAATGTATCATGCCTCACCCAAACAGTAATGATAGCTTTCAACCCAGAAGCTGGATGGGGTGGCAACCTTACATTATAGCTAGGAACTGCACAATCTCAGATGTAATAGGATCAAGCAAGTTTGGGATGTGCTGCAAAACTGTACATAGATGCCTAGGTAAAAGAACAATACTGTATACACAAGAAATCACTTCTCTTGTTGTTTGTTTTGTTTTCATATGCCTTTTTGTGCTTAAAAGGCTATCATCCTAAGCATACTTTTCTAAAAGTTAATTTCAGGATATTGCTAGATTTTCTTTGTAATGCATACAGTATGTATTTGAATGAAATAAAGTCATTGTAACTGGTAATTTTCCATTAGTCAAGCACCAGAACTCTTCTAGCTCTGCTATTTTTGAGTGACGGATAGCTTTGCTTATTTGAGACTGAGGTCAAGTTGTTTGTTAAGGAAGTGAACATTATTTAAAGTCCATAGATAGAATCTAATGTCGTAATGTACTATTAGATTAACTATCAGAGAATGCTTTTGTAATTAGGATAAGGTACAAAAATCTTAAAACCAAAGGGGATGGGGTGGGGGGAGCAATGAATTGGCTCTCAAGTAACCTATATAGCCTAACTCGTGCGTGTGTGTGTGTAAAATTTCATCACTGAAGAGGAGACTTCAAAAATAAATGTAAAAAAATGCTATTTCTTTGCTAATTTGCACCCAACTATTTTTGAAATACTATGTTTATCCTTGTCTAATTTCATCACAGTAATGGTTGGATGACTCTAAAAATCCATGGGTCACCTGTGAGAAGGTGAGAAATGAACTTAGGCCAACTGGGTTGAAGGAGACATCAATAAATCTTTTTCTTTTCTTTTCTTTTCTTTTCTTTTCTTTTCTTTTCTTTTCTTTTCTTTTCTTTTCTTTTCTTTTCTTTTCTTTTCTTTTCTTCTTTTCTTCTCTTCTCTTTTCTCTCTCTTTTCTTCCCAAGGGTGGTAAATTATGCATATTAGTTCCAGAGCTGTCACATTATCAGTATGTGTCCGGTGAATTTAAACATGGATCTAAAGCCTCTCTTGATCCAATCAGAGACATGCCTCTGATGTAGCCCAACTAAATAATGCTTCTGGGCCAGAAGACTCTCTTTATGTATAGAAAGAGGAGAACTAAACAAATGTTCTGCTCATTCCACCAGATGAAACAGATTTGGCATACACTGTAGACTTTTTTTCAAGCAATGCCATCTGATGGGAGGCATGTGTTGTCTATTTTGGACACCCTTGTGGAACAGATTGCTTGCCCAAAATATTTTAATGGTACCAACTTCATTGGGTCTTTCATAAGGTTTTAAAATCTTGGCTATTCCCATAGGCATACGGCCGGAATGTAGCATGAGCTTATTTCTAAGAGAAGTTGTACATTGAATTGTGTACTTGTTTGCTAATCTATTCTCTTTGCTGCGCACTGTTGTATGATTTTTTAAAAATGTGTTTGTAAACTATCCAGATTCATTTCTTCAGCTTGTGCAGGCCATATAAGATGGCCATTGGCTAAATACCTTATGGCTTCTGATATCCTTTCTGGAGGTCACAAGCATATGATCTACAAAGGATGCTCGTCTAGTGGTTAAGACGCCAGGCTAGAAATCAGGAGACAAGAGTAGTAAGAAGCCATCTGTATGACTTTGGGCAAGTCATTCTCTCAGCTCAACTCATCTCCCAGGGTGGTCGTTATGGGGAAAATAGAAGACGAAGGAATATTATTATTGCCTTGAGTTATTTATAAAAATAAGAAAGATGGGATGAAAAAAATCTTTTGAAATGCTGTCACTTTAGTGCTGTGCTTCAGTTTCTTATAAGGTTAATATATCATCATTTCACCCAGCTGTTTAGTGAGACGTCTTAAACTGACAACTCTTCATACGGTACTATTCCTGATCCCATTAAAAGCATTATTTTTCATTTTAAAAGTAATAGGACATTTTTCCCATTAATAGGGGACATTTTGCCCACTTTCCTTTAATGTCCCCAAATTTCCCCTTTTTTAAAAATTTATTTATTTAGTCGCATTTCTATGCCGCCCCACTCCCGAGGGACTCCATTTTTTTACTCCATTTTATGTGTTATCCATATACAAATGTGTGTGGGCAGCTTTTTGTATCTATGAAAGTGTGTAACCTTTACCAATCAAAGGTGACCACTTGATGAAAAGCTTTCCAAATGATTTATTTTTCCACTGAGGATAACATTGTGACATCATTTTGTACTATGAGATACTAATGAAAAACAAAAACAGACTGCCGATATATAAATGCTGCTTGTTGTTAATTTTTGTTCGTTTGTTTGAAGGGGTCATTTAGTCTCGTATTGGGAAAGAAACACTCCCCCCCCCCCAATCTTTATAAAGAAATGGAAGAAACCAAGAACCACAAAGTAACCTGTGGTGAAATTCAGAGAGAAATGAACATTTTAGCTCTTATTTTTAATGAATTGGTTAATCCAGCAAATATATAGCTGCCAATGACTGACCCCTATTACTGTTGGATGAGGTTAAATTAGACTTCAGAACCGTGTTATTGATAGGGCTTTTTAAAAATTAAATTAAAAGAAGGATGGGGCATTTAAAAAAAACAGTCAAACTTACGTTATGGATGAGACCTGTTAACAAATTTTGTACTGGTAATCCTCGACTTACAACAGTTCATTTAGTGGCAGCTCAAAGTTACAACGGCACTGAAAAAAGTGACTTATTACCATTTTTCATGCTTCCAACCATTTCAGTATCTCCATGGTCATGTGATCAAATTCAGACACTTGGACACTCTCTTATATTTATGACGGTTGCAGCGTCCTCAGGTCATGTAATCTCCTTTTGCAATCTTCTGACAAGCAAAGTCAATGGGGAAGCTGGATTCACTTAACAACCATGTTATTAACAGCTGCAGTGATTCATTTAACAAATGAGACAAGAAAAGTGGTAAAATGGGGCAAAACTCACTTAACAAATCTCTCACTTAGCAACAGAAATTTTGGGCTCAATTGTCATAAATCGAGGACTACCTATACATGTCAAGGTAGATTCTGTCACCTTCCATGATCAGTTTTGGATCTGTAAATGACTTAAGGTAGCTTGTAAAAATGAGAAAGAGGGGAGTCAGTTTTTATAACTTTTCTATTAGACTATTAAGAAACTTCTTCAGGTTTCTACATATAATACATTAGTGATTTAACCACTTTGGCAAGACTCTAAAGCACAAGATTTCTCCTAGCTCAAGAGCCACATTAGAAGCAATGCTCTAAATTGAGATTGATTGTACATAAAGTGTAGGTTGTAGGCGTTTGAGATTGACAGGAGTAAATTAAATCTGTTCAGGCTTAGGATGTAGAAAGTTCATGCTCTTGTTTATTGCTGTTCTATAGTTGGCTCTGGCTACCTCCTATTTTAAACTGTAGACTTTCTTTTTATACATTATTTATTATTATTATTTTCCATATATGATTTTAGCCCCCATCCTTAACTTCAGCCATGCATGAGATTGAAAAAGGGTGTCATGATGCAATAGCTCGTATAACCCCCTCCCTCCCAAAAGCTACCCTTGAGCATCAATAACAAAAACAGTTTGTTATGGTGGTAATGATCATCTGTTATATGGTCTAAATAAACAAATGCTTATTTAACATTTTGAGACAAACAAATTGACAAAAAAATGCTTATTTAGCATTTTGAGACAAACAAAGCATTTTATCCTTTTGAGACAAACAAATTCAGATTCAACTGTTTATTTTTGTTTCTGACAACCAATTGGGAGAACTGGTAGAGGCGATGGCAGGAGGCTCCGCCCACCGACCTAGACATCTCTGCGCATGCGCAGAAGCGTCACGGGTGCTTGAGTACGCGCACATCCATGAGCGAACTGGTAGCAATGGTATTTGAAACCCACTACTGGCTGAAACTCTAATTTAGCATTTACTTGAATATAAAAAGATTAATTGAGATTTTTTTTGAGGGCTAAGCTTTCTACTTATCTAAACAAATTTGTTAGGTCTTAATATCTCTTAATATCATTAGATATTATTTTCTTAATATCATTTGTGGAAAAAAAAATGTGATTTTTCATATTCTTACAAAAATGAAGTAAACATGTTTCTGACCTAACACTTAACGTCCTTAAAAGCTATTCTTCTTGAACATAAATGGAAACTTTATACTGCCTTCAAAAATGTTTGCATTAGCTATCATGATTTATGGTTTGGAAAGTATTTATAACTGTCAACATGTGTTATTTTTTTTTAGTGATATGCAGATTAGGTTTTTTTGCAAGAAAAGAAGGATATACACATACACATTCACACACACCCATATTGTTTCTGGAATCTGGCTGATTAACACAGTCCCAACAGTAGTCCTGAAATCATGGCTTGATACCATTTAAGCCTAGGTTTATTTTTTGTCATTTTAGCGGTCCCTGTTGAAGACATTGGAATATATTCAAATTGTCTGTTTAACTACAAACTTAGAAATTCAGTTTTTAAAAAGCCTTGTTATTCAGGAATCATGAAACCAAAGAGAATAAACCCCATTTTTATTTGTATTCATTTTTTATTTTCTTTCATTCATTTTCTTTCATCTGAAGACTGTACACAGAATGCAATGCAGGAGAAATGTAAAGGTCTGGGGTTGCTTATCAGATTTACTTATCCTTGTGATCTTTCCCCATCCCTTGGCAATTCAGACTGAGGTGATGGCCTCAGTCTTGAATCAGTGAGATATATAAGATGTAATGCGATTTAGCATATTTATCCAGAAGGGATTTCTAGTTTCTTCTCCTAGCTGGGTGTGATGTCTTTGATAGTAATAAATGGTGATGAGAAAGAACAAAGCGAATAGAATAACTGAGTAGCAGTGACAAATGAGGAAAAAAGCATGAAGATTAGCTCTTTTTTGGAAATTAGGCTAGGATAATTCTCCCCCCCTCCCCCAGGATGGCAGTGTTGTGAGTCAAATCACCTTCACCTTCTTTCTTTCTTTCTTTCTTTCTTTCTTTCTTTCTTTCTTTCTTTCTTTCTTTCTTTCTTCCTTCCTTCCTTCCTTCCTTCCTTCCTTCCTTCCTTCCTTCCTTCCTTCCTTTCTTTCTTTCTTTCTTTCTTTCGCCTGCCCGCCTCATTTCCTCATACATACATTTCTTGTAATTATTTCAATTTTCCTACATCAATTCTTTGAAATACACTTGACTACATCATGCATTTTACAAATGGCTGTATACGTATCCTAATGTTTAGAAACCATTATAATAAATATCTACGGCCCTCTGACATTCAGCAATACCAAAGACCTGCTTAGTTAATGGGAATTACGAGTAGAGAATTCTTCTAGTTCCTTTTGAGTGATGGGATTTCAGCTTTGTTCCTATGGCTGCATGGGTGTTACATTTGGAAAGAGAACTTTAGAAGAGCGGTAGATCTAATGGAATCTTCCCGCTCCTGCAGAAGTATTAGGAGGATAAAAAGCAAGGAGATCTTTAAAATGTCATCTGCAATGTTCTTAGCAGATATGATTTGCCGTTGCATTCTTTTGTTTTTATTATTATTTTTCTGTTCTGCTGGTAGTGCTTGCAGACAGATATTATAGCAAGGCTCAGAGATATTGTGAACTCCTGTAGCTCCAGTAAGAAACAAATGAATGCTTGTTAACTTACCAGGCTATTGCTGAAAATTCACAAGACTTTGATATATTAGCAGCTCTTATAAAAATTTAGAAAATATCTAAAAACTTGGCTCTGCCCTCTTGCCTGGGGGGGGGGCGGGGGGTACACATACGTAGGACTGGTTCATGGTCTGAAGGCCCTGTCCCTGCCTTTTAATGTTGAATTTTTAAAATGTTGCTTCTGTTTTAAATTTTTATATTCAGTTGTTATTAAATTAATAAGTTATTGAGTTATGTTTTTAACATTTTATTTTATCTCTGTGAAGGAGATGGGCAATTTCTAAATATAACAAACAAACAAACAAACAAACAAATGAAAATAAACTATTAGAGAAATTGCTTCAAGAAGTTTCAGATATATTTCCTCACATAGCCATAGGTATGCAGATAGATATATGATGAATAGCTTTTATTTGAACTGGGCTGATGGTTTACAATGACAGTATAACTAAATATACTAAGTATTAACTAAGCCCTGGATCTCCGCTCCTTCCATCGAGATCTGAAGACTTAACTATTGCAACGAATGGGCTGATGCTGATTCTTGGGTTTTATTATTTATTGATTTTAATTTGGTTTTAACGGGTTTTTATTATTTTATTGTTGTATGTTTTTAACCTGTGTTCACTGCCCTGAGTCCTTCGGGAGAAGGGTAGCATATAAATACTGCCAAATAAATAAATAAATAAATAAATAAATAAATAAATAAATAAATAAATAAATAAATAAATTTGTACATCCTGAACTAACAAAGAAACATAGCATTTAAGTACCTGGATTTTCTTTGAGCTTTAATAATTTTTAATTTCTTGATCCAACAAATTTTTAATGCTAATGGGAGAAGTAAATGCGTACATTAAAAAAAAAGGAAGAATTTGACTTGTTTTTAATTTATTACATTGTTTCCTGTCTACTTCTACAAGAGTCCGGGCAATTTACCAAAAAAATCTCCCAGAAGCAGAGCAATAAAACTACTATTCAGTGAACAGTTAACACCAACATTTCTGACATTGTCAGAAAGCATCTATAAAGAGAATAAATTTGAGCACTGCTGAAAAACCAGAGTTTTCAAAGTGTAGCAATGTTTCTACAACAGTTGGCCCAGGCAAAGGTCAATTTTTCAGAATAACTTGTTATGTTTTCTTTTCGGTGGGTAGATTGCATGATTAGTTTGGCAACTGTATAAAGCATTGTCATCTTTTGGATACAGTCTTTTATTTCAATATGACCTTGCTTTGAAGAACAGCCTGGTCTGCTTCAAAGTGAAGAGACCCAAGGCAGTTCCATCTTAATCTTAGGCACCCCAGTTCAGACTTTCCCTAATGGTAAAATGTGTTGATGGTGATGTGATAATGGTTAGATGAGCTGCATTTCTAATGTGCAATAGTGCAAATGAAGTGTAAATCAGTATCTCTTATCTTTTTTTGAGTACTGTGGCATAATTACAAATTATCAAAGTTTGTTGCAAAATCAAATTTAGAAAGCACACACAGGCAGACTGAGGCAGCAGGATTCATTAACTTCTTTATATACATAATAATACATGAAGATAAATGTACAACACCAAATATAGATTCTTCTTCAGCGGAGTACCAGTTACAAGTAAAACACAAGGCAGGAAAGAACAATTAGTTTCATTTCAGCAGAGCAGACAAGCCCAGGTTTGTTTCATTTCAGAGCTGAGCACAGAGCTTAATACAAGGAGAGCCTCCTCTATACAGGGCAGTTAAGCTTCTGCACAGACTCAGTTGCTAAGCCACGCCCAGACTTCTAGCTTAAGTTTCTGTTTCTAAACAGGCTTCAATGGCTGAGCCTGTTACCATGCCTATTCATTGGCTGACCTATTCCAGTTTATGAAAATTCATACTCTGACACAAATCGTATCAATCATAGACTCATAGGGCTAGAAGTGACCTTGGAGATCTTCTAGTCCAAATTCCTGCCCAAGGCAGGAATCTTTATTCCATCCTGGACAAAGAATTGTCCAATTCTTTTTTTAAAAAAATCTTCAAAGATGGAGCATCTATAAGTCTGGGACACAAGTTTTTCCATTGACTAATTGTTCTCATTGTCAGGAATTTTTTCTTAGTTCCAAGTTGGATCACCTTCTGAAAAGTGGGTCACCCATCGCTTCTTGTCCTTCCCTCACATGCTTTGGTGAATAAATTGATGCCCTCTTCCCTGTGACAGCTCTTCAAGTATTAGAAGACAGCTATCGTGTCATCTCTAAGCTTTCTATTCATTAGGCTAAATATAGTACCTAATCCCATTAGATGTTCATCATACGGTTTAGTCTCCAGACTTCATCTTTGTTGCTGTTCTCTTCAATCTTTCTAAGGTCTCAGCATCTTTTTTGTCTCATGGTGATCAGAACTGGATGCAGTATTCCAAGTGTGGCCTTTCTAGTACAGTATAGAGAGATACTATCACTCCTTGTGATCTTAATACTATCCCTCTGTTGATGCAGTCCAAAACTGAATTGGCTTTTTATGCCAATATAAGTAACTCATACTTATACAATGGTCACCAGAAACCTAGATCACTCTCATAGTGATAGTACAATTGGCTATTGTACCTCTGCATTTGTTTTTTCCCTACCTAAATGCAAGATCTTACTTTTCTCATTATTGAACTGCATCTTGTTGATAGAAGAAACCCACTTTGTAGGCTGATGTTGATGAAACATCTTATTTGAATCTAGATGATAGGTGAAATCTAACTTGAGTTCTTTTTACTTCATGACTCAGCATGATGGTTTTGTAGTCATCAGTATGTGGAACTAGTATTTAATCTTCTTCATCATCATCATAGCATTTTCTTGAAGGTGTGGGACCTGCTTTTTTGATCCTTCACCTTTTGATCAATGAGTGCCATTTCACATGATCAAATACAATAATCAGGTCCAACTTCATGATTTTCATGTTTGTGTTAATTGTATCCTGCCATATTTGCTTTGGTCTTCTGCCTGGGGATTAGTCATTGATGTTAAAATTGTAGATGGTACAGGCAATGGTGTGGAGTCCTGCTCATAGAAAGCGACCATACCATTGCAGACATTTTTCCTGCATTTTCTCTGCTATTCATACAACACCCATTTGCTGCCTTATTGTATCGTTGCTGGCATAGTCAAGAAGGAAACTCCTTAATGACCAACAGAGAATGAGTATTTCTATGGTCTGTAAAGTTTGCTCAGAACTTTTGATGGTTGGCTCGGTCCTCCTTGTTGATGCCACTGGAAAGTACTCTCCCTGAAAGATAGTGCTGAGCTGAATGCATACCAACTAATGTCAAGCTTGGGTGACAAACCAGTTGATAAATTTTTGTCACAACTAATGTATAAACAACCATATACAATAAGAAACTTATACTCAATGATTTTTCTGCTTTTGTTCCTGCTGATCCAACGTTTAGTGCAGATGTTTACATTATATTTTATTTTGTTTGCACAGAAAGAATATGCTGAAGAATAAACACTGGGTACAGGAAATAGTCTGGCATTGAGATTTAATTCATTGTTTGAATTGCTTTTTGTGAGTCTGTGACCTAGCTTCTAAAGTTAATGTATAACCAGTCAACAGAACTGCAAGGGTAACCAAAATTAGCCTTTCCAATCCAAAAAAATTGGCTGGAATTTATCTGTCTCAGTGATCTATGGAATGGCTAACATGTCTAGAAGGGCTTTTTACTTTTAGCATGAAGACAAACTAGAAATAACTGTATTATTGTGCTCATAAAAATTATACCAAGAGAAGAATCATAGCATTGCCTATTTGTGCTGGATCCCTCGGAGCACACAGGATTCCCCCCCCACCCCATGTTCTCATCCTCCATGCTTTTCCATACTCTGTCTTCAGTGCACAGAAGCCATATGGGCATTTCCTTCCTAAGCATTTTAGCCAGAAAGATGAGCTGTTGTGTAACACAGAAAGCTCCTCTTCAACAATTTTATCTTTCCATCTGTGATATTGGAAGTTTGGGAAGTGAGGAATGAGACTATACTTACAGGATAAATTATTAATCTAGGAAAAACCTGGGAACTCAGAAAGCTCTTGTGGAGAGAGTCAGACATGTTTCTACTTGTGATGAAAGTTGGAAGTCACTTCTTTATATAGTTCATGTTTTTTTGTATTTCTTTACTTTTTCTCCTTTATTTTCTCTTGCCCTTTTTATCCTATCTCGCTATTTTCTTCTCTTTCTAAGTTCAGTTTGTATTAGTTTGTACCATTGCAAATAAAATTATTGTTAAAAATATGTTAAAAATGAATCCGACTTTTGATCCATTAAGTCACTTACTATCAATAGTGATTGTGGGTGGCTCTCCAATTTTTCAAGCAAGATTCTTTGTATCCTACCTGGGAGCTTCACAACAAAAAACTTGGTTAGTAAGCACCCCTTTAAAAAAAAATATTTCCAGAATATCTTGAATGATTTCATCGCACATTGAATTGTAAAGAGACATAGATGTCTTTATTTTTCCTATGAGCTTTTGTCCAAGTTTTCACGATAACAAATTTCTAGCTATTTCTTAGAAAGATTTTGATAGCATCTATATTGTATCATCTCCAAGTCCATCTCTAGCATTCTGTCTTTGCCCTGTGTGTGCATGATCTTTCTTTGTATGTGTAATTCGTATAGTTTTGGGAAGGAAGTTTAAATTTTACAGCATGATATGCTTTGATTCAGTGAAATTTCAGCTGTAATAAACATTGAGTGCTCTTAAGTTCAGGTGAAGCTAAACTGGACTACAGTTTGGCAATTAAGCTACAGGAATGCTAAGTATTTATGTCGTTTTTCAGAAATTCAATCTTAAGTGGAGAAATACACTGGTATTGCTAATTAAAACAGAACAAATATGAAACTAGTCATCTAAACAAAAAATTAAGATAATTTTCCAGTATCCAGGAAGAGTCAAGAAATATTCTGTAAACTATCAACTGAACTATTGAGCTCAGGACTACTCACAACCATATTTTGACTAACATTTCAAGATTTTTTTGCTCATATGTTAGAATGAGAGTTTTTCCCATCATAGTATTAATAATTAGGTATTCCTTATTATGATCTTTCTTAAAGTATCCAATTCTATCATTCTGAAATAAGGAAGTTCCTTTGCATCTAAGAACTTGATCTCTCTGATGTGTCTACAAAAACAAAATAGGAGAAATCGCAGCATAAGACTGAATAAAAATGTACAGTAAATGGGTTACCACAAAACTATTATAAATGCTTTAATGATTTTAATAGCAAGAGCAGAATAAAATAAATCATACAGCTAGGAAAAAACTTTCCAGGTGTTTCCCTTGTAACTTGGGGATTGGAGCTACCAAGTGCCTTTGGAAGCACTAGATTATTTGATTTGGCTTTGGAAAGAAAACTATGAAGTGATATGAGCCTGTAGTTCTTTTTCAGCTCAACTTACCTCATACTATTGCTACTGTGGGAGAAAAACAGATGCAGGGAGTTCTGGACTGTCTTGAACTCCTGGGTAAAAGACTGGATATAAAACTAAGAAATCATCCATCCATCCATCCATCCATCCATCCATCCATCCATCCATCCATCCATCCATTTGTTGATGTGAACAGAAAAAAAAATGCAATGTATAACCTTGTTGGAAAAATACTTTATTTTATGTATTAAATATATTTCTACATCACCACAATCAAATCGATTCCTGGCAGTTTACATAAGAAAAAAACATAAAACATATCCAGTGCTACAGTACAAATAAAAACAAAGCATCCTTCAACAATACAAAGAAGATAGAAGAAAAAGCTGGTAACATCAAATTAAATTGGGAGAAAGCTCTGTGAAAGGGCTTGATCTTCAACAACTTTTAAAAGACCAACAACAGGGGACCTGGCCTAATCTCTAGTAAATAATGCAATAAACTTGCATAATTTATGAATCATAAAGATTCATCTTATGCTTATGTTTTCTGGTGACTCAGCCAGTGAGTGACTTTTGAATGAAAATGTACTTGGTAAAATAGAATGGTATGATCCTGTGATGTTCGTCCTTTTTGTAGTTCTGGTCTGGCTATTGATTGCAATAAAGGACTCGATGATTTTGAGTTGGGTCTCTCATGAGCTGCAAGGTTGGCTGGGAAAGGACTTTCACTGCTCAGAAGGCATGCTGTAGACCAGGGGTCTCCAACCTTGGCAACTTTAAGCCTGGAGGATTTCAACTCCCAAAATTCTCCAGTTGCCAAGGTTGGAGACCCCTGCTGTAGATAGTGTTTCTCAGCTGGCTGGGGAATTCTGGAAGTTGAAGTCCATGCATCTTTGTTGCCGAAGTTGCCGAAGTTGAAAAACACTTCCCTAGAGTGTCAACCATTGGAAGTTCAGGAAACTTTAGGAAGCTGGGGTTTTAGGAAAGGGATGGTTGAGGAATGAGTTTGGGATATATCTCCAACTTTAATACAACTTACCTTAAGTTTTGAATTTCTATGATTGTTGCAACTAAGATAATGAAAGATTAGGAACTGCCTTGCCACTGCCTGAAGAGTCTTATATTTCTTGCAGTGAACTGATTTCTTCAAGGATCTGATTGGAACCCATTAAGCCATAATGACTTTTCATAGATAATCAATCAAATAGGTTTCCCAGGATTATAGGGTTGTTATTTCCATGTAACAGTGTGTATTACCCTAAGGTGCATATTGATCTGCTCTGAGAGGGAGCAGTATGTTTCTAGGCAACCATTTTAATGCCATTTTGCCGAATACTATTATAGTCATGTTACAGAAATTAGCATTTTCCGGACCAGAAAAGGAATCTTCTAATGGAGTAGGAATGATAATCCACAAATGCTTTCAGTGACTTACTGGGTTGCTTTATATTGAATGAATGGAAACGCTCAAATTTTTAGAGCTGAATTCTTTATTTAAATAGGGTCGATCCTAGCACCAACTTTTCCATTCTTTTCACTATGAAAAAAATAATAATCAATATGTCCAAGTAAAACTAAAATGTAATAAAATTGAGAAGATTCAAATCTTTAGCCAAAGGTACTCTGAATGTCCTAAACATGGGAGCCACTTGTCAGGGATGTTTCAGCCCATGTCATGTACCACGAAAAGGTCAGACTCAGTGTTATATCTCATTCACAATTTTTTTCATTGACATCTATGATGTAACTGGACCAATTAGCAAAAAGGAAAATCCAATATGTCAAGTTCCATGTCTTCAGTTTTTCGGATCAGATTAAAAAGTCACTATAACTTACATTGCCTCTTTATGGTATTGCAATCAGGTTGAAATATTCCAGACGATGACATTTACTATTAATGAATATCATGAGTTTTATTTTTGAACTAGTTGATACTGACAATAGATTGTGATGATAGAAATGAAGTATTTTGCATGGAGATATTCAGAAGTGCATAATCATACTAAAGCAATATTTAATGCTTTAAATATAATTAATTCTTCTTTGCTCTCACACACATGTACATAAATAATTGTTACTGTAAAGGCTATAAGGAACAATTCTGACACATGAAAATACTTGTAAACCTGATAGTTTCAGAATATTTAATAGTCTTATATCTCATGGTGGAGGGAATGATCCAATTTGATGATGACATTTGATCGGGTTGGGTAACAAATACCAAAGAAGACAAAAACAAAAGTATATTGCAAATCAGGTTGAAAATAGCATAATGGAATTTAGTGGAAACAAATATACAGTTCTTATATATAAGAAAATAAATCAAATGCCAGATGTAGAATTATAGAGGCTTGATTTAGGAATAGTCTTATGAGAAGAATTTTGAAAACTCATGCTAACAGTGAGCAATGTAATGTGACTAAAAAAGGAATGCCAAATTTTATGCTGTATAAACAGAACTATATATATTTAAATTAAAAGAAATAATAATTCTATTCTATCCAGCATTGGTCAGAACTCAATTCTGTCATATCCCTTAGAGCGGACCATCTGTCTTCCTCTGTCATATCTCCTCCTTCTGTTACAGAGGCTGCTCTGTCCTTCTCACCTTCTCTCTGCTGTCCTTTAAAACACAATCATCCTTCCCAGAGGCTAAACTGTATATTCTGTCAAGATTTAAACCTCCAAATACTCAATATCCACTTAGATTTTTTTTTGTTATATTTTTGGATTTTGTTATTGCATTACACTTTTTAGTATGATATATCATGCGAAAACTCCTCTGAAAGATAGGACATGGACTTGGTGCTTGTGAGAAATCCTCTAGGGCTGATGTTGAGGAAATATAATTTATTGATAGGCAAACAAAAATCTCTGATTGAGCAAATGAACAGAGGAGCAGAAGGTTAGAAGTAATGTACCAAAGCTTGAGAGAACTAGCCTAGAAATCCTCTCAAGCATATCCAGTTGATGAAACTAAACATCGGGAGAGTTACCTAGTAACCAGAATATGATTTTTGAAGTGAAACACCTGCCAACAGGGAGAAGCAAAATCAAAATATCCTTCAGAATAAGAAAATATTCAACAATAACAACAACAATTTCATATTATGAGCCTCATATTTGTTTGAATTCTTCTTCCAAGGCTGTGCTAATGTAGCCCTCCTATCATTTTTACATTGACCAAAATTAAACAATCTAATCTACCGTATTTTCCGGCGTTTAAGACGACTTTCTAACACACAAAAATCTTCTCAAAAGTCGGGGGTCGTCTTATACGCCGGGTGTCAGACTCCTGTAACCAGGCAGACCAATCCGAAAGGCTTTGACCAGCCTTAAATGGCTCTAAGGAGCCAAGCTGAATTGCCTGTTGAGTTGCCACTAATCAGCTGAGTTACACGCAAGCCCCAAGTAAAAGGGAAAAACTTTCCTTTTACACAAGGCTGGCCATCCCAGCTGAGTTGCCTGATCGCCAGAGCTTGGATGGCCAAGCCCCGTTTAAAAGGGAAAAACTTTCCTTTTATACAACGCTGGCCACCCCAGCTGCTAATTTTTGCCTGCTAATTGATACGTAGCAAAAATCCCCCCCCCCTCCAGCTTGCTTACATTAGCTGCTAGCCGCAACGCTTGCCTTGCCTTGCCTGCAATCCATTGCATCAGTAAGCAACTAAATCTCCCTGCCTGCAATCAAGCAGGCAGGGAGTTGTGGACTTTAACTCCCAGAATTACTCAGCCAGCAAAGCAAAGCTGGCTGAGGAATTCTGGGAGTTGAAGTCTACAAGTCTTAAAGTTGCCAAGGTTGGAGACCCTTATTCTATTGGGTAAGTTTTTTTTCCCCTTTGGGAGCTTTAAAAAAAATAGTTAATTGGGGGGTTTTTTAGTTGTTCTTTTTTAGACCTAGCCATTTAAAGGCTAGGTCTAAGTTTTAGGCTAGGAAGTTTTAAATTTAACTTTCATATAAAAATAAAAATAAAAATAAAATAAAATAATAAAATTTGTGCAGCTTTCTGAGATTTAGTGTGTTTCTGTAGAGTTTCACTCTAACTACACAAACGCACAAAATCTCACAAAGCTATATGTGGAATTTTGTGTGTGTAAAGTGTGAAAGTTGTTTTTTTGGGCTTTTTGTGGCTGTGTGAGGTTCCTGCTTGTTGCAGGGGCCATTTTGGGTCTAGCACAGCTGCTTTTACATTGTGGGTGAGCCAGTTGATGTTTTTTAATTTTTATTTGGTGTGCGTTGGAAGAGGGGTCGTCTTATACAGCAAGTATAGCCCAAACCCTATATTTTTACAGGAAAAGTCAGGGGTTGTCTTATACACCCAGTCGTCTTATACGCCAGAAAATACGGTAATCTAATCTAATCTAATCTAATCTAATCTAATCTAATCTAATCTAATCTAATCTAATCTAATCTATAGGAAATTAGATAATTTTCTATTATTCCAATTCCTTAAATGCATGTTTAATCACTTAGAACATGGAACATAGAATAATAGAGTTGGAAGGGACCTTGGAAGTCTTCTAGTCCAAGGGACCCTGGAGGTTTTCTAGTTCTGCTTGAGCAGAAGACTGTATACCATTTCAGGCAAATGGTTATCCAGTCTCTTTTTGAAAGCCTCCAGTGATGGAGAACCCACAACTTTTGAAGGTAGACTATTTTATTTGTTGACTGCACTCACCATTAGGAAATTCTCCTCAGTTCTAGATTGCTTCTCACCTTGATTAGTTTCTATCCATTGTTTCTTGTCTTGCCTTCTGGTACTTTGGAACATACTGTAGTTTTATCCCATCACTTTTTAGGAGCCCTTCAAATATTAGAATACTGATATCATGTCTTCCCTCGTCCTTTTTACTAGACTAGACATACCCAATTCCAGTAACCTTTCTTCATATGTTTTAGCCTCCAGGCCCCTAATCATTCTTTTTGCTTTTCTCTGGTCTTTAGGGCCTGGCGGAAGGTACAGAGATCGGGAATCATACGTATCCCAGGGCGTAGTTCATTCCAGAGGCCGGGTGCCCCCACAGAGAAGGCTCTCCGCCTGGGGGTCGCCAGCCTACATTGTTTAGCTGATGGCACCCTGAAGAGCACCTCTCTGTGGGAGCGCAGTGGCAGAAGGCAGTTCCATAGGTATCCGGACCCTAAGCCATGGAGCGCTTTAAAGGGGGTGACCAACACCTTGAACCGTACCCGGAAGACCACTGGAAGCCAGTGCAGCTCGCGCAGGTGAGGTGTCACACCCATAATCACCTGCGCAGCCACATTCTGGACCAGTTGGAGCCTCTGGGTGCTCTTCTATTAATGTAGCCTATGATTTCATTGGCTTTTTTGGCTGCCACTGCACACTATTGGCTTATATTTAAGTGATTGTCTACTAGGACTCCAAGATTTTGTTTTCCAATTCTGATTTCTCAATTTATGGACTAACCAAACCTGATTTTTAAGAAATGAGTTTCTCCAGTTTCTCTTAATATTTTGATGAAATCAAACCTATTAGAGTACTATCTTTTAAAAGGTGCTATTTTTTGTTTAAATACTTGGAGTCTAAATGACAGCTATACTGAAAATATCCTAACTCAAAGATGTTTATGAAAAACTAGAAGAGGTTATATGGGGGCCACACTAAATTGCAAGCATGAAATTAAAAGAGTTCAATTTTCTTCTGATTAGGTCCTGCATATGTGATGGCATTTCATTAGCTATGTTTTACATAGAAGTCTATATTATAATGGTAGAGCTTAGCTATTTAATGAGTTCTTTAGCAAGGATGACCTTTCAGACTATGTACTCTTATTGCTATGATAGTCAATAGGCTAGGAATTATGATCCGTAATGGAGCCTTACTTTAGTTTCTGGGGGGTGGGGTAGTTAAAACAGATGTGTTTATAGCGTTCTACTCTATTTAGTTTCTCTTTATGCTTATTTACCAAAATTCCTGCACTTTTAGTCCCGGAGTGCTAAAATAGCACATGTCTAAGGAACCTAATGTTAATATTCTTTTTTTAATTTAAAGCATTAAGGAAACTAGTCTTAGATTGTCAGTGTTGAACTTAATAGTTTCCACAATGAGGTCTGAATTTCAGATTATTTTTAAGCAATTGCAAATATATTGGTATCTACAAAAAATATGAAATGATTATGTTGCCAGGTTCAGTAAAGCTGGGAGAAGTTAGACATCTAGAATAGAAATTGGACAAATGAGGTGATCAGAACTAAAAATCTAAATCTAATCTATAGCAAAGATATTTTATGGACATCTCCCATCCAAGTAATAAGCTACATACTTATCTTTTTCCACAGTAGATGCTGCTTAATTTTTTGAACTTCAGCCAAATCCCACAAATGCACAGCTTTTTGTTGTATTAACAAAACTATATTAAATCAAGTTAGATTTTACCCTGGCCCCACTCACATTCTCCCCCCCCTCTCTCTCTTTGAATCAAGTTTTATTGGTCCCCTCCCCCCCACATTCACTCGCATCATTTTTTTTAACAGAGTATTGGCCTTATCTTATCTTATACAATTTATCAAATTCAAATACATAATACACAATTACAAATTTTGCCAAAATCTTCCTTTTTTCCCCTTTAAAATCATATCTCAATATTTCTATCTTATTTATATAAACAATATCTTCATTTGCACTCAAAACTCTAATTTACCTATTTATTCACATTTATTCTTTTTTTAAATTATTTTTTAACAATTCCTTCTTTATCTTAGGACATTTATGTGTGCTGGGGGTTGCCTTTCTACCATTTCCTCTTTTTTGTTGTACAGCAATCCTTCTTCTCGCTCTCTTCCATCCCCCTCTCTTCCTACTTTCTTTTCCTTTCCTTTCCTCTCCTACTCTTCTCTACTTCTCCTTCCTCCTTCTCTTCCTTTCTTCCTCTCTGTCTAAACCCTATTTCCTACTCTCATTTCCCCTCCCTCCCTTCTCTTCCATCCCTCTCTCTCCTTCACCTTCTCTTCCGCCTGTCTACTTCTCTCTTCATTGCTGCATTCATTTTCAATTTAGTATTTTTCACTATGGTGTCCGGGCAACTCCAACCTTTCTTTCCATTATTAAATATATTTCTCAAAATATATTATCAATATATTTCAGCTTATTCAAATATATATTTATAAAATGCATCTTAATCATTTCTAGTTTCACCCGAACTAATTAATTCTTAAATTAATCTTAATTCACCTTCTTTTCCCTTTTTTGATTATATTTCAAATATATAATTTAACATATTCCAATTATTACAATTCCCCCAATCAAATTCATTCATATTATTAAAACTTATCATTTTATAAACCTCCAACAATGCAATTACGAATATGACAATTATTGCAGTTTCTTTAAATTTCAGTAGTATATTTAAAACTTATAACATAAAATGTAAATCTAATTTCCTTTACTTCATACATCTTCTATAGTTTCCCATCATTTTAAAGTCACTTCATTAGTAATACCTTTATCTTTTTTTCTTACATTCATCTCATCTGTTAGGTCTTACAGTTCTAAATATATTCCTCCGTTCCTTTCTTTCTGTCTTTCTGTCTTTCTCCCTTTCTCATTTTTTTCTTTTTCTTTTTCCTTCCTCTTCTTTTCTTTTGTGTTTTAAAATTCTGAACTCTCCTATTCTGCCTTATACTTCCCCTTATTTCTCTTTCCTTTTCTTGTATTTCCATTGTTGATCCCAATGTACTTAGATTTTATTGTAAAACTTACTGATTTATATCAAAGAATTTTTTTAAAAAGATAAGAATTACATTTTTGGGACAAACATTTTTAAGACAATAAAACCTAGGTTTATTCTAAAATGAACAGATAAATTCATAGGAAAACACTGGAACACTCTGAAAGTACAGAAATATGGAAATGACTAATGAAAGTAAATCTGTTTTCATTTTTCATTCTTCTTTGCTTTCCTGGATGTAGGCTTTTAAACAGATGCTTCTTTAGTAGATGAAGCTCCAGCTTCATGGCAATTTGCACTGATTGCCGCCCCCCATTGCCAGATCATAGAGTTTCTTGGCTTTTCCAAGGAACTTGCCTGTTCTTCTTTAGCCACTGAGCTGTCTCTCCTTCTTCACTGTCCCTACAGGACAGTTCCAGTCCGAAGACCCTCCAGTGATGGTTAGTCTGGCTGGGTTTTGCCAGGCTCATTGGAGCCTGGTATTTTCCCAACCAGTCATGCTGAGACACTTCCGGATCTTGCCCCACTCACATTCTCCTTGTGTGTAGATCATCCAGGTATGCTCCATAGACTAAAAACCCTAGCAATCCCTGATATGGGGACTTTTCTATCAAATGTGTCAAGTTGAAAGTGGGATCAACCAGAAGAGTTCTGCTCCTTTTCCTAAACTCCCAATGAACATGTGTCAATTAAATAGAAAGAACATATCTTGGTGTCAAGATGGAATCAATTGCCTTCTAAGTACCCAAACTAAAACACTGTACTGTATAGGTCTGAGTTATAACTGTGTTTTCTAGCAGGTTATTTTGTGCCCACTGGGTACTAGGTGTTGATGAGGACAAGATAAGTAGACAATGTTTATGTATACCAGGTAATAACACCATGAAAGGAAGGTGAACTTTTCTGTCCTTCTTACCTTTGATTACATTTTCTGAGAAGCCTTATGAGCCCTCATGGAAAAATGATGTGCTAAATGAGACATTGCGAGGCAAAAATGTTATTAGCCACAATTGCTGAGAATAGCATTATGTTTAGTTATAATGTGTCGTTAATGCGTATATCTCTACTTGAAAAATAGGAACTAGGGATCAGAGAAAGGAAGAAAGAATCAACTCCCTCTTTTAATCACCATGTCCTGGATTTGTTCCCACACCCCACAGAGATTGTTATTTCATTCCATTCCCTTTATTGCATTTATTTCTAAAAATAAAAAGAATAAATTATCACACCTCTCTCTATTGTTAAGAAATGGAGCATTCACTCAATTAACATCCTGTCCAGATTGGTCTTCTGTATTAATCCCATGCCTTGTAAATGCCTATCTGTTTTCTAACAGCAAAATCATTTTGATATTTTGTGCCCCCCTCCCCCAATACCTGCTGCAGAGGCAGTTCATTTATTTCTCTTGGTGAAGGTTAGATATCATCATGACATATTTCTGGTGAGCAGCAGGCACAGCTCCTTTGCCTGTGCTAAATCACCAATTTATTTGTGGACGTCAGGGAAAGTGACCTTAAATTGTTTGAGTTAACACACATGCATAATCTTTGTATATACCAGTTGTTGCAAATGGAATAACAGACAGGTGAGACAGTTGCTCAAGAATAGCTACCCTTCAATTGCAAGATAGTTTATTGTGCTCTGGAGTAATTCACATCCGTTTTTTATTGTAAACAGTGGAAGTTACCCTTGCTCACCCACAGTTAGCATTTCTCTTTATAAAAAAATGCCAAAAAGTGACCAAGTATATGTCTATGCTAAATTATTGGAGAAACAAACAAAGACATCATAAATCAATTTCTCACAAAAAGCAAGGCAGTTGCCTGTGTTTTTAAATGGAGCTGGGCTTATTTTCATTCCGAGGGTGAGGATGGATGAATAGGGGGGAAAAAAATCACCCCAAATCTTGCTTGTCATATATTCACGGAAATCAATAGAACTCTTCATGTGCAAAATGGGATATGTGTCTAAATAGTTAAGAGGGCAAGAGAAGGGAAAAATGCTTCTTTCATTGTAAATTTCCACTAGGAAATGAATTTTCAAAGTCAAATATAAGATTAGCACTTGGTTTCCTGTTAAAGCAAAAAATAATTCTGGATATGCCGCAGGAGAATCCTGATTTCTGAAATATGCCATTGCTAAACTACAACACCTACTAAAGAAGCGTCTGTTTAAAAGCCTGCATCCAGGAAAGCAAAGAAGAATGAAGAATGAAAACAGATTTACTTTCATTAGTCATTTCCATATTTCTGTACTTTCAGAGTGTTCCAGTGTTTTCCTATGAATTTATCTGTTCATTTTAGAATAAACCTAGGTTATATTGTCTTAAAAATGTTTGTCCCAAAAATGTAATTCTTATCTTTTTAAAAAAATTCTTTGATATAGCTCAGTAAGTTTTACAATAAAATCTCAAATGCATTCTTTTCCAGATCAGTTTGGTGGATAAAATGTGAACAATAACAGAATCTATTTAGTATTACTAATTAATATTGCATAATTGTACTTATAACTACTGTGAGGCCCTGTCTTTTTATTTTTTCCTTATTTTCCTATTTTTCTTACACTGTTTTTCTGGTACTTTTTGCTTTCTCTTTGACTTCTTTCTTCCCTTATTTTATATTAGTTTTGTTTAGCTTTTAACTTTTTTTAAAATTTCAATAAAAATCATGTAAGAAAAAGAGAACCATTTAATATTAGTACTTCTGTAACTGTGAAATTAATTGGAAATGGTTTATGACTTTCTCTTCAAAACTGCCAGTGGATTCTTTTACATTTCCAATGTACATAAGTTTTAAATTATGTTGTGCTAAGGAATGAGCTTTTCTTTATCTGACTTCATCTTCACTTCAAGGTAAATTACAATAAAAACCTGTCCAATTCAATATTCTGAATTTGCTATTTAATATGTGATAGCATTATACTCTTCTTCAATTGGGTTCAAGCTAATTCTTCACTGAATTTTAAATTTGTATTTCACTACAACTTTAGAATGTTAAACATTTTGTTTCGATTATCCCATAATTGTGACAATATCTAAGACTGATAGAAGAGAAATCACATTCCGGAGCACTGCAGCTCATGCTGATATTATAATTAATGCAAAGTATTAAAAAAGGCAAGTGACTTATCTTCAACTTCTCCTGTATCTAACTTTATTCCAAAGTGTCACCCATATTAATTAAATCAAATAAATTAATTCTGCCCTAGTTCTAATATTATACAGCAATAATAATCATTCAAGATCTTTGGGTTTATTATTTTAAATTTCCACAACAAAAAATAAATTAAGCAACTATTTATATGCTCAGAATGTACTCAAGCTTTGTTCAGATCACTATGTAACTTTCCTTATTTGAATCCGTATAATTAAATATAATCTTTCTGTAAAGTGTCATATGACATCAAAAGTAATATTATCCACTTTTCTAGTTTATATTCTTTATTCTCCCTCTGCCTTAAGAAATGAGTGGTCTTCAGGCTTTTTGAGTTGATTTTCACTGCTTTTTACATGTAGATTTTTAATTTATATGTTTAAGCTAAGTGCATTTTTCTATTACTTCTATCAAGAGATGGAAGAGTGCATTTATTATTATTGAAATAATGAACACAGATAATTTCTTCAGTAGTTTTTCTGTAAAGCAGAATCTGGGGCTGCATTGAGAAACTATAAACCAAAGGAACTATTTTACTGTAAACATAATGTGCCTCCTCTCAATTCAAGGACCAGGGAACAATTGACTAACAGAGGATTCCAAATAATTTTCATATTGTATATAAAAATAGGAATTTTAGTGACCTCTGAGAGAGGCCTTAGATATAACTTTGTGAAAGCTAAAAGCTTATTTTTGATTGTAGGTATTATTGTTGGCAGCTACAAGAAAAACTATATTCAAGACTCCCATGTCTTGAATGGAATGCTTAGGGTAGAATGTAGTGCTATTTATTCCAAATTATGTTCTCTTCCTTCATTTCATTGAGCAATGGTAATTGGAGAAAACCCTTAATTTAAACTTTTGAATTAAAAGTCTCTATGTAAGGAGTTCAAATGAGTCTCCAGGCTTCATTTTTTAGGGTGTGGGAAGAGGTAAATATGTACAACAATAAGATCGTATTTATAGTTTTTATGTAACTGAACATTTGTATCCAGAAAATAACCTGTCATTTAGGATGATGGTAAAGAGAGATTTAAAGTTTGCCAGGAAAGCTTCTCTGCAGATAAGGGACCTGTAAAGGAATAGTGAGTTGTTCTAAAGCAGATATGGAGCCATTAATATAGCACAGTGTCAAGAGACTCTCAAATAATACTGATTGGAAGATATATACTCCATTTATAATTGAAGGAAGTATGAGAAAACACAAATTCACAAGAGATAATTGGTAGATATACTATACAAATCTGCAGACATATACAAAAACATATAATCCAAATTATTATAAAATCTTTTCTTATGCTTTTCCATTCATTCTGTTGAGAGATTAAGATAACATAATATTTTAATCATCTGGAGATGGTATTCTAGAGGGATTTAAGTTATCTTTGGGCCATATAGTGGTGGAAATGTCTTAATAGCTGTGATTAATAATGGCATATATTCCGAGAATACATATTCTAAATGTTATAAATCAAATTATGAGTGCCCAGAATGAAGATTTTTGGTCTTTTTGAGGGGTGAGTCTAGATTTGTCCATTTATATCAATAAAACCAGATAAGCATTATTATACAGATTTCATTTCAGAAACATATTGATTATTATCATTCATATGAGGCACATTTGAAAGAGGCTTCTTGCATTTCACCATTAAGGTTTCTTGTAAATTAAAAGCAAGGAAGGCCAAAGGAGATCCATCACACTTGATTAAATGATTTCTAGGGTATTTTTATTACTTTATTTTCTACCTTTGTTAAGTTGAATAGTTATTACCACTTCTTTTTGGTGGGATCTGAGCAAGTGATCGTGAAGTCTTTTGTGAAACTTTCCCCCCCTTGTTTATCGTCAGAAAAAGTTTTGATTATTTCCAGTATTGTTTCTGGTAGCCTGTCATTTTATGGAGAGATCTGTTGAGATGCCCTCACATGGTAGCAAAAGTCTTGTGTGTTAAAAATTACTGCAAATTGTTGTTATATAGATAAATACGATGCTGAAAGCAATATTTTAAGCATTTTTAACCTAGGTCACCATATGCTGTATGTTTGGATTGGGTAGAAGAAGGATGCATGAAAGCTGATTCTTCTATTTGGTTCAATATATGACTTGAATTGACATAGAATTTTGTTTGTTAGTGTAGGTGTTTCCTTTGTACAATGTGTTCTGATTATCACTAATGGAGTGGTTTAAAGCATTGCTTCTCAACGTTGGTGATTTTAAGCCATGCTGCTGGGGAATTCTGGGAATTGAAGCCCACGTAACCCGAGTTGTCAAGGAGGAACAATATTAATTTAGAGAATAGTTTCTTTCCTTACCTTGAAAAGGAAATTGAATTTGTCTGGGAACATATTTTATAGTTCTTTTACTGTGCAGAAATTTGTATCTTTACCTGAGATTCTAATGGTGAGATTCCATCATTTTCTGATCTGTTCTGGGGAGTTGGCAATTTTTTGGAGAGATAATTTGTCACTACAGCTTGCATGCAGATGTAAATAGAGTTTTTACTCTGTTTCCCTTACCAGATGTCCTGCAGTTTGCAATGGTTCAAAAATGTATTTGTGTATCTGAACAATATTTATGTGAAATATATAGATTTCTATACTATTTGGTGAAATTTGATGTCTTCAACTGAAGCAGTTTCCAAAATCAGATATAGCAGTTTTTGAATAAGCTTGGAAAGGCTCCCAGGTATATATGCATTTACAAAGCAGAATTTCCGAATCCAGATCACAATATGCATAAACTTCTGGGGTTTTTTGCCACTGAATTGGTTTCACCTCCATTTCTTCTCATGCCCAGAAGGTCAGCTCTTTGTTTGAAAGGTTAGCAGCTTTGTCCAGATTTCATGTATGTAACATTTATATTCTACAGCTGCAGTTATTTATTTAAAATATTTATAGCCTCCCACCCAGAGGATCTCATAGTGGGATAGAATCTCTGAAAAGCAAGATAGAAGAATGAAACCAAGTAAAATAAATAGTAAAACAATTTGAAATGTATATTGACAAGTGCATGCCTGAATCTTTCTTCTTTTTAAGTTTATGTACTTATAATTATATACATAATTATTATGAAACCCTGACTAATTTTAGTTTATGTTTGCTATGTAGTCTGGAATTTGTGATTTCCTTTTAAAAGGTTAAGGAGAGAGGGAGGGAGGGAGGGAGGGAGGGAGGGAGGGAAGGAAGGAAGGAAGGAAGGAAGGACTGGAACCATTGCCTGTTATGGATCTTGGAGTGATTTCTTTGTTTTTTGTTTTTTGTTTTTTTTTTGTTAGGGAAAAGGTATTATTCATCAAATATTATAATTCGGTACAATTTCAATTTTTGGTATTGTTGAGTTAATTTGATTGCCTCTTTGGGGTGAAAACTATCTATTTTTAGAACAGTGCTGTTTTCTAATGATCAGAGCATACAGGTGTGTAAAATATTCAAAACACACTCACCATTTAATTAATCCTTCAACAGAAGCAAGAGAGTTATCAAGTGAACTGCTATAATTAATTGGGACAGAAGTAGGCCTAAGAGAAGTAGGCTTAATTGCTGCTAAACTTTTGTTCCAGTTGCACTGAAAGGTCAGGATCATTTTTTTCTTCCATGTTTCATAGGGTACTTGTAGGATCCTTATAGAGGCAAATGTTTTTAATATTTCTCTAATGAGTCTTACAAAATAATGTTAAAGAAATGTTCACTGAAATGGTTCTGACCCATTGAGCAGGCAATGGGTGCTTCAGGTCACACACATCACTGTTTAAGATGGTATGAAAAATCAATAGCGTGACAAATGTTTGTGAATATGAGCCACACACATTTTGCAAAAAATATTTTCAAAGAAGAGAGTGTAGAGAATGTGTAGCACTTGACCCCAGCTGCAAGACATCAGAATAATCCATGTACAGCTTTCATCTTGTTTTTAAAAAATGAACTCAATTTTTGCATGCAACCAACTTTCGTGCTCTAATACAAAAAGGAAGCAGTTGCTCAGTGGCTAAGATGCTGAGCTTGTCGACCAAAAAGTCAGCAGTTCAGCAGTTCGAATCCCTAGTGCCACATAATGGGGTGAACTCCCATTACTTGTTCCAGTTTCTGCCAACGTAGCAGCTCGAAAGCACATAAAAAAATGCAAGTAGAAAAATAGGGACCACCTTTGGTGGGAAGTAACAGCGTTCCGTGTGCTTTGGCATTGGGTCATGCCGGCGACATGACAATGGAGATGTCTTTGGACAGCGCTGGCTCTTTGGCTTTGTAATGGAGTTGAGCACCGCCCCCTAGAGTCGGGAATGACTAGAACATATGTGCGAGGGGAACTTTTACCTTTACCTTACAAAAAGGATAAATGTACAGTGAGCAGAAGAAACATGATGTCTGATAAAAAGGGCATTTAATTTTTATTGTGTGTGGAATTGTGTTTCAAAATTTGCTTTTAAACTTTTTTTTTCCTGTTCTCAATAACAGAGAACATGTTCTCGTTCCTGTGGGGGTCTAGAGCAATGTTAGCAAATTTAAGAAGTGTAGATCTCAACTCTCAGAATTCAGCATGCAGGCTGGAATTCTGAAAGGTGACGTCCACACTTCTTAATGTTGCTGAAGTTGAGGAACAATGACCCTTGGAATATGTTCCAAAGGCATTCAGGTTCTTTTAATTATTTTCTGAAGTCCCTCAAAGTGGAGCTACCCAATGTGAGTTACCCTCTCATAACCATCACTTCTTTCCTAATATTGGAACTGCAACATTGCAAAAGGGAGACAGAAAAAATGTTGGATGCCAGCAAGGGTTGTTGATTTATAGAATCCAAAATGTTTTGATGGTCATATACTTTGTTCTGACTTTCAATAAGAAGGGAAGTTTCTTTTTTAATGGGAGGGGGGGGGAAGCAAGCAAACAGTAATCTACTTCTTTTATAGAGATAACATCTGTAATGTTTTTTCCTATCAGACTTTCCTAATCTGGTGTCTTCAAAACATGATAAAATGCAATTCCCAAAATTTTAGTTATAATGGTGCATATTGGGAGAGTTGTAATTCAGTTCTATGAATGTGGAAGACATCATATTTTTAGGAATATGATGTATAGGTGATTTGACTATGTATTTGAAGGCAAATGGGGTTCCATAATTTAATAAGGGTTTTTTTTAAAATAAATTTTGGCCCTTTAGAACATAAATGTTACCTAAATTAAATGACCAGAAAGTGGATAAATTAGAAACAGCTTCTGCAAATAAAGGCCGTTGAGTTGACCTCACTTCAGTGATGGGTTGCTCCCGGTTCTGTCTGGTTCTATAGAACCAGTAGTAAAAGCGGCAGGAAGCTCCGCCCACCCACCCGGACGTCATAATTGATGATCTGTGCACAGTGGTGGGATTCAAGTAATTTAACAACCAGTTCCCTGCCCTAATGATTTCTTCCAACAACCAGTTCACTAAACTGCTCAGAAAGTTAACAATTGGTTCTCCTGAAGTGGTGTGAACTGGCTGAATCCCACCACTGTCTGTGCATATGCAGAAGCATGCGTGCGTGTGCGCTTCCACTGCGAACCGGTAGTAAAGGTAAGTAGAACCCACCCCTGTCTCACTTGTTTATTGGATAGATAAGAGTGTGTATGTATTTCAAACCACTGAGAGACTCATTGTTTTCTTGTTGATGTTTTGGGACTCAGAAGACAAATGGAAATATACAGTGAATGCTAAATTGCCTTTGCCCAGGGAAAAATGAATGAAATGTCAAAAACAAGTTGATCCCTGGAACATTGCAGGTTGCAAATCCATTTCATTGCTGAATTTTTCAAAAGATAGCTGTAGGATTTGATTAATATTGGTAGGGAAAAGAAAACATATAATTTATAAAGACAGTTGTAAAATGCTGGCCTAAGAGATTTTAAAAGTGTGTATTTATTTTATTTTATTATACTTATACTTGGGCAAGGGGGAGAGGGAGGAAGACTAATACAATTGCATTCTGATGGGCAATTATTCCTTTCATTTAAATTAGACAGCCATAATATTGTTTGCTTATCTGAACACTTCATTTCTGAATACAATTTATGTAACATTTTCAATTCTCAATGATAATGTAAAAATAAACTCTATGGGTTTAAACAGTGAAGTTATATCAGCAATATCTACTACGATAGCATAGGTGATAATTATAAGGTGATAATATTTTTTTAAAGAGGAATTTGAGAAACACATTGAAAAATACTTTAAGGGAATCAATCTGTACAAAGTTTAGAACTTTGGGAAGATAGGGAGCCATTGATGGATGACCAAAGAATAAAAAGGATGCTCAAGTAGATAAGGATAGTACAGAAAAACTGAGCAAATGCTTTGCTTTTATTTTTGCTACACAAGATGTGGAATGGAAACCTAAACTGCCATTGACTATCTCAAGGACAGAACCGGAACTAAAGGAATCGGAAGTGGCAATATAAATTATTTTAGTATTTTGAAAGGATACACAGAACACATCACTAAGGTGCTGATGGCATCCTCTTGAGAATTCCTAGAAAATTCAGATATGAAATTGATGACATTCTTCCAACTGAGCTCAGTACCAGGAAAGCAGCCATGATGACACTATTAAAAAAAAACTTAGGGAGATCCAGGAAATCACAGGTCTGATCACCTCAATATCTGTTCGGATTAAGTTGATGGAATGACAATTGGTGGAAAGGAAAAAAAAAAAACCCAACCCTCTAAGGTACATAAACCAGTCTTCCTGTAAGAAAATCAGCATGGACTCTGCAAAGGTAAATTCTGATTTACCAACCTCATAGAATTTCTTTTTGCGGACAACGTAAGACATGTTGATGAAGGTGACTCAGTTGCCACTGTATTTTTGGACTTTTAAGTAAACTTAGAAATTATAGAATAAGAGAGTGCATCCTTTTATGGGTTGTTGATCAGAAGTAAAAAGCAAACTGTGAGAATAAATAGTATTCACAATGGAGGGATGTAAGATGAACTATGCTGGGATGTGTGCTTTTAAATTTGTTGCTAATGCTTGAATTATTGGGTAAGCAGTGAGCTGGTCAAATTAATAAATGATATCATAGATTATTGTGAAGAACTCACCACAAGAATATTATTAAACTGGATGAAAAGCCATTTTTTTTGGTAGATATTCAATTAAAAAAAATGTAAAGTGAGGCACACTGAGCAGAAAACCTGTAACTTCATAGGTATCCAGATAGGGCCTGAAAGATCTGGATTAACCTGGGAAAAAAACCCCTTGGTTTTTAAGTCAATAAAAATGTTGATTTAGTGTGTAATGAGTAAGAATGAATGGAATGTATTTATGTATAAAGATGATGCTTGCACCATACAGTCTATCTAAAATTTAGATAGATTGTATGGTGCAACCAAGAGTATGGTTTTTAAAATAAATATGTTGAAGATAAAGGTAGCTGTATTTGACATATACAATGGAGTGAATGACTGTAAGTTATAGATTAAAATTATATCAAGTAAATTAATTTATGTACTTTAATAAGATAATCTTTTAAGATGTGCAAGTCCTGATAGAAAGTAGTGGGTAATAAATGAGGAATATATATTTGTCAAAAGAAGCACAATTGGCTTTATGTGAAAGCTGCATTGTCAAGATATATAAGAACTGGGTATGACAAGGGAAAGCATAGAGATATAAAATACATGTGATAAAAATAAGAGATAGAGTCAGAAATGAACTTAAGCTGAATGAATGGGGATTGAATGGATATGAGTGATTATTACAGAAATCTTTTTAGGTGGTTTGATCAGATAGAATGAATGAAAACATTGGAAAATAAATATATAAATGAAGAATTTATGGGTTGAGTAAAAGTGAGACATCAGTCACGACTAGAAACAGCTGATTTGATCCTCAAAAAGATAAAGATTAAAAGTTTAAACAAACAAAGGCAATGTCTGAATTGGTGTCTGGATGTAAAAAGCAAGAATAAAAAGATATAGCAGTTTCTCCCTCCTGTCCCATTGTGAAGAGGAATTGCTTTGCACTGGTAAAATGGGACATGACAGTAGCATACACAACAAAAATTTGTAGCTCCATAACTTCTTTTCTGAAAAAATGGAGAGCTGCATTAAGATTTCTATTGTCTTCTTAGCTGCAGCTATAGTCACCAATAGAGGTTGGATGTTCCTTTTTGGCAATATCCATGTTAAATATTCTGTGCATGAATGTTAGCCTTTACAAAGGCAAAGATGTAAAAGTTGGAAATGTGCAAAGAATTGAATCATCACTATTTCTGCAGAAACTTTGCAGTAGCAATAGGGAAAGGCATTAATTACTCTGTTATCAGTATACATAGCAACCTTCACAGAAATATCCTCCTATATGCTGTGTCCTACTTCATACTGTGCTGACAATGTTGTTCTCCACACTGAATTTAGTGAGACTTACTTCCAAGTAAACCAACTGTTCCTCCCTGTATTGGTGGGAAGTGGGGAGGAGAGGAAGGAAGGAAGGAAGGCATTTTGGCAAATTCTTTTACCACTCTCTCCTTTGGCTGGATTTCTATTATGCCATCTCTAGCCAAATGGCTGGGGGATAACTGTCACAGAGGGCAGAACATCCAGGACAAACCCTCTTTCTGCAAATGGGCCATGTTGAAGGGTCTGGAATGAAGAGGCTGGTGGCCCATTTCACAGAGAAAATGACTGGAGGAGTGCCAGCTGAGGAGGTAAGTCGGGGGAGAATTGCCCGAGGAGAAACGCCTGAGGAGAATGAAAAGTTAGAGACTAAAAGTCCCATTCTGCCACAGAAGATACTGGAATGAAATTTATGAATTGAGTTGTCACAGGAGTTATGTGGCTGTCACTGTGACAAATTACTACTTCATTTTTTCCTTGTGTTCTGTCAAGACCAGTGGCTACCCCTCATGATATTAAGATTACTAGTAGTAAATTTAGCAGCACTATGGATGACAAGGCTGGTATGAACTCTAGAGCTGAAATGGTGTAAATTATATTCTCTTAATTCTGTTACTAACATCTTGAGACAAGACATTTCTAAACTATATCTTTTTATTGTGTAAATTATGGGTGGGGGGAAAGGCATATTTAGGGAGTCAGGGCTGAAGACCCTTCCATGACTCATTAGTTTAACCTAGTTAATGAAAGCCCATTGCTAATATAACTTCATGAAAGAAACAATAATTCTTCAGTATTTGTTGGAGGGAATTGGTTCATCTGGACTCAAATTTATTTATTTTTTATTATTATTTTTTGAGGATAGTGCTGTGGAGGGGAGAGAGGAGGAAATCTAACAATTGAGTATACTTAACCATAGCCCTATCATGACCTTGAAAAGATCAGCTAATTGGGAATAGAACAGACAGATGTCTCTAAAAAAATCTGGCTGTTTTGATTCTAAGTGTGCAAATGTATCATACAGACCACTATACAGGAAACCAACTACTTTTCTCTCATGGTGTACCTTGGGATGATAAAGAAACTGAAGTTTTTTGAGCCTTATGCAAAGTGTAAGTCAGGTGGGCCCAAACAGTTAAATATATTTTACTTGCTCTGTTGCAAGTCCAATCCACAGCCAATATCATACTTCAGGGTATTAGGATTTGTACGAAAATTAAATTGTGATTGTGCCAAGATACAGCACTGCCTGATACTTTTCCAAGTCAGAATTAGTTTTGAAAAATAACACTGTGAACGGAAATTGCCAGTCCTACCTAAACAGTAAAGATTAGAACAAGCAGATGAATTTATGTACCTTGTGGGAATGTTTACTAAACACAGGAAAAGGGATGCAAAAATTTTGAGATGGGCATATGCTGGTTGACTGTATGAGAAAAATTGGTAGAAATCTGTTTGTAAAAAGAAATGAGAATGGCTGTACATTCAAGTGCACTTATACCCATTTTATTACATAGAAATTATATGAATATATAGGAGGCAGTGCAGTGGCTCAGTGATTAAGATGGAAAGCCAGCAGCCCAGGTTTGAGACCCAAGCACCAAGCAATGGGATAAGGTCCCGTCCTCGCCTCAGTTCCTGCCCATCTAACAGTTCAAAAGCAGTCAAATGCAAGTAAATAAATAGGTACCACTTCAATGGGAAAATAACAGTGCTCTGTGATGCCATGTTGATCACATGACCATGGAAATGTCTTCAGATAGCACTGTCTCAATGGCTTTAAAACAGAGATGCGCACTGACCCCTACAGTTGGCAATAGCTAGTGGAGTATAAGCTGCAGGGACTCCTTTACTTTTTAATGAATATATGGTATATCAAAAAAAAAATCAATCAAACAATATAGAGAGAAAATAATATAACATTTGCAGAAATATGCAAGACACATTACTTAGGAAGAGGTCCTGAAATATATACAGTATGTATGTATTAGTCTAGAGAAATGAGATAACATTTGAAAGTAGCTCAGATAGATGCTTCTCTGATTGACTAAAAAAGGAGGTACAGCACAATCAGTTTTGAAAAAAATCTGTTAATATAGTCTGTGTCAATAAAAAATAGTTTTACCTTGCTGCAGAGTTGATTTCCTGGTCTGGTCTACTTTGTAGGATTGACAAAATGGAAGCAGTAAATTAAAAGGTTGCTGGGTAAGGCAAAAAGAGATGTAATCAAAAATAATTGGTTGCAGAGGAAATGTGTATTGAATACAAACCTGAATGAAAAAGGTATGCTGAAATGATTTGGTCATACAACGAGAATGAATGAGGATCAAATCATCAAACAAATACATGAAGGAAGAGTGAATGAGACAAAAGGGGAAGACCCAGAAAGACGTTGTTGGATAGAACTGAGAAGATCCTGAAAAAAAGAGAGAGGTAGAAAGTTTAATAAGAAAAAGACAATGTCTGAATCAATGTATGGGTATATTAACAGCATGGCTGTTTTTGAAAGATAGAGGAAAAAAGAATAATATAGTGAATAATATTGGTATACTCTATAGGTAAAGGTTTCCCTCACACATATGTGCTAGTCGTTCCTGACTCTAGGGGGCGGTGCTCATCTCCCTTTCAAAGCCAGTACTGTCCGAAGATGTCTCCGTGGTCATGTGGCCGGCATGATTAACAACAAATGTGCACGGAACACTGTTACCTTCCTGTCAGAGGTGGTCCCTATTTTTCTACTTGAATTTTTTATGTGCTTTAGAACTACTAGGTTGGCAGAAGCTGGGGCAATTAAAGGGAGCTCACCCCGTTACGTGGAGGGATTCGAACCGCTGAACTGCCAATCTTTCAACTGACAAGCTCAACATTTTAGCCACTGAGCCTTTGCATCCCTTTTATATTTATTTAATATAGATATATATATTCAGGCTGGTGTTCTCGGCTTCGTGCTTTGTGCCTCCTGGAAGCATGAAGCCAAGAACACCAGTCTGAAGATGACGAATGAGACTTCGTCGAAATGTTGCCAAGGCACATCCAGTTCTACGCGGGAGAACACCCGAACAAACAAAGACCTACATATAAATACCCACGAAAACCTCAGAAAACAAATATATATAGCTAAATCTATATATTTAGCTAAATTTATTTTTTAATTTAATTTTTTCTTATTATATCCTTATCTCTACTTTGCATTGCATTGTCTATGGAGATTCTCAATTATCCAAGTCATGGTTGTTCCAAAGGTCCCAAAGAGGGGTCAAAGAGACCATCTACAGTATGTCAAAATTGAACAGCCCTCTCTCAAAGGAGGGGGAAGGATATGACATCATCTATCTCCAGTCTACAACACAGTCCTTTCAACAATTCCAAGAAGGCTCCACACCCATTTGCACCACTCAGGTGACCCTAATGATACAGATACAGATCCAGGTGGCCTTAAGGACTCTCTAAAAGAATGCAAATGACCAGCTGTATGCAAAGAGTATAAATGTTTCCATTCTCCACCATCCAGCCAGAGCTGAAGAAGCTTCTTTGATGAGAAATAAGACATCTTCAAGGAAAAACCAGAAAGTCCAGTTGCCTCTTTGGGTTTGCATTGCATTGTTTATCCCAAATACAACCATCTTGTGGGGTCCGTATATAATCCAACATGACTGCTCCGTTTTTTGTTGAACTGTCCCTCTCTGCCTGTAATCAATTAATAGACATGTGTGATTGGATTTCATTCCCCCACTTGATGATTCATATATTAAAAGAAAAGAAGACAAAAAAAAAAATCTCCACACTGCCTAATCATCATTCCACACATCATCATCTTCCCAAGATCTCGACAGTAAACTTCAGGTTCGGTGTCCCCTGATGTTTAGGTAAGTTAACAGAACTCCCCCAAAGCAATTAGGAAATGTCACGGGTAAGGATCCTTGACACATAAATAGACTCTTTCTCCCGCTGTGAAAGATATTATGGTTAGAATCCAATGAACAGCCTCATTTAATAGAGCTAATTATCTCCTACTGCTTCCACATGTGCATTTGTTCTTTAAAAGTTTAGTTCATTAGAAATAGGCCAGAGGATTAAAAAAAAAAAGTTTCTGTGCCAATACAGTCTTGCCAATCACTCTACCCTACATTATTGCTACATTGATGGGACCAAATTTCATAGGTGAGTTTTTAACTATGGCAGCTTGCTAATTCTTTTATTACCATCTACGCTATGGCATTTACTGATGTCATTTGCCTAGGGCCACCTATAGACAAATATTTTTATTTGATTTATATTCTGTTTTTCTACTCTGCACATTTTCTGAGTGGACAGAATTAGAAGCTAAGCAAAGCAAAGGTGCCACCATGAAAAGCAAAAATTTAGTTGTTCCAGTATCCCTTCATCATAGAATATCCTGACTGCAATTCATGGAATTTGCAGTTCAAGAATACTGGACAGATGACAAAATCTCTGCTTTTGTTCTGTCTGCATAAGTGATCAAATCTACATGTATATGTAAAATATCATATAGAACGGAGCTAAGAGCCATTTGATCATAGAAAAAATAGGGCTTTTTTCCAGTTTGGTTCTTATTTGGGATGCCACTCATTTCATTTCATTTTCCATTTTCTAATTTAGCATTTCTTCCTGCTCCTCAACAGTAAGCCAGGACTGAAAATCATGGCTTATACAGAAGATCAAACTATTTTGGAAACTATCAGTAGTATCCTTCTTGCCAAAGGTTCCACAGTAACCAGGGGTGGGTTCTACTTACCTCCGCTACTGGTTCACAACAGGAGCATGTGCGTGCAAGTGCAGGAGCGCATGCTCAGATTGTCTGTGATGACGTCTGGCTGGATGAGTGGAGCCTCCTGCTGCCCTTACTACCGATTTGCAAAAACCGGACTGAACCAGGAGCAACCCACCACTGACAGTAACCCTTAGATTTTGGATTGGATGGAATCTTACTTAGATTACTATTACTGCTAATAATAAAAGAGTCTATGAATAGTTAGTAAAACATGGATAAGTACAATTTCAAAAAATAAGTATTTGAACAGCTGGACTGGATTTGTTTTTCCTCATTTTCCTGCAAAATAAAGAATATAGTATATTTATACACCCACATCCACATCTATACATGCAGGTACACATAAAAATATACATATAAAATCCAAAACAAAAATGGATAAAATGGGAAATTGATTTTTTTAAAAAACTATCTTGAAAGTCTCTATATATCTATTAAATGTAAACTGAATCAGAGAGCATCCATTAACAATTCTTGGTTTAAAAACCATTAACACATTACCCAAGAGATACAGAAGATCAAGCTGCTTTGGAAACCATCAACTGTTCATTCCTTTAGGAAAGCGGAAATGGAATGCAGCCTTCAGGAATAACACTATTAATAAGAATTTTGAGGTGTAAATAATTTTTCCCCATCCTCTAAAATCTCCCTGTTTTTAAGTGCATTGCTAACAATTTAATTAAGTATGTTGAAAGCTGACAGCCTGTAGTCTTTAGCCATCAATATATATTATTTCAATGAAATTTACTGGATTGATAATGTTCACCTTTCTTTGAATATAATTTTCATCTCTGTTAATTAAATTTAATAATCATAGGTGGTCCACATGAACTCCTTACTTGCCGTATGAAGCAGTTAGCAAGCCAGTTTGGTGAATACCAATAGCACTTAGACTTATATACTGGTTCACAGTGCTTTACAGCCCTCTCTAAGCAGTTTACAGAGTCAGCATATGGCCCCCCCCACCAACAATCTGGGTTGTCATTTTACTGTCCTTGAAGGATGGAAGACTGAGTCAACTTTGAGCCACTCAGAATCGAACTCCTGGAGTGAGGAGTGAGTTAATGAGTTAGCCTGGAGTACTGCATTCTAACTACTGTGCCACTATGGCTCTGAAGGTAAAAATATGGGTGTCAATCCATGCCCAGTGCCTTCTTGGATTTAACTTCTGTGTTCTGGCCCCGTGCCCAGAAATAACCCCCCCTCAGACAACCAGAGGCTAATGAACTGGCAGGCAACCAAGTGAGATGATAACAAAGGTCGGCAGCAATCGCAGCTGCTTGCCAACGTCTTTATTAAAAGGTCCGTCACATACACACCAAAGCTGAGACGCCGGGCCGATTCAAAACCGGGATCCACGTATCTTTGTTTTGTTCGTCACAAAGATATGGCTACAATCCCTCACTTATATAGTCTGGTAGGAGGCGTGGTCCACCAGCTAATCACGACCACGCCTTTTCCTCTGCTGGGCTCTCCTGTCTCTCTGGCGCTGGTGAGGGTCCAACCAAAACTCACTCCCCTCGTCAATGTCCTCCTGTGGCTGCGGGGACGAGCTTGGCTCTGGGCCTATCTCCTGCCCTTCGGTGTCCTCCGGAGGCATTGCCAGAGAGGAGAGTCCTGGAGAAGGAGGCCTTGCCAACTCCTCTCCCTCACTCTCAGAGTCCTCCCCTGCTGATGACGTAGGCTCAGGCAACGGAGCCACAACACTCTGCTCAAGAATCAAGCTTCTAACTAATTCAATCACAGGACTACCATTAATACTAAATAGAGTTGTTTTTTTAGGATCATGAAAGGTGCTTCTGAGAATTGCTGTCTCTTGTGGTAACTGAACTAGCTTGGTTCTAATAATCTCTCTCTCTCTCAATGGTTGTATGAAAAATATTATATATACGGTATTTTGTTTCACATTAATGTTTTATCTTTTAGGATTCTAGATGGCTATATTTTAATAAGTACAGGGACACCTACAGAGACCACCAACGAAGTCAAAAAGACATTGTATATCAGAGCAGAACAAATGGAAAATTGGAAATTAAGTATTTACCAATGTTTTTAGTAGCTCTTTCTATGTTTTGAAATCTTGAATAACAAAATTGTGCAAATATGTACACTCCATTTAGGGATTCAAAAAGATCTCTATAATCCTTTTATTCTTATGGCATTTTTTAAAAAAATATGGTTCATTTTCCATATTGATAATATTGACCACCAACTGTCCAGCCTCAGTAAATTTGCCCACTTACTGATACTTACTCTCTGTCATTTTTTTCTTGGCCTATTTTTTTCTCTCTCTTTTTTAAAATTTAAAATTATTAAAAAAAGAATAATTAAAAACGACATGGTCAAAATGGTGGAGGAAATCAAAATCCCTTTTGTTTTAATAGGTATGTTTTAATAGATATGTGTGACACATTAAAAGGAGTGGTGCTTCACTTACTGATGCTCCTGAGGATACGTTTCAATACAGAAAAACATCTGTCAGGCTCCAAAACCCAAGAAAGGTATGTAGTGATTCCTCTAAACAGAATTCTCTATTCTTCCTCACTTATAGAAAATGTACTTTGCTCTCTGATCACTTGCCCTGATGGTGTTGGTGGCAGTGTTCTTGGTAGTTCCTTGATTAGGTTGTTGTTTACCATTTGATTGTTTGTCTGAATTGGTAGTTTGGTAGTTCCTACATTGGAATATTATTTACCACTTGATTTTTGATCCAGGATTAATTGTGGTGTTAATCTCTGCTCAACATCTCTGGGTGTTGATTGCTATCATGGAGATGTTGTGGTCTTTTTAACTTTTTGATTATCTCTTTTGAGGTATGTAGATGTTGTTTATCTCTATGTGCCTGTTGGTGGCTGATTTGCTTTAGTGCCAGGCTTCCAGGCAATCTCTATTAGGTCTATTGTTTCTCCCAGTCTCTTTAATAAGCACATATTTTTTTCTTCATATCTTGTTCTGAACTCCCTGCTCTGCCACTGCTCTTTTTATTTCATGCATATTGCTACCCAAAGGACTATAGGGCAAATATTCACTTTATTGGCACTCTATTCCATACTGCAAATGTCTAAATGTCAACCTCACAGCAGCCAGCCTGCAAAAATTATTACTGGTGAAAGAATTCAGATGGAGTTTGTGTCTATTTTGTCTTGCATATGTTGTTTCACATCTGTGAAAAGGGGAAAAATGAGAATTCTGCATCACAGGAGACTTGTCTAAGTTCCTGGTAGAACATGCACTGGAATACATAATAGTTGCCTCTAGTTGTATGAAAGACAATAGATACTTCTCTTTTCACTTTAGTGGAATACACAAATTTGCAGCCCAAGGAGATTACTGATCGCACAATGTTGTTTTGCTTTCTGGGTTACAAATCTTGTCTGTGTTCACCTCTCTGAGACTTAGACATTGGATTTCAGGAAGCGTACATTGATTAATGAAGTTCAAAGCAAGGACAGTAAGTAACAAGGGAATCAATACCCATTATTTAAACATGGACTAGCAGCCTGACTTTATTGTATAACAGTGGCCTGGTGGGATGTTGTGACAGAACATTTGTTTATGCAGCTCTTTCCAGATGAGCATTTTGTTGGTGTAAACTGAGACCAGAAAGATAGGGAAAACTAGGGGTAGACAAAAGATAGTTTGGGATTTACCAGTATAGCTCTTCTGTGTCAGTAGCAATAGATTAGCAATCTTGACAAAAATAATTATTGTAGTTATTGTTTTCTTAATTGCTACTTAGTTTCAGTGTTCTAAAGCTGTTGAATAGTTGTGATTCAGTTAAATCTCTTTGTGGCTCTTCTGGCCATTTTTACAGCCAAATGAGAATAAAACAATGCAGATCTATATAAAATAGGTAAACTAAGTACTGTATTCTAGCATGGCAAAAGCTAATTAGCTCTTAACCAGCATTCCATGTCTATTTCTCTCTATTCCACCATTGCAGAAATTAATTTGCATCCAGTTTAGGGTGTTTTTTTTTTTTTTTTGAGAAAGAGAAAGAAAGAAGGATAAAGGAAATTTCCTTAGTTGGGATTTGATGGAGAAAAGATGCTTTGGACTGTGGTGTATTATTGTTATATTTTCATCTGCCTTTTTATATGTAGTATCCCTAAATCAGCAAGATAGTTCAATGAATTAACATTAATAGTTTAAATACTAAATACCATTCTGATGGTAGGACATTTTCTGGTTTGAACTTTTTAAAAAATGCTGTTTATTCAAACAAAGCATTATATTGAGATATAAGGGTTACTATCAGGGGTCTAAATTGGTCAGTAGATCTATATGAATATGTGGAAACCATATGGTATATGTTTATCTTCCAGTCTGGGGAAAATGACGCAAGTTGTCGACTATCTACTACATTTCTACTTTTCTTCTCTTTGGCTCTGGTGCTATGCTCCAATTAACTAACTGAGTTAGCAGTCACTGACTAGAGTTAGCTTAGCCCTATGTATGGCTAGGTTTGTTTTGCGCTAAATTTAACCCCTGGGGATTTGCTAAGTGGGTCAGTTGACTTTTTTTTGTATCCCCTCAACACACTAACCCTCCCTCCCACTGACCCAGTTGTATGCACAGGAACAGAGTATTGTGTGGGGGGAAAAAAGGCTAAACAGGGGAGGGGGAACAGGCATTCCTCTCTTCTCTTTCCTCCCTCCCTCCCCTTTCTCACTGTACAAGACATAAAATCAGCAAACTATCTGGGCAATAAAGACACAGAGGAAGCTTTTGGTTTGAAGAGAGTTCTGAGGTGATTTTTAAACATAGCACGATCACATCTTCTACTTTTCCACTTCTTAGCTTTAGTTCAGTTTACCTTCTCTTTGACTCCTGTTGTCTTTAAAGAGCTTCCTAAATGGTATAACGTGCCTGCTTTCCTTTAGCAATTCCCAGGCAACCACATCATTACACTTTTTGCTCATATCCTGCTGAGGAGTTTCTTAGATAGTGATACTTCAGGAGTCTGGCAAGTAAGGACATCAAGTTCAAAAAGAGCAACAACATGATATTAAGGGCATGGTGTTCTGCTGGTAGCTGAAAAAAAAGGGGGAGGGAGTAAAAAGCTTCTAAATTTCAGACATCATAGCGTAGAGAGTAAGGCCTAAGATTTGCTTCAGTGAGTTGCTTATCCTTAACTGAGACATTTATCACTAATGATTTCATCTACTTGATCTTTTATCATAACAGCCCTTTCTAACTGGGATTTCATTCATCTGTTTGTTCACTCACACACACACACACACCAAAAAAAAAAGGAGGCATTTGGGATTTGGAAACATCCCCCCTCCCTTATGATTATTCCAAGATACTTCAGCTACATCCATTGTGAATTGCCATTTTGTCTAGATCCTCAATCATGAGAAAGAGAAGCTGGTCAGAGTAAATTCCCAGGCACATTTCATGACGACCTCACAACTGTCCAAATTGTTTCCAAAGATACTAGACTTTCTTTCTCACTCAAAGGAAGCTGTTGATAATGTCTTAGATCAGTTTATTCACAAATGTGCAGCCAGATAAAAATAGGATTATGGATCAACATGGGATTTAAATTTAACTTTATCTTTCACTTAATAGCTATTGTGGGAAAGAGTTAATGGTCTGGCTTTTTCTTCATGGGTAGCACATATTATCATGGTAAATTAAACAGACACCACTGGAGAGAGGAATTCTTGCAGGGATTGTGCAAAACCATAATAAGCAGAGAATATGCGTACATATAACATTCATTATTGACCTCTTCTATAACTTTAAAGTACTGGCATGGATAATATTAACATTATTTAAACTTGGTTTAAATCTGTTGCTTGGAGTTTGGGCAGATTTTTGGTAGATGTGGGTTTTTAAAAACAGGGTATTTGTTATTATTGCAACTATTTGGAAAAAGTGTAACACAATTATTGCTAGCTATTAAAGGAAGTAACTGGATGATCTGATCAAAGAAAAATAAATGTCTTAAGGCCTTCCTAATTCAGGAAGATAGTTGGCAAAGAGACAGTGTGAAAACAAAGCCTGTTTTTTTAAAAAAATGTTTGTGGTGTTAAGGAGAGAGAAGTCCATTGGCTTAAAAAAGAAATATAAAAATGAGTAATTCTCTAGAGATAGTATTTAATTTATAAACTGTGATTGGTAAAGTAGGAAGTCAAAAACTAGCTGGTGAGGTAGGAAATCAAGAATTCTACAAGCCAAAGAGAGTCAAATCCGTTTCTCTGCCCTAACATCATCTGGCAATGGTGTGACTTTCCGAATGCTTGCATATGGATAATAAGGGATGATGGGAAATAAATTGAAACTCCAGGGAATTATATTTCTAGGACTGTGATATGGGGTCATATTGTAGCTGCAAATATCTCCATGACTCCTGAGGTAGAATTCATAGCCAGAGTAATTTTTTTAGCAACATTGGCCAGTATGCCAGCTACATCCCCTCATAGACAGTAATGTTTATTTCTAATGATACATTTTCTACTCTCCAGATTTGATTTCTCTAATGAACTGTATGTGGAGCTGTCTTTGGGAATCACTCAAAAACTTCAAATAATACCAAATGCTGTACCCAGACTGTTCTCTAGAAGATCCTGTAAAAATCAGATTATACCAATTCTGAATATTTACATTGCCTGCCAATTAATTTCTGGATCACTGTGGCAAAAATATCTTTATTAGAACACATAATGAAGTTGATTCATCTACACAGAGCCAGTGTGGGCTAGTGGTAAGGCACCAGACTAGAAAGTGGGAGGCTGTGAGTTCTAGGGCTGCTTTAAGTGATTAAAAACCAGCTGGGTGACTTTGGACCAATCATTCTCTCTCAGCCCAAATCACCTCAGAGAGTTGTGGGAAAAATAGGGGAGGAAGATGTGTTTGATATGTTCGCTGCCTTGAAGTATTTATAAAAAATAATAAAGGCAGGATGCAAAGAAACAAATAAAATACATACATACATACCTTCTTAAAAAGACACTTAGCAAGTTTTACACATTGTATCTTATTGTATAATCACTTTCCCTTTTGAGCGTTCTATCTGTGTTTATAGCATGTAACAATTAAGATAACAGCATGTACTCCCTAGTCCAATACCTACAGAAGAGAGGATGAAAACAATGAAGCAAAAGATGATCTCTCATTTAAAATAACTATGATAGATGGCCATCCCTCTGAATGGTGACCAAGTAATTTTGTAAGCTTTGTTATCAGATCATCTTCAGATCTTGTGTTTTCTGCACACCAATCCTTAAGGAAAAAAATAGCCATAGACCTCAGTCATTTTAATAATAAACTTGTATGTCACTCAACTCTCTATAATTCTGGCCACCATACAAGTTTGTTGAAATGCACTCTCCACTTGTACCTGAAGACCTAGGAAGATGCTATCAGGGATCCATCTGCTATTACTTTGGAGATTCCCGAAAAACTGAAGGGATATAGTCTGGTATATTTTCTTCTTCCTTTGTAACTCTCTGAAATGTGAAAGCCAGTTTGGTGTACTGGTTAAGGCATCAGGATAGAAACCAGAGGAGCAGGATCTTGAGCCAATGGGCCAGTAACTCTCAATCCAAGAAGAAGAAGGCAAGGGCAAATCATTTCTGAACCTTGCCAAGACAACTGTAGGGATTAGTCCAGGTAGGCAAGACTAGAAGGTATCTCCCAGCACATACCCCACCCTTGATACCTTAATGTACACTCCCTAAAATTTCTTTGGCAGTCTTACCCTGATGTGAGATTGCTGCCTTTGAATGCTAGAAGCAAATGGCTACTGAATGGCCACAAATGCCAGCATAAGCTTCCTGAGATGCAGAATCCAGATGTCTGTCCACAGGTAAGGTTTCTGTAGTTCTTTTTTTGTCTCTAATTCTTTGTTCAGAGTTTTGCACATCATATCTGGACTGAGGGACCTGGTGAACCACCTCATCATACAGTTTTTCTAGCAACCACTAAAATAGCAACAGCAATAGCAATAGCACTTAGACTTATATACTGCTTCATAGTGCTTTACAGCCCTCTCTAAGCGGTTTTACAGAGTCATCCTATTGCCCCCAGCAATCTGGGTCCTCATTTTACCTGCCTTGGAAGGATGGAAGGCTGAGTCAACTTTGAGCCTTGTGAAATTTGAACTGCCAAATTGCTGGCAGCTGGTACTACACTCTAACCACTGTGCCATCGTGGCTCTGGTGGTTCATCTATCCCCTTGGGGTCAAGTCTTTTCTATGGTGACATCAACCATAGACCTTTCATCTGCACTGATCATTAAGAGGGCTTTAATGCATATCTCTTTCAGCTAGTCTGCTGAGTTCAAGTTTTTAAACATTTTAAATCTCTCCCCAATTATAATTTATTTCTACATATTTACCTTACATATTTATATGTTTTAAATTATAAACAATTTTTTTTTGGGGGGGTGTTATATTTGGTGATGGGCACTTGAAAACTCAAAATAATAATAATAATAATAATAATAATAATAATAATAATAATAATAATAATAATAAATGAACAAATTAGGCTGAGCTAGAGAAATACTAGCCTGGAAGGTATGTTTTGGCCTGAACATGACTTTTGTTGAAAGAAATGTTATTGAAAGTGGGAAATGAAGTGTGTCTGTCATTCTAACAACTCAGGTCAGACAAGCTCTTAGTCTGTAGCATCTCTAGTGGGATTTTAGGCACAGTAAGTGCTATTGTGAAAAAACACCTGGTTACAAAAATGCTGCTAAATTAGTTTTCTATCAAGCAGATTGAAGTTTTTAAACAAAAACTGCTATCTTCATAGCAGTTTCCTCTGATTTGCTGTGGTTGCTGCCCTCTCCACAAATAGCCATAGAAGGTTGTGGCAATTTAGGGAGCTGAACACTCTTTGACTTTTATGTTTTGAATTTTCCTATCAGGGAGCTGATTGACTCATAGTGTTTTCTTGCCATCAGAAGGAAACATGATTGAAGGCTGGTTTGAAATTCACTCGTGAAGGATAAGTCTGGGTGGCAAAAGAGAACTGCCAAGGAGAAATGCTCCAAGAAATCAGAAAGGCTAAAGATTTGGTGTGTGCTTTGGTTGACTTTATTTAATTTCATTTCTACTCAACCAACATCCTTATTTTGTGTTTTTCTTCAAATGAATCCCTTTTTTTGTTCTCGCCTACGATGGACCCATTTTGTGATGAGTCACATAGAAGAACTGTCTTATTTTTACTCTCTTTTTTATTAGCTTCAGAGGGATGTAAAAACATGTAGTTTGGCTAAGGAGGCATCACTCAGTAGTAGAATCCCTGATTGGTTTGAAAAATTCCCAAAATCTCCATTTTAAAAGAATCTTGCAAGTAAATGACGAAAAAGATTTCTAAGGGAGACTCTGGGTCATTTTTATTTAGATGAGTGCATAGAGTTTGATCTATGGGATAATGTTTTATGAAACTATAATTACGCTTAATTTAAACAAATGTATATAGACTGGTGCAGAAAACTGCAATTTACTGCCTCAAGAACTTAAAATCTATGTAGGATGTTTCAGAACTTTGATTTTTGTACATTCTGATAACTGATCTCACTCATATTTTTCATCAAAGTATAGATAGGAAATAAATTTACTATGTCAGGTTTTCTATTTTACAAGTCCTAATTTTGTTCTCCCATCAAAGCATGTTAAAATATATGTTTTGAGACAGAATATCTTTAGATGCATACCCAATGTGCATCACATGCTTTTGTGTACAATGAGGTGATTATGACATTATGTTTTCTGTTTTTCTTTTATCAACTCCATCTTTCCCTTTTGCACTAATCAGTAACTTCAAAGGTCTAAGACATGTAAAACCTCCCTCCTTTCCTGACTTCTGCCTGCCCTCATGTTGCCTTTCTCTCAAGAAGAGTTATAGTAGCCTGGGGAAGAGGAACTGTTGTGTCTATATATCACTAAAAGTAGCATTGGAAGAGACCCAAATTAACCTTTCCATCATTGCTTTAAATTGGTTCCTTCCAGGTGCAATTGGACTACAACTCTCATCTGCCTTAATCAGCACGGCCAATGGCCAGTGCTGACTAGCTGAGTAAGAGTCAATCCAAGGACATTCACAGCAGCTATTTGTCCTGCTTATTTCATTTTTGGTCTGTCTCTCATGCTTATTACTTCCCACTTCACCATCTTGACCTTGTCTAATTGTCAAGCATTATTTCTTAAATCTAAGTTTGAGCTGCTTAATCCTTGAAGGTTACAGCTAAAAAACTTTTTGAGATCCTATCATATGATAAGCCATTTTTAGACTCTGCACCCTTTCTCTGAGCAAAAATGAAAATTCCAGGCATTCTTGGATTAAAATAGTTATGGGAGAGAAAAGTTAAGTCCTATCCTGGTTTTTAAAATAGCTCTTTGCTCTCTCCTCTGTCCTTTCCTCACAACAGCTGATCACATCCCCCTCTTCCCTGATGTCTAACATGTCTTGCAATACAATCAATACATTTCATGGTGTGTTTACTTCAGACAATGTTCAGTTATTAGTGTGAAAAAGGAGAAAGGACCTGTTAATCTAAAACACTCTTATGTCTAACACCAGACCATCAGTGCTAGAACCTTATTTTTATTTCCTTTGTTTGTGTCTGCTCTGTCCTTCCTTTGGAAGAATTATAGCCATTTGGTGGTTGTGTGTGTGTGGTTTTCTTTTTCTCCTCTAATCATTAATTTCATGTTTGAAACATCATTTGTCTCAAAACAAATATCAGTGACTGGCTTTCCCCATGATTGCCTGTTAGAAATAAACCATGGATACAAAAAGCTTTTGTCTGTGAATGTGTAAAGAACTGAATGGTCAGATATGTACTACAAGTGCATATCAGATACTGACTTGAAAATCAAAGGAAAACACTGTTAGTTGCAAAAGGACAAAGAAGCAGGAGAGCTTTGCTCTATACTAAGATCCAGCCCACCATTTCCTAGCACCCAATGCTGTTAGCGAGTAGGGATGGGGGAGAAATGGATTTACTATGCATTGTATCTCATTTGAAGCCAAATGCAATCCAAAAGGATCTTTCAGAATTGGCAGACCCCAAATTTTGCTGTGAAATTCTTTAACCATGCACAAAAGTATGCAGTCATAGTAATGGAAGGCCAAATAAGTTTATTATATGGCCCTAAGGATAGTAATATTTTGAAACAGTAAATCTATCTTTTTAACATGGTGATGGTACATTAGTAGAATAACAAGAACATTTTTTAAAAAGGCCAAGGAATTTTCTAGAATAGTATTCATAGATTAATTGGAAAGACTTATTCATGGAGCATCAGGGAGATAAACAGAAAAATATCTGCAAAACCATGGCATTAAATCCAGCATAGCAGAAATAAGCATCATTTATTTGCAGTGAAAAGCTGTTAGTCAGAAATATTTTAATTCTGTACCAAAGGTCTAATCCTAAAAATTGGTGTAAACATAATATGTCTGAGTGGCATTTGGCCATAGCTTTTGATCCTGCAACTATTGTGCCAAGACAGTATCACAAATCCTGATATGACTGAAATATTTAAGCAAGGAACTAATACTGTATGTCCTTTTCTTCTGAAAAAAGGTAATCTGTTCAGCTATGTTAGGGGTAAGCGGGAATGTCAAAATGGCATATGGCATTGCAATGCCAGCCCTGTCCTTTTGCTCCCCTGTGGTTGTCACAACATCTGTTGACATAAGGACATAGAATAGGTCCTGCAGACTTAAGGGAGGACGGTTTTATTTGACTAATGTGCCCCTAATCAACTCCATTCGCTTTTCTCCTGCTGCTCTTGAAAACTCCTCAATGCTCTGGTGCCAAATTTTGAGAGGAATAAGGAAGCAAGTAAAAGAAAGAAAGAAATTATTTTTTTAAAAAAAATCCTCTTATTAATAGGTTTAAAGAGTTCCCCTTTGAGTAAAATTGAACTTATTAAATCACAGCACCTCATTTAATTGCACCTAGTAAGAAAAAACTTTATTAAAGTTTCACATGCCATTTTATTGATAATAGAATAGAAATTGTTTTCCGCAGCTTTCTTTCTTTAGGTTTTTTTTTTTAATTTCCTGGTAGCGTCTCTCTCAAATACTAACCAAGTTCGGCCCCACTTAGCTTCTGAGTCCCAGCAAATTGGGAAAATGCTACTGCTTGCTTAGATAGTTATGAAATGCATTTTTTTTTTAAAAAAGCCCCAAATGGAATAATAAACATGAAGATTCAGGATGATGAAGTCAGTCATCCCTGTAAAAAGAGGTTTTCCAGGGTGTACAACTTGTCAGTATTTTATTGTACCTTCTCCTTGATTATCTACATTAGAGAGAGAGTATATGAGCCATGGTGGCGCAGTGGTTAGAGTGCAGTATTGCAGGCTACTTCTGCTGACTGCCGGTTGCCTGCAATTTGGCAGTTCAAATCTCACCAGGCTCAAGGTTGACTCAGCCTTCCATCCTTCTGAGGTGGGTAAAATGAGGACCCAGATTATTGGGGACAATATGCTGATGCTGTAAACCGCTTAGAGAGGGCTGTAAAGTACTGTAAAGTGGTATATAAGTCTAAGTGCTATTGCTATTGTTATAATCTCAGCAGATTCCAAATGCAAGGTGACAGTACTTCTTCCCCAATCAAATTTCAGTTCAGTTCAGCTTCCCCAATCAAATTTAGAATTGATCTTTGCTTTAAAAAAAAAAAAACAGACTCAGAAGTTGTTTAGTTGTGACCCAGGAATTTAGCCATTATTAATTTTATCAGAGAGCTCTTAAGTATACCTGTCTCATGATAAAGTTTACATCCCATTTCTTAATCAGAAATGCATACCACAGTATAATTTTTTATATCTATATCTATATATATATCCATCTCTGTCTCTATCCCCATCTCTCCCTTTATCATCGCTCTCAAAACTGGACACATTGATTAAACAATTTATAATGGGATAATATGAAAAGATTCAGAAGCAAATTGATTGATTGATTATACACCATCAAATCTTTGTTGGTTTTTAGAGACCATAAATAGATTTCCTCTATGACAATCTCTCTCTAGTCTGGTCCTTCAGTTTTTTCAATGATAGACTCATTGAAACTATAAATGAGTCCATCCATAATACTCTTATCTGGGCTTATGATAGTAGCAGTCTCTCTCTATATATTTGTGTAGATACTCTAGCATAACTGTATTGAGTCTGGCATCTCATTAACATAAAAATATTTTACTGTTTAGGGGTTATCTTAAAATACACAAATTCATATTAGAATGGATTTTAAACTTGTGAGGCCTAATCTTACATTTGAAAGTCAGTTTGGTGTAGCAGTTCAAAGCATTAGATTAAAACTGGAAGGACATGAATTCTAGTCCTGCCTTAAGTACAAAAATCAGGTGACCTTGGGCCAGTCTCTCAGAAGGAGGCAATGGCAAACCATGTCTGAAACCCTTTCCAAGAAAACTGCAGGGACTAGTCCAGGGGATCTCAAAGAGTTAGGACTCAGCCAAAGATACTCAAGAGATACTCATTCTGAACAGAAGTATTGAAGCAGAAAAAGATTCCATTTTGTTGGAACATGATGGAAAGCATATTTTTACCTTTCAACAGCAAAAACGTAGACTAAATTTTACACAAATGGCTAAAGAATTCATTTCAAAATATAGGGCAGACTTGGAAGAAGACTCAGAGGACACAGAGCAGGATTCATATGAACAATAAAAGCTTGAAAATACTGAAGAACAGATTGTGGAGATGGGAGCCACAGCCAAAGAATCTGCAGGCTGTTTGACTAATTATGGACTATACATTTATAATATGGAATATAAATGGAGCCAACACTACTCAAAAAAGAAAAAACGGTATTTCATTGTCTGAGAAAATTAAATCAGGATGTAATATACTTAAAAGATGCACATATTAAAAAAGGTAAAATATCTTATTTATAACGTTTTTCATAAAATCTGAGTAAAACATTAAATACTTAACAATGAATAAGTGAATATACACATTTATTTCATCAAATTATCTATCTATCTATCTATCTATCTATCTATCTATCTATCTATCTATCTATCTATCTATCTATCTATCATCTATCTATCTATCATCTATGTGTATCATATGTGGAGGGCAAACTTAAATAATTTTCCTTAGAATTAATTTACAGATTGCAATAGGCTCCTTCCTAGTGAAGCAAATGAAGAATTAGTCTTTTTTTTTTAAAGAAAGAAAGAATTGAAATAACCAGCATTTTACAAGAACAGATGTGGATAAGATGCCTCCTCAGTGATGCTAATTTAAGTTGAAATGCCTATGCCACTGTTACTCTTTAAAAAAGTATTTCCAAATGAGTGAAAATAACACCAATGTTCAAATGGCCATTTCCCTTCTGCTCCAGACGATTCCTATCAACAGCTTTTCCATGCACCCAAATAAATAAAATAAAATGGTGTTCTCCTTTGCATAAGTCAGCCTTTCAGGATCCTTGCTTAATTCATCTTTGAAAGCAACATCAGCAAAGCAACAGTTTTAAAGAACTCATTAAGGTCCTAGCCTTTATGTCATCTAAAGGTTAATGATGCACTTCCCTAGCTCTTGTGAGGAAAGGGTTTTATGAATGCCTTATTTAAAGCTGCAAAAATACCCTTCTTGGAAGGAAGTGCATATTTATGTGCATTTTAAAACAAAACACATACAACATTTCCTCCTTCCCCCCCCGCCCAATTCCAGAGAAACAGCCTGAACTGTCAGTTTGTCTAACCTTTCTTAGCCTGTCACTGCATTCTCATGATTAAATGTGACGATTATAATCATTAATGATGTTCTCTGTGGGTGGAATTTTGATGTGTGGAAAATAATTCTGTTTATATTGCAAAGTCAAAACCATCCCTTCCAGCTCAACACCTGGAGGTCTCTAGGTTAGCTACTAAAGGCTAGTTATATTTGTGTCACCAGATTTTAATATTAAATCCTGTAGCAATGGGAAAGAGGAAGGTATTTCACTCTACACTTTAATCTCTGCCATTCCTTTTAACTAGAATAATCTGTTAGACATAAGTGAACTTGATTTGACCTAGACATGAACTTCTAAAAAGAGAGTTGGAGAGAAAAAGCAAAAGAACATGAGCGCGCAAGAGAGTTCTTGTTTAATACACAGAGAATATTTGTGCAAATTTTCTGTTGTTAAGTTGTTTTTGCCTGGAGCCTTGTAAGAATACATTAAATCTTCTTTGTCTTTGAAATCTTGTCAGACCCGTTTGCAATACTCTATTGATGGGTTTGCAGAATCCAGTATGGCTTCAAAGTTCTTTTTGTGGGGTTTGAAACTGGAAAAAAAATTGGAAAGAAATGTAACGTTTCAGATAATTTGAAAATTGTGTATAACAAGAAATTTCCTCAGCAATGCCATTTTTGTTCAAAGACTTGTATTTCAAAACTGCAACTTTTCGTTTATGTTCTCCATGGATGTTAATATAAAACTAGCTTGGCATATAGCTGGTATGTGTGTTAAAATGTAATAACAATTATTAATAGAACAGTATTAAAGAATGCATCTTACGTAGTGAATTCCATAGATATAAGTGTTAAGATTTAAAATAGTATGCCTAAATATCTTGCATATTACATGCTTTCATTTTCTGACAAATTAAATAAAATGCTGAAATTCATCTATGTGATGGAGCAATGTATGTTTTTAAATCTACCATGGTATGATTTATCCAAGATAATGGAAGGCATGCTTTACACTCCTGAACATCTGTGTTTCAAGATATAAGGATGTATATGAGTGTGTGTTTGTGTGTCTGTGTTTGTATGAATGCTAAAGTGACACTATCCACTCACTTTAATACTCACTCTAATATAGACACAAAAACTGAATGGGTAGCATCATGAGATCTTCTCCATTCACACACACAGACATACCCAAAGAGAAACATACAAACACCTATAGTTTCCTGGGGAATAAAGAGAAGCAACCAAATGAATCAGGAAAAAAATATATTAGCTGCTTTTATTATTCAAAATGAAATGCTTTATATGTATTTTAATGCTTTGCAAAGCAACTCTTTTAAAGCATTTCCTCAGTGATAGCAATAATAATAGTAGTTGTATCAGCATAATTATTATTATTATTATTATCAATACATATCCTGCCTCTATATCACATGGTACTAAAACTAGTGAATAAAGTACAAACATTAATCAAAAACTTGTAATGCCAACTTGTGGTAGAAACGGCAACATTTTTGTAATCGATATAACAGATAAGATAATGAAGCTATCACATTATATAAACAATGATGTTAATGTAACCTAAACATCTGTGTAAGAAACCTGAAGTAAAGTTGGCATGTTCAATGTTCTTTTTATCTGTAAAGTTCTTGTACTTTTAATCTGCAGATACGGGTCTGGCTGGCCAGAACTGAGCCTCTATTATAGTCTCCCTCAACCCCAGCAACTTTAAATTGTGGGGACCACAACTCCCAGAATTCCCCAGCCAGCATACTTAGTGTAGACATTGGTACTGAATTATGGGTTTTAATCTACCCCGATTAAAATCTGTTCACAGAGGAAAAAAATGTGGAAATAATTTTATACTTTGATAAATGGGTGTCATTTAAAATAAACTGTAGACAGTCTGAGCAATTAACAATATAGTTTTTCTTATACTGTCACATCTGAAAAAAAGAAATTCAGCATGTGAAAGGTCACATTTATTACTACAGTTTTTCTTATTCAAAACTAAAATTTGGGGGACTGTTTACTAGGCATACCATACCTAACTGGTAAAAATCTCTAGATGGCAGGAAAGAGATATCAACATTTCTTTCTGTTCGGTGCTACCATCAGTTTTCCAGTATTTTGCAACCGAAATCTGGTAGTCCTGCAATAATAACAATTTAGAATGACACTAGGGAGATTTTATCCGTGGCTGAGGAAAAATCCCTCAATTTAATCTATGTAGGATTTTTTTCTATGCAGATTGAACTTTGAGGAAAGCGACTAGGACCAAATAATTGTAACAACTGGGAGTGTAAAGTTAAATCCTGACCTCTCCATGGATTAGATTTCTGGAATTAATTTTTAAGTAGGAAAGACATAGTTGCCTTTTAAAGACTGCATCAATGTGAAGCTTTCTTGTAAGGCTCAGTTAATGCTCTTGGGATAAAAAGCACAGATCCAAATTTGTGCTTTTGTCCATTTCATTTGTTCATAGAAAATATGTTTAGATGTATTTAGTATCTTAATAATGACTGCTTTTCAATCTATTATTCAAGCAATAGCTAAAATGAAATGAAATGAAATAATGAAATGAAATAAAATAAATTAACAAATAATAAAATAAAATAAAATAAAATCCATCATAGGAAGACACAGAAATAATTGTTATAAAACCCAAGAGACTTTTAGTATTGTTTTTATTTTTCTTCCTTCTAATTATTCACCACATATTCACTCCTTCATTTATTTTGAAAGAACAGATTGGGGAGTGCAACTATGGGTACAATCTTGGTATGCACTCTCAGTTTACAAATTAATGGGTTTGCCCCTGTTAGTTTAATTAATTTAACTCATTATTTAACCCATCTGTAAATTTTATGAAACTTTTAATTTCAAGCCTTAAACAAAATTCCATGGCAGATTAGAACAATACAATTGCTAAGTAATATATGCAGTATATTGTTTCATATTGATGAACGAAAGAAACAATTTTAAAAAGTTCCAAAATATGTTTTTGTCTTCCTGTTTGTAAGAATGGTAGGATTCACAAGATGTACAACAAAAAGGATGCAGACCATTTACCTCCAAACATTCTTTTTAAATACATGATTTATAAACAAGTATTCAAGGACAAATAGTGTGCAAGTTTCTTCATAGTGGTCACCATCACTAAATCAATTTACTTTAGCTAAAAAATTTGGACCTGTGATCAAATATGATTGCAAACACCTGCTCCATTTTTATACGTTAACTTTGCAGAATATGCAAAAATTGCAGTTCGGTATTAAAGTCAACAAATACATATTAGCAGTTATCTGTAAAGTTCAATCTTGAGGTATGATTGCTAGAAATAATATATTTAATGAAGTCAATGAGAGATTTTAAATTTCATTAGGTGTCTTCTAATATGATGACTTAACTCACAGCCAAGTGTTAATTTTCTATATTCTCTATTTTAATTTTTAATAAAGCATACATATGCTATAGTTTCAAATGCACATTGGAGGTAAAATCAGATACATGAATAAATATTCCTCCTTCCAAAAGTCATTTATTTTGGGGTCCATTTAAAAAGTCTTTACAGATGAAATAAGAGATTAGAATGCATATGTTACAGAATAATTGTAGCAGACCAAATGGCTAAGAAAAATTGATTAAATAAATAAATAAACAAACAAACAAACAAACAAACAAACAAACAAACAAACAAGAGAGGCATCCAATAGAAAGGCAACACCACCACCACCCCAAATTAAAATGGCAACTCCAAGAGTGTGTTGCCCATTTCCTTTTTATTTGTCTGTTAATGGATGTTTAATCACACCTGCCATGTTAATGTTGTTCCCCACCCCTAAAAAGATGCCCCTGGGAACAAGAATATTCAGACAATGTAAAACTGATTTGGATATAGGTATAATAAAAGAAAAGGTAAAAAAGAAAGAAAAAGGCTAATTCAAATACATAAGAATTAGAAAGCTTGCTTTAAAAAAGCATGGAGCAATGGCATAAATGCAATCAAGTATTTCTTCAAAAGTCGGATTGCAAGAAATTGTTGCACTGTTTTTCATTTCCATTAAAAAGTGCACTTGTTCTATATTCTGGGCAGGCAATTTCAGTTTCCCTCCTGTGTTTTTCTATTTCCTCCCCAAAACATTTTGTAGCTTTTTATTTGACTACATTTGGAGAAAGCTACTCCTTAGATGAATTTTTATTTGTAACCACCATCTCTGCATGAATTCACCACTGAAGAATTTATTAATGTATTCTGCTTCTCCACAATTTTAAGGCAATTTAAAGCTTAAAAACATATCTACAATAAATAAACATAAAACATTACTTGCTTCACTTTGTAATTACACATCAGCCAATTTCCTCTTTAACAAAGTTCAGGACTCCTCCAACCCCTTCAAACCATCAAATCTGCTTTCTGGTATTTGGGGGCCACTATAATTTCAACTCAAAGGAGCAGTTCTAAAAAAATGCACACAAACTATCAAAATAAACATCTGGCCTCTAAAAGTGTCAAATAAGGTGAGGGGAAATCTTTGGAAGCAAAGCCCTGTATTTGATTTACAGAATCTGAAGCTCAAAATGACATTGTAGACCATTGTATACCAGAACAACTAGACACAAGGACAGTTTTCCCCTGATACCGTCACTCTGCTAAACAACTAATTTCCACAACACTATTTACTAAGACTGTATTATTATTATTATTATTATTATTATTATTATTATTATTATTATTATTATTATTCTCATCCTTCTTATTACCTATATCCTCCTACTTATGACAATAAACTTGTTCCTTGTCATCTTTACAATTTATATTGTTTTATTTAGTTTCCTAGTATGATTTGATTGCTTATTTAGTGTCCTATGACTATCACTAAGTGTTGTATCTTATGATTCTTGACGAATGTATTGTTTATGTTTACTGAGAGTTTATGCAGTGAAAATAAATTCCTAGTGTGTCCAATCACACATGGCCAATAAAGAATTCTATCCTATTCTATTCTATTCTATTCTATTCTATTCTAGTCTAGTCTAGTCTAGTCTAGTCTAGTCTAGTCTAGTCTAGTCTAGTCTAGTCTAGTCTAGTCTAGTCTAGATTAGATTAGATTAGATTAGATTAGATTTATTGGATTTATATACCGCCCTACTCCCGAAGGACTCAGGACGGTGACTCAGTCTAGTCTAGTCTAGTCTAGTCTAGTCTAGTCTAGTCTAGTCTAGTCTAGTCTAGTCTAGTCTAGTCTAGTCTAGTCTAGTCTAGTCTATTTCATCAAAATGATAGAAGCAGCATCTTGCTATAGCAATGCCCTTTCCTGTGGGTGTGGGATGTTGTGACCCACATATAAAAGCTCATACCATAATGGCACAACACTGCTTTTATCATATTCCCTAACTTGCCTTTGTTTAATTCATCAGAGCAGGAGCAAGTCAAGTGATTATTAAGCAAGAAGCAATAATGCTGAAAGAGAGCAAAATCACAGGCTGCCCACCCCCCCAAAGACTAGTCAAATACCGAAGATAAATGATCTCTGGGAGATTAAAAGGTGGTTACCTTTTGCATTGCATTTGTGGCTTGAATCTAACAGAGTGGAAGGATGGAAGGCACTCACAATGAAAAATTAAAGGGATCCACATAAATAATTACTGTGAAATTTAAATAGGAAAGACCTTTACCAAGTGGGGTGATATTTATATACTGAATGAATTGGGGCATGGTTTTCAACAGCATTTCGATGGTGGAAAAGGTGGGTGTGATTTATTTATTTATTTATTTATTGTTTAAATCTCTGCTCTCATTTAGCCTGAAGTCTCAACAATCCACCGAAGCTGAAATAACATGAAAATGACTATATGAGCTATCTTGATAATGGCATTTGGGCCCAATTCAGTTTGCATAAAACATTCTTAACCAGCCACGCTGGAGGAGAAGAACTTCTTCGGTACTCACGCCAAGCATTTGCACACGTCTTGCTGCTCAAGGATGTGGTACAAATCTAAATCGGACATCTTATGTAAACATTTTTTATATGGAATGTAGGATTTTTTATTTCATACAACCGTTGATGTGTGAGATGTTTTCAGCACTCAGTAATCAGATACACTACCTTTCTGCACTAAGGATCGTTCTATTTTTTCTTCTCAATCTACATCCTGATGCCAAGATTTTCTGCTGCAAGAGAAATAAATAACAATAGATTTTTAGGCAGAAGAATTATATTGTATTCTACATGGCTTCTCCCCACACTTTCTTGTGGCATTTGTCTTGAAACACCGGCATTCAATGTAGTTTACATTATATATTACATTAAATGTTTTACATGCATGTTTACGCAAATTCTCAGGATGGAATTAAATATTAAATTTTTTAAAATTTTAGATGGTCCTTAAGCACAATGAATTTAGATTTAGAAATGGATAATATTTTGCAAATTTTGAGCAGATATCAATGTATCCTTTTTTTTGTTAGCATCATCGTACAAAAATATTTGCTATGAAATCTAGGTAAATTCTGAATGCGCTAGTTTTACTACTAGTAAGCAGCAGGATTGAAATATATAATCCTAAATGTTTTAGAAAGAATAGCAATGTTTTGACAGCTGGATGTTTGGCTAATTATGCAGATTTTTTCATATGAAGTTGCTTTTTCCCACCTTCTGATGTTACTAACGCTAAAATCATTATTTAGAATTACCGGTATGAAACTAAGGCTGAAATATGGTTTAGTTGACTCGAACTGGAACAATTATTGTCATTGTTTTCAACTTTATAAGATTACCAATTAAAATCTTAGTAAGTGACTTGAATTGCTTGTCAAGAGATAGGGTGAGAAGGGAAATAAATGGTTCTAACACAATTGGGAACAAAGCTGAGTCCATGCCATTTCAGTTGATAAAAATCTTTTTTGACCCATTGCCCTTTATCATACTAAGGTCAATGTGATTTATACCAATACCATTATTTTATAATCAGAAAGATTGGGTTTGACATCCTGGTACTGTCAGTTGGAAATAACTGACAGAAGAGGAGGATATCAGATGTGTGTTCTGGCAGGCGTAAAGTATAGCAAACAGATGCTGCGTGAGAAGAGAGTGAGTTCTGAGAACAAGCTTTGAAAACATAATAATGTGGAATAAGAAATGAGCACATTGCAAAAGAAAGACCAGAGGAAATGGGAATAAAAAAAACGAACATATATGAAAGCTATAATTTTATATGGTAAGTAAAATTGATATGACTCAATTCAATAGAGCATTGGTAAGATTCTAAATAAAGAACAGAATGGGGTATCTCAAATACCCATTCTGAACTGTCACCCATCTTTCTTTGAAGGTCCTTTCTATGACATGCTGTTCTTTGTTACTACATGGGTGATGACGAGAGGTTGTTGGCTAGGTTTGCTGAAGCTCTTGTTATAACTCATCTCTGGGTCATTGCATCCTGACACATATTTCTGCATTACAATCACAAAGTGAGAAAGGCTATTGTGTGTCATGGGTGCCCTTGTGTGGAACAAACCAAAGGAGATGGTAAAATGAATGTGGCACCTTTACACTCAATATTCACATGTTGCAACTTTTGCAAGGGCAAACGCATAGGCGTAGGATCTCCAAATAGAGCATGACTATTGTTATAGGTAGAAGATAGTACTATGCATCAAATGAAACAGGAAGCAGGCAGAGGCCCTTCAAAAGCAGGATCTACACTACAACAAATACTGTACCTATTAGTCTCAATTTTTGAACAACAAAATACAAGGTTACTGCTAATGTTAGGGAATGGGATGTTTTTAGTTAACTGCTCAAGGTCTAGTTCTATATCTTTCAGTCTTCACTTGTGTTTCCTTCTGCATTTAAAATATATTTTGATTACCTAATGCTAGGTATAGGTTGTATGTGTGATTATTAATTAGATTTCAATGGGAAAACAGAGGAATTAAGTCCATATATAATTAAGAACCCAAAGCCTTCCCTGAGTAAATATGCCTTTTTTCTTTCTTGACTGGAAGGAGAGACAAGGCCTATGCCACAATATGATATCAGACATTTACTCATGATTAGCGGTAACTTAGTATTTTGTACATTTTCTTTCCTTGAGCTGCTCTATAAGTCTTGGAAGTTTGGAAGTTAATTTATTATATATCCAGTTCAGAATATCACATATCTCATTTTCTTGGTGTTCTTATTGTAAATATTTATTGAATGTGATGCACTCAATTGTGCAGCTTTTACTCAGTTGTGGCTTTAAATAGCAAAAGTGCAAGGTGAAGTGGATTGAAAGGTAGTTGGGGGCACATATGGACATAACATACAATCCTTAAGAAGTGGTATTGTTTCCTGGCTGATAGCTAGGAAAGGAATGTGCTTGATTGCCCAAAGATACCACCTAGATTTCCACATAAGCCTTGAATCGCCTTCTTCCCTTCTAATCTGTGATCCTGCAAAGTGCCAAGAAACAGGACTCTACAGCCTTTTAAGTCTCCATGTCAAAACATACAAAGATGCTTTTTTAAAATTTTGCTTCTTAAATTATTCCTACACATTTAGCTGAGATTGTGGTTTTTGAAGGTTCCATCACCAAATCCATCACATTATTTTCTTCACAGTGTCAGACAGAGGCAGGATCACTTGGTATTCTATATTCCATCTGTATTCTGCTTCCTTTAAGGGCATAAAAGGGTTAAAGCTGATACGCCCTTTGGGACTGTCCACTCTAATCACTCACAGTATTGCTTCTTTTTGGTATTGAGCAGTGTTTCTCAACTTCATCCATTGAAGCGTGGACTTCAATTCCTGGATGTTGAATCCTTACATCTTAAAATGGCTGAGGTTGAGAAATACTGATAAAGAGAAACAGATTATGGAAATATTTCCTTGTCATATCTTTTCTCCCATATTTTTACTGCCTGACTTTTACCCTGTTTTGTCAGTTATTTTTGTATGCTTCCTAATGTTCAGTATATCACCATAAACCCATATTTTGCAGCTTCTCTTCTGCCTAACTTTTATCCTGCTTTTGCCAGTTATTTTTGTATGCTTCATGGTGTTTAGTAAATCACCATAAAGCTATATTTTGATAGCTGAAGTGAGAGGTGCATATGTTTGTTTTGATCTGGTTATAGTGATTGATTGGATGCTTGGTGGATGGAAACTAAATTTTAAATATCACCTGGAATAATATCGGACAACAAAGATTTTGCTTCCTGAACAGTTTTAGCTGTAACTTATAGATTTTTGGCTGCTAATCATGAAAATAGCCTGCAATTTAACCTGCCATATACCGTTTTATAAACATTTTCTGTTTTTACACAATGGCAAAGTACACTCTTCACTACCTGTTAGCTGTTAACATAAAAGAAACATATGAAAATAATGAAGTGTTGTTGAAGCACATCCAGTATACCAAGAACAACTGGAATGTTTCTGGAGGTCTAAAAGCAGTGGCTCTGGATTCCTCCTCCAAGATGGCTGCTGAACGGTAGGAACTTTTTCTTGACGATGATCTGCTGATTTTGCTGCCAAAGCTGATTCTTTGGCTGTGCTGCTCCCTGGTTTTGAATCAGAACATTTATAAATGACTCAAGTTGATGTTCAGACAACCATGGACCCACCACTGACAAGGAATCTTGAAGATTACATTTCTTAGTGGGAGCAGCAGAAAGTCAGGTCATCCATCTTTTCCTTTTGGCAGATTGTTCTCTTAAGAATGCCTGGGTTTTAACTAAACCTTTTTGAAGCTTTTGTTTCAGTCTGCTCTTTATCTTTAAAAGTTGACCAACTGATTTAATGCTGATTTATTTTAACCTCCTGTTGGACTTCGTCTGTTTTATTTCTCTTTATTTTATAGTGTTGTTTTGAATAGTTTTTGCTTTTCCATAAGGAAATCACAGCGTGTTCCTGGATAGTAAAAGTGTTTTTACTTGATTTACAGCTATATTGAATTCTCACCAGAGGGATTTTGCATTTTATTAATTTGCAAAAAGTTGGAATTTGTTTTTTTTAATTTGCCTTTTAATTTTGGGTTGAAATATCCAGAAAATATGTTTCCTGCTTCTCTATGCTTTTACTCTGAGGAACATTGTTTCAATGTTCTCTGTTTCCTGTGTTCTCTTATCTATCGTTGCTAAGTTACACAAAGCAATAATATATTAGATTATAGACAAGGAAATGTGGCTGGCATTGGAAAAAATTGCTAACATTCAATCCCTACTTAAAAGTTGTTTTTTTTTAAGTTTGGTGAAATGATAATAGTTGCAAAAAATATTTAAATGCATCTAAATGTAGATAAATCAGATTCACAAAAGGAATTTGATTTGAAAGTAGATTTGTGTATTTTTCCAAACGTTTTTATCACATGGTATTTCAATTCCAATGTCTCTCAGTTAAAGATCAGTAAGTTAATGATCAAAATAAAATTTAAGACAGGGTTAAAACATTGGAAAGAACCTCACAAACATCTAATACATGAGATCCAGTAGACAGCCCATATTAAATTATAATTATCATTTTGTATTCTGTAACTTTCCTTTCAATGTCGTTGGCATCATCATCATCCTTGTGGGAATTTGCCCTATAAAGTCAAATAGAAGAGTCATGGTAATGTTGATGATGTCATTATAGTGTTCAACTGGAGCCAGCTAGCCATTTTGGGGGTGCAATTAAGAGACTGTTCACTCTTTCCAGCTTGCATTTAAGTGACATTTTTATAACTGATCAGTTCTGTGTAATAAAATGCATTACACCCAATAAAAGAACCTAAACACAACGTTTGTTTCCCTGAATCAGAAAGCATAGAAATTGGCATATGTGTGCCTCAGACCAGGCCCAATCACCAAAACAATAGAGTTATTATCAACCTTGCTTTACACCACAGCCTAATGCAATATGTCAGGCAGTAATCAGCTCTGTTTCACCGTGCTTTGCGCCATAAAAGCAGATTTGTTTAACTACAGCCTGCATTTCAGCTTGACTGAGAATGAAGAATAACTGACAAAGCTTGGCGGATCTCGTGGGTTAGAGCACAGGCACAGAGTAAATCCATCATTTGCTGAAGAGGTAGAGAAAAACTGACAAGCTCATTCATGCCTCAGAGTCATTTTTGGGCTTATTGAAAATGATAATCTGTGCACTTTGGATGAACTTCCCTACTGCTTAATTTAGTACATGTAGCCATGTGAGGAAACTTCTCTGCTTCCTCGCAGAAGTGTTGCTCCTCCAAGCAGAAGTCTCTCCAATCTCTTTTTCTCCTACCTCAAATTCTTCTTGCCTTTTTGAACTTTATACAAACATGTCTCCTGCACACAGAGAATTTCAGACTTCATGAAATGTTTAATGGTGTTTTTTTTTTTGAGTCAAAGATCTCTTTAAGCCGTACCATTTCTGCAACAATTTGAATTTGAAATTAAATATGCATGATCATCATCATTATTGTTTTTCTCACAACTTGGCAAAAAAACATCTTGATTTCTTACTTTAAATAGATTAGCAATTTTCTCATAAGTATAAGTAATTGGGCTTCTGAAAACCGCTATGCAGAAATGATAAGCAGAAAGGGTACTTTAAATTATGGTCTAAGGAAGCCTTCAATCAGACTTTTGTTACAGTATTCATACTTTGGTTCTTGTTATTACAAGTGATACTAGGGTGACTTGGAAAGTACCAGAGGCTAACATGTATGACGGCACAGTGAAAACTGACAGATTATATCAAAAAGCAGCATTTGGCCTATGTTTATTACTGTATCAGAATTCACATAGAGCATAAGGAAGCTGTTCATGAATCAAACATGTAGTCAGTTGAAAGTTTCTTTCCATAGATTCTTTTCTGAATCTATGTTTGGATAGGATGGTAATAGTATTTCCTATTAATGCTTTTTTGGAACATTCACCAAGGAAAAGGTGGCAATAATACAATGATTTGATTTTTATTGACATCTCTGGATGTGATGTTTTTCAAGATGGCTGCCCTCACCTCCCCCCCAAAAAAATTGTAATTTGATGGGTCACAGATTTGTGGTGGACTGTGATGAAATAAAGTGGAAAAATTGTCACAAGGCTGAGCATCAAGAAGAAATGGGAATGCATTCATTTCTAAAACTTGTATATCTCATTATCCTTTCATTTTTCTCAGTGTTTTTATCCTTTTATTTTTCTAGGGTTTTTTTGAGTAGATTTCTATTTTGTGTTTCATTTTCAACCATTTTTGTCACTGTCACACATCATATCTAAAATGTATGTGACAAGAGGCCAATAAATAAATTTGAAGAGTCAGAAATGTGATGAGCAATATAATTGTTTTCTTCTCATTTTGACTTTGTTGTGAAAAGTGATGTTCCAACATACTATAATCCAGGTAGACCTAAGAAAGATGCAAAGGTTAAAAATTCAGATTCAGAAAAGCAATTGCTCAGATTGGTTGAAAATGTCTAAAATGAAGCATTCCCTACATCTTGTTATCTTGATTTATTTCTGATATCAGTGGAGGATAGGTATCTCTTGACTCCTAACATAGAAATTCATTTCTACTACTGTTTTCTCATTTATGAATATATGAAGGAAACAGTGTACAGGTAGTCCTAGACTTACAACTGTTAACTTTACTGATGGTTCGAAGTTAAAACAGCACTGAAAAAGTGACTTAGGAGCATTTTTCACATTTACAACCATTGCATCATCTCCATGGTCACATGATCAAAATTTGGCCGCTTGGCAACTGACTCATATTTATGACCATTGCCATGTCCTGGAGTCATGTGCTCATCTTTTTGTGCCCTTCTGACAAGCGAAGTCAATGAGGGAGCCAGATTCATTTAACAACCTTGTTACTCATTAACAACGGCAGTGATTCTCTCAGCAACTGTGGCAAGAAAGATTGTAAAATGGGGCAAAATTAATTTAACAACTGTCTTGTTTAGCAGCAGAAATTTTGGACTCAATTGTAGTTGTAAGTCATGGACTACCTGTATTGGTAAAGATAGGCAGATAGCAAACCACAGTTACAGAATATTGTATTTCAAAACTGTAACACCACTCTTCCCCCCCCCCCAATTCTTTAGTAATCCCTTCCACCTAATTTTCCTCCCAGAAGACAGCTGAGAGTAAATGCAGTATGAAAACCAAAGGAACTTCCTATATAGTCTATATATTTCTATATTACTAATTGAGCTAAGTAATGTTCTATTAGAAATAATATTTCTGGAAATATTGTAAGCAAGTGAGCTTACACTGAAATTCATTCAGATCTGGACTGGAGTCCTTATCACAATACTTTTTCTAAATGTATCTCAGATGTTACCATAACCTACAATAAATTTGTCTGAAAATTCCCATTTTGCAAATTTTATTGCATCGTTTTATTTATTGATGAGTTTGATTTTTTTCAAAAATTTATTTCAGGGAAGATATATCATTGCCCATCTCACAAACAATGACTCTGTTGAAAAGTTATGCAGACAGGAAGATATGTACACATGTGTCAGTATTCTTATTCATTCCTTACTTTCTTTTTCCTTTCCCGGTTCAATTTTTTGACAATGTTTTGGTTAAATCCTGTATAATGATTCAGAATATGATGAAAAGGACTATTTATCTTCAGGTTACGTGGTAATGTTCATGTCCTTTTGCAAAGTTTCACAGCAGCTCCAATCGAAACAGCAAGTGATCTCTTGGATATAAAATCCGTCTTTTGATTTCCTGAGAAACACATTTGGAAAAATAATGTTTAGTAAGATTTGAATCCCCTTCCTGTATATAAAGGGAATCTGAGCACATACCCCCCTCCCTTTGTCCACGGAGAACAAAAAAAAATGGTGGTCAGTTAGAGCCGCTTGCTGTGTTTATCCACAAGGCAAACATTTAGCACTTTCATCAGTTTCCTTTTATCTGCCTGGTCCTGTCGGCACCACTCAGCTCAGTTTTCCATCTGATGAGAGGGCACTTGTGTCATGGCAGAGAATGTGAGCTAATGAAAGTGTAAAGCTTTGGTTCAGCAGAGTAGAAAATTCTCATCTAGTCCACAGATATTGCAATCTGATATGATTGAGTTTTTAGCAGACATGGCTATTATGTGTTTAAAGGGCTGGGATTGATACATTTCTCCTTAATCCTTTAAGCACTGAACATCTGCATTTTTGTCATCATTATCTTTTCTCCTTGAGTGAATCTTTTACTGTAGTTTATGAATGTGGATTTCTTCTTTTTTCCCCCCAGTTACTTATCCATTCCAAGCTTTTTTCCCCTCTGCCATGTGGCTGAAATAGTGAAGGACAGGCTGCAAATGTGAGAGATTCAGATCCACTTAACTGGTGAATAAGAGGGAAGGTAACTTGTTACAATTTGAAGTTAAATCTGAAGTCAACCAATGTTAGCAACTCTACTTTCCATTTGATCCAATATCACCAAGTGGCTTTTCTCACTTGGTTCTTTGTGTTCCATTTAGATGGTCAAAACAGTAAGAGCAATTCACATTTTAATTTGCACACCACCAAAAATTTTCCATATTCTTGTTAGAATTGCTGACAAGCTGACTTTCTTAACTGTTTCAGAAAAGGATGCAGCTTTGTGAACTTGGATTGTGAGTGTGGATTGTCTGAACAGAGTGGTTCTTTCCAAGGATATAAATGAGAATAATGCTGACAATTGGTGCACTTAGGATCTACAAGTTTAATCTTGAATTGTCATAAATTCTGCATTTTACCTTCAAGGAAAAGCAAGTATCTGGAAAGAGGTAGCAGCTAAGGGTTTGTTGCAAGTCTTTTGCATTACACACCTGGTATAATCCAGCTGTAACTTTTCTTTGAATTGAAAAAATTAACTATACTTCTTTGAGAATATTTTGAATCCTCATTTTTGATTTTTATTGGTGGCTTGAAGAACAAAAGACGCTAATGGACTAAATAGTAATTTTGTTCATATGAATGCATTTATACACATATAAGACTACAGTATAATTACAGGAAAGTGAATTTGTGTTTTTATGAGTGTTCTTGTGTTCTTATTTATGGATATGAGCTGTTCCAAACATAAAGTTGAAGGGCATCCATTCCATCATTTACAAAAAGTGACTTTACTTCTACATGCTTTGAATCTTTAAAAAAAGATATGGAACTGAGATTTGCAGTAAGAATGGATCTTTAGGAAATGTTAGACTTTATAATCTTGGAGGTAACTTTATTGCCACCAACTTCTAGCTTTTTAAGTTTTGTGTAATGGGAGCTTCATTTGAACTACAATTTGACTTTAAGACCAGCACTGTCTGACAGTTTTCACGTATCAAAGTAGCAATAGTAGAGCTCAAGCCAATTCTATCAGTCCTCAAGAAGGGAAAAATAAAATCTGGCGGTTTTGAAAAGTAAACTCTTATTCCTTAGTTGTGATTTTAGCTTGTTCAGAGGTTATTGATGAACTAGTTCTTAATCATTACATGAGGCTGCTATGCTCAACAATAGATATCAATAATCCTGGCATAATATTTTTGTGTGGATAATTATAATGGCAGCTGATAGTATTTCCCTTTATTTCATTATTATTATTATTTTTTAATCAAAGTATGATAGAAAAGTGTAAAAATATGACCCAGCATTTTCAAGTGCTTTTATCACCAACACCTATTGCAGTACTGACAAATCCTGTTTAGTGTTCGTTCATGGCACCTACAGTGCATCGAAGGTCATCCCAATTAATTACGTTATGAAAACCATTCTTTATATTTTTAATCTTTTGTTCTACTGTTGCTAAATGGTTGACCTCTTCTAGTATATCATTAGATGATAACAATTCACATAGATTTTTATTATATGCTTTCCCTTTTATTTATTTATTTTTTTTAAATGTAGGGGCAAATAAAGTTCACTTCATGCCAATGGCAATCTGCTTCCTCCTCAGCAAACATGTGGGGGTGCTTTGTCTGGACTTGCATATTGTTCATTTCACCCACATCTGATAACAGCATCATACATACAAAGAGATGTTTTAGAATGTATGTAAGTGGAAGTGAATGGACCCAAATTTAGAAGTTTCATGAATACATTGAGCTAGACATAAAACCACCTGAGAATTGGTGAACATTTTGCGATTCACGTTTATCATAGCTGACAAAAACATTTTTGACAAAGCCTTCAAGGTTCTAGTGTCTACTTTCATTATGATCACTTAACACCACCATGATAAATTGAAGGAAACAAGAAGCCCAGCAAAACCTGTGATCTAGCAAAGCTTATGTGTGCCCAAGAATTGTGCAGGCATGCCTCTGGGTTTTGCATTTTTTGGTAGATGTGCTTTTGTGACTTGAGCATGTGAGAGCACAGGAGAATTACAGCAGAACACATTGTCACGGGATTCATACCTAGTGTTAAGCTGAACCTGAAAATGTAAAACTGTGGCTTAGTATAATGTCTGAAGTCTATTATTTATACGCCAAACTGAATAATTTGTCTAGAAATTCCCTAGATCAATCTCATAATGCCTGAAGGAATGCTAGTGGAAGACCACAAGCAAATCCATGTGGGCATGGGTGAAAGTCCAACTTCAGCCTGTTTTAAAAGTAATTCTGTACTTTTAATGAAGAACAGCTAGAAAAAGACCGATTAAACTCTCTAACAACTCTGGAGTTACTGAAGTCTAAACCAGGGGTGAAATGCTCCCAGTTCAGACCAGATTGCCCAATCCGGTAGCGATTGTGGCAGGTGGTTCGGAGAACCGGTAGCGATCACGGCGTGAGGCTCCGCCGACCCGCCCAGTTGTCATTACTTCCTGGTTTTAATCAGGAAGTAATGTGTTTTGTACTCCCTGTGCACACGCGGAAGATTTTGCTTTTTTGCTTTTAAAAATAAAAAAAGGCTCTGATGATCATCAGAGCCTTTTTTTAACCTTTTAAAAGCATTTCTTTTACAACCTATTCGGCCGAATAGGTTATAAAAAAAATGCTTTTAAAAGTAAAAAAAAAGATCGCGCGCCACAGCTGATCGCCCCCTTCAAGGGCTGTTCACTTATCCCATGCCACTGCGCGCGCATGCACCTCACATTTGGTGCATGGTGCGCACTGCACATGTATGTGCACAGTACATGTTTGGCGTGCAGCATGCATGCTCAGCCAGAGAACCAGTAGTAAACCAGTTCAGATTTCGCCACTGGTCTGAACACTCTGCAGATAGCACCACTTGCGTTTGCTTTGAGTTGGAAGATCGCTAGAAAAAGTCTAGGGAAGTGCCAAGGGTGGAAACTTACAATATTATTTGAGAAAAATATGAATTTGTTGAGATAGGCAAGACCCCGAAACAGATGCAGTAAGAATTCCAGGAAGAGAGTTTATTGTTGTCAAGTAGAATAATAGAATGTCAAATAGCTGGCAGAGTTTCTGTCGGTTCCATCTTATATTACTCAGAAGGAGATTAGAGTTTTTGAGCTTATTATTAATGCTCTCTTTTCTATCAGTATTGAACAATCTGTTCTGAAAGTCACCCTTTAACAGACCTTTTAATCCTTCCCTGTGCCCATGGTCAGGTTTACATTGTTCATACTAGGAGCATGGCCAGGGGTCTTAGTGAGAAGAGCCATGCTACCTATAGGCCTGATCCCTACTTTACCTGGCTTGTATCTAAGGCTAGGGAATGGACAGGAGGTTTTTCATAGTATCATAGATCTGGAAGGGACCTTGTAGGTCTTCTAGTCCAACCCAAGGCAGAAGTTAAAAATTCAATCATTTTGAAAATGACTCACTGCAGGAGGAGAATTGTGGTTTAAGTTGTGTTTAAAGAGCATATTGGTACACCCTTTAAAGTGACCAATCTTGGACCCAATGATATTAGACAACTATCTTGATAGGAAAAGTCACTGAAAGATTTGGCAGTAGCTGTAAAGGACTTACAGCTAGATAGAGATTACCAGAACTTGTTTTTCCTCATCAAGTTTCAGCCTTGGCAATGGAAAGAAATTACAGGTCCAATCACTGGCCTAGTTCAAGCCTAGTTAGTTGGAGCATGAACTTATTATTTCTGCTAGATCTCTGGACAGTCTTTTATACTACTGATCGCATAACAAATTGATGTGGAATTTAGGAATACTCCAGGATCCTCACCTCTTAGTGGGAACAGCAGGTAGAAGTGTGGCCAGAGGGCCTTTGTCCATTGATGCCTAGTCTAACAGCTGCAGCTATTCCTGGAAAAGGGAGCATTAGCAACCATATTCTTGTCATCTTATGCATGATATCCTTTATCTTATGTACCCTTGGTTGGTAAATGCAGACTTTACTTCAAAGATTTTTGGGACTTGATTCTGACCCACTATTTTACGCATGCAGAACAAATCCTTTGAGTATTCATCCCCCCACCAACCAACCAGTGATCTCAGCCCTGATGTTTCTTCTGCACCTTCTGCTTTCCTTCCCACTTCTCACCAACTTGCTCAGCCCCAATCAGTCTTCCTATTATACACCTCCAATCTTTGGAGCACCTTTTTGATAATGTCCAAGATTTGGTAATATCCAAAATAATTCTCCAATTATCATAGACTTAATGTCTCCCAACCTTTGTTGTAGGCTGGCGCAGAACCTCTTCAAATAATGAAGGCCACCTCTATTAGAGAAAAGCTGCACATCTGTACATTTTTCCGTACTTTACATTTACTTGATATACATATAAGTGTATATCTCATGAAAAGCATGCATTTTGCAATCCACAGCCAAATTCAACATGAGAACTAGTTTTGATAAAGCCCAGTGAGAATTCCCCTTTTGAGTTTTTCTCAAGAAATACTGTTGTCTTTTTCTCTTGTTCTATAAATAAGTTACCTAATTGAGTCATATATTTTGGGGATCATAATCTAAAACAGTATATCTCGCATGGTATACCATTCAACCACATTGGAAAACAATGGTCTATTTTGGAATCATTTTGGGGTGTGGAAAGATAAAGAACAATTAGAGGAACAATCAGTAAGAATGTTTATATGAACCGCATTAAACACACAACTGCTAATTTAATGATGTGATGATTTAGCAAACCCAGCAACTGTTGTTCGGTGCAGTTTAGACTGGAATGTTCATTCAGCTCCTTTCATTGTTGCTGCAGGCAGGATAAACTTGTTACTTGTGACATTTCAAACTGCATTTGACCAGCTATTGCTTCCATTTTTCCCCTAGATCATTTTAGGGTATGGTATTTTATGGAAGGCACACTAGACAGCCTGGTGACAGTCACAGAAACAAGGGGTCATTCTAATGTGAATTGATCGAATGTGGTGTGAAAATGAGCTTGATTGTTTTCTTGGAGATGTTTCATTATCAAACCAGGTAACATCATCAGTACACATCATCAGTGCAGTGATAATATTACCTAGTTTGGTAATGAAACATCTGGAAGAAAACACCCAAGTTCTGAGAGCATCAGACACCCCTGACAAAGCAGTGAAAATACACAGGCGAGTAAGATAGAGATATATCAAATAGCCTCGATCTAAAGATGAATAATCGAGCATCTATAAGCAGTATTTGAGTACTGGGAAAGATGGCTATCAAATTAGTTTCAAACTCCTTCTCCTGCAGTATATTCAGCCACTCCTGCTTGATGTGTATGAGCGATCTGCAAATTCTCAGGAAGTCAAGATAGAATATGTGAAGGGAATTTAAATGCACATTTTTATCATATCACAAATCTGGAATGAAAGGGGAGCGAGTGGAAAGTTAAATCAATGTAGGCTCTATGTGCTGCTTCATTTCTAGCATTTCAAGAAATGCTTCTGATATTAGCAGGAATGTCTTTTGATATGCCAACAGCACCTTTTAAAAAGCCCCTTCTTGAAACACAGCATCACTGAACATCTATCTGAAAACACCATTTGATCAGCTATAAATATAATACAGCACTATCTCTCAACGTTGGGAACTTTAAGATACTGACTGGGGAATTCTGGGAATTGAAGTCCACACATTTTAAACTTCCCATGGTTGAGAAACACTGCTCTACAATTTCTATGATCAATGATTTCAATTACTTCAAACTCACTGCTCTAAAACTTCTATGGGCAATGACTTCAAAATGCTTTTGTCAACATTCAAGGATCACAGTATACTACATGATGTGTGCATGGAGGCTTTCAGAATCTCCTTGCTATCTACAGAGAAGGCTGAGAAATACCTTACTTGAAACCCTGGTAAGGCTGAATGGCTTTGGGTACATGGGGGCTCTGGGATCTGGGATTTTGTCATCTTTGACTCTGGATCGGGTCTGCAACTTGGGGGCTCTTCTGGACTTGCGACTCCTATTTAAGGAACTGTTGGCAGTTGTAGCTAAGAGAGCCTTTGCACAACTTTGTGTTGTGCAGCAGTTGCAGCCTTTCCTGTACCAGGATTCCCTGCATTCAGTCGTTCAGTCCCTAGTCAGCTCACAAATGGACTACTGTAATGAGCTCTTGAAGAGCATTCAGCAACCCTTGAAGAGCATTCAGAATCTATAGCTGGTTCAGAGTGCGGCAGCGTGGGTATTTTTGGGGCCTCCAAGACTATTCCCTGTAACATCACTGCTCCACAAGCTGCACTGGTTACCAGTCTGCTTCCAGATACAATTCAAGATGTTGGTGATCACCTTTAAAGCCCTTCATGGCATGGGTCAGGGGTGAAATCCAGCAGGTTCTGACAGGTTCTGGAGAACCGGTAGTGGAAATTTTGAGTAGTTCAAAGAACCAGTAGCAGAAATTTTGAGTAATCCGGAGAACCGGAAAATACCACTTCTGGCTGGCCCCAGGGGTGGGAATGGAGATTTTGCAGTATCCTTCCCCCACCATACCCACCAAACCACACCATGTGGTTTCACTATTGGTCCGTTGATATTGAGGGACCAATGGAGATTGATGGAGTAATAACAGATCATACCTCATGCCCACTCTGTTCCCAACCTCCCCATGTGTCTTTGGTTTTAATATTTGTTTTTAACTTTTTATGTTTTAGCTTATATATGACTGCAAGCCATCCCAAGTTACCCTATGATAAGATGAACAGCTAATAAATTTTACAAACAAACAAACAACAAACAAACAAACAAACAAACAAATCAAGGTTGACTCAGCCTTCCATCCTTCCGAGGCCAGTAAAATGAGGACCCAGATTGTTGGGGGCAATATGCTGACTGTGTAAACCGCTTGGAGAGGGCTGAAAAGCACCATGAAGCGGTATACAAGCCTCAGTGCTATTGCTATTGCAATATGCCTTGTTGCAGATCTGGAGAGGGTGTCATTCACAACCTGGGAATGAGGCTCTATTTAAAAATGGAGGGCTTCAGGCCTCTGTTGCTTCCATGCTTCTGCTACAGGCAGTATTCTAAGATGAAGAGTAAGCTCCTAATTCTCAGGAGACCTCAGCATTGCAAATCCCCTTCAGTGAGCCCATGAGCGGAGCAGATGGCATGCTTTTTATTGAACTGGCAGCACTCGCAAACAAAAAGATTTAAGATTCACCTTGGGGAGATGAATAATTTCAGGAAAAGACCTAGAATATTTTGATTGGGTCTAATGGGACTCAGGGACGATATTCAAAACAGTTGGGAGAGAACAATGTAAAGGACAGAACTATAACCTATTGTGTCCTTTGACTTGTCTGTCTTCTATTAAATAAATAAACACTTAGAAAGTATTAGGAATGCATGTTTTTCACACACGTTTGGAAATGAGGTAGATTTACTCTAAGGCAACATTATAGTAATATTTTCTAATCTGGTGCCCTAAAATGCATCGGTGCTCCCATGGGAATTTTTTAAAAAAGTCCTATGGACTAGTAATATTGCTTATCTAACTTTTCTCCTACTACGCTGTGTAAGAGTGAAGTGGAGACTACAGCTATTGACAGATACAAATTTTTGACTGATTTAAGTCATCTTCATATTCCTAATACCAACCTGGAGACATGGGAAAACTTAATTACAATTTAATGCAACATGCATTTCACACTTTAAACTTTACACAAGAATCTGAACCTTCAGGAAAAGTGACAATCTAGGAACACAATTTTTATGCCAACCATCCTCCAGCTCATGCTCTTCCAAACATGATTTGGAAGTTGTGGAAGGAACTCCTCAGAAATGGAAGTAGTTTGATTTGTGCAAGACAGGGCTTTTTGGATAAAGCAAGTCTGTTTTTGAAGCCAGGATATTTCAAGTCGCTTCTAATTTAGATTTCATTCTGGAAACCACTGAAATATTCTGGAGTGATACATTGCAGAGAGATTAAGTTCTCTGGAAAGACCTGTTTCCAAATTACCAAGTTTTGTATAGCCTCTCATACAACCATAGAATCAGAAAGGGACAGTAACCCACTGAATCCAGCTGCCTGCTGGCAGTCTTTGATTTATGACCACAATTGAGCCCAAAATTCCTTTTGCTAAGTGAGGTAGTTGTTAAGTGAATTTTGCCCCATTTTTGATCTTTCTTCCCACAATTGTTAAGTGAATCATTGTAATTCTTATGTTAGTAACAGAGTTGTTATGTGAATCTGACTTTCCCATTGACTTTGCTTGTCAAAAGGTGATCACATGACCCTAGGACACTGAAACCATCATAAATATGAGCCAGTTGTTTAGCATACACATTTTGATCACACGACCATGGGGATCCCGCAATGGTCGTGTGAAAAATTGTCATGTCATTTTTTTTCAGTAACCTTGTAACTTTGAATGGTCACTAAATGAACTGTTGTAAGACAAGGACTTCCTGCCCAAATGTAAGTATTCCAGGCAGATAGGAATCTATGTCCCAGTGGACCATACTCACCATCTGTACAATGGGAAAATTGCTCTCCCTGTAAAACTCTTGTTACTCTTAGGACTTTAAAAAAACATTCACTCAGACTCTGGCTTTATGAGCTCATGCTGGCAAATATTTATTAGAACTCTTTTTATCATTAATTATGATAAATTGCCATGACTCTTGTCTTTGACTTTGTATATGGTACAGTTACACATCTGTGATCAGCAAAAGTTTAGCCCGTATTATTGTAGACCGATCGTATCAATGGCTATAGATACGATGTAATGTTTTGTCTCCCATTATTCAATCTTTCTTCTACTTTCCCTGAATGCTCAGAATCTTTTTTATCAGCATGGTATAAAATTTCCTCTGTGTCTCTTGATTCTGGTTGTCATTTTCACCCAGTGTGTTTTCTAATATGTTTGAATGTCTTTTTGAGTTGCTTCTGATGTCAGCTTCTGAAGTAGCACCTTCTAAATAAGGATTAGTAAATCCTTATTCCTACTCATTGACCGATTTGTTACTTCAGTCTTTTGATTTTTTTCCCAGCAAGGACTGCTGTGAGCTTACTTTTGCTGCATCTATACTACAATTGTTTTTAAGTGGCTCACTACAGCAGAAGCCTGTCTCTTAATCTTCATTTTTATTTCTTATATACGACAGTTAAAAGACTTTCATTTCCTCTTGTTCTCCTGAAAGGGAGTCAGTAGCCAACAGTTCACTGTTGAATATTTTTTAGGAACTCTCCCTTAAATTCCTTTGCTAAAGTCCTTTGTTAACTTTCTCTGCTTGCTCGCTCATGGAAGTTTCATCCTGAACTCTGACTGCTGTATATTCTTTTGACAATCTCTACTAACTCAGCAGGAAGATGTCACTAGTTACCAACACTGGGCAATTGGCAACTCTTAGAACACAGTCCTTGCAGTCAGTAGCTATTCAGAAGATGACTTTTTCATCTTTCTCACCATAGCACAAAATCCCTCAGAACCAAGTTGCTTTCTTACCTCTCCCCTCTTTTTTCCTGTTGACTTGCTCATGTTAATTCTATTTGCTCACTCAGCAGAAAACTGCCCATATTGTGATGAATTTAAATTGCTGAGACCTGCACTGTAAAATGTAAAACGTAGTATATAACATACATATTTCACAGATGTACATTTGCTCCATTTTGTACAAGAAATAGGAAATAATTAAATTTTGGAAGAAATTCTGATATATATTGCCACATTAGAAATGATAGAAAATATTTGTAGCCCAGGTGGTAGATGTTGGTGCTGGTTGATCTCCAGCTTGCTGTTTAGCCTCCAAACATTTCATCTCCAGGATCAGTGACATCTTCAGCGGGACTTCAGTTGAAGCATCTTGTTTCAGTTCTTCACCGTTTTTATTGATCTCATGTTATCAGTGAGATCAATAAAATCTCACTGATTTTAGTGAGATCAGTGAGATCTCACTAAAAGATCTCTGACCAGCTAGTCATGCCATGTGACCTGTCATGTGACCAGCTGATCATTGTGAGTGAAGGCTACCAAGTAAAGAGGTACTTGCTGCCATCATTGGTTGGTCATTTGATTGATATGGCTGCTTATGGGTTCATATGCTGGCTCCAAATCGACATGTTTGTTGATAGATCCATGCTTCAATAAATTCATGTGTGTGGATATATTTTGACATTCCATAGAATAGCAAAAATGAGAAAATAGCAGCTACTGAATATAAAATGTATACAGTTTGTGGGGAGAGGAATGTGGCCCTTGTTCATTCTATCATCTCATTAATTTTTATGACATGCTAAACAGTTCCACACAACTTCAAAGTGTTCCCTACGGTATAGGTGAACAATTATTAATTCTTAAATTGTAGGCAATTAAAAAAAGGACAAGGAAAATAGCCTATAAATAATGACAAATAGAGCCAAACTCTTTTTATTCTACTTCATTTCAGACTAGACTAGGTCACTGCACACTTGATATAAAACCTAATTATTCCCAGTTGAAAAGTTCAATGTCACTATTACATTCTGACCTACTTTTTTCTGCAGTCCTTGAAATTTTTGGCTGAGTTAATAGCTGGATCTGTTTAATATTGTCACTAGGCATTATGCCTGCAAATTGTTTTACATATACCCAATGTAATACAAAATGAGAAGTGTTTGTTTAAGTAAATTAAGAATAACTATTATTAGCCAGAATGATGGATCATCTCTGTTGAAGTTGTCCAATGAGGCCCTTTATATTTATCTCAGGTTACATTGGATGCATACTCAGTATTACAATGAAATGTAAATGAAGTTGAACGGATAACATAAACCAGAAGTAATATCTTTAAGGGGTTGAATTGATTATTCTAATGAAGTAAATGTGGCATTCACCATTAATTCTGTAAGCAGTATTTATGAAGTTTGTATTTCTTCATTGTGTTCTTATATTCTTACTCTTTTAAAATTTGATTTGGGCATGACTGCTTCCATTGTCCATTAGTTTTTTCTGAAAGTGAGAGTATGCCAGCATGTGAAAAATGAACATTATTAAGTGAGTTTGTTAGACTGTTCCAAATGGAGATTATAAAATTAAATTAACTATGTGGCAGTTTTGGGATTTATTTTGCTCCAATATTTTATCAGGAGAGACTATTATTGAAACACCTGCATCATTTCAGATACAAAAGGCTGGAAATTGGATGGACTTGGAATAGTTCTGTTCTCATACTTCTTTTTGTGCAGGGACATGCCCTATTTTTTGAAACAGAGTGATACCCTTGATACTCTCTAAATTTTAGAGACAGATGGAAGCAAGATATTCATAGGCTGAGACAAGCAATTTATATCCCCATAGCATAATGGGTACGGTATTTAAATAGCTCAGATGAACATTTGATATAAAAAAGACTATCAATGTGTCTTCCAGATCTTGTTTTAAGTAATTAAGTGTTCATACATCCCCAACTACCATTAATACAGGCAGAGCTAGCTGGTTTTGCAAGATACCCTAGGAAAAATTGCAAATGGCTGCTTCTGAAAATACCTGAAGAAATACCTGGTTCAGCAATATATATGTTTGTGAGTAAGGAACATAGAGGATGCTGCCATATTTATGAAGCATAATTTTTTTTTAGGGCTGGACATTGATTGGCTTCAAAGAGGACGATATAATTGTAAATACCTGTGGACATGAACATAACCCTTGTAAGGAACCAAAAAAAAGGGACCTTTCCTAAGGCCAGGTGTCAACTTGGAGGGCAGCTGTGCAAATTCAAGAAAATTTGTAGTTGCTTTATGGTGTTCCTTGCAAGTGATGTGTATATGCGTCTGCAATGCCAAATCACCTTTTTATCCTTTTTGAATCAAGATCTCTCATAATTTTCTCAGTCTCCAGAGAAATAGTCCATTTCTGGATCACAGAGAAAGGATCAAATCCATTCTCCTAAAAGCATGTAGGTCACAGTCTCTTTTGGCCTGAAAGACTGAGAAAAAGATCAATATGTAGAATCCAAAACTTAACATAGGTATTATTATTTTACTCTTTCACACAGTGATAGTTAGGAAATGTATGTTTCTTGACAACACAGGTAAGTTACTCCAGCAGATGTTCCATTAGTTTCATTCATTTAGAATTGACTCAAATTTGTAGATGCACCAAGGCTATGTAACTTACAGTGTTGCAGAAATAAACAGCTATACAGACTTTTTGCAATTTCACAACTGCAATATGTTTGTGTAACACCTCTGCTATGCAAGCAACAATGGGTTCCCTATGCTTCTGGATGCAAATCAAGGTGTTGGACATTTCCTATAAAGCTCTACATGGCACAGAACCAAGATATTTGCAGGATTGCCTGTTTTTGACGCTTTCTGCAACCATATTTGACAGGATGTAGATTTCTTCTACGAAGTACTTACATTTAGCAGAAATCAGCAGAAGTTTCTCTGTTATGGGATCCGTCTTAGAGAACACTATTAACTCCAGGTTCTGAATGGCCTTAACCTGTTATCTTTCTTTAAAGCTTTAAAGACCTAGATTTCTCTCAATAACTACCCCTTGGTATTAGCAAACTGGATTTGTCTGTTGGTCCTCGGCTATTAATTGATTTCTCCATGAAAATAAATTTTGACACCTTTGTATAGTCAGTAGAGTTTTAGTTTTGGATCAGAGAACTTCATCATTTCCCTGTATTATAACCCATCTTAAAGTATCACGGTGAGTCTACAATCATAGCTTCAATGCAAAGGAAACTACAATCATAATATGAAGAATATTATATATTAATTCTGGTCAGATATAAAGCAAATTGAAAGCCTGACAGTCTTCTTATAAGAGAGAGTGAGTGAGAAGAGGGTGAGTTATAATCCTTATTTAATTTTTAAAAAACTTGCCTTAAGGAGCTTTCTATAAAAATGAACCACCCCATATATTTTACAGATTATGTAGTTAGCAAGGAAAAATGTTCTGCGATGAATTTTCAGCTTTTTGTGCAGTAATGATCCCATGCCTTTTATGTTATTATTGATCACAATCCAATAAAAAAGGGTTAACTTATTAACAAGGTGTGAGTGTGGGAATGTTTATGCGTGCATGTATGTTTGTACTGAAGTGTTTTCACCTTCTGCTTTAGTAGCTCTTTTTTTCTTCTCAACCATCCATTCTGAATTATCTCTCTAGCTAAGGACTTCAATGACAGTTGAAGAAGGTGATCCTTGAACTGCAAACTAGAGAGATAAATTGGGTATGTTGGGTACAATTGGTGAGAATGTAGAATCCTTAACTGATTGATACAGTGAATATCCCTGACTATTTATTCACCAGTAAAAAAACCAAAAGAGACACCCTATTCTTCTTCACTTCCACCAAAATGGATGCAATTACCCTTAGCAGCTTGGTTAAGGGTTTGGCTTATTGAGGCCAAGGTGATCTGAAATTATCACCACTGCTAACAGATTATGGTTTTAATATCATAATTTTGTTTTCTAGATAAGCTTGGAATATATCCTTAATTGATATTAGGGTCAATAATTTCAAATATTTTCAAATCAAGTATTTCTATCTGACAAGATCACAATTTGAATGAAAAGTTCCTTAGAACCTTATGAAAAAGAATTCATTTATAAAGACCAACGATTTAGAATTGCTATAGGAATTTAAGCTACTTTAGAAGGATTGGGAAATGGAAACAATGACTATGGAAGTGCTCTTTGTCAGTTTCAACAGCAGATGCAAGCTTGGTTTTGGGGTGGGAAAATGGGGCGGGTTGACAAATTACCCCAATCCCTTTAGATTTTTTTTAATGGAATAGATTATACTCGTAAGTCTCTGTCTGAAATACAGTATGTGGTGTTGATTTGGAGAACTTTAATTTACAGAATATGAGTATGCAATATTGAGATTTTTCATTGTAAAACTGTCTCAAATTATTTTATTTTGATTCATCTACAGATGGATGGTGATCTGGCAAAAGTGGAGATTATAAATATTTCTTTGTTATGGAAGATTAATCCTGAAAGCTTTTGATTTTGTAGGCTCTCTAAGTTTAGGTATGCGAGTACTTTTCCTTCCCCCCCCCCCCCCCATACAGTCATGTCCAATTACCTAAACAAGTCCCTGCAGTTTTCTTGGCAAGGGTTTTTCAGAAGTGGTTTGCCATTGCATTCTTCTTAGGGCTGAGAGAAAGTGATTGACCTAAGGTCACCTAATTGACTTTATGCCTAAAATAGAACTAGAATTCATGGTTTCCTGGTTTCAATCTTGATGCCTTAATTACTATACCAATTGACTGCAATGCAAGAATTGGGAACCTATTAATCAGACTAATGTCCACTTTCTAACGGCCATGAAATCTTCATTTACATGCCAGTGCAAGGACCAAGAGTTTCAATCATGATAGACAAATAGTTTTATTATGTATACATGATGTGCATGTACATAAATACACTTCTCTAATGTAAAATAAGAATTGGACTTCTAGTCTTAGATTCCAGTTTCCTGTAAATAAAAGTTTATTTGTAAGAAAGTAAAGTTCATAGAATGTTATCTCTAAACCAACAGTGAGCAGCATTAATTTTATCTCTTCCTTTAAAAAAAGAATGAGTTTTTAAAATAAATTCTACATTTCACCCCTTTCTCTTACTTGTTGAATATGTTAAACAAATGTTAGACCTATAAATAGCACATAAAGACAACCCAAACAAAGACTATGTAGGACAGCATCTAGTGAGAAAGGAAATGCCAAGTTTATCTGATATGTGGATAATGTATAATTTCCAGGGCTGGAAACAATTATTCTTCCATGATTTAAGTTGCTATGGTAAGACAAATCCTGCTGATCCCTTCCCTTTACCCTTTTTACAGAAAAAAAAGGGTTGGTTTTTATTTACTAGTGAATAGACGGAGAATATCTTCTGTAACTTCTGTTCGGAAAAGTAAATACAGTTGAAGTATGCTGTTGATAATTTTCTTTTTCTTTTTTTATGTAGTGCAGAATGATACATTAGCAAACTGTATCCCAAGCTTCAATTCTGCCAGAAGAGTTAGTGTAAGTCAGCCTTTTCCAAAGTATGTTAGACTTCATCACCATGTAATACACAGACAACACACAACAACTGAAGCTCAAGTCATGTAGAAAGAAACTTGAAAGAAGTTCAAAAAGACATTCCATAGTCTACATTCCCCTCCACCCACACATCATTTCCCATTTATTAATATTCAAGTAATGCTTAATATGTTGGTGATTATGGGTACACTTAATCGTCATCAAGGGGCTTTTAAAAAATTTGTATTATATTTCCAGATGACAGATTTCTTCTCTCTAGATCAGTGGCACTTAGACTTGGCAACCTTAAGATGTGTGGTCTTCAACTCCCAGAATTCCTCAGCTAGCACTGAGAAATTTCTTCATGAATTTATAATTTGTTCATGAGTTTATTCTGGCTTTGATCCGGAAATTATCAGTTGGAATTTATCACATAGTGGGGCTTTCTACTTTCTATTTTCATGGCAGTGCCAGAAAAAAAAAGGAGTGAAATTCCCCCTCCCAGAAGGGAATCCTGAGAGATTTTCATTTTCTTCACAGTCAGCTACCCATCTTACTTTCCAAATTCTCAGGAGCAACTTTGTGTTATCACACTTTCTTCAGCTCACCAATGGCACAGAGCCTGCCAACACCTATCCTTGGTCTCATTTTTCATTACTGCAATTGGTTTTTTGAAGGAGGAGGAGAAAATGAAAAAATCTAACCAACCATGCCAGTATATGGATGGAGTAACTAAGACTTCTCTAAGAATGACTGGGGTAGATAATAGCAAGTCACCAAAGGACAAACTGTCTTTGCAGAGTTTCCTCTGAAGCAGAAATTATTCAGGATTTAATTAGTTTATACAACATCATGAACCCAGACCTAGGTTGTTCCTGATCTCAGATTGTGCAGGCAATAGAAGACTCACTAAATAAGGTGCCTCTAGTGTGGCTTGCCACATGGCTGTGAATCTTAATTTAATTTGTAGGGCATGTTGAGGAAGAGGATTGGTGGACTCCTGCAGCTTTGTTTTCCTCCCTGAAACAGGGCTTGTGCAGGAGAATGAGTTTTGATAAATGGTTAGACTAATTCTTGGCCGGATATAATTTATAAGCTAACTGGCAATATGGGTAGCTGCACAAAGAAGTGGCACAGAGAGCTGGGTTTCATCTTGCACCAATCTGACACACTTCCAATTCCAGTCAGCTGATATTGAATGGAATTTAGAACACATTGCAGTACTGGTAAAGGTCTTTCAGGGAATGGATGAATGGTGTGGATAATTACCTGAAACAACCCATTGACACCATGCTGATCCCATCCATAATAGACACAAGCATGATGATAAGCGGAGCACACTACATTTTATATGCCTAAAAGAGCCAGGGCTCACTGTATGTTTAAGGGGGAAAACCCTATTTTAAAACAGAACTAAGAATTACTGAACACTCATTCAGATGTGGCTTGTGGTGAGATTAAAACAACTATGTCATGAAGACATAGCACATAGAAGAGATTTAGCTCTCCATCCTTCCAAGGATAGTAAAATGGGGACCCAGATTACTAGATGCAATAGGCTGGCTCTGTAAAATCATTTAGAGAGGGCTGCAAAGTACTGTGAAGCAGTATATAAGTCTAAGTGCTATTGCTATTACAGAGCCATGTTGGTTCTAGACATGGCCTCAGAAGTATCAGGGATATATAAGCAATACCATCTGCTCATAATGAGGACCTTCTGTCATATATTTGCACATAATTTCAAATATATTATTATTATTATTATTATTATTATTATTATTATTATTATCTGTATTATTTGTTAAATTTATTTGCTACTTATTTCACTCTGGGGCTGCTCTATGCAGCTTACAACAATAAAAAGGAAAAAATAAAAGAGTGTAAACAGAAGTAAAATAATAGAAAAAATAAAAGAAACAATGAAAAAGACACAATAGAAATACATCAATGTGATAACCAAAAACATGGTCAGATGGAGAGTAGTGGGGGGGGGGGGATGGGGGAGGATCAATCTGTCATCAATCCAGTGGCCACCTCCAGGGTGGAACTCCCTTATTTGCTCCCCAGGCCAACCAGTATAGCCAAATTTGAATTTGATTTTAAATTGGGTTGTTTTAATTCTTGGCCAAATAATATTTAATAATTTTTAATTGTTTTTAACTTTTGTGTACCATGTTTTATTCTGGCTGTTCACCGCCCTGAGTCCGCAAGGAACTTTTGATGCTCAAAAGGGTTCATGCTACAGCAGAGAAGTCTCTTCTTCTGGATCTTGATAGTTAGAATTCTTTTACTGATGGGATTCAAAGTAGATCCTTTCTACAAAAAATGACTAGGATGGGCTAGTTCTAGTGGAATGAGATAGTTCATTAGGTAGCCTGGTCCTATGCCGTTAAGAGTTTTAAACGTCATAACCAACACCTTGAACTGCACTCAGAAGCAGACTAGTTGCCAGTGACATTTATGGGACAGAGTTGTAATAGGGGTCTCGCTGCTGCACTTTGCTCCAGTTGAAGCTTCTGAATGGATTTCAAGATTTCAGCACATTGTAGAAGTCGAGATGAGAGATGAGTAGGGCTTGATTAACTGAGTACAGGGAGTCACAATACAGGAAAGTTGCAGCTGGTGCACAAACCAAAGTGTGCAAAAGATCTCTTAGTCATACCCACCACCTACTTTTCAAGCAGAAGACACAAATCCAGGAGAACCTCTAGATTGTGAACTGGGTATGAACAGGTTAGTTCAACTTTGGCCACAACTAAGGATGACAAAAACTCAGATCCTGAGGTTCCATGCACCCAAGGCCACTCAGTCTTGCCACGCTCAGTTGAAGTCTATTGTCCCCCATCTTCCCTACAGCTTCCAGGCACTACAAGAGGGCAGTGGCAGCCTCACTTGGGTCACCATTATTGCAATGCTAGTGACAAATGACCTACTATACATTAAAAAAAAAACCTGAATGAAGATTATAGACTACCTCAGTGATACACAAAACATGTATGTCATTCTCCCAAATCACATCAAGAATGCATTCCAACCTGTGAGGGCTAAAGAGGATAGGGAATTCATTTTATCATTTCACTGGTAGATGAGTATGCTTGGAAGTATTACTCTATGCTAAAGGTTGCAGTTTTCTGATTTTCCTTTCCCACCTTATATTTATTTTGTATTGTCTTTTAGATTGTAACTCGATGGAGAGGAACAACTTATCTTAATCAGAGTACAGTGCTAAACAACAACATTTGATAAATGATTACATTAAAAAAAATCTGAACGGATTATCTTTATTGCACACAGCCTTTTGCAAGGCACCAGAGAGGATACCAAATGTGTGAATTTTAGCTCTGTAATAGGAATGTTTTATTACATTTATTTTCTTTGACATGAATTCTATAATAAGATGAGAGGGAGAGGGAGTAGAGGGATGGGCAATAAGGGTTACTTGTTTATGTAGAATATAAAACAAAATACTAAACACTGAAGATAATAACATCTAAAATTCACAAGAGTCACTGAAGTTATTGTAAAAATAGATGTTAAATGTTATGTTCTCTGCTGACAAAATTTCTAGCTTTGCAGGGAGGACAATACAGGACTTGGCTCATTGCTTTACATAATGTATTCACTGTTGGGGATAGGGAAGTTTTTGGTGTTTCAGCATATATTACAGAATTTCTAATTTGGCCTGGGGAAAAATAGCACAGTTGAGCTTATTACAATTGCTACTGAAGAGACCTTATGGGTGATAAGATCCTCTAATTGCCTCAGATGCCTTTGTTTGGAAAGAATATATTTGTATCCATCATCTGAATGGCTGACCAAAGATGTCTTGGACATCAGTAGTGCTACTTTTGTGAACACTGGCTTTTGCAGCATTCTGTCAAGGTTCCTGAGATTGATCTTAAATATCTGTTGCTCTTTTAAGGATCCTAACCATCTTTAACTAGTGTGAATGGAAACAGTGATCTGTGTTTGTGTTTGTGTAATGCTGTTTGTGTTTGCATAATGCAGTCTGTTCCTGTAGTGAAATCATGAGACTTCCTCATGCACCACCAAGGAACCTTGGTGGTGCAGTGGACTAAAGTGCTGTTAAGTAGCACTTAGCTGCCAGCTGCCTGCAATTACTACAAGTTCAAATCTCCCTTGGCTCAAGGTTGACTCAGCCTTCCATCCTTCTGAGGTAGGTAAAATGAGGACCCGGATTGTGGGGGCAATAAGCTGACTTTGTATAAAAAAGAACACCGCTAAGTGAGGGCCAAAAGCCCTAAGCAGGTATATACAAAAGTATGAAGGCTATTGCTTAACGCATTGTAAGCCGCCCTGAGTCTCCGGAGAAGGGCAGGATATAAATCAAACAAACAAACAAATAAATAAATAAATATTGTTTCTGGTGGGCCTATTCATTCTGCCCATAGTGTCCAAGAGTGAACATTATGAGTCCTGTCAGCCTAGCAGGTGAAGGAGGTGGATGCTTGGAAGCAAAACCTCTCTGTTGACATCCCAACACTTTGAAACAAGCTCCATCTTAAAATCCAGATGATCTCAGTTCCTCATTGTCAGGAAAGCTGTTAAAATTCATCTGGTCCAGCAAGCTTTTGCAGACTAATATCCTATAATGTGGTTGTTCTCTTTATTTTAACTTGATTTTCTCCCTTATTATTATAGTTAATAAGAAGGTTTATTACTACATTTATAGTTGTTTTTAATGAAACATCTGGTTTTTAAATAATATGGCAGAATATAATTGCTAGAAATCAATAAACAATAAACAATATGACATTCTCAATCTTCACAGTGAACAAAGATGTCAGTGTATCTGCCCCAAATTTTGTATTCTCTGTATTGAATCACCCAACTCTGCTGCCTAAAGGAATTGGGAATGTCTGTGTCCACTTTGATCCAGCCTATCTGCTTTAAAATGAGATGGTTGTTTCATAAAGAAATGTTCATAAGAATCTCAGTTGTTCTAATTAGTCCTTAAAATGGAAGATAAGAGACCCCATACATGGGAAGGTGCATACGAATATTGGCAATATCCAAGTTCTGAATAATGCATTTCATTCATCTCTGATGAAATGATGAGAGTTTAAGTGCTTATGAAGTTGTGTTTGAGCTCTACCATGATTAGATCATGTAGCTCAACAGAAGCTACTTTATGTAAAATGAAAATCTGCATGTTAACTAGTAGTGTACAATTACCCAATCATAATTTCCCAAAGAGCTAGAATATTTGTTTGAGATTTTATTTTTCTGGATGATATGCAAAAAGATAGTATCTGATTTTTATGTACCTGCCTATCTATCTATCTATCTATCTATCTATCTATCTATCTATCTATCTATCTATCTATCTATCTATCTATCTATCTATCTATCTATCATCTATTGTCTATAAGGGTAAAAGTTCCCCCTTTCCAGTTGTATCTGACTTGGACCAGTGCTCTTCCTATTTGTCTATAGTGCTCAAAATAGGTCTCAAGATGTATCTTGGCCTCAAGACAAACTCTTGAGTTGCCAAGTAAGAGAATTTAAATTAGAACTGATTGATGAAATATGCAGCTAAGAAGAAATTGTGCAGTTCAAAGTATGGGTTATCATCCGTAAAGTCCTATATGGTACAGGACCAGGTTACATCTGGAACTACCTGTGGTGAGGGCATTTTGACATTCTACCAGGTTAGATAAGGTTGGTATGCTCCATAGTCCCCTTTCTTAAATGTTTATTTATTTTATTTATTTATTGCATTTTTATACCGCCCTTCTCCCAAAGGACTCAGGGCGGTGCACAGCCATAATAAAACAGTAACAACACAAAAATTAAAAACCAATTTAGATAATTCAATCTTTGGCCATTAATTAAAACCCCCAAAACTAAAATCCATTCTAAGAACCATTTAAAAAACCATTAAAATCATTGTTCCATCAGACCGGCTTGCTGAAATAATAGGGTCTTTAAAGCACGACGGAAGGCACGGAGATCGGGGATCCTTCGTATATCCGGGGGCAGTTCATTCCATAGGGTGGGGGCCCCCACAGAGAAGGCTCTCCCCCTGGGGGTTGCCAGTCGACATTGTTTGGCCGACAGCACCCTGAGGAGGCCTTATCTGTGCGAGCGCATTGGTTGATGGGAGGCAGTCGGTGGCAGAAGGCAGTCTTGCAGATATCCAGGTCCTAAGCCATGGAGTGCTTTAAAGATGGTGACCAACACCTTGAAATGCACCCGGAAGACCACTGTGAGCCAGTGCAGCTCATGCAAGGGAGGTGTTACATGGGAGCGATGAGTCGCTCCCATAACCACTTGTGCGGCTGCATTCTGGACCAGTTGGAGCCTCTGGGTGTTCCTCAAGGGGAGCCCCATGTAGAGAGCATTACAGTAGTCCAGACCAAATGTTGATGACAGCATCTCAAAGATGTGCCTTTTTGGTAGCTTTTTGGAACAGCCTCCCACTTGAAATCTCCCTCTCCCCTTTAAGCTTTCAGAGGTTTGTGAAGACTTGGATCTTCCCTCAAGAGTTGGACTGGAATGGCAGATTGATCTGGATTGGGGGGGGGGATTTGTAATAGTGGCTGGGCGGACTAGTAGGAAGGGTGCTTTTATTTTTAGCCATGTTTTATGGTTTCTTATGAGCCCCCAGAATCATTATATGAAATAGATAGCCATGTAAGTCCTGTAAATAAATAAAATAGTCTTGTGCATACTCTTTCATTTCACAAAGAGGATACATTCCATTCGGTAGGTCTTTTTATATACTTGGCTCTTTGTAAAGTCAATATTAAGTGCTAAACAAATAGCAAAATAGCCGCAAGAGTGACTAATAGTCTGCTTCAGTGAGAGATATTAATGCTATAAACCTAGATATAGATGCCAACTCATTGTTTTAGCTTGAAGGATAGAGAGGTCAAATTTACAAGAAAGTATTTTGTTCTTTCTTCAGAGAAAGATGAGGGAGGAAGCCCTTCAGTTGTAAGGAAGGCAAAACAATATACTGAAGCTACAGCCTCACCCAAATGAATTGCCTTTCATTGTGAGTGCTAAACTTAGACGTTCACTTTATAAAGGATCATTGAGTTTATTAAGCTGAATAAATTAGCATCAAATGAGACATTTAATGAGGTGACAACAGTTGTATCAATAGAAAAGAATGACCAGCGTGGTATCAGTTTTGTTCTCTGCCTTGTTATGAAGAGACCCTAAGTTGCATTTCTGTGCTATAAGATTAAAACATCGTGTGACACAGAGGTGTTCAGTTTCTAATCTTGGTTTCCCTCATTGATTTATAATCTTTCCCTACTTGCATCTAACTGTGGCAGAAACATGGCCTGACAGCCTTTTTTATCTGTTCTGTTCTCAAGAGGTTGCCTTTATTCGATTCTCAAGCCACACCTGAGATACCCTTAATCATCCTCAGCTTTACCAGTGTAAAAATAGTGTTTTCCCCTTTATTCCCATAAAGGCATTGCTATGGATACAATGAGATGCATTGTGTTGTCAGTGGTGCAATCAGATGATTCCTGGGGTGAAATCAATCCAAAACAACCTGGATACCTTATTGGTTTGGTTCCCTCTAATTCTTTGTCTCTATTTTCTAACCATAATCCTTAACATATCCTTTTAGATTATAATTAAGGGCAACACCAGTCCTTGGCATTGTGCCTGTTGCATGATAGAAAACAGCAAATTTTTGTTTCTACCTCATTGCAGATCTATTAGAAACTATTCAGCATTATAACTTCACTAGAACTTTAGTACTGTATTGGCTAGTGAATCAAATGTCATGCTGATACTTTTCTACCATTGCATCTATTTATTTGTTTATTGTAGCAGCATAAAATACCCTATTTCAATAAAAATTACAGATAGTAAAAATGAAATTGAAAAAAGTTTTTTTAATAATAAAAACTACAGCTAGTAGATAATTATGTCCTTAAAGATTAAAAAAAAACCTTTTTTTACTGCAATATATGTAGGCTACTGCATGATCAATATCTCTCTTTGCATATACATCTATCTGCATATGTACAGCATGTTTGTAGGTGTGTAAGGAGGTTCAGGTTAGTTACTTTTTTTGAGGATAACTGCTTATAGTTATCAGTCCGATGGCTTCCTTCTCCCATCTAGATCTGAATTTTATGCTGTCAAATTTATCATATCTGAAATTTCTGTGAAATTCTTATGTCTTCTTGCCAGTCAAGGTAGTATTCATATAATTCAAGTGTGGGGGTCGTTCCTATAAGATACATGTTTTGCAACTTGGAGAAATACCAGGCAGAATTAATATTTAGGATGCCAGTCAAATTTGACTGGATTTTTATTTTTATAAATTACCATCAAAATTTTGGAACTCTATCCAGACAGTGCACATATCCAAAATGTAGGTGGATATCTCGTTTGATAAGCAATGGAACATGGTGGCATTCAAGCCAGTAGCTTTTAATAGGAATTAAACACAGGCAATTTTTAGGGGGATTGGATTAATAATATATGTGAGTTAATATACAATACAGTTACAATAAAGACTATTACTTAATTTTGATTTAGTATTAATGTTTATAGAATTGGCCCAATATTTAAAGGTAAATGTCTTTAAAAGTTTGGACATATCTTTCCAATTTCAGTGCTACAGAATCAACAGCAAAGAGATGTCATTTTGATCATATTAGTACAGAGAGAGTGGACAAGATTCTTCGGACTATTAGTATAACAACCTATGTCACAGTTTTATGTCCCTTCTGGTTGATTAAAGCCTTCAGGAAAAGACTGGGGTTGTCCCTGGAAAGAATTTGGTATGAGTTGAACCAAAAGGATGTTCAATTGCTTATCAATTTGGGTAACTTCAATACCTCTTTATGCATGGCTATAACTTTTGGTCATCTACCTTTTTTTCCTGTTTTCAGGTATGATGGTTTTGGTCATTGTAGAATACAATTAAATAACTTGCACCTAGGTTTGTGGAATGGGACACTACTAATCTCTCAATAAACTAAGGAAAACAATAAGGAAAATGGGAATATATGTTCTTGTTGGCACCAGAAATTCATCAAGTTCATTCTCAGCTGCTCAACATGCTCTCTCACCCACATTTATTTCTCCTCCATCAGTGCTGTCATAAAGAAATCCAGTGCAAACTAAATCAAACTTTTGCAGACTTGGGGAGGGATTTCTAGAATCCATCATGCACAGTTCACACCATCTGAAGATTTAGTAATAATTAGAATGGTCAATAACTAAAACAAAAATTAAATCCACAAAAGGAAGACATTTATTTTTTCATGAAGTCAAAATGAGCTTCTCTGCCTTTGTTGAAATCAGGATTTCATCTTTCATCTTTCAACTCTATTATTCTATGATCTATGTTTGCCTTCATGTATATGAGGAATCTCCATTTATTTAAATTATTGGAAAATCAATGGAAACTAAAAATGTATATTTGTAAGAACCAGTATCCTCCAACCCAGTAGGAAAAAAATGTTTTTCTTCTACCCAATGAAACGATCTTACATAACTATTCAATCAGGGAGTCTGCATTTATTTATTGATAGATTCTGCATTTTTACTGGCATGAGATACAAGTACAAATTAGGCAAAACCTGACTCAAAAAGAATAACTGTAAAAGGTACCTTGGAACCCTAATGGACGATCACTTAAATATTTGCCAGCAGTGTGAAGGAATAGGATATGGCTAGTCTAGAGAAAAGAAAGACAAGAGGTGACATGATAACTGTATTCCAGTATTTGAGGGGCTTCCACAAAGAAGAGGGGATCAATTTATTTTCAAAAGCATCAGAAAGCAGGACAAGAAAAAATGGATGGAAACTAAGCAAGAAGAGAAGCGATCTAGAACTAAGGAGAAATTTCCTAACAGTGAGAACAATTAACCAGTGGAACAGCTTGCCTCCAGAAGATGTGGGTGCTTAATCACCGGAGGTTTTTAAGAAGAGACTGGACAGCCACTTGTCTCAAATTGTATATGGTCTCCTGCTTGAGCAGGGAATTGGACTAGAAGACCTCCAAGGTCCCTTCCAGCTCTATTCTCATTGATTAAGAGATTGATGGGCACAAGTATTATTTCACTCAGTTCAAAATAGAGGTAAGCCAACCTTGCTGTGAAGAGAAGCACTCTCACTTAGATTGCTGACTCTTGATGACTGCAATAGATCCTATTATAGAATTATGTTTGTCCTCACAAGAATCCAACAAACAATTGAGAATCAAGAATTCATTCTGCAACTCTTCAATTTCTTCAGTGTCTCTATTTCTGGTTCTCTAACAACATTAAACCTCCTAGTTACTTCCAAATTCTGCTAACTTGAGATCATACTGTGTTTTTATGCCAGCTCTGTGCTTTGTTACCTCCAGAAACACACGTTGGAGGTTTTTTTCCTCTTTTTTCCTCCTTTCTGTTTGCATCTTAGGTGAGGAGAAAGATTTTCTTTTTCTGGCTCACAGTCAAGAAAATTGATGATCTAATTCATACATTTCACATGTTTTCTACCAGAGGTTTCATTTTTTTCCCCCAGTATTGGTTTTGAACAAATTGAACTTCTGCTACTTGCAGGTGCACCTACTTTGTACTACTGCCAAGCAATTTTTGAGACATTTCTGGTGTCACTGTTGTATCAAATGAAAGAGCCCATGTACCTAACTTTTTAACATATTGATTTGGATTTTATTACATGTTGGAACTAGCTGCATGCTGAAGTTTTACTTCTTTTATTTCATTTAAAAAAAGAGATTATCTAACTGATAAGCAGCAATAAATAACTTAAAATTGAAGCAGTGTTTGAATCTAGGTTCATCAATAATAGGGTATGGGTAGAAGGGATGGAAGAAAAGTAGTTTGTAGGGGAAGATCATGTGGAAGGATTCTTCCCCTTCCTGCTTTTCACCTTTGATATCTGTTTTGGCTTGGTGTTGATATTAGTATACATTCATCTTTTTTAGTTTTCTATTAATAAGTCTGTCTCGAGCTGCCATAATTCATCCTCCACATGAATAACAGAATAATAGATTTGGAAGGGACTTTGGAAGTCTTTTAGTTGAATCTCCAACTCAAGGAGACTCTATACTGTACCATTTTCGACAAATTGATTGTCCAGTCCCTTCTTAAAAGCCTCCAGTGTTGGAGCACTTACAATTTCTGAAGGCAAGTTTTTCCACTGGTTGATTGTTCTTACTCTCAGGAAGTTTCTCCTTAGTTCTAGGTTATTTGTCTCTTAGTTCAGTTTCCATTCATCTTCTTGTCTTGCCTTTTGCAGCTTTGGGCAATTGATTGACTCCTCCTTTTTTGTGGAGGACTCCTCAAATATTGGAGCACTGCTATCATATCATCCTTAGTTCTTTTTTTTTTTTTCACTAGACCATACATATCCAATTCCTGCAAACTCTTCATATGTTTTAACTTTCAGCCCCCCAATCAACTTGTCACTCTTTTCTGCACTCTTTCTAGAGTCTCAGCATCTTGGATACAGTATGCCAAGTGTGAACTTACCAAGGCATTATAAAGTGGTAGTATCACTTCTTGTGATCTTGATTCTAGCCCTCTGTTAATACAACCTAAGATTGTGTGGGCATTTATGACAGCTGTCTCATGTTTAAGTGACCTGTCTTTCAGTTACTGCGGTTGAACCAAGTTTCACCTAATCTGTACCTGTACATTTGGTTTTCTTTGCCTAAGTGTAAAACCTAACTTTCTTCTATATTTAATTACATTTTGTTAGATAGGTCCCGGGGTACAAGCCTCTTGAGATCCATCTGGATTTTGAGCTTATTTTATGGGGCTATTCCTGCTAGTTTGGTGTCATCTGCAAATTTGATGAGTTTTCCTTCTATTCCCTCATCTAAATTGTTTACAGTATTAAAGAGTTATTTAATAACATGAAACTATCCTTTTTTCACATGCAGGAAAAAGGTTCCCCCCTCCCAATCAAGCAGCATTAAAAGAATGCAGTTTATGTCATGGAAGACAAATTACATGCCAGAAGTACTTTTAAATAAACAGCTCCTAAAACAACCACTCAGAAACTATTTGATCTTGTCTTCCTTAATAGTTTTTTCCTGTGATTTGGAACAAATGATAAGAAGAACCTGGAAAACTGCACAAGATGTTTCTCAGGAAAATATCATATGCCTAAGATCTAATTCAATAATGAATAATTACTGATTGCTCAATAAACCCTTTCAGATAACAGTTTTGGTGGCATTTGATAAGAAACATCCTATATAAGGTGGGACAATGTGACATTTGTGCTCTGACAGACTTAACTCTCCCAAATGATATACAAAGATATAAATGCGATACTATCATTCCCACACTAAAAAAATTAGCTTTTGCAATGTTGTATCTAAAGTTTCATTTCAAGTGAGAAAAGGCAGACAGATTCATTTTAGCATCTTTTCCATTCAAACATAACAGATAGAAAAATAGATAGAAGATCGGTAGATAGGTAGAGCATTATTTTATGTATAGTTTAAGATGCTTTCTAGAGGAATGGAAGGAAAGATTTATCCCTCAAAGTCCCAATTTCTGGGGAAATATTATTTTATACTAACATGCTATAATCATAATGCTTCTTTTACCTGAATTCTAGACTTGCTTTCTCAAAAGAAATGTCCTCTGAATTCAATCTAGCTTATTCCTAGGTAAGTGGATGTAACACTGCAGCCTTAGAAACTTTAATGTCTGACATTAAGACTTGGAATAAATTACTCTGGAAGGATTTGGTGTGCTATTGCTACTGGGGATATATAGCTGGCATTCTCTGTATGACTGAAGGGCAGACTGTCAGCTATGTTCTTAAATTTCTCATCATTAGCTGGCTCGTGACAAATATGAACAGCATTAAATGCCATTTTTATAGCTAGCATTTTTTTCCTAATGTGGCAGGGTTATACCTCCAAAATGTCAGCCTTCTTGATAAAACAATCCAGAGTTTTTAGAACACATTCTTCCAAATTAACTTACTAGAAGTTTTTTTTTTTTTCTTCAAATCCTCCTCTATGTAACTTTGAAAATTTTCAACAGCCTCTTGCTATACCGTACTGACTTTCTGACATTCTTGGGCAATGCAGTTAGATATTTGATTTTTTTTTTTAATGTTGAGATTTTATTACCACTGGCCATTTATGGTGTTTATGATTTTGCATATATATATTTGCATTAGTTGTTCTCTGATTAAGTAGATAACTTGTCTTTTGATGTAAAGAAGTATCTGATGCATTTTGAAATAGTACATTAATTAATGATGCTAACATTTTAATTATAGTGTGAAAAACAGATTTCTTTGAACATTTCAGCTTTATAAATGGATCCCAGCCCACTGTATGTAATATGGTTAAGAATTTTTAGTTTTGTTCTTAAATCTTAGAAAGCAGAGATACTAAACTCAGATGTACCACTTTCTAATACTCTTTTATAGCAACCAAATTAATAAATTGGTCATTCTCAAAAGGAGTAAAAATGCTAAACTTCACATACATTTTGAATGTACAATATAAAGTGCAACATTTTATAATCATGTAGTGCAACCCAGTGGTGAAATCCATTTTTTTTTTACTACCGGTTCTGTGGGCATGGCTTGGTGGGCATGATGTGGCTTGGTGGGCGTGGCTTGGTGGTGTGACAGGGGAAGGATATTGCAAAATCTTCATTCCCAGCCCACTCCAGGAGAAGGATACTTCAAAATCCCCATTCCCTTCCCACTCTTGGGGAAGGTTATTGCAAAATCTTCATTCCCACCCCACTTTGGGGCCAGCCAGAGGTGGCATTTGCTGGTTCTCCAAACTATTCAAAATTTCCGCTACCGATTCTCCAGAACCTGTCAGAACCTGCTGGATTTCACCCCTGGTGCAACCTCTAAATGATACCCTTTTAAAAATAAAAAAAATAAGCAAGCTGCCCTTCTAACTTCTGTTTTCAGAAATCCCCCAAGCTATGAAAAACAGCACCTAATGCTTTTCTCTACATATTGCTTCTGTATCACGCTCCAATCTGAGATTTCACATCTCAATACATTGATTTTTAATGTTCTTCTAATTTAAACCAAAGATATAGAAGTCTTAGCTCTCTTACAATGCCTGCTGACCTGAATTTGAACTTCCTCCCAGTCCCTACTATGTCCTACAAGCAGTATGTGTGTTTAAAAAAAAAAAACACAGAAGAGGAGAAAAAAGAGGGGGAAGCCACAATAAGAAAAAGGAACTCAGAAAATGATAGGATCAACTGGCTTTAATTATGTTTTAATATTGTTGCATTATCAGCGTACTTCAGAATTGGTGGGGTGGGCTTAAGCAGATGGAACAGTCTCACTCACCCCTGTCTCTTTCCTTCTTTAGATCTCTTACTGTTATCTGATTTACTTAGACATAGCAGCTGGTATGCCTTGATTGGGTGAGCTTTGCAAGATTAAATTCTGCCACCTTGACCTACCATACTGAGCAACCACAGAGCCCAGGCTCACCCTGTGTTCTGGTGCATGAAATTAGTACTAGAAAGGAAGATAATATAGTGCCATAACACGGTGTGTCAGTCAGGATCATTCTGGAATTCTGAAAAGGAGGAAAAGTTCAGCCCCGCTGCCATGCCCTATTTAATAGTATCCAAAGGGGATGGGAGAACGATTACATAGGCCAACTGTTTTGAGTAGATTGGGGTGGAGTGGGGGTGGAGAACATCAGGCAATGGGATTTCAAAATGTAGTCCTCTTTAAAAGATGAATAGTGTCCTTGTAAGTGTACTACACTCATCTTGCCTATGCCTCATTATGAGTTTCTGTTTGTTCAATTAGCAAAGGAGACGCTGAATTAAAATACTCCCTACTGAGCTGCAGTGGTGAAGTGGAGACTCAAACTGGCAGCTTTTGTTCAGCTAAGCTGTTCTGGATGTCAGCGGAAAGCCTGTCAAAGTACTAAATGCCAAATCGGAACCTGGCTTTTTGGACTACTGAACCCGATTTTACAAGCCAGTGTATCTTCCTGAAGCTAAAATTATTTTGGAAACCTGCAGTTTGCGACAGAGTTATGATGGTTCCCCAGTAGAGCCTACAGATTCCTATTTAAAAATTAAAACAGTAATACATGATGAAATTTTTAGATGACAGGAATGTATAACCTTTCTATAGAAATATTTGGCTTTCTATACCCATAAATAATCAGTATGTATAAATATCATACTTATAAGGCAGAGCCTTATAAGTATGTCTGGCCTATCTGGTTTTTTGGGATGCTAAGCAACCCCCTTCCCAAACCCTGGAGCTACTCTTGGGGTTTTTCTACTCTCTATTCATCTCTTCAAGAGATGAGAAAAGAAGGATACCGGTTCATCTGGCAAAAGCTAGTTCTGACTCCTATTTTTGCAGAGGTCCAAGCAAGGTTACTTCCAATTCATCTGCTCCCATCCTTCTTGTGGGAGGTGAGATGTGGCAAAATTTTGGATCATCTAGGATTCAAAGTTGTTCTCTGAGTGGAGACAACAAAGGGAAATTTCTCCACTTCCTTTCAACACTAGACAAAATCATTCATGAAAACAAACTGCATTAGGAGATGCATTTTCCTTTCTTCACCAGGTGAAATTCCCTGTAGCCACAGTTGGTGCCTCTAATGTGCTGACCCTCCTCCGTAGGGAAAAGGTTCATTAGATAACCTGGCAATAGATGTTGTTTTAAGTCTTATTCATAAGCAAAATCCTAAAGTATGAGAAATATTTTGTTTGCAAAGTCCATGTAGGATACTAAATTAGAGATCTGGTATCACAATACAATTAAGAAATTCTCGCTTGTTTATTTATAGTTCATGGATCATCCTGAAGTTATTCCTGGACATGTGATTTTCAAATACACTGTTTCTGTCTCATAAAAGATTGGAAACAACTTCCATATGCAGTGGGAAAGGAGAGTAACCCTTCTTTTATCTGCATATGTTCACATAACTTGTGATACCGGCAACAAGGTTACAAATTTTATAAGACAGGCTTGGTGTCATTAATCACACGGAGTGCCTGCATGTGTAAAGAATTCTCATATTACTTTTCTGTAGCCCACTGTAGTGAATTATTAAATGACATTGCAATTGGCATCTTCAGGATGAAGTCAATAAAACAAGGAATACTCCTTCTGCTATCCTTTGTTTTGCAACTTTTTATTTTATGCTATATAACAGTGATCACCAACCAGTGGTCCACAGACAACTGGTGGTCCGCGAGAAAACGTTGGTGGTCCGCAGAAAAATTATTTGAAATTTTTATATTGCGCTAAATACTTTTTTTTTAAAAAAATCATTTTAGTGGTCTGCAGGATTTAAAATTATGAATTTAGTGGTCCCTGAGGTCTGAAAGGTTGGTGACCCCTGCTATATAAGACCACAATAGTATAATGATGATGGTAATGATGATAGGGTAAACAGTTGAAGACATTTGACAATGTAAGACACATAAAACACTAGCTCAAATCTTTTATAATTGCAAAAATGTAAACCATTGTATAAATACTGGAATGTGATTGGGAAAAAAATTAAAACAGGTTATGAAATAAAAAATATGGTGATCAACCAGAATCTACAGCTTATGAGTGATCTGAAATTCTGAAGGAGACTATGTATCTAAAAAGGAAAAAAAATCATGTGGTAGTACATGTATGTATTTTAAAGCCCATACATTAACAGATGCTCCAGCAGAACATATGGCTAGGAATTAAAAGATAAAGTGAGAAAAGATAAAGTGAGTAAAGATACATGAGACTGTCAGATAAATAAGATAATGGCTAAATTCCCTTTCTTTTCTGTCCTATTTGCTAAACACATGAAAGCAACATGAACTGAGCATAGCTCTGTATCTGGCAAAAATATGCAATATTATTCTTTCAATGCCATGCTGCAAAAATTAAATGTTAACCTACACTATGTACACTTTTCTACATTATCTTCAACTGAACTGATTGTCCTTTAAACATGAAGATCATTTCATGGGTTACAGAAATGAAGATCATTTCATGGGTTACAGAATAGGACTTAGGACTCTGTATTCATTGCAGATTAATAGTCAGTTGTGTTTATGGTTACAGTTATTACAGTTTGTGAGAATGCTGCTGCCAATATTGCTAGGCTAACATAACCAGTAGTGATTCAGCAACAGAGCCTATAGTTCCAAATTCTTGGCATTCACAAATAAGACTGGGAAAAAAAAAACCTGAAACCTTAAGGAACTAGTCCTGTTTAAGACACCTTTCTATGTCTCCAGTTAACTCATGTTCAGGTAATTAAGGAACTTCAGATGAGATTATTTGTCCAATTATTATTCTTTGTTCCACCTGATTGAGGTTCTCCACGATGGGAGTAGCTGGATCCTTAAAAATAGCATAAAGAATATTCTCTGCAAAACTTTAAGTGTCCTCGCAATGCTGAGGAAGCTTCAGTGTAAATATCTAATTAATTTGATTCTTTTTCAAGGAGAATTGTTTTCAGAATATGAATTTTGCTTTGGCAAGTATGTCTTATGCATCCCAACAGTCTTATTTTAGACTCAGAGCTTGCTTTCAAAATTGCTTTATTCAAAAGCTAACTTTTTTTAATTGAAATTCTCCTAAATGGGTATATGGTTCTTCACTCACTTCTGTTGTGAGGTGAACAAAGAAAAGGAACACATATTAGATCTGTTTTTCAAATCTCTCTGGATAAGTAGACTTCTTGGTTTCCCAGCTTCAGTTAAATCTCAAGGGAAGATGCCATGAGCTGCATCCGTTTGTTAAGGTCAAGAAGTTCTAAGGGAATTGAGGAGAAATGAAAGATGGGCGGCAGGAATAAAAAAGCAGCAGCAATTCTTCACTCTCTCACGAGAATTTAAAATAATAAGAGCCAGAATAACATCATCATGGAGGTGACTCTTTCACAAGACAAAAAATGTTAGAGTATCAAATGTCAAATGTTAACATATTAATAGTCATAACTACAGTTGAAAGAGGAAACATTTTCAATTCTGTTTTTTTAATAAAAAGAATGTTCACCAACATTTTCACCCAATGTAAAAAATCCAACCATTTGTGAGTAGAGTTTCTGGTAAAATACCAGATGATTTGGAGACATGAACAAAACTATCTGCATACTTTAGGATGTATAACTACTGTATTTCTACATCACTGGATATTGATGGTTTGGGTCTGAACTAAAAGGGAAAACTAATATTGAGTTTTAAATGGCTTAACCCATGCAATAACATCAAAATAATTTATTTTTGGAAAGTCAGAGAAATTGCAATTAGATATTGAAGAACAATTTAAGAGAACAAGGAATTGTAAGTCTCTTTAGAAATATAAGATATTTCTAAAATTAATTAAATCACTATCTCACATGAATCCAAGTTCAGAGGCACCTGGGGATGGGAGAGGAAGTAGGTTTGAGTTTAAAGAATCTTCCTTCCTGAAAAAAGTATCAGCAGCTGACATGTTTTGACTGATTCATTGTATTTCTAATCTAGCTAATTACAAGAGTTATAAATAACTCACAAAGTTATTTGAGGCATCTGAAATCAGCAGTTCAAAATAAAACAGCACTAAACCATATTAATAAGCAGCATGTAAGGATATAAAACTTTCCAAAGACCATGGTTTAATTCATATTTCATTATTAACTGAACGATCCAATCAATATTTCAATTTCTGACAGTGAAAAGGTATTGTCTCCGATAATAATTGTAATGAAAAAAACAAAACAAAACCAGAATATTATAGAATGTTTTGGAAACATGAGAAGGATTCTTATTCTTCATTCCACCCCAACAGTCAGAGTCACTGAAAGACATGTAGCAGATTATGCAACCTACTGATTATTGACAATTAAAAATCATATTCTATTTGGCTGACTTCTTGAGTCTCTCTGAAAGATCTTACATAATATCTCAATGAAAATCAGCTTGGAGAAAGCTTGGAATGGGAATATGGAGCACTGGAAGGGAAGGTGTGAGTCTGATATCCTTAGTTCCATTTACTAAATTATTATACTGCCCAGCAGTATAATAAACAATCATGGGACCACTACTTTATACAAAAGCAGAAATCATTGCTGGGTCAACAGTGCCTGTCTGATTAAACTTGCAAATTAATGTAAGAACATACTGCTGCTTTTGTATGATGTATTGGGAAAAAATGATAGAGATAAAATACTGATTCACTTTCAGCTCTCAAATATCTGCACCCGTTTACCATTTCTCAGAACATATTCAGAAATAAGACAAGAAGCTTACTGTTTGCAGCTCTCTGTTTTGGGATTCATACAATAACAGTACAATCAGTAGGGCACCTACTGAACTTAATAAAAGTTGTCAGTACTAAGGTTGTTTCCATATTTCTTCTTCTCAGATCATAAATTGATTATGAGTGGAAATATATTCTCAAAGTATTTTTAGCTCAGGATATTACTTTGCATGAATACAGAACAGCAATGCAATATTCATACTTTGTTCTGCTAAAGTAGACAGCATTATTTTCTTTTTAAAAATAGTACATTATTTATTTTAAATTGGGGCTTTGAATAATAATATTTGAATAATATTAATTTATTTATTTATAATTTAAATTTGGCTCAATTAAAGAATATATTACAAGTAATCACAGCAATAATAAAATAGAACATAGTGAATGTAATAAATATAGAGTGAGTACAGTACAATATAATTTAATAAACATTATATAATATCCTTATTTGGTCCATAACCTGCAGAGAATATGTTTTTCATTTTGAATTTTAAAATAAGATTACGAATTAGATTAAACCTATTTTTGTTGAATTTAGTTCCCATTTAAATCAATGGAACCTTCATTAGTATTTGATTTTAATAAACACAAATATAAAGATAGTTGTATTGCTGTATTGATTAATTTGACAGCAAATTCAGTTGAACATATAGTACATGTAACATGTGTTCATACGTGTTTATGGACAAATACATAAACATGAAAATTTACTATATAGCATGGAATTTAATTTTTTAACCTGTTTAGAATAAACATAAAAAATATTTTTCAGAACTGCTGTAGGTTATCTTATTAGAAAAAAAATCATATGAACTGTAAATGCATAAAAATGAAAATATGAGATCAAAATATACAGCGGCTAAAAAAAATGTGACTTATTTATAGAATAATTTACAATTCTATCCAAGTTAGAATGTTTGATCATATCACACATTTCTGAATAAGAATTGCTAATGAAAGAGATGTAGCTGGTTGCTTACAGTATTTCTCAACATATTTAATAAATCGGGGCATAGTTCAATGAGGGTGTTTCATTTTTTTCCAATTTAAAAAAAGAGCAGGATTTTCAAGGGCTGATCTTTCAGGATATTAATTTCTTGAAAATTTGTTTTATTGGTGTTGCATATTATGTGCTATTTTTGTGCCTAAAATATTTTTGCTAAATGTTTCTGCTTGCAGCAATTAAAAGACTTCTTGGCTTAGAGTGCAGTCAAAAAGACATTAAGCTATTCATGGCAAATAGATAATTATTTTTTTAATTAATAATGATTTTAAAAAATCAAATAAAAGAATACATGAAAACTTCTGTAGTAATGAGAAAAAACAAATTGCACAATAAGTTGATGGAGATATTTCATATCTGAAATGTGCTTCTAAATAACTGTATTTTCAGTCATTTATCAAGCAGTCATTTGTATTTTCAGCCTACCAATTATCTGAATTTCAGAGGTGGGGGGAGAGAGGGTTTTCCAAAGCACAGGCTCAGCAAGAGAAAATGGATTGCTTCGTATATTTCAGGAAACAAGGAAATACAGGTCCTCTGATCTCCCTAAATGAAGTTAATAAATTCAGGATATTTCATCAGTAACAATAGTTAGGAATTAGAGTTCGACCAACTCATTCTATATTCTCTCCTGAGCATCACTTCTTCTCTGTTGTCGGGGTTTTTTTTTGTTTGTTTTTTGCTTTAGGGGAAAAAAAAGTACTTAATGTCTCCAATTGTGGATGTGAGAGATCTTTGTTTCTCAAAAGGAGAAAAGATGGGCAAAAGCTAAACTTAACTTGAAGGCTATCCAGTAGTCACATGCTATAATCCACAGTGTGAATGTTGGAGTTGAAGAGTTCATTGCAGGGCCTTGAGCAATGAATCATTTGTAGGTTGGAGAAAATAATCCATACATTTTGCACATTAAGGAGTTAATTTAAAATTTGATGGCCAATTCATGAAGCTGCACGAAGGTAAGCATCTTTTATTTTTCATTCTGTGCTAGGGGGTTCAGTGAAAGTAATCAAATATCTAGACAATTGCTTCTGTTAGAGCTGTTAAAAGCAAACATCCTTTGTCGTAGCAGCGAAAACCTGAATGGATGCAGTATTTCCTTCGATGAAAGGCAGATAACAAAACATAATTTTTAACAAAACACAATAGACAAGACTAATAAAGGTTCCTGGATGAACTGCTGGATTTGTCTTCCTCGAATGAACACAGAATAATGACTATCATCATCAGAAGCAATATCCAATATTCAACACGCATATTGTAGAAAATGTACCTTTGTTTTTCAGAGCAGTTCCAGTGCAACTTCAATTTGACAATTTATTGAAATCAAATGAAATTATTTTTTCAGTAAGGAGTGTTTATTTGCATGTGTTTGCACACGCATATGCAGTTTTACTATGTGCTAGAAATTATTGTTCCATAAGTTTCCTGATTATAAGATCATTTAGATATTACAGCAATATGTTGTATCAATTTTTAAACAAGCTGTGCATGAATTCTCTTCCAATAACTTTTCATATGATTTTAGCTATTGTTAATAAATCTATTCACTTCAGCTGAAGCACTGTGCTATTTTGATATTTACAAAACAAAGCAGAATAATCTGAAATCCTACTGATAGAACATCCGTATGATATGCATTTTCCATTTCTTTAAAAAAAAAACCCTGACTTTTCCTTTTCAAATATTAAATAAGTCAGTTGATATGATAAAGCTTTATTAATATATTTCAAGACCAGTTACACCGATCTGAAAGAACTTGTGTGATACAATATGAGGAATAAATTATAGTTTTTTAAAAATAAATCCTTCTGTAATCCACAGCTGTTTTGGAAGGGAAGTATAGGAAATCCCCTTATGAAATTTAATACTGTCACAGGTGCTATAAAAACTACTTCCCTTATTATTTTATACTGTCAGTTCTATAGGGACATTTGCCATCAATTGATTGCCCTTTTTTAATCTAAATTTCTAGGACACTTTGATAATTTTTATTTGCATTGTTAGACAATAAAATCTATTTCTCTAAAAGTAGGTATCTGCTCCATTATATATATACTGTAAGATTTGCCCCCCAGATGGTTGCCAACAATCATTGATGTTTTCATTGTTTTACTGAATGTATTTTTATTGATCAATCACTGAAATAAAGTTTCTTTTTGTCTGCCTGCCTGCTTATCTGCCTGAGAGAAAAGTGCATAATAGACAATGGTTGTTAGAACAATTGAAAGTCTATGATGCAGCATCACACCATAGTATGACAAGCAGCTTATTTCATTAAGTCGAAATTATCTCTGTACTTGGATGTGTTTTTAAAACTGGATGTAAATATTTTAGGTTATTATAACTGTAGATACTGTCTATGAACTGTACGTAGATACATGTGCTTCAGGATTTTAGGACTGATATAGAAGTTTAAAATGGATCCTGTATGACTTCTTTTTCCTATAAAACATTGATAAAAATGGATATTTGTCTGCCTGTTAGAGGAAGATATTGTCACAAGAAGAAAATGACTTGAAAATTACCAGGGAAAGTGGTGGGTGGAAATCAGAGTCCAAAGTGTTCAAGACTACCCATCTTCTTTTGTTCTTACTCATTTTCTCTCTTTTTTTTCCAGCAATTTCTTTCTTCTTTTGTTTTTCAGATAACAGGCTTCTGGATAATAGCCTGATTACTTTCCCCAAAGAAGCCCCTTAAGTCTTGGATATGTTGTCAGGCCTGGGTCTCACAGGCAACTGGAGATCTTTTCAGATGGCTCCATTGTTGAGGTTACCATTTTCATAATCCCTATCTGTTGGGTTGTAATTTTGCTTTTATGATATTTATTAATAAAATATTGTATACTTTTTTGTTCTTATTGATTCTTGTTTATTGCTTAGAGTCATCTTGGATGAGATGAATGGGTCTATAAATTTGATAACTAACTAACTAACTAACTAACTAACTAACTAACTAACTAACTAACTAACTATTTTCTAATTAAGATGAGGCTACATGAGATTAATTGAAGGCTACATGAGAACAGGAAGGAGGAGAAATTTCAGAAAGTAAAATGAATAATGACAAAAGTGAATGGTTTATTTGTTTGCTTGTTTAGTGCTTTCAAGTAATTCTTGACCAACTGTACCAACTGTAATTGGTACAGTAAAGTAATTCTGTACCAACTGTATGGACAAGTCCATGCAGTTTTCTTAGCAAGTTTATTTACCATTGATTTTATTTGTTCCTAGAGCTGGGGAATGGCTTAGCTGGCTTTATGGCAAAAGCTGAACTCAAATTCCCAGTCTCCAAAGTTCTGATGTATTATCTTTAATCCAGACTATATCAAATGGGCCTTCAATGGTTTGCTTTAATACTCTACTCCAGGAGTAGGAGTTCTATAGGAGTTTTTTAACCATTACTCACTAGATTGTTTACTGGCTGTACACAATTTGAGATATGTATTTGAAGGCTATCTAACATTATTGCTTTTTAATGTCTGTCCTGTTTGCTAATTCAGTATATGGTATAATTATATATTTAACTTCATCGTTTTAAAAGGTGTAAAGATCCATGTAATGTACAACAGAATTATTAATGCATGACAGTTCAGTGAGGATGAAAAACTAAGCCCATCAAAATTATTCTACCAGAAACGCAGCATATATTTGACAATACTTAAAAGTTAACACCCAGGTTAACTTGGGTTGAATTAGGAACTGATCACTCCCCAGAAGCACTGTGTATTTTTCATTTTAGATTTGGAGGATATTAGCAAATAGGAAGACACGGAATTGCGTCAATTTTTAGAACAGAAACCCATTGTAACTGTGTCAGCACAAAAATGCTCCGATTGGCCCCAGTAATCATTTTATTCACCTAATGTACCTAATCTTTGACTGATGCCAGCGAATTTAAGAATACAGATTTTGTAATTATAACAACTACTAAAGATAAAAAAAATAATGAATGTGGTTTAATCATAACTACACAAAAGAGCTCTGGACAGGTGACTGCCGGTGTATATAATTCCTCTATGCAACTGAAAATATACCGTCCCATATAGTTGCCACGATTTAAAAAATATATTATATGCTATTTGTTTAGTAATTTCTCTCTGTGTAGTAAACCTTAGCCTGGGGGTCTTCATGTCTATCGAGCCTCAGCTCCCATAATCCCTAGCTTGCAAATTCATTATTCTTGATAGAGTTTAAAGCCGTCAGCATCTGATACATCTGCAGAACCCCAGGTTCTGGAAAGCTGCAATAAACCCTTCATTTTTCATTTGTTGGTGGTTCTTGTTTGCAATACGCTCTGTTACTGAAATTTATGCATATCTATGAATAATTATGCAAAATGCTTTTGTTCACTCATTTGAAACTTTCTTTAGGATACAAAGCTCTATGCATCTCCCAAATTGAATGTTCTGCCAAATGAGTTTTCTTCAGGATTTTTTACCCCCCATAGTAGCTGAAGATTTCAAAATATCTCCCATCATTGCAAAGTAGCTATGGAAACCTGTGACTCTCCAGATGTTGATGCATTAGAGCTCTCAGTATCTCTCACCATTAGTTCAGTCTTCTGGGACTTTTGAATGTTGTATTTCAATAACATGGAGAGGCTGTAAATATCCTAATATCCTGTACAAATTGGAGAGAAAAAAGTGAATAATAGAAAAAGAAGTGAGGATTTTTATTAATGACTGCTGAGCTGTGAAATAACACTGTTTTTAAAAATCCTATTGTCTTTATGTTCTTCACACTCAGTTTAGTAGAAATACTCCTTATCTTTCATTAACTCAGGTCAGACCTGGGCTGGAGAATTTTGTAATTTCAAAAAGCCACTTGTTTTTCTTGTCCTAGCCAAGAGTGGCCTGATGTGTGAAGAAGTTGATTTTTCTCCTTATATCGTAGGAAATCTCACAAGAAATTTATTCAAGTTATTTTCTCTAGGCAAAGTAGTCGATTTCGCCATCTCAGCTATCTGCATTAGTTTCAAAGTCCATTCTTCCATTATAGGTATATTGTTCTGTTTCCCTCTTTAGGCATATAACAACCTTGCAGCCAATGCATATATAAAAACAAAGTCCCATGTTTTCTTTCCAATTGTTCATCTTGCCATCTCTAAAAGAAAGCTGCCGATTTTATTTTTACGTTCGTTTTCAAACTTTTCGGAAAGTATTTTTCCGATTCCAGAATTTCTTAGCTGTCTTATATGCCTACCAAAGTAACTGCAGACCGATTATGTTTCCACTATTTATAATTTTTTTTCTTTTATTTGTAATACTTTAAAGCAGACATCATTTCTAATATCTCTGTTTAAATTTTCCATAAATAAAATAAATAGCAGTGGTGATAGAGGACAACGTTGTCGCATTCAATTCTGTGCCTCATAGGGTTTGGTTGACTCATCACTTACATGGTTCTGAGCCTTCTGTGGTGTAAAAATCAACTATATCTCCTGCAAATTTCCCCCCCAAGGTCTATTTTTTCTACCACTTAAAATATAAAGTCCCAATTCAAATTGTCAAAAGCTTTCTCTGCTTCTAAAAAGGATATATATGGCTTGTTTTTCATTATGATACTGAAAGTATTCTATTATATCAACCATGTTGTCTGTTAACAGCTGACTTAACACAGATTGTTAAAAAAAATCCACATTGATCCTTATGTGTAAAGTTCTATAAAATCTTTTTTAGTCACTCAGTTAATATAATTGAAAACAATTTATAATCATTATTCCAAAGGGAAACCAGTCAATTGTTCTCAGCAGAGGTTTGATCTTGACCTTTTTTAGAATTAATGTTATATTTAGATATATCATATCCTTGCATAATTAAGTTTATCAAATTCTTAAATGGAAGTAATAGTTGGTCTTCAAACTTTTTATAGTAAGTACTTGGCCCAAATGCCTTCCCTATTTGTGTGGTTTTTTTTAAAAAAATAGCTTCAGATATTTTCATTTTGAAAGTTGTTATTGGACTTTTCACAAATTGCTTTTGTGCTTTTGTGAGATAGTTTCGGCACCTTCTGATCAACATCTGCATTCCAGCCACTCCTTGTATCGAACTGTTAAGAATTAAATTGATAGCCTACAGCATGTGCTTTGATTAAAAGTAATATATATTTCCAAGAAAATAAAATATACTTTTGGGTGTACTTAAAAGGAAATATTGGTGTTTCTTTTCTCCTCAGCAAAATAATGGCTATTTTTTTTTAAAACAGAAAAGCTTTTATGATAATGTTATTAAATTCACTGGTTTTATCAGAAATATTTAAAGTCAGCTTAAAGTCAACTGAACTAAATCATAGTTCAGCCTTTATGTGGACAATACTAATTTTATTTATTTCAAATCCATAATCCATTTCTTACTATCAATAATGTGGGGTGTTTTGTTTAATAGCTTTTTGTATAGACCTTCAATACCTTTAGAAGAAAAAAATATGGCATCAAATTACAGTATACCAGGGAGTTGTATTAAGTCACTCAATTAGTCACAAAATCTTTCATTGATTTAGTCCATAACAATTGACTTCAGTCACTGACAATAAGAGAAATATATATCTTGAAAAGAAGCATATGGAATTACTAATTATATAATTTTCTAGTGGTACAATTCTTGGTAGGACAATAATATTACCCTTCATAACCATTGTTTTAAACTTGGATTAAGGACACTAGCTTCTCACTTAATACGGAATCTCTCTTGAATAGTTTGAGCTAATTGCTTTCTTGTTACCTCAGAAAGTTGCTGTGGGCATAAAATATGAGGAAAATCTGAAAATCTGAGATATACATACATACATACATACATACATACATACATACATACATAATTCTTCAAGAAAAGGTAGAAACAAAATATAAATGTATATAAGTGTGTGTGTGTAGAGAGAGAATAAGTAAATTGAAAAACACTTGGAGGTAAATATGCATGAAATTTCTCACTACCCACATTCAAAAGTAAAATTGTCAACATTTGAATTTTTTGTTTTCTTTGACACTAGGATGTTTTTTGTTACAGAAAAATAAAATTATAAACTGTAATGTTTTGAAGCCTGTTCTTGACTGCTCAGTTGTAAAGATACTCAATTTAGACTTCCTTGCTGAGAATAGATTACTTATGGTAGTTATTAAAACCTCACAATATACTTTTACCCTACAAAATTATTGCTGAATTAATTAGCTAGAGAAATTTATCCATATATTCTTTCTCATTATAAACAGTACTGCTCCATGGTCTTCTAAGCAATCAAATTACTTCATTCTATTTCAACTCCATCGTTCTACATTTTAACGGAGCTGCAACCTTTGCTTTTTCTTCTTCTTATTTTTATTACATTTATTATTAAGCAGCTGAAAATGGCCAGAATCTTAAAAAAGTGGGTTGAGAGGAGTGCAGAAGGGAAATGTTTTGAAAATTAGTAGTAAAGTTCAAAGAATTTCTGGGGTAGGTTATATACAGCATTCAGAATGGAATTGATGCCAAAGAAAGGAAAAAGTAAACTCCTGACTGGCTGAGAAGAATCATCATCAAGGTTTGGGAAATATATCATTAATATCATGGCTTAATTTTTTTATATAGTGAACTTCTACTTGTTTTCAACTGTTTTAAAAAAATCTTCCTGCCATGTTTGGTAACTTGAAGAAAACCTATGAACTGATTTAATAATGCTATAAAAAAATAATTTAAGGGAAAAATGTGAAAACTTCTATCCTCCTGAGTTTAGATAAGCTTTCCATTAATCATTTCTGATCTCTCTCTCTCTACTTTCTCTCTCTCTCTCATTCTTTCTCTCCCTCCCTCCCTCCCTCCCTCCCTCATTTACCTGTGAGATGACCAAATGACAGATACATCATCACTACAGCAAAATCCATTTTATCCCAAGTTTAAAATGGATTTTGGAGGAGGCCACATTTATTTTTAAACAACAAAGAACATTTCTTTTATTTCTTTTTCTTTTGTTTTAAATCATGTTTCTGTTATTTTTTCTTTGCCCTCTTAAAGCAGTGCTTGAAGCAGATGTTAATATTTTATACACAGTTTTCCTTAACCCATAATTGGCAATAAAGACAAAATAATTTAATGTTTCAAGATTTCTTAGTGTTAACTAATTAAAGCAGCAGCAGGCCTGGAGCCTGGGACAATGGCAAACTTTCAGATGAATTAATTTTATGGAAGACCAGCTGAGTAATTGGACGCCAATTACAGGCTGTTTAGCTCCTTCATCACCTTCATATATAATTAAATTCAATTGGTTGATACAGCTTCTATTTTTATGAGGGCACTTACAAGCTTTTTGAACCCCACTGTGACTTTGGAGCTAAGCCAATCAATTATTACTCATTTTGCTTTCAAATGGAAATTCTCTAGATTAGTCATATCTTCCATAATGCATTGCTCACATTTAAAAGAACTGTATGTGATGCTCTGTACTGTACAACTGCAACAGAGATAAAAAGAAATATTTATCAATTGTTGTTATGACTACTCATGCTACATTCAGTACATGAAATATAATTTGCATGTGTCTTGGATATTAATGTAGACATTGAAGCTACAGGGCTCCTAATGCATTGCTGAGGGGCAAAAATAGTACTTTAATATTAGAAGTTTGACGATTTGCTATTTTATTATATAATACCACATGGAAATTATTAGCTAGTGATGAAGGTATTGTAATTGTTGCACACATTATTATAAGGACATCATCAATTTACCTTCATGATTCATTTATTGCCTAAGCTTCTTTGTGAAAATTCATTTTAAATGAGAATTGAGCTAGATAGTTGTGGGCAAATGAGTTTTTACTGCTTTTTTAATCTTTTGAGTAACTTAGGAAGGTTAGTAATTTCAGGTTCATTTTTAGAAGGTTTCCAAGTTGTGCGGAGGGATTAAAAGGATCACTCTCTGCCTCAAGCACTGAAGGTTTTTAGCCGCTTTATTTGGCAAATGTGGATGTATTTCCATGTGTAAATTGACAATGAATTATTAATGTTGCTTAATGACCTCTTGCGTATTGATGATCCATGAAAAATGTAGAAAAAATCCGCCTAAAATTCATATGGTACCAATAAAATATTCGTTCCCCAGTGTTTATATCCAAACACATAGTCCTCTGTGGGCAAGCAGGAAGTGATGATGATACTATCAATAGATTATTTTCCCCACCTGCACTATGAATAATCAATAAAAAGATTACAGCATGAGTCATTTTCTTTCCCTTAAGTGCATGTTTCACAAGGAGCAATTTTCTTTCACTTAAATGCATGTTTCACAGATAGACATAGGCTAATGGGAAGAGAAACATCAGAAGGTATCATTTTGGAGTGGAGAGGATGACAAATTTCATTTTTTTTTAAAAAAAAGATAGATTGCACATCAAATTCTTTCTATTTAGTAGTCAAGGCAGCAGCTACTATATGCTTAAAATATTCATCTCACTCTTGTATGTGATTGTAGAATGGGATAATAAACATAGTTTCCCCTGCTAGTACAGGGGTCCAGTTCTGAATGTTATTAAAATACAATGGAGTCACTGATACACTAGTGGCTTAAGGAACTTTCACTACCCAATTTCACAGCAATATAAAGTTGACTATTTACTGAACCCCCTTTGACTCTGTAACTTCTGTAGGGATTGGATGCTAAATTGTGCTATCTTCCTTGGAGGGTGTGTCTAATATCCACTGTCTTTTTATAGACTTTCTAATAGTCTTTTGCTTTTTGTAAGCGTCATCTACTTGTGAGAAACTTATACAAAATGAGATATGTAATAGAGAAAGGAAACCTACTATATCTATTCTGACAGCATTTCCAAGATTTCAACTTTGTCTTGATTTTGTCCAAAATGTATGTCATTCACAGTTCAGTTTAATTATCCAGATAACCTGTCTTCTGTTTTATTTTTGGAGTTTTGTCAGTCCAAAATTTTGAACATTCAACTGCTAATCAAAATTGACTAGATCATACAAAGGCAGGTGTTTTGCAACTCTGGGTAAGGAACCCCTACAAGGTCACAAATGAATTTGCAGATGGGAAGAATTTATGCATATAAAGTAGGATTACTGTCAGAAACTGCTCCCATTCTTTCTAGGCAAGATGATGTCATCCTGTCAAGTACAATCCAGAGTGAATTCTTGCAAGGATGGGGTTAGAATTCTCCTGCTGTACATAGAATACCAGATTAGAAAGACTGAGTTAGAGTGAAAATCCAGAATCTTTAATTTCACTTCATTCATGATTTTTCCTAAACTTGAGTCATCATTTATTGTGTGCTGATTATAGTAGATGGACTGCATCACATTACATTTTTTTCTGTATGGATTATAACTAAATTGTATGTGCAGTAGTTTAAATCATTAAATATTGAGTGGTTATTGTCTACTATAGGTATAATGTGGTCATTATACCGTGTTTCCCTGAAAATAAGACCCTGTCTTATTTTTTTGAACCCTGAAATAACGGCTTGGCCTTATTGCCATGTGCTCAAAAGCCCGACTGGACTTATTATCAGGAGGTATCTTATTTTGGGGGAAACAGGGTAAGCAGATGAGGTAGTCTGCTTGTTACAAGAGAGGAACAGAAAGACAAACTGTGGTGGTTTCCTCCCTTTTTTCCTTCACGAGAGTAGACATCTTAATCTAAATGTGGTGCTATTGACTGACAAGTCTGCTAATAAAAAAAAAAAAAGTGGCCTGAGAATTAGATCCCAGATGATGAAATTGATATGAGGTATACAATAGAGAAGTAGTCAGAGAAAGGAATAGGCTAGTGCCTTCCTTATGTTTTGGACTGCTTTCCATAAATTACCATATTTATAATCCACAGGACTATAAGGAACAAGGAAAAATCTTGTTTTGATATGATTGTTTCCCATGTAAAGGTGGATATTACAGGGTCAATGTAAAGGTGGAATTAATGGTTTTATCAGTTCATCAATATAGAAGTCTAAGTCATTTTATTGGCTAGAATATACACCCAATCAATTATTATGGAAGTTCATACAAATACTTAAATACAAACTGGAAAGCTCTCATTTGTATGAAATGTTGATAGAAACAAAAAGAGTTTTGTAAATCTGACAATTCTATGCATCCTTGATAGTGATGGAATAAAAATACTTCTCTCAAAGCTGTTTAATTTCAAATAGCATGACAAATAATTTAGCTCATGCCATATATTAGATGTTATAATGATATTTACAGTATATCCCTGGACAAGTTAGTGGAGGTACTTTTATGAAGAAGTTATTTCCCATATAAACAACTTGGGTCTGCCCACTTGCATATAGCTCCTTCATAGTTGAAATGTCACATTCACAGAAGATGGAAGATTTTCCCCCCATGAGTTTTAAGATTAGGAGACTGAAATAGCTGTCATCCCAGAAAAGAGTTTTAGATTTCATCCTGCCACTGGTGTTAGTTTCAACAATTGCCAAATGGACTGATCAGTTCAAATCTGGAGATTTTGTAGAAATAGTTTTGATCTGGATTGGTAGATCTCAATTTTGGCCTTATTATTTACTTTTATAGATCAAATAGCCAGACTTCCAAAATATTGGTATCTGTCTATATTTTGCTAACCTTTAAAAAGGAGGCAAGAAAGGTTTGCCTAATGCTGATCGATCCTCAGTTTATTAAATTTACACTTAAATTGAAGTTACAGCCTGGACTGAGGCAGAAAATACTTTTGCATCCATCAAGTAGACATTAGAAAATAGAACTGTTTGGTGTAGAAATACATTGCAATCAGGGATGGGTTCTACTTACCTTTACCACCAGTTTGCAGAAGCAATAGAAGCTTCTACACATGCACAGATCATCTATTATGATGTCCGGCTGGGAGGACGGAGCCTCCCGCCACTTTTACTACCGGTTTGCAAGAACCGGACAGAACTGGGAGCAACCCATCACTGATTGCAATGTGGGCATCTGTCCTATATGTTACATTCCTGGATTACAAGAAATTATATTGGTAGAATGAAATTATGACAAAACTTCAGAGATGTATCAGTTGTACTTTCTCTCTGAAACACAACTATTTCTTGAGCAGCAAGAGTTCTACATAAGCTCTACTTTTAATTATCTCAAAAGCAATTAAAATATGGTATTTTCAACACAGTTGAGAATATGAATGGGATAGTTCTACTGTGAAGTCAATTCATATGAAGGGGAAGAAAGAGAAGACAGAAAAACAATGCTTGAACGATCTGTTTAAATACATACTCTTCTAACATGGTAACTGTCAGGCTTTCCCAGTGTCTATCATTATTTTGTAAGTAGATTTAAAAGCACACTTAGTCCCATGAGAAATAGTGAAAAGAGGGACATTTCACAAGGAACTAGATTTCTTTTATTTTCAGTCTTGTTATTGATTCAAGACCCTGTGAGATACAGCTGGTCATAGTCACTATATATTTCAGTGATTGGCAGTTGTAATAGTAAATTTTGCTATACAAAGAATATACCAATCTCTTAAAAAAACAAAATGATGAAAGAAAGCCTAGTAAATATTTTTTGTTTGCATGGACATGCTTTCATGTGTACATTTATATAATTTGCATGTATTAACTTTTACTAGTGATTTGGGAAGCAAGAATATGTTAATAACTTTATGAGCTGCTTACCATTTCCATTAACTAATACAACACTAAACCTCTAAGTAGCAATACACACTTTCCTGAAGGTTCAAAAACACAATGAAGCATGCAAAATGACAATATAACATTGTAGGCACTAGGTACATATTATGTATTATAGCTTCGTTTTTTATTTTCACAAATTAAAATCCTCTAGAAAAATGTATCATGCATTGTGACTCCACTTATGCATAGTAGATATCTCTCAAGACATTTTCTTGGAAACATTTTTTTTGAGATTTCTTTCTTTTTCTCTATGCATACTCCAAGGCAAAAAGGGGAAAGAAAAGAAGAAAAGAAAAAAGAAAACAGTTTGGAACAATATATTCCAAAATGTGTCTCTCAATGGTTGACCATTCCCCATGATGCTGTGGAATGATGGAAACATGGGACAGAATGGAAAAGTTATACATTTCCCAGACTTCTGAGAAAGATTGATTTCAGCCCTACATTTAGAGTGGCATGTAATTGCATCCCCAAATGAAAAAATATTTTTTGGATTACTTAAAATTTTATATATATATGTATGTATGTATGTATGTATGTATGTATGTATGTATGTATGTATGTATGTATGTATGTTTTTTGTGTTGAGTCATCCTGGATTACCACGAATGGAGGAGATATCACAAATCTCCAATTTTTGCCTTTCAGCCCAATCTCATGGGCCGTCCAGACAGTATAATATAGCCGACAAGCTATTTTTCTATGTTTTTAATATTTTTGCTGATAATTCTATAAATAAAGGGAGACTGTTATAGATCTATTTCGAGCTTATTTGCTCTCATCAGACAGTCATACCCTTACTGGGATTTGAATATATATATAAAAGTGGATTTTTTTGGTCTTTCCTGAGTTTCTTGCCCATAGGCCAAAATCTGTTACAGAGTGTCAGAAGTGAGTTTAAGGTTCAGGGAGAAAAAGAATGATTCTTTGGTTGGAAGTCTGCCCCAAATGTAGCCTGAAAGCTTGAAACGAGTTTGATCGGTCATCTTGGACAAGCTTGGAGTAGGTTGCATAGAAAAACAATCGTCATCATTCATAGGCTTCAACTTTCACTAATTCAATCCTGTTGTGAGAAAATGAGCTAACTGCCTTTTTATAGAATTATTCATTATTGTCCCCCTGTCGATAAGAGCTGCATCAATGTGAGAAAGTAACAAGCAATAATTAAAATAAATGGGAAGGCTTCCAGGGGGATAAAATGGCTAAAGCTCACACTAAATAGCTCTCTTGCAGAGCTAGTTTTCCAGAGAAGGTATTTATTGGTTTCTCACAAATTCTGTTGGTCAAGAACAGGGGTGAAATCCAAAATTTTTCCCTACCGGTTCTGTGGGCATGGCTTGGTGGGCATGGCATGGGAAGGATATTGCAAAATCCTCATTCCCACCCCACTCCAGTGGAAGGATACTGCAAAATCTCCATTCCCTCCCCTATTAGGGGAAGGATATTGCAAAATCTCCATTCCCACCCCACTCTGGGTCCAGCCAGAGGTGGTATTTGCTGGTTCTCTGAACTACTCAAAATTTCCGCTACTGGTTCTCCAGACCCTGTTAGAACCTGCTGGATTTCAACCCTGGTCGAGAAAGGATTGTTATACCTTTAAAAGGGAAGATCCGTTTGATTCTTCCTTCTCTTTCATAATACACTAGTGGCTCACAGCCTTAAATCTCATATCATCTGCTTACATGGACTGTTGAATAATGCCTAAATAGGAAGTTTATTTTTCCACATCAACCCAAAAAGCTGTTCTGCCTTCTGCTAAGTATGGCAGAAGAAGAAAAGGAGTGGGAGAGAGAAAAGAAAATTCATCCCATTTCCAATATTCTTTTCTGTTCATGTCAAAACTCTAGAGGGAGAGTTTGTGTATTGAAATTTTTATGCATTACAATTATTTTTACAATTTGCACTTCTGCTGCGCACTGAAACAGCATGACCAAGCATGTTTGTTTTAAGGGTGAAGAAATGATCATCACAAAGTTGCTACATCGGACTTGCAGAGGAAACAGAAATGGGAGACTGGCATTCAGTTATGAGCTTTGCAGTGCACTCTTCCAGCACAAGCAGGAAGATGGCAGGTTTGTGCAATGTCTCCCCTTGCATTTTATTTCTATTTCAACTACTTCTTGAATTCTGCCTTTTCAAATAGTGGCAAATCATTCCTGGATTTAGAGGGGATTTCCAAAGAAACTGGGACACTTTTTAAAAGTCAATGCCACGGAAGCTTTCAATGTTTTCTTGGAAATTTGCCCAGTAAAACTCCTGGCAATGCATTTCTGGGAAAACACGCACGGATTGAGCTATTATATTGATCAAAGAAGAATGCCCATACATGGACATTTTATAAATCCAGTTCCCTGCGATCCTTGCTTAAATCATAATGGTCTCCAAAAACTGTCCATTCATATGATGCAGATGGCTACAAGGTAGAAATTTTGCAGGGATAATAGGGGTTCCAGATTTGGATTGCAAAAGTCCAGATGACCAGTAGAGACAAATAACAGAAATGCCAAAAAATTGCTTCTTTTTCTACTTTCTTGTTATTTTTCAGACTCTTGCATTCCAGATACAATAGTCTTAAAATATGATCACACATTAATCAGCTTGTAGGACTATGCACTCTTTTAAAAAGATTTCAAAAAAATATACTTCAAACCATGCATGCTTTGTTATTCTTTAAAGCAACTTTTTAAGATTTCTCTGCGGGCTCAAAAAAATGCTAACTTCAATGAATAATTCCTTAAAACAGTTTCTATAGAGTTTCTCAATCATCCAGGTCATGGTTGTCCCAAAGGTGCTTTTCAAAAGGCATCTTCAAGAGAAAAAAAATCAAGAAAGTCCAGCTGCCTTTTGCAAAGCACTTTTGGGACAACCTTAAAATGTTGGCATCCCTTCTTCACCTCCGAACTTGGAAAAATTATAGGCTGCTTTAATGAAGAGCAGAAAATAGTTATACTCTTGTGATGTCTGAAGGAATTCTTCCAAACCAACCAAACCAAGATTATTAAATTTGGGCAGTCAAAAAATTTAAATTTAAATTTAAATTTAATAATAATAATAATTACATCCTCCGATGATACCTTAACAGTTCCTAGGTCCTTCGTTAGGACTTGAGCTGCTGAGCTATTAACCAGCCTCAAAGGCTATGAATCTCACTACAGAATAATAATAATAACAACAACAACAACAACAACAACAACAACAATAACAATTACATCCTCCGACGATACCTTAACAGTTCCTAGGTCCTTGGTTAGGACTTGAGCTGCTGAGCTATTAACCAGCCTCAAAGGCTGTGAATCTCACTACAGAATAATAATAATAATAATAATAATAATAATAATAATAATAATAATAATAATAATAATGCCATGACCACGTTGCTAAGTTCATTCACTGGAAATTGTGCCAGAAGTTTGAATTTGAGTACAGCAAAAACCACTGGGAATATCAGGTTGAGAAAGTTTTAGAGAATGAGAAACTCAAGATCTTGTGGGACTTTAGGATTCAGACTGACAGGCACTTAGTCCACAACACACCTGACATAACAATAGTTGAAAAGAAAAAAGTATGGTTCATTGACATTGCAATACCTGATGACGCATGGATTGAAGATAAGCAGCAAGAAAAAATCACTAAGTACCAGGACTTGCAAATTGAAGTTGAGCGACTATGGAAAAAGAAATCGTATATTGTCCCGATTGTAATTGGAGCCCTTGGAGCAATACCCAAAGAGCTACCCCACTATTTAGAAATTCTAAATTTACCAGACTTGAATATTTTGACTCTACAAAACACCACCTTACTCGGAACAGCTTACATCCTCCAACGATACCTTAACAGTTCCTAGGTCCTTGGTTAGGACTCGAGCTGCTGAGCTATTAACCAGCCTCAAAGGCTATGAATCTGATTGCAGATTAAATAACAACAACAACAACAACAACAACAATAATAAACAACTTGAAACATGCACAGTGTAGCTGGCTTTCCCACAAACAAGAATCCCACCGTATAAGAATCTTGATGTATGGATGTGCTTAGGTTGTATTTCTAATGGGGGCTTATTTTGAGGGGCCATGTACTTCTGGCTCCTAACTGCCAGAACAGAAATGATCTGCTTTCAGATTAATTCCTGGTTCAAGCACAATCCACATATAAACAGAACTTCAAGAATATGTATTCTTATAGGCCTTGCATATCTTTAATTTAACCCACTAACTTTGCCTCCTAAAGTTGCTTTATTATGTACAGTACCTTCAACAAAATTCCTCTTAGCTAGCCAGTCCTGGGAAAGCACCCAGCCCACCCCCACAGGCAAACAATTATTTATACTGGAATTAATACACACACACCCACACCAGTTCAGAGTATCAAGAAACTATGAAGGGAAGCACCGCAATTTCACAGTGGAGTGGTTTCTTGTGGGAAAAAGAAATCCAGGGCACCAGAAAGGAGGATGAAGTGATGGTTTTATCCAATAAGAAATCACCTCCCTTAGACCTCCAAAAGAAAGGTTCTAAAAAATCTTACTGCAGTATTCCTTTTGAAACTAAAACCAAAGCTGATGAACTTGTAGCAATGCACAATCTTTAATTGTGCTGGTCTTAAATATTTTATTTCTTGTTTGGGGAAGGACATCTGACTCAGTTACTCTATCCTTTATTCGGTAGCTTTCTAACAGGTTTAATTTCATTTATTGTTTAATGGCCATGTTCTTTAAGTACAGGTTTTGCATAAGGAAAAAGAGGCAGTATAATTGAAAATTAAGAGTTGCAAGAAAATTAGTGCAGCTCCACTGACAATTTCTGGTGGGGTAGCTGACTTTGCAAGGGCGCTGACAGAGGAGTCAGCTACCCCACCAGTCTCCAGGGACTGACAGTTCCAACTTCTAAGTTGGAATTGATTCTGTGTGAGTCATTTCTATTCAGGAGAACGTCCACATGTAGGAATATTGAACTAAAATATATAATGCTTAACTTAAAAAAGAAGATCCATATTCATTTGGATCAATGCCAGTTGACCATCTGGGGTTAGGAGCAAAATGATGAGAAGGGCTAGCATCACCACCTGCGCTCTGGATCCTTGCCTATCCTGGCTTGGAAAAAGCTGGTGCGGAAGATTTACAACATGACTTATTGTATTATTTATCTAAAAGATAGAAGTAAAACTTCTTTTGCTATCTTCTTTCCCCTGTGAAAGGGAATAATTTGTCTGGGCATGGTCTATTTCAGCTTGGGCCATGACGTGACAATGAAAAAGAACAGAACAATTGCACATTTTTCTCCCCATTAAGGGTGTTGGAGTTTGATATCCATTCACTGACTTTTCCTTCCAGGCAGTTCCTCAGCATACTATTATTTGATTTGGCAGCCGTGTCTTAAAAGAAGCAGATTAAACAATGTGTTCAGAGGAAGTCAGCCTACTTGAAAAGTTACATAAGCAACAAGGTGCTGCAACTAACATGTGCAAGCTGTTGGATGATCTAAGAGTTGGCCCGGGCATGGAAAGGCTTGCTAACTGAAGTCTAAAAGTCAAGTCAGCCTGAGTTGGTATCACCTGGAATATCAGACTGGATTCTTTTCCATATGTGAAATTGGTCAGAAAAAATCAACAACCCAAAAACATAATTGGTAAGATGTGGAAGCATGAATAAATAACCCAGATTGAATCTGTCTTTTCTTATAAGGCTTATGTTATCTGAACCTGTCAACTGTAAGCCTCTGTAACTTTTCTTTTGCTAAACAATCTGGAGACAGTCTAACCTGCAGATGGGACAGGCATTAGCATTGACAAACAGTATGCAGCATATTTACACTGGTTTGTATTTAAACAAGTTGTCATTGCTGCAGCGTTTTCAAATTAGCCATTTGTGAAAGCAGGGAAGAGAAGTAAGAATCCAGAGTTGTGTTAACTATCAATTCTGAGATTCCGTTTCCATCCAAAGTCTATGCCAGTTATTAAAATTATTTTGTTCCATTGAGTCCAATGGCTTTCTCATCTCAGCCTCCCTCATCTCACAAAAACAGGACACTTTCAGATGCTTCCCTGGGAGGAGCTCTTTGAATGGATAATCACTGGTTGAGTAAGTGGTCATACAAGTGCCTTGAACTCATGTAATAGAATCCATAATAAGTTAAAACTACTCCTCTGAATTGCAGCCAAATCCTATTAGGAATAGTGCAAAACCAACAAGATTAGACTAATGTCATCATAGCATCTAGTGCCAATCAACAAATGAGCTGCTGTATTTTTTACTTTTACTTATTTTTATTTCTATTTCAGGGGCACCTAACTCCACAAGGATTCAAGGCAGCTTACACATAAAAAATAAAACTAAAAACAAGAGAACCAGAAGACAAGACCAAAAAGACCTAAGAACAAAAAAACAAATCAAAGGAGCTCAACCACTGTCCTGGTATGACACATGAGAGAACAACCAAATCTTTAGCAGTTTGTTCAATGTTGAATGGGAGTGTTATAAATTTATAAGGGGCATCTTTACTTAAGGCTAGAACCATGACAGAGAAGGCACTTTTCCTAGACCATGCAACATATGCCCAGAAAATAGCCAGCACCTGGGATACTGTCATTCTGTCTCTTTAAATCAGGGGTGTCAAACTCGAGTCATTGCATCAGCATCATGTGACGTATCAGGACTTTTTCTGCCTTCGCTAAACTGGTATGGGCATGACCAGAGCATGATGCATCCATCCCGAGGGCCATGAGTTTGACAGCCCTGCTTTAACCCTCTTTTCACCCAGCATGCTGGGTGGGGTGGGGAGAAGAAGGTATATGTTTTTGTGTGTAGGAATAAAACAGCCAGAAAGTGTTAATTTTCTCTAGCAGCACTCACAAGGAGTAATGGGATTCATAGAAGCAGCATTGAGGAAGAGTGAAGTAGTGCCTAGTAATTATCTCACTCTGTCCCAAGTCATTAAGAAATATGATAAAAACTGCTTCTATACCAAAACCTATCCTGAAATAATCTGCTTCTTCTAGGGTCCTCTGGAACTGAAGCCAAATCAACTTCTCTATCATCTTCCCCAGAAATGGAAGATTGGAAACTGGAAGGAAGTTGTCCAGGATAGTTGGATCCATTTTGCAGTACTTATAGTTTCCAGATGGTCTGCAAAGACAGCCTCAAGTAGGCCAAGAACTTTAACAATAAGGTTACAAGACCTTATGAGTCACTGTAGTCAAAGCTCCTACTCCAGAAATGGCCACAACTGACACATCAAATGAAACCAGAGAGAAATCTTCCTGATCACCTCCACTTGTCCATTCAGCAGTAGCACAGATCCAGAAGGATATCAATTTGTAGGCAAGTGCCATTCCTTCACTAGACACCATTGGAGGAATGTGATTAGCTGACAGTTACTTTATTTTGCTTCAATTTAGCTTTAGCCTGTTTTAACCCATAGAAATCCTGACAACCTCTAGGCACGAGGGCAGCACTTCAACAGCATTCTAGCTGGGACTAAGTATCACCATTATAGAGATGCTACATATGATCTGATGACTTTAGCAGCACCTTAACCTGGAGTCGCTACTGATCTGATCTCTCCAGCACTTACTGGAACTGTTCACTTAAATAAAAATGGAAACACTGCAGTCTGGGTGGCTACTGTGGTCACTGTTATTGCTGGATTTCCAACACCTGCTCAACAGATTCCCCAGATTTGTTTAGATGGATCACATCCCTTTTCACACTGAGGTTTGCACACAGAGTTGTACTTCAGGTAGATTTATCCAGGAGATAAAAATAAAATTAAACTAAGAAGTCCTCTGAGTCGCACTGAAGTCCTACAAATTTTATGAGGACCTCAATTTAATTTTTTTAAGTAATAGGGTATGCCATAGCCTTGAGCTCTCATTCCTTTTTTGCCACCTGAAAGTTCTTGCCCACCAATTGATGACATCTGTTTATTTTGGCTGCCTTGTGTTCCCTTACACACCATATGGGTTAAAGTTAGCTTTATTGATTGATGATTGAGAGTGACCTCATCAAATTTATGTACTAGTACTAGATTTTACCATGCCACAATCATAAAGGATACTAGTAACTGGTTACGTTTTTGCTGGGCCAAAAATGTTAGACATACGTTTTTAACACAGGTGGCAGACATTTTAACTGCCAGATTTTGCTTATAGATGTGAGATTTCCTGGTGATCCAGGTCCAACCTCGTTTACCTCCTCAAGAATATCCAAGGCAGCTAAATGTTTCCACTCAGCTAAGGGAAAATTCATTTCATTTCACAATGGTTACTCTGATTATTGCCATGCATCACATAATTTTCTCCTAAAAGGACAATTCAACAGCCACTTTTGTAGAGGCTTTTGGAGGCTATTCAAACTGTGAGTTTCTTATTTAAATGAAATGGCTGTTAAAGGCATGTGAACAAGGTCATTGAAATGAACTCCATTGATAAAATGCCACTCAAACTCATATCATGTACTAGTCACTCCTCTGTGTAAATAGTAATATAAAAATATTCATATGCTTTTGATGCATATTATCCAATCCTTCCATTATGTACCATGAGCTTGAAGCAAAGAACTGTTATGTATGCTACTGTTTAACCAAAATATCCATTTACTTTTGGGTAACAGCTTTTATGCAATAGAACAGGTTACTTTAAATTTAAGTAAGGTGTAAAGTGAGTACTTCATTTCAACACTTTTCTTATTAACTAAAACTCTAAAAGAGCTTGTCTTTCAATGGTGAATAATTATTAACAGTGTGCTTCAGCATTGCTTGGAGCACGGACATATAGTTTGAGAAAGCTGGATAGCTTGATTTGCTATTATTGGTTTACTTGCCCAAGAAGTGCTTTCTACATTGTTTTGCTCTGATTCCGTGCCAAATAACAGTGCCAGGCTACTATGTTTGTTAATTCCCATTCTCAGGATACTCGTTAGTTGGTGTCATACTTGCTCAAGTGAAACATTGAGGTTTAATTAGGTCTACATTCTCCTCAGTTTCATTTTGCAATATAGCTTGGTTTATACAGGTAAACCTTTTATTTCTGTAAAAAAATTTACATTAGTCAAGTAACATTTCACCTACCTGATGTGCAGATCCAACGGAGTCATGCTGCTTGGACATGACATCTGTCCAAAGCCCCTGGAGGCCCTGCTTCAGTTCCATACAGCTTCTAAAAAGAGAAATTTATTTAGCAGTAGTAGTCCTTTTCTGCCCCACTTCTTTTTCACCCCTCTAGAGTCTAGAAATCCTTTGGAGAAACTAAAATGCTGAGAATAACCATGGCTTTGATCTGAATCACATCTCAGAATTCTTCAAAATAAATCAGTTTGGCTGGTTTTAAGAGAAAAGAAAGGAGGGAGAGAAAAAGTGAAAGGTATTTTAGTTGGTGAGAGAAAGACAAAAGTAAGAAGACAAAAGAAGGAAACTAGGAGAGAGAAAAAGTGGGAGGCGTGTCTTTGCCTATAGCATCCAGAAATAGACTCTTGAGGGCAAGCAACCTGTAATCACTTACCCGGTAAAAGCTTTACATTTTGACCCATGTTCTGCTTTAAATCTGACACTGTAGAGCAAACCAGGTGGTGTGATTTCCCTAATGTGGCCAGAGAGGCCAATAACAATCATCCTTAACTATTTGCAAAGTAAGTTCATTTTCAATTAAGTAAAAGCCAAGACAGTGTAGACATTGTTTGTGGAAAACCCACAACCCACCAGGGATCCTACACAATGTCAGAAGAAAAGCAGAGTTAACCACTGAAACAAACGAACAAAAGAACAGGAGTGGCTTCCGGCATCTGGCATGTACCCCCTATGGACTTTGATAATGAGAATATTGGTGAGAATTGAGCTCAGCAGAGGAAGCTCATTGAGCTAATATTTGTAGGCCCAGAGGCAAATAAGAGGAGAACAAAAGGTAGTATTGTTCCAAATCCTCACTGGGTAGAAAGGCAGGGGTAGCTACAGAGCCTGGAGTGTTGATGGCAAGCTATCTATCTGCAAAAACACAGAAGGAGAACCATAGTAACATTAGGAATGCTTGAAATGTATTATTTCCCCAGGAGGAGAAATTCTCTCTATGGCACAGAACTGTTCATGAACGCAACGGGTGCAGAATCAGTGGATGGTGGGATAACGTAACACTAATTATCTTGCCATGCAATCCTGCGTGACTCAAGTAGCAAACAAAATAAGCTACCCAATACCTCAATATTGATCTCTGGGGCTGCATAAATACAACTGTACACAATTAATTTCCAATAGTGTAAAAGTACATCTGTACAAGTATCAAATTACCATCTTTATTTCTCAAGGAAAAGACAATAGAATCAAAGGACATAGTCTTGCTTTCACTGGCATGGTTTATTCGTGGAACTGAAGGCACATAATGGTCTTAAAGGTCATAAAGGGCATTTTCCCCTTGCCAAAATACAACCAATAGAATCTTTATTTACAATAAAGAAAAGTAATTCACAATGGTATATTAAAGATCAATCTGCAAGAAAATAATAAATCCTAATCAGATAGCGATGCTGGTGGAGGGGGCACCAATTATTTGAAGAGGATATCATAATCTAGATGCTACCTTGCAAAAGGTCCTCTTCATTTTTCATCATATAGAGTGGAAGAAGTGGTTTAGAAGCTGGATATGGTTCCAGCATAGCTTCAGACTAGAGTAGCTGCTTCTTTAGTTGGCTTCCCGCCAAAGCTAAAATCCTGAAATCAATGAAGAAACAAATTAATAACAATTGGAGGTGGCACCCACTGTACATATAGAAAGTGAATGAATGAATGAATAAATAAATATTATTAGCTCTTTCAAATACTAGAGATTTGAGGTCTTGCATAATAACAGAATAACAGAGCTGGAAGGGTCCGTGTTTTCTAGTCCAACCCATTGCTCAAGCAGGAGATCCTATGCCATTTTAGGCAAATGGCTATCCAATCTCTTCTTAAAAACCTCCAGTATTGGAGCACCCCCAACCTCTGAAGACAAGCCATTCCACTGATTAATTGTTCTGACTGTCAGTAAACCTTATTTCTAGGCTGGTTTTCTCCTTGATTGTTCCCATTCATTGCTTCTTGTCCTTCAGATAATTTAGAAAATTGGTTGACCTTTATGGCAGTTCCTCAAATATTGAAACACTACTACCATGTCACCCTCTAGTGTTTCTTTTAACTAGACTAGACATACCCAATACCTGTAACCATTCTTCATATATTTTAGTCTCCAGCCCCTCAATATCTTTTTTATATTGTGGCAACCAAAACTGGATGCAATATTCCAAGCGTGGTCTTAATCAAGGCATTATAAAGTTGTACTAATGTGTTGTGTGATCTTGATTCTATCCCTATCTTAATGCAGATTAGTATTGCTGGTTCATATTTAAGTGGTTGCCCACTAGGACTCCTCTTGCAGTTACTGCTTGTTGAGCCAGATATTTACTTTCTCTATTCTTGTGCATTTGTTTTTTCTTGCCTAATTGTAAAACTTGACTCTTCTCACTATTGAACTTCATTTGGTTGGATAGAGCTCAGTGTTCAAGTCTACCAAGATCCTCCTATCTTGGTAGACTTATCTTCTGGAGCGTTGGCTATTCCTGCCAACATGGTATTATCTGCAAATTTGATGATTTTCCCTTTTATCCCCTCATGTAAATATTTTATGAAGATGTTGAAGAGTATTGGACCTAAGAAAAAATCTTGGGGTACCTCACTGCATGCTTTCCTCCATGTAGCTGTAGTTCCATTAAGGACTACACATTGAGTGCAGTTGGTCAGCCAGTTACTAATCCATCTGGTAGTGATACTATCTAATCCAGATTTTGAAACTCCTTGAAATTTCCTAGCCTAGTGTACATTCTAATATTCTAGCACAAAGTAACCACAAGACAAATTACCTTTTTTAAAAAATCAGTGCACATATCAAAGAAGTGCAAAAGTATTTAATATTTACAGGCAATCTTTCAAATTCTTCTATTCGTCATCTCATCAAAGAAGATAAAAGAGGACCTGCTTCAGAAGGGGGGAAAATGACCAGGACTAACATAATTGCAAACAGAAAAAGGACATCTCAGTTGCCAGGTGAGGGTTGAAGAGCATCAGATTAAAAAGCAGAGGAGTAAGACATCATCCTGTAAACAGGTTGAAGCAAATAAATGATTCAAAAACTCTTTATCTGTGAAGGAGATGAATAAATTGAAAATCATACAAAATGGAATGCTGAGGGTGACCAATATGGGGAAAGATTTGTTACAGCCCCAACCAGACAAATCCATATGGAAATGGGATTTTGTATTCCTTCATAGTGCAGCTATGCATTCTATGCAAAGTATTCAGTAACACCTGTACAATAGTGCTTACTACTAATAGTGCCTTTGGGAATTTTGGGAAAGTTAATTCAGATGAAGAGCAGAGCTCTCTGGTGCAAAACTGCAGTACTTGCAAAGGGATATAATTTTTCAGGAATTTTTGTGGACATAGAAAGCCAATTACTCTCTTTATAGACAGACTATTTTGCCTTTTCTTTGGGGAAAAATGTTTCATTTCTAAGTATTTATATATTCCACTTTAAAAATGCAAAGCGTTAAAGAACAGAAATAAAAACCCAGCCAAGAAATCTAAGAGATGAGCATAAAAGAAGAAAATCTAATATTACTATTGTATTCTGACCTGCTAAAATGAAAATCAGTGCAGTGTAACACATTTTTGTTTGTCGCTAATGGAGAAAACAATCAGATTTAATCACAAAGAGGACCTGAGCACCTGCAACTCTATCATATACTCTCTTGCATATTTAATTAAATAAGCACTAGGATGTAAATTGATCTACATAGCTATGGTTGCTGAATAATCAGTTACATAAGCAATGTTTCAAAAGCATTCATTTACTCCCAGCATCTGCATATCTACACAAGATTTTTTTTTTGCTTTCCAAACAGTTTTCTTAAGCTTTCCTTACTACTATCTCAGCATTCTGTATAAGATGTTCCAATTTATGTATAGTTATAACCTAATGCACCAGTCTGGGTTCTAAAAGAAGTGTAAAGTGTTTCCTCATGAGTGGGAAATTTGCCTGAGACCTTGGTTGTAGTCTGATTCAAGATGCACCTGGTTTTCTGAGGAGCTTTGGAACATGAAGTAGAAGAAGAGATGCCTAGAATACACTTGGAAGAAGACAAAAAGTAAATAGAACTGGACATGAATAAAAGCCTATATTCAGTTCTACACTGTGGTGATAAAAAGTAATGTATTTTGTTATCTGTGTCAATAGAATGGAATGGAACAGAAAGGAAGGGAAGGGAAGGGAAGGGAAGGGAAGGGAAGGGAAGGGAAGGGAAGGGAAGGGAAGAGTTCTATTCTAACTACTGTTATTGAAGTTTACTTTAAATGTTCACTGTGATTTCCCCAAACTCAACCACTTAAATTATCTCTGTCCTATTTTTATTAATGTAATATCAAATTTGTTCTCAAGATTGATATGTCTGCCTGCCCGCTCATCCATCCATCCATCCATCCATCCATCCATCCATCCATCCATCCATTATCTATCTATCATCACCAATACATAAATATTGTTTCTCATTGCCTTGTGCACAAGAAGCACAAGAAGCCTTGTGCTTACAAATGCAGTCTAATGCAATAGGATTAATTTGCTCCTGCAAACATCCTGTGTGATTGTGTTTTTGTACATAAAAATGAAATGTTATAATTCACATCAGAAAGAAGACAGAATTCTTCAGTTTTCATTTTTTAAATTTGTCAACAAATGTCTGAATCCTCCTAACAATATATCCAGATTCTAAACAGATTAGTAAATATCATCATAATCAAATGTGAGTAAAGAGCCACTGTTTGCTTTAGTACTTCCTGTTTCTTCATTGTGTGACAGTGTATAAATCACTTTAGATGAGAGTGGCAAACTAACTCTGCCTCTTGTTGAAATGTCTTTTTCAGGCAGCTATGACAACTGCAAGAAACATATAAGAATATCCAGATTTACAATTCTTCACTGACTCACTGTGATGTTTTACCTAGCAGAAGAAAAATTCAAGGAGACTCTTAGAAGAATTGATTATGACCCTGATGTAGGAGAAGAAGAGGCAGAGTCTGAGGGGGTGGAGTCAAGAGATGCTCTGCCTAGAACTGTTAAGAGTCCAAAAATATTCCAAATCCAGCTCCGCTTGAATTCCATTGACTCTTACCTAGTGCCAATTTAGTGCTGTTGGTTAGTTGACTAGATTCTTGTGTATAGGATGAGCAATAAATCTTCTTTACAGGAACTTAATGTATGGTCCTGATTCTGTGTGCCTGACATGTGCAGGTCAAATGCAGAGGTACCTTTAAACCAGGGGTGAAATCCAGCAGGTTCTGGCGAACCTGTAGCGGAAATTTTGAGTAGGTCAGAGAACCAGCAAATACCACTTCTGGCTGGCCCCAGAAGGGGGTGGGAATGGAGATTTTGTAGTCTCCTCCCTGCCTTACCCACCAAGCCACACCATGCCCACCAAGCCACACCATGCCCACCAAGCCACACTGACAGAACCAGTAGTAAAAAAAAAATGGATTTCACCACTGCCTTAAACCATGCTTTAATATATTGTCTCTCTTTAGTCTATAAATTAACTAAACAAAACAAAACAAACTGTGATTCAGTGTCATATTCAGTGTTTTGTTCATTTCTAATATAAGTGGAATATAGTTAAATTCGTGGTTGAGATGACTGGAATATTTTCTTTGAGGGAAATAGCATATTAGGTTAGAGGGAATCTTTCCTTACCTTAAAATTCAACTTAATCAACAAGGTTGTTTTTCTATGTATCATACATTTTATTGTACTATGTGAATTTTCCCCTATTTCTCTTCTAAAATAGTTCACTTCAGAATATTGAACTAATTAAGTTTTATTAGACAGATAACATTTGACTAGTTTGATGGTATATAGACACAAATATTTTTCAACTTAGCTTGATGAAATTTATACCCTGATTGGCCTGCTAAAGAAAACCTCTTCATCTGAAGAGCATCTAGGGATATATTTTGAGTTGAACTTTAAATATCAGCCTTTCTTCTGCCAGCCATATCCAGAGGAGTATGCACAAAATGGCTCCAACTATATAAAATGAAAAGAAACTTTAGTATTCAGATACTGTACAGATGATCATAAATATCCATCAAATCAATCTATAAGCATATCATAGTCATAATGATTTAGACATTGACTAAAATAATATAGATCATCACCATTGAATATCATACACAGGAAGGATAATAAAGCTTAAAAGCAAAGATGACAAATAAGTTTCATGTCAGGCCAAATAGATTTGTCTGCTGGGCAGACCAATTGTCCTGCAGTTTTCTCTATCAGTTCTCATTCTCAGAAAGGAAATAATTTGGGAGAAATGTTTCTTGCAATGTTTTTCAGTTAATTAATTTAGAGGAGGCTGAGAGAGAGATGTGCATGAATCTCCAGGGGTTCTTTTTCTCCAAAATCATTTCTCCAGCAATCTGTAATCCCCCTGTTTTTCAGGGTTCAGTGAAATTCCAAGGGAAAACTTGCTGGGAGAACATTTTCTATTGTCTTCTGAATCCAACAGGATAACTCTGTCCTGGCAAGAATTTTGAAGAGGTTCTCCTGGAGAAGTTCAGAAAAATCATTCACCCAAGCCAGTGAACAGAAATTTGTTAAAGTTATATACATTTCTGTGCACAAGCTGGCAGTATAGTACTTTTTGTTTCCAGTGGAATTTTATGGCATTTTCAGGGGAAATGATGGCAAGCTCTGTTTCCATGAAGCTTGGTACTTAATTAACACAATTCCAAGGAACTGGAGGTATCCTTAGAATATGGTTGTAAAATTATAACATTCAAAATTTTAAATTCAAAATAAATTACTCATGGGATTTTTTTTATGCCTAGCACAATATTTGACATAAAGTGTTACAAACTATACATATTTTAGACCAAAGCTTTATACAGATTATAGCAAAATAGATAATTGTCTGCTTAGTAAATATATAAACGGTGGTTTAATTCTTGTTTGAATAGATCATAATGAATCTGGATGTTTTGTGAGTCCTCTTGGTTGTTCTAATTCTAAATCACTTCTGATACAATTTGTTTAGCATATTTTGTTGGCTATTATTGGTTATTTCTTTTAAGAATGGTTTTCATGTCAAATGAACAGCCATAAAAGTAGAATTTATTTATTTATTTATCTAATTTATATAGCCCACCCATTTTGCCAAAACTGACTCTGGGCAACATGCAACAGAGCTAAAAACAATAAATAAGTATCTAAAATCATTAAACCTATTAATTCATATAAAAACATTTTTTTTAAAAAAATATAAAGAACAAATAAGGGAATAATAGACAAAGGGATGTCAAGAATAATGGAGCCACCTCACAAGTTCACCTATCACCCAAATAAATGAATAAATAAAGTTACAGGAAAAGATTATAAAAAAGATTTTGCCAAATTAAAACGCCAATGAAATCAGTGGTCTGTTTCAAAGTTCCCCAATGTTGCTGGATTTGCAGACCAGTGTGTGTTTGTGTGTGTGTGAGAGAGGGAGAGAGAGAGAGAGTGGGAAGGAGGGGATGGTTCCACATGAGTAGTTGGTGAGCGCATGTGCACACAGCTCCATTTGCACAAGTGGCCTGCATAAGCACTTGCCGCTCACATAAATAGAGCACATGCACATGTGCTTATCTGCTGCTCAAGCAAATGAGGATGCTCATGCATGCTTGGTTATGGCCGTTTCCATGGCCTGCTTGCAATTCCCTGACAGCCCACTAGTGGGCTGCGGCCCATAGGTTGGGAACCCCTGGTGCATTTCATCCTAGACTTCTCTAGGATTGTAGCAATTTAGGATTTATCTCTTCTGAATGTTTAATAGAGTTGGCTGTGCACTTTGTGACTCTGCAAGGTCATCTGCAGAAGAGGGTCAAAAATATCAAGATGGTAACCGCAAGCATATGATGAAAATCCCATCAAATTGTAAGTGCTTCATAACATCCTATAAAAAAATAGTCAGGGTTTCTGCCATTTTGACTTTTTTTTACCCTTTTTGCAGATGCCTCATGTTTATGCTTAAAATATATGCACATTCCCTGATGAACGGCTTGTCTAGAAATGCTGACTAAATCATGCAAATCTATGCATAAATTCCAGGCAGGAGAAATAGATCCTAAGGCATTTGACTCATTGCTGCAACTTTTTACAAAATAGTATCATAAGAGAATAAAGACCTACAACACAAGAATGTTTCTTTATACTCAGCAGTTCAGGACTCAAGTGAACAACTGCTCTAAAACAGTTGTTATCCTGAGACATAATCTTTCAAGATTTTTCAGAACTGCTTTTCTTTCCTTGCTCGCAACTATTTTTTTTATTTGCTCATATCTTTTGCTTCCTACCAGAATTGCATCAGATTTGCAAGTAAAATCTTATTATCTTTACCATCTATCATTTGTCTCCTATATCTGTTCTCTCTCTCTCTCTTTCTCATCTCTCTATTATTTATCTATGGGTTTCCAATCAAACGTCTCCTTTATGTACATTTGCATTGTCCCCTGATTTATGTATTACTGACTCAGGGTCAATTTCCTTGCTAAAATGCAACTTTGTCTTTGCTGCAGGCATCCACATTCCATTTTAATGAATGATAAAATAAATTACATACATGTAAGCTTAATTAAAACCGTTGCATCTTTATTATAATTTTGTAGAGATCTTCATTTGAGGATTATTTTCTCTGCCATTAATAGTCAGGCACAAGATAATTTCCAAACTTCCTATATGAAAAGTGAGACAGATCACCTTATTACTCTTAGGTCTTTAACCTCAAAAGTAAAGATACCAATCTGTGTTGTCCTATTTTAAGATTTCCCTTTACTACTTAAAAACCTTCTCTAACATTTCATCAGCTCTGTTTGCCATATCATTTGTCTGGGGAAATCATAGGTTCAACACTCTAGAGAAAATAGCATCATAACAGGAGCACTTTTTTGCAGACATTTTGGCCTCTGACAAAATGTTGTTGACACACTTTCAATTTCATCTAGTGAATTATATCATATGAATACAGAACATCTTTGACCTGAGGTGCCCTTTACTTTGATAATGGACAATTATACTTCCTTTAAAAAAAAAAGTATTTTTCCATTATAAAAGACCAACTTTTTTTTGTTCTTGCTCCTCAGTTCCTTAACTGCTATACTGTTTAGAGCAATGCATCAAATTGTGGTAAAAGCTACAGATGGTGTAGCAAATACTGTTCTGCTTGCTTGCTTGCTTGCTTGCTTGCTTGCTTGCTTGCTTATTTATTTATATATATATATATATATATATATATATAAATATATATATATATATATATATATATATATATATATATATATATATATATATATATATATATATATATATATATATATATATATACCGCTCTTCTCCCGAGGGACTCAAGGAAGTGCATAGCCAACTTAAAACACAGAAATATAAAATTTAAAACAATTTTAAAAAATATTAAATATCTTGGCTCACATCAATTAAAATGAAATTACCCCATTAAACATTTAAAATTACGAATTGGCAATTCAAATTAAAACTTTTTTTTAAAAAAAAAAATTAGGCTAGCCCGGCTCGATGAAATAAAAGCATCTTGAGGGCCCAGTGGAAGGTGCTTAAGATGGAAATCCTCCGTATCTTGGGGAGCAATTCGTTCCAGAGGGCAGGAGCCCCCACAGAAAAGGCTCTCACCCTGGGGGTCGTCAGCTGACATTGCTTGGCTGATGGCACGCAGAGGAGCCCCCGTCTCTGGGAGCGAGTTGGTTGGTGGGAGGCTATTGGTAGCAGCAGGCGGTCTTGTAAATATCCAGGCCCTAAGCCATGGAGCACTCTAAAGGTTGCAACTAATACCTTGAATTGCACCCGGAGGACCACTGGGAGCCAGTGCAGCTAGCACAGGAGAGGTGTTACATGGGAGCTCCATGACCCTCCCATAACCACTTGTGCGGCTGCATTCTGGACCAGTTGGAGCCTCCAGGTGCTCTTCAAGGGGAGCCCCATGTAGAGAGCATTACAATAGTCCAGGCAGGAAGTGACGAGGGCATGATCTCTAATCTCTTTTATCTCTTTTATCAGGTCCGCCTGATACGCCAGTTGCGGCCCTTTCTAGATCGGGACTCCCTGCGCACAGTCACTCAGGCGCTCGTCACGTCTCGCTTGGACTACTGTAATGCTCTCTACATGGGGCTCCCCTTGGGATGCATCCGGAGGCTTCAACTGGTACAGAATGCGGCCGCGCGGGGGATTATGGGAGCGACAGGGCGCTCCCACGTGACACCTCTCCTGCGTGAGCTGCATTGGTTGCCGGTTGATTTCCGGGTGCGTTTCAAGGTGTTGGTAATCACCTTTAAAGCGCTCCATGGCTTAGGACCAGGGTACTTACGGGACCGCCTTCTGCCACCTATTGCCTCCCACCGGCCGGTTCGCTCCCACAGAGAGGGCCTCCTCAGGGTGCCGTCAGCCAGACAGTGCCGGCTGGCGACCCCCAGGGGGAGAGCATTCTCTGTGGTAGCCCCCACCCTCTGGAACGATCTCCCTCCAGATCTGAGAACTATTGCTGACCTCCGGACTTTTCGTCGGGCGTTGAAGACCCATTTCTTCCAACTTGCCGGACTTGCCTGATCCCTCCTATTTTTAAATATTTTAAATTTTAAATTATTTTAAATTATGTAAATTTCTAGAGTTTTAGTTTTATTGATATATTTACAGCCTAAATTTATATGGACTTTTAGAACATTTTAACTTACTATATTGTTATTGGTTTTAAATTGGCTGTTCACCGCCCTGAGTCCGGTAGGAGAAGGGCGGTATAGAAATTCGATTAATAAATAAATAAATAAATAAATAATGCTTGATCTCTAATGAAATGATCTATCTAATGAAAAAGGTATTATTATGATCATTACTGGTATTATTTGCAAAAACAAAGACTTGCAAATAGAAACAGAAAGATTATGGCAAAAGAAAGCAAAGATAGTGCCAATAGTAATAGGTACTTTAAGTACAATCCAAAAACAACTGGAACATCCCATTTGAACAGCCCTGGCATTGATAGAATCAGCACCAGTCAATTGCAAAGGACAGCTTTTTACTTGGTTGGAACAATTGTTATTATGACATGTGGATAATCTATACAGTAGTTAGATTTACAGAGTAAGACTGGTGTAAACGTAACAATTCAAGTTCTTATCAAAGATCAAAGAATTATTACTGTTACTATTATTTATATCTCATTTTTCTCAGACAGATCCCAAGTTTCATTTCTTCACTGTGACCATTAAAGTTTCAAATTACGAATAAAAAAATATGATTCTCTACATAACTACATCTAAAAAACAAATAAATTTGAACTTGAACCTTTATAATATCCTTTAGAAACCCTCCTTTATTTGATTTCTGAACCAGATATCCAGCTTGGCTCATTTTGGAAGTAGAGATGCAAATCTAGAAATAATTATCCTATTTTAAACAGAACTTCAACACTGAGATAGGGAAGGTCAGTGTCATATGAGCTAGATGCCAATCTGATCGGTACGTGCAGGTACTCCTCAGCTTGCCGGTCTAGAATTGGGAACAAAATCTTAGTTATTGAGGGAAATGATTGTTAAGCAAGACGGCCTCAGGTTTGCTTTACACAATGTCTGTAATCCTGATATTCCCAACTGAGATGGTTAAGCAATCTCATGAGTCATTAATTAGATGAAGTGAAAGGGCTGCTTGCCAAAAGGAATCTCAGCTCTATCTGAGTTTCCTTCCCAGCAGGCAGCACATTCACTCCCCTTTTGAGTATTCTATTAAGTATTTTAAGTGTTCTATTCTCTTCCGTTCTGCTATGTCCTGTTCTATTCTCTTCTATTCTTTCAGCTCCAACTTTTCTCCTTTCACTCCCCTTTCAACTCAGAGATTCCCTTCTGGCAGGCAGCCATTTCAGCCAGCTCCCAGAGATGAGAGGGAGTTGATTTTCTGGGAAAAGTGGCAGAGAAGATTGCAAATGATAATCATATGATTGTGTGGCACTTGACAACTGGTTGTAAGAGTGTACAGGTTGCCAAGCACCCAGATCAAGATCATGTGACAACAGGAGGTGGTGGATTTCCGGTCATCAACAGGTTTCCGGTTCCGGTCATCGGGTTTCCGGTTCCAGTCATCGTGCTAGCATAAAGGACACTTTCCAAGGCTGTCATAATTTAAGACTATTGTTAAACAAATGGTTGTAAATCGAGGACTACCTGTAATGTTTAGAATATAGTCATAGGTCCTATACATAATATTTTTAGAGTGGTCTTCTGATGTCACATCACGGTTACTTCTACAAAGTTTGGAAAATCAAAGAACGGTTGCGCCAAACTTTATTAAAAATTCCATAATTGATGCCACATATAAGCATCAAAGAACCACAATTCTCAGTGCATTCACTTGTGGTATACAGTATTTGAGTCCCTAGTTTAATTATAGTTCTGCTTCTGACATATGTATGGGTAAGAGCAACAAAAGAAAACAAATAATTAAATTTTCCTCAAACAGCACTCTGTTTGAAATGTACTAATTTAAATCTACCGAGCAAATAATTGTTAGTGTTTAGTTACCTAATAAAGAAGCAATCCGCCTGCTAAAGTTAATGTTGCAATTTATTTGAGATAAGCAATAGGATTTCTGCTGTGACTTACCTAGGAATACAGGTTCATTCAAAAGTTATAAATCTTGTTTCCTGCTGAAAATCAATGAAATTTGAGATTGCTTAACTTTATTCATAGTATTAAACCTAACAAAAGGATTAACATTTAAAAAGTTTAAATTCTCAGTCTAGCCCACAGTCTAGAGACCTGGTGTTTCCTACCCAAGCATTTACCATGTCTGATTTTGTTTTGCATTTCTAAAATCAGCCAATGTTGCCTGGATATTGTCACCTCTTATAATATGCTTTAAATTAGTTTGCCGTATATTTCAGAATATTTATTGCTTTATGCTATTTCTTTCTTTTCCATACAGTATACTTTATATGCCTATTCATATGAATCCATGGCTCCAGTTAAAAGACCCATCCATCTCTCAAAGATACAACTGCCCTGTACTACCAATTGTAACATTCTACTGAAGTTTTTAAACAATCCACAGATTATGGAACATCTCATTGGAAGAATCCTGCTAAGGCAAAACTGATCTTCAAATGTGAATTCTAACAAATCATAATGTTTGAACAAAATAGCAAAAGTTGGAAGCAGTCTTCAGAAACTGATAAATAACCTCATTTCTAACAACATACAAGCTACTCAAAAGGTATAATTGCAAATTTTATTTATTAATTTAAAATATTTAAGTACTGTAACCATCCCTCTTTCAGCCAACTCTGAAATCAGATCAGATCAGCTCTTTGATTGGATTGGCCTCCCAACTCTCAGCTGATTTGATCTCAGCTGTTTTGTGCAGGACTCTGCTGCTTGCTGCAAAGAGGTAAATTGCTGGAGCAGATTTTTTCTCCCTTGCCCTAATCAAGCTATGCTGAAAACGAAAATGAAAGTAAAGCAGGCTGTTTGCTGCAATGAGGCAAAATTGCTCAGAGGCAGAGGCAGATTTCTTTTTCTTCTTTTCTTCACCAAAAAAGGTAGGTGCATCTTATACTCTGAAAAATACAGTAAGTAAAGATGAATTCAATTCAGCAAAATTGTTAAAGATGCTGGAATACAGATTAAAAATGATGATTTGATAAAGGCAGTAGCACCAGAAGAAAACTATCAATATGGGAATTTTGGAAGCTTCTAATTTATTACAGAATCAAATAAAAGAAAATACTTCTATAAATACATCAGATTAGTTCAGAAACTTTTGAAATCAAAAACAATTGGTGAAAACATCATTAAAGAAATTAATACCTGGGCAACCCCTGTTACTTGATATACCGTACAGCAGGAAAAATTGACTGGACCTTTATGGAACTTGATAACTTGGATTGGAAGACAAGAAAATAATGACAATTGCTTTGCACCAAAAAGTAATATTGGTGGACTGTATTTGCCAAGAACTGAAGGGAGTAGAGGATACCTACAGGTGAAATAAACCTCAAGTATGGCCTGAATGATTACATTAAGAGTAGCAAAGAACCCTTGCTGAAGGCAGTCAATCAAGGGGAACTCTTGAAAACAACAAAGGTGAAGGCTGAATATAAAAAAGGAACAATTGAAAACCGATTTGCTAATTGGAAGAACAAACCAATGCATGTTAATACTTAAAGATAAGGAATCTTGAAGGCAAAAATTGATTGTTTTTGCTCAAGAATGAACTTTGCAACTAAGGAAGGGAAAAATACAAATGTAACAAGGAATTGCAAATGACAGCTTTGTAGTGAAAAGGAAGAAAAAATTGACCACTTGATCAGTGATTGCAGTAAAAATTTCACAAATTGATTACAAACAGTGTCATGACCAAGTTTTCAAAATTTTATTGAAAATGTTGCCTGAGGTATGGATTCAAATGGTGTAAAAAGTACTGGAAACATCAAATTAAAGTTTTGGAAAATGAGCAGGTTAAGATCTTATGTTTTAAAATTAAAACAGATGGAACTTGTTCATAACATGTCTGATATAATACAATGAAAAGAAGGAAGTTTCATTCATTGATGTTGCTATACTGGGTGATATGTGGACTGATGTGTAGACTGATGAAAATCATTTGGAAAAAAATTACGAAATACTAAGATTCGTAGATTGAAGTTGAGTGTTTATGGAAAAAGAAACATGTTGTTATACCAGTTTTGATTGAAGGTCTCAGAACAATACCTAAAGGATTCCCTCGATGTCTGGGACTATTCAATTTACTAGAACTGAACACTATTTTTACAAAAAAAAATCTATCATTGGAACTGCCTATATTCTTAGATGGTATCTTAATAATTTTTAAGTCCTGGGTTAGAACGTGAATTATTAAGTTTCCACCAGTCTTAAACTGAGTCTAGCTATAGATTACCCATGTATAATAATAAAAAAACCCAGTGTATTTGGGGGATTATAGAAATGGAAACAAACAGAATCTGCCACCCCAAATTTATGGTACATTGTATTGCCATATAGGTTTATATGGGCCTTGCCATATAGGTTTATATGGGCCTTGCTGAAGTTACTGCTGGTTAGGGAATTGTAGTCCCAATGGAACTGGATCCCATTCGGTTGGAGAAGACTGGTTTATATAAAGATTGTTGCATTCTATATACAGTGGGGCAAAAAAGTATTTAGTCAGCCACCAATTGTGCAAGTTCTCCCACTTAAAAAGGTGACAGAGGCCTGTAATTGTCATCATAGGTAGACCTCAGCTATGAGAGACAAAATGAGAGAACAAATTCAGACAATAACATTCTCTGATGTGGAAAGAATTTATTTTCAAATTATGGTGGAAAATAAGTATTTGGTCAATATCAAAAGTTTATCTCAATACTTTGTTATATATTCTTTGTTGGCAATGACAGAGGTCAAACGTTTTCTGTAAGTCTTCACAAGGTTGGCACACACTGTTGCTGGTATGTTGGCCCATTCCTCCATGCAGATCTCCTCTAGAGCAGTGATGTTTTGGGGCTGTCGATGGGCAACACGGACTTTCAACTCCCTCCAAAGCTTTTCTATGGGGTTGAGATCTGGAGATTGGCTAGGCCACTCCTGGACCTTGAAATGCTTCTTAAGAAGCCACTCCTTCATTGCCCAGGTGGTGTGTTTGGGATCATTGTCATGCTGAAAGACCCAGCCACATTTCATCTTCAATGCCCTTGCTAATGGAAGGAGGTTTGCACTCAAAATCTCACAATACATGGCCCCATTCATTCTTTCCTGTACATGGATCAGTCGTCCTGGTCCCTTTGCAGAGAAACAGCCCCAAAGCATGATGTTGCCACCCCCATGCTTCACAGTAGGTATGGTGTACTTTGGATGCAACTCAGCATTCTCTCTCCTCCAAACACGACGAGTTGTGTTTCTACCAAACAGTTCTACTTTGGTTTCATCTGACCCAATGATATTCTCCCAATCCTCTTCTGGATCATCCAAATGCTCTCTAGCAAACTTCAGACGGGCCCGGACATATACTGGCTTAAGCAGGGGGATACGTCTGGCACTGCAGGATCTGAGTCCCTGGTGGTGTAGTGTGTTACTGATGGTAGCCTTTGTTACGTTGGTCCCAGCTCTCTGCAGGTCACTCACTAGGTCCCCTCATGTGGTTCTGGGATTTTTGCTCACTGTTCTTGTGTTCATTTTGACCCCACGGGGTGAGATCTTGTGTGGAGCCCCAGATTGAGGGAGATTATCAGTGGATTTGTATGTCTTCCTTTTTCTAATTATTGCTCCCACAATTGATTTCTTCACACCAAGCTGCTTGCCTATTACAGATTCAGTCTTCCCAGCCTGGTGCAGGTCTACAATTTTGCTTCTGGTGTCCTTCGACAGCTCTTTGGTCTTCACCATAGTGGAGTTTGGAGTGTGACTGTTTGAGGTTGTGGACAGGTGTCTTTTATTCTGATAACAAGTTCAAACAGGTGCCATTAATAGAGGTAATGATTGGAGGACAATGGAGCCTCTTAAAGAAGAAGTTACAGGTCTGTAAGAGCCAGAAATCTTGCTTGTGTGTAGGTGACCAAATACTTATTTTCCACCATAATTTGCAAATAAATTCTTTCCAAATCAGATAATGTGATTTTCTGGATTTGTTTTCTCATTTTGTCTCTCATAGTTGAGGTCTATCTATGATGTCATTTACAGGCTTCTCTCATCTTTTTAAGTGGGAGAACTTGCACAATTGGTGGCTGACTAAATACTTTTTTGCCCCACTGTAGGTTTTCAGTCTCTTTTCAAATTATTTCTAGTTCAAATATTAATCGGGTTGTCCTGAGCTGAAGTGGTAGTGTTACATCAATTTTGTGCAGGGTGAAATGCTTCCGGTTTGGATGGGATCACCCGATCCGGTAGCGATGGCTGTGGGTGGTACCAGTAGCAAAAATCCTACCCTCCCCCACATGCCCAGCTGAGCTGCACGTTCATCAGAGGCTTATTTTTTTACTTTTAAAAGCATTTTTTCTACAACATTTTTGGCTGAAAAAAATGCTTTTAAAAGTAAAAAAATAAGCCTCTGATGATCACATGGCTCATCTGGGATTGTCAGAGTCTTTTAAAAGTATTTTTTTTTCCTGCTAACTCTTAAGGTTGTAGAAAGTTGACCATGGACACTCAGTCACATTACCCCCCCCCCCCCCAAACACACACAAACACCAAGCCATGCCCACAGAACCGGTAGTAACAAATTTTACATTTCACCACTGATTTTATGTTAATATTATTGAACGCTCTTAGTTTAAGGAAGCTAGAAATAGATCAAGAAAAATCCTGTTGCAAAGTTCAGGTAAGATATATTGCACAATATTTTTGACTAGGAGTAATCTTTCTCTTTTACTGTCTGCCTGACTTTAGTGGCCAGTGATTTCATATCCCCAATCACCTCCCTGTTCCTGCACATGTATCTAGATGCATGACAGTATTACTGTAATAACATCAGCATTTCCCATTCTCATGGGCTACAACCATCACACCAACAGTAGCTTTCAAAACAGGAAGATTTAGAGCATGACAATTGCAGGGATGATACTCTATGGCTAGTTAAGCACACAATGTGCCAGAAATCTTCAGACACAGAGCTAAAAGCATTTATATGCAGCAACCTATTTTACAACCTGAAAGTGAGGAATGTTTCAGAAATACACATGCTAGACCTTTTTTGCACAGAAAGTAGAACAGTCAACATCCATGAAATGCAATTACTTATTCAATCAACTAGGTAACCTATTCCTTATATTTCCCGTCTTCCTTCAGTGCTTCAGACTATGATACCTTGGCATTTGAATCATGAAGTGTAACAGTTGATCTTGAAATAATCAGGATATGTAGTGCAATACCATGATTTGTCAGATTTGCAAGGTTTTGCATTCTCTAGGAATCTTCACCAAGCAGAATGGTAAATGTAGACCAAAAGGATGGTTGGGGGTTAGGAGAATTACTGTAGAGAGTGTTGGAATATCTATTCATACATTCAAGATTTAATTACAGTCTTAATCCTATTGCATTCTCTGTTTCTTTATATGAATTTTTATTCAATTTCTTTGAATATCAAAATATGCCTGAATGCCCACTGAGAACAGAATAAGAACAAGTGAAAGAATATAGCATAAAGCGGGTTAAAAATTTTGATTACAATATGGAGGCTGAACAATAGAAAGTATGCGGTTGAAAAGATTTAAATTTACATTATATATAATCTTAAATAACTTTTATGAAACAAGGTGCCTTTAGTATATGACACAAGTGAAATTGTATAAAATGTATAAAGCTACTTTAGATCTATGTTGGAAATGTGTAGAATAAGAAGGGTCCTTTTATCATACTTGGTGAATGTGTAAAAAAGCTAGAAAAAAATTGGGTTCAGTTGCACATACCGATTCAGAAGTTTTAAAACTCTTCCTCTTAGGACCTCTTTGGTCCTTGCTGATGGGCCAAAACTTGGAAAAAAGTTAAAGATCTTTGTTTTTGTATATGACAACAGAGACAAGATTATTGTATGCACAAAGATAGATTTGGCAGTGAAGAATGGAATTGGTAATAGAACTTGTTGAGGTGACCAAATTGACTTGTTTTACCAAGAAAAAGGCAATACCAATATTTACTGCTGACTGGAAAGTCCTTATGAACTTTTATTGGTATAACAGGGAAAAAAATGAACTTATGGTTTTAACAATTAGTAAGGCTAGGTTAGACAAAGAAGAGAATCAAAATCTAGCTTTTAAAAAGAGGTAAATTAATAACTGTACCCATAAGTGCTTTAAAAAAGATTAGATCATTTCTTTGTATTTTTTAAAATTTCTTTTCTATTTTTAAAAACTTTTTTTCTTTCTTGCACTTTCTTTGATTTCTTTCTGGTTTTTTTTCTTCCTTATTCTGTATTAGTTTTTATTAATTTTTGCATTTTTTAAAAAAATACTTTAATTTGGCCTTCTATATACTGTATAATGCCTATTGAGGATACAGCTCTGTAAATTGCCTATATATTTGAATACATCCATCCTTTTTTCTTACAGAGAAAGAGACAAAAATGCTTCCATTTAGCACTTCAGGCACTTCAGAGAGCAAAGGAAATTAAAAACTATAGGAGAAATTTAGTTAATAGACAGAAAGTATCATTTTATTTTCGCTTATTGTTATTGTAGGTCAGTGTTTCTTAAACTTGGCAACTTTAAGATGCGTAGGCTTCAACTCCTAGAAGTCCCCGTCCAGCTTCTGCCTAGGGAATTCTGGGAATGGATGTCCACACATCTTAAAGTTATCAAGTTTGAGAAACACGCATGGAGGTATATTTAATAAGCCAAATCTTTTCTCAAATGTCATTTTATGAAGATGTGTAGGCATAGTTCATTACACAAAATATTCACTAAGAGACATGCAAACAGTCAAGTTAATATTAATAGAATAACGAAGACTATTCTCTGTGGAAAGTGTCGGAATCCTTTTTCCATATGATTGCCATAACTTTAAATAGTTGACCTGCAATTTTACAAAAGTTTTTACGAAAGTTTCTTTCTGGCAAAAGAAACCATATTGAGTGATCTGAGGTACACGATAGCAAAAATCATAATTTTGTCCTCATCAGAACCTAGAAGGCTGGGTTTCAATAACTTAAGAATATTTTCTCATAAAAATAAAGTGAAAGAAATAATGAGGCAAATTTTCACATGGCAATATACACAGAACATTTGCACCAGGAAATTGATCCTATCTTCCATTCATTAATTATTTGGTATAGTTTGGAAATAAATAAATGAAATAAATAAATAAATAAATAAATAAATAAATAAATAAATAAATAAATAAATAAATGCATGCATACATACATACATACATGTCAGCTAGCTAACTTAAAGCCAGTCACTCACTTCTCTCTCTCTCTCTCTCTTTCTCTCTCTCTCTCTCTCTCTCTCTCTCTCTCTCTCTCTCTCTCTCTCTCTCTCTCTCTCTCCCCTCCTCTCCCTCCTCTCTCTGTCTCTCTCTGTCTCCCTCTGTCTCTCTCAACATTTTTTTAAAGTTATGAATTCAAGTTCTCACTGATGATAAGCTAAACTGTGGACCTTTCCCTATTTAAGCAAATCGTGTACAAACATGCCCAGAATTTCTTTCTTCGGCCATGACCTATGAGGGTTCCTTTGAATTATCTGCAACTAATACTTGAGGAAGTTTAAAGATATCCTCAACTGTCCTGGTGTTAAAATGTTAGAGAGTGTTTTCTCTCTAAGAAGGCAATAAACCATGGAGACTTTTTTTTTAAAATTAGATTTATGTGCCGTCCTTTTCCGAAGACTCAGAGCGGCTTACAATGAGTTAAGCAATAGCCTTCATACTTTTGTATATTTTATACAAACAGGTTATTGCCCCCACAAACTGGGTCCTCAATTTACCTACCTTAGAAAGGATGGAAGGCTGAGTCAACCTTGAGCCTGGTGAGATTCGAACTGGTGTAATTGCAGACAACTGGATGTTAATAACAGGCTTTAGTCTGCTTTTAGCCTCTTGAGCTATCCAGAGGCTTGTTTGTGGTATCTATAATATATATCCTTTTCTGTTCTTCTAAGGATCTATATCCATGATGGTGAACCCACAGGTGGCACATGGAGCCATATCTGTGGGCACGCGAGTATTGCCCTAGCTCAGCTCCAGCGTGCATGCGCATGCCGGCCAGCTGATTTTCGGACCTTCTGGGCCCACCGGAAGTCAGGAAACAGGCTGTTTCCAGCCTCTAGAGGGCCTCTGGGGGTGGAAAAGGCCATTTTCGCTGTCCCCAGGCTCCTAGAAAGCCTCTGGAGTCTGGGGAGGGTGAAAAGGGGGCCTACTTGACCCACTGTGCCAATGCGTATCAAAAGTGGAGGGAGTGCGGAGGGGGTCATGCACGCATGCACGGGAGGGTGGGGTACATAGAATTTGGGTGTGGACATGTGTGTGTGTGATTTCCCCCCCCCACAAACACCCTTTTGGCACTCGATGGCAAAAAGGTTAGCCATCACTGATCTATATGTTTTGAACTGATTCCTTTAGGTGAACTGCCTGATTAGGTAGAATATCTCTACAATCTCTCGATCATTTATCTTTATTTGGTTTTGAAATTAGATCTATAAATTGCATCTATTTTGCATATGATAGTTTAAACATACCCTTAGACACTCCAATTTTTGAGATCTAGTGGAGGGAGGAAAGTATTCGGTGGAGTATAACAGAATTCAGAGATATTATAAATAATATTGATGGTGATTATTCAGATTTTATTTATTTCTCAACCATTACCTAAAAGTGCTTTAGACTCATATTATTCTAATTTGTTTCAGTTATTAGAGGAAGTCATGTTATATACTGATGGTTGGAATAGAAATGCTTATAAAATGTGATGTTTTTGTTTCTTCGTGACCATTTCACCAGAAAAGATATCAATTGTAGTTACTATTCATTTACTCATAAAGGTTACAACAGCTTGCAAAGGGTATAGAAATGATTTTGATGGCAAAGTAGAAGTGCAACTACATAGAGAAATATCTCCACTTCTGAGAAATGTTTTCCTCAATTCCTACCATGTTTGAATGCTCTTTTTGCTTACGGTAATTGGAATGTAGCTGTTGCAATATTTTGCATGTAAAAATAAATTGTACTACTTAAATTAATGTAAATAAAATCAATAAGACTTACTTCAGAGAAAATATGTTTACAGTGGGAGTATTAGTATGAAAGAGCCTGCTATATCTCTTTGGGAAATAAACTTGGGAATACGTATAAACAACATTTTTTGGCATCACCGATGAAGGTTTTTTGGAGATAAATTTATTCAGGAGTTAAGAACTGACAAAGTCATTTTTTTCTATATTGGTTTATGAAAACGGAACCAGGGCTTGACTCAGAGAGTTGTAACCGATTAGGGTGGTCCATAAATCTCATAAATAAATAAAATGTTTAATTTGTTTTAGTTTCCAAACTGTCAAACTGAAAGTCCATGCTGTTCCTGAATAAAGATGGAAATATAATATAATACTGTAGCATGACACAACATAAAACATTGAATTACATTATGTAAAAACATGATCTGACTATTCTGTATTTTTAAACAAATTAAGTGATTAATATTCATTAAATGTACAATTACGTAATGCACATCAATTTTATGAAAATCCTTTTCATTGGTACTGAAAATAAGAATTCCTGAGAGTTATAAGTCCTGGATGATTTGCTACCTTAGAGAAAACAACTTCTTCCTAATGACTCTGTTTGTAACTAATGTTTCTGAATACAGTATGGATTCAATTTGCAGTACAAGATTGTGAACTAATTTGTACTGCTTATATTGATATGCACCACACACCACAAAGCCGAAAAGATTTGAGAGGGAAAATAGTTCTCATAATTATATACAGTTTGTCATCACATGCAGGAGTGCACAGTTTAGCCAGCATTGCAAATTATAAAGTGCAGTGAAGTGGTGAGCTACTAATTACATAGAAATTGTTATTTTCTGTCAAGGAGCATTCTTATTTGCCATAAAGGATGACCAGGGCAATGAGAGAGGAAAATGTTGGATAACATAGGAAAGAGGGAGGAAAAAAGCTCCCTCTTTCCTATGTCAAGGACCTCATTATAATTAAGACCTTTTTCTTTTGCCACAAAATTTTAGAATAATAAGCTTACATGTATACCTAATAGATAATCGAAGACTACATTAAAATACGAAACATTCATCAATTCTGTTTAGACATTGAGTTTGTCGATCAAAAGGTCAGCAGTTCAGTGGTTCGAATCCCTAGTGCCACGTAACGGGGTGAGCTCCCGTTATTTGTCCCAACTTCTGTCAACCTAGCAGTTTGAAAGCACGTAAAAAATGCAAATAGAAAAATAGGGACCCCCTTTGGAGAGAATGTAACACTGTTCAGTGAGCCTTTGGCATTTAGTCATGCTGGCCACATGACCACGGAGACGTCTTCGGACAGCACTGGCTCTTTGGCTTTGAAACGGAGATGAGCACTGCCCCCTAGAGTCAGGAACAACTAGCACATATGTGCGAGGGGAACCTTTACCTTTGTCTTTTGGAACTTGGGCTGAATCTACAGGGAGATGTTGGCCAGGACTTGGTTTATGAGTTTCATGTCCTCATTTGCCTCATGTATGAATATGTTCCTGTCCTCCCATTTTAGACTCTGAGACTGTGTTTTGCTTCAGTTTTTATAAACCTTAAGATTTTTTCAGTTGGTGGTGTTCAGATCAGATGGAGCACATGGTCAAGATAGTAAAGCAACAATGCCACTGAAGACCATCTATTTGTCCATGTATGCAACATGATTGCATGAACAAAGGGTGGAACTTGATCATCCAATTCAAATCACCATCTTGGCTTTTGCTCTGTCTGGAGACATCACTATTATCACTTAGTACAACCTTCCTTTTTATAATAAAAAAACCCAGTTGAGATCATTTAACATTAACATCATGAGTCCAGTGCCCTCTTCCATATAGGACCCTAAATGAAAGCTTCTTAACCTGTGCATGAACATATCCAAAGAGAAACCCATTGCCTCTCTGGGAAATGGTTCTTCCCTTGAACTACCCTACTGATTGACAAGGGTTTTTTTAAATATTCAGCCCATCTTTCTGATATCTACTGCATAATTTCATTCTGGCAACATTAACAACACCTGTAGCAGGAGAACTAGAAATGCAGGAAGCAGTGCCAAAAAGAAAATTGGGGATAAATCCATATACAATAATCTAGTCTACTACTTTCTCCTGTTAGTCTTCTATTTTCTCAGTGCTATTTTTTTCCTTTATTTTTTGTTTTTTTAGGAAGAATAAGGAATAAAGGATTTCCTTCTTACTTCTTTTAAATTGGGGGGGGGAGTAGTTCTACTTATTCCCCAGTGTTTTACTTCTTACCTTCTAATCAAAACAAGATGATGTTCTGTGCAGCTCCTCTGATTTTTAGTGCCAGTCCTTTATCCTTTTGTCCCACTAATATATATATATATATATGTATTTATAGTTATCACATACATTCTAAGGTACAGTGACAAGCCAGAAATAGATGACAAACTAAAACTACATTCTTGCTCTTGAGGAGGAGGAAAGACAGATGGATTGAGAGAGAGAAACAGAGAGAAAGGAAGATGCTTGTGCAATAATACTTTTTCAGAGCAAATTGAAAAAAAGGTGCTTTATTATCATTAATGAGTGCAGAGAACTTGTAGGTGTGAGGTGATGGATTCTGCATAGGGCTGTAGTTCTTTGGCGAGAAATTTGGCTAGGTTTTGTAGAGGTGAGCCTATGGAACTGACTATGGGTCTAATCCTCACCAAAGCCGAAACCAATGTCCTTTCCAAAGGATTCAACTTTGCAGTCGCTCCCAAATGCATCCCCACTGAAACCATTATATGTGAAGTTGAAACCAGCCTGACCAAAATCAACCCCAACGACACAAACAGAATCAGAGTTGAAATCACCAACATCCTCTGCACCAGCAAGCCACCCAAAAGCAACTTACCCAAAGAGGAACAGACACCACTACTTAACCTGAAAGAGGACACCAGCATAATAATCCTACCAGCAGACAAGGGCAATGCCACAGTGGTTATGAACACATCTGACTACCAAACCAAATTAACCAACCTACTCCAAGACTCCACATACAAAACCCTAAACATAGACCCCACCACCTACCTGGAAAAAACCACCAGATCCAAAATAAAAGCCTCCCTATCAGCGAAGAGATCCAGTGAAGAATCATTCCCAGAGAGAAATCATCCAGATGCCCTAAGCTCTATGGTCTTCCCAAGATACACAAAGAAGGAACCCCACTTAGACCCATAGTCAGTTCCATAGGCTCACCTCTACAAAACCTAGCCAAATTTCTCGCCAAAGAACTACAGCCCTATGCAGAATCCATCACCTCACATGTAAAAAACTCATTCTAGTTCATAGACATCATCCAACACATACTTCATCTATAACAGACAAAAATACAAACAAATAGAAGGAGCGCCCATGGGATCACCCCTCTCACCTGTCATTGCCAACCTCTATATGGAACACTTTGAAACCCAAGCTCTAGAAAAATCTGATCACAAACCCAAACTCTGGCTCAGATACGTAGATGACACCTTCATAATCTGGCCACATGGGAAAGAAAAACTAGACAACTTCCTCACACACCTCAACAACCTACACCCCGAAATACAGTTCACCATGGAAACAGAAGCGAACAATCAACTTCCCTTCCTGGATGTCTTAGTCTACAGGAAATCCGATGGCTCCCTAGGACACACTATCTACCAGAAGAAAACACACACAAACCACTATCTCCACGCACTCTCACACCACCACCCAGCCCAAATCAACTCTGTAACCAAGACACTCACCTACAGAACAAAACTGAATTACACACTCTCACTAACGTACTAACCTCCAATGGATTCCAAAGAAATAAGATTACCAACCTAATCCAAAAAGAAACCCCCACTAAAATCCAAGACAGAGAACAAGAAAACAGCAAAGCCCTCCTCCCATACATAAAAGGCACCACAGACAGAATAAGCAAAATCCTCCATAAACATAACATCAAGACAGCATTCTGCACAAACTGAAAAATATCCACCATCCTAAGGAACCCCAAAGACAAAATTGAGTTAGAAAATCAAGGAGTATATGAATATCCCATTCACCACCTGTCCTACCACATACATCGGACAAACCAACAGAAGAATAAGTGCACGCACTGAAGAACACAAGAACTCAGTCAGGAAAGAGGAACCAATTTCTTTCCTGGTCCAACACCTTAAAGCCACAGGACATGAAATTGACTTTAAAAAGACCAGAACTATCGCCAAAACTGAACACTTTAACAACAGAATAATCAGAGAAGCCATTGAGATAGAAAAATGTCCACACAGCACGAACAAACGAGATGATACCTCCCGCCTACCAGCCATTTGGAAACCTGCCCTTATTGACAAATGAGCCCCTAACATGATGAATGACACCAGTCCCACGCTCATGAGAGCCACACAGGATGTCACCACCACACATTCACGCAGAAAGCAGACTCAAACCCACACTGATAATGAGGCACAACCAAGGACCAGAAGCCAGACCGCAGCTGCATCATTAGCCACTTTAAACACCTCCAATCCATACATGAAGCAGATTGACACCTACCATGAAGAGCTCTCATGGCCACAAACACAAAGCCAAACAACAACAACGCAACTCACCAGCTCAAATCCCCCTGCAACTCAGACTAAGCCGAGCACAACCAAGCCCCCACCCTAACAGAACACACCCCCAGCCAATCAGAGCACAGCCAAGCCTCTAACCAATCAGAACACACCGCCACCCAATCAGAACACAGCCAAGCTCCCACCCAATCAGCTCACACCCCCACTAGCAGTTAAAAGGAAGAGACAGCTGCGATCTCACATTGCTCCTGGAAGCACGAAGCCAAGAACACCAGCCTGAAGATGACAAATGAGACTTCATCGAAACGTCACCAAGACATTTCCAATTTTACATGGGAGAAGACCTGAATAACCAAAGACCTATACACACACACGCGCGCGCGCGCGCGCGCATGTGTGGTGGCTCAGTGGCTAAGATGCTGAGCTTGTCAATCAAAAGGTCGGCAGTTCAGTGGTTTAAATCCTGAGTGCTGTGTAATGGAGTGAGCTTCCGTTACTTGTCCAGCTTCTGCCAAATTAGCAGTTCGAAAGCACGTAAAAGATGCCAGTAGAAAAATAGGGACCACATTTGGTGGGAGGGTAACAGAGTTCCGTGCGCCTTTGGTGTTTAGTCGTGCCAGCTACATGACCACAGAGATGTCTTCAGACAGCGCTGGCTCTTCGGCTTTGAAATGAAGATGACCACCCCCTTGAGTTGGGAACGACTAGCACATATGTGTGAGGGGAACCTTTACCTTTATACATACACACAAATGTATGTGTATACACACACACGTGTGTGTGTGTGTTTCACAAAAAATTCGAGCAGTGCAAGATGTGCCTCAAAATTTTTGCTTCTATATTGGCAACTGTGGATATATTAGGCCATTCAGTCTTTAGCTTTCAATACTCGTTTGGGACATTGTGAAGTTAAAAGTGTGGAATACTGACAATTGTTTTTTAATAAATTGCTTATTTATTTGATTAGTTTGACAAGTTTAACAATATAAACATGACCACATTGCAAAGACTAAAGGTCATATTGAAAGAAGATGGAAAATCCATGTCCAAAGCAATGAGGAGGGAAACAAAACCAGTTCAATAACATGTTTAAAAATGCTTAAAAGGTTCTGTAGAGAATCCACCAATTAAAGATTTCAAAATGATGTGACACTTCACACAATAATATGTACAATAGGCTAGGCCCTTCCTATTACTTTTACTCAAACTTTATCCTTTAATAAGTAATGAAGGTTTTAATAGTATTGAAAAGTACTACACTATTCCATCAAATCATTTCAGTAAATCCCAGTGGTGGGTTACCCTCAGTTCACACCGGTTCTATAGAACCGGTAGTATAACCGGCGGGAGGCTTTGCCCACCGACCCCGATGTCATCAAAGTGCTTCTGAGCATGCACAGAATCTTCTGAGCTTGCGCACGGCCCTGCTGCAAACTGGTAGTAAAGGTAAGTAGAACCCATCCCTGGTACACCCAGTTTTTTTTTTAAAACTGAGGCTCTATTTATTCAGTTCATTGTTTCCCACCAATATATTCTCTTAAAAAAATATAGCATCTATAAGTCTTAATTTAAAGAAAGCTTACACAGCCTAAGTACATGTCAAGTATTATATAATTGTCAAATGTATAACTATTGTTGCTTCCTACTGTTGGATGAAATTATTCAAAAACATAGAAGTAACTAGAAAAACAGAATTCTAAGTAGACCTGATAAAAATGGCATCAATGATGGAAAACAATGCTTTTCCCTCACTGGATCTGAAGTATATTTTTTTGAATGTGTACAATACCTATACATTTTCAAAGCAGGATTCATGACCATAAGATCTCATCAAGGTGGACAGGTTCCTTTTGAATCACCTTTCACAAAAGGTGAAAACCAGTTGCTGTCTCATGAGTCAGCTGAGATCTTCTGGTAGTTAAGGGATAATTTATTGAAGCAAAGAAAACTGAAGATAGTAGCTCTAGAGAACACCTGAGAGAAACTTTTGAGGTACTCATCCTCAACCAGTTACAAAATGGAACCTCCAACTAGCAAGAGGAGATGATTTTTTGTGGGTCTTTATTACTTAAAAAAGGATGGAAAAATGGGAATGTTCTAATTTACTTTTCTGAGAGAAAAGGAATAGGCTTTGGTAGGCAGGTATGATGAATGGAACATCTAAATCCCTAAAGCTTGTGCAAAGCTCCTCAGTCAAAACTCTCGCTAAAGCTCTGTTCTGAAAGTGGCTTCACTTGCATCAATGATCTAAGCTCTTCTCTGTAATAACTTGAGAGAGTTAGCTTTCCTATCTGTCCAAGCTTGCCAGTCTCTATAGGACTCCTAATTGTAGAACATGGACAGAGAAGATTAATTTCTAATCTCAAAGGAGTGCATGCAAATCAGACCTTTTGCTACATTGGAAAATTTACGTATAAAGCTGTCTATTTCGTTCCTGCATTTTCAAGTCAAAATATGCAGTTCCAGAGTGATAGGTAACTGTCCAGATATGCTTGTATATTTGTAGGCTATGGAAATGAAAAGCTTTATTTATAACTTTATTTTCTTGTTTGTTTATTTGTCAAACCAGGTTTTAAACATAAAAGGTAAAGGTAAAAGGTATGTTCCCCCTGCACATATGTGCTAGTTGTTCCCGACTCTAGGGGGTGGTGCTCATTTCTGTTTCAAAGCCAAAGAGCCAGTGCTGTCCAAAGACGTCTAGGTGGTCATGTGGCCGGCATGACTAAATGCCAAAGGCACACGGAATTCTGTTACCTTCCCACCAAGGTGGTCCCTATTTTTCTACTTGAATTTTTATGTGCTTTCAAACTGCTAGGTTGGCAGAAGCTGGGACAAATAACGGGAGTTCACCTAGTTACATGGCACTAGGGATTCAAATCACTGAACTGCCAACCTTTTGATCAACAAACTCAGTGTTTTAGCCACTGACTCACACATCCCTCTCATTTTAAACATAGGGGGATTTTATTTGTTTGTTTATTGATCAATTTGTATGTCCCCTCTATCAGGGTAACTCTAGGAGACTTCCACCATGGGGTTAATATCAAAAAATAACAACTAAAATCAGACAAAACCAAAAGAGTCGATGATATACACCAAGGAGGAGAATGACTCAAACATATTTACCACCAAAAACATATTCCATTCTAGCCAATCTGTTGAGAGTCAGATTCCAATTTTCCAACAGTGTTTTTTTTTAATTCTCCAAATGCATAGAAAAATTGAAAAGGAGCAGAAACTTCAACTTCTACCTCTCTTCCAGATATGGCAAGTTTTACAATTCTTAACATATTGCACTATTGACCGCACTATTTAAGGCCATTGGGAACCGAAGTTCAGGAACATGTCTTCCATTTGTAGTATAACACAGTAATTGAGAAACAATAAAATGGCTGCTGTGGGTTGCTGAGCAGGTTGCTGAGGCTCTGCTGGGGATGGGACAGCTTTGGCGAATTGTGGGGGTCTGTTTGCCCTGACCCACAGCATGAGCTGTATAGGAAATACCTGGGGAGTTGTGGGTGCTCCTGACAGATCCTCGGAGGTCTTCGGAAGGTTTTCAGAGGTCCTCTATGGCAAGTGGTAGTTTGATGAACTATGAGGCCATTTGACTCGTCCGGGCCATTTGGGGATGGTTTCACTGAGGAGAGGCTATGCAGGCCGGCGGCGTTGTGGAGGATCCTTCGTGGGAACTCCTGGTGCCCGACGGGAGTGGAGCCCGATGGTCAGGGATGATCTGTGAGGCTGGTGGAGAGGGTCGTCTGTGCCATGGACCAGCTGGGCATGCCAATGGGGATGGCAAAGGGGAGGAGGCTGCCAGTGATGTGGCAACGTGGCAAGATGACGCTCCCCTTGGAGTAGGCTCAATGGGATAGAAGGAGATACGGAGACAGCACTAGGAGGGCCAGGAGAAGCCACGCATGGGGGTCCTTGTGCTTTGGTCATCGATGCAGCTGCAGAATGGCAAACTCACCTCCCCCCCGGGATTTGCCCGGGGGGGGGGATGGGCCAGCATTTTGGATTCTGGAGCTTCTGCAGCTGGCTGACTTTGTTTCAACCTTTTACAGCCGGCTTGACTGTAAAAGATGACTGTTTCATCTTTTGTCGAGGTGCTGTCAAGGTGCTGGAGACCTGCTTTACTGGACAAGCAGGTTGGAGTGGGGTATGGGGGACATGGGCATTTGGGCTAGACCTGGCTTTGTGATTGATGCTGCCCGGCTGCCCCTGGACCTCCACACTACAGCTGCTTGGACTGGGGATGTCATTGAAGGCCCTGGACTTCCTGCCTTACAGTCCTGACATGGTCAACCCTTAGGATGTTGATGCCTGCTGCCATGAGAGGGCAGCTGTAGACTCCTTTCTACCTGATCCATGTCATGCTGCGGTGAGAGGGCAGTATTGACTGGGAGTTTCCACCTCAAGGGATCATCCGGTGGACATAGGAACCTGGCTGTGGTGAGAGGACAGTGAAGATTATCAGCTTTAGTCATCCCCGGCTGCCGTGAGAGGGTGTCCTGGGGATGTAGGTTCCTGCTGTTCAGATGGATCTGGCCATGCCCCATTTGCCATGGGCATACCCATCTCTATGACCGGGCATGGTTTTGAAATATGCGAGCGTGGATTTGGTTGCTCTCAGGAATTCCCCCCATTCTTGGCCTGCAGGCCTGGTGATGATCTACCTGGGATCCTGAGAGGTAGCATATGGGCCTTAGGGGCCCTAAGAAAGGGGTTTTGTATCGTTTTTAGCTACATTTTTAAGGGAGTTGGGGACTGTTGAGGGTTATGATACCCAGCAGGTGTCTGGGGGACCAATGGCAGTCCAGGCCATGGATGGGTGGTGATGGGGTTGGAGTGGGGCTGGGATTTCTGGGAGCATTGATTCCAATTGCGATGGGTGGCAGATGGATAAACTGAGGGCCGTATCGAAATCTGAAAGCTCGCCCTCACTATCTTTCAGTGGTAACGTGCTCCAACCCTCTTGGTTCCACGTGACCTACTGGAGGTTTGAAAGAGGGGGGCACTGGGCTCAGGTTGGTCTATTTTAATGCCAGGTCTTGGTCAACAAAGCTCCCCTCATTTGGGATTTGATTGAGGAGGAAAACACAGACCTGGCTTGCTTCACAGAAACCTGGTTGGGCCTGGAGGGAGGTGTCCCTCTGGCAGAACTTTGCCTGCCAGGTTTCCGGATGCTACACCAGTTTAGGGCCCAGGTAGGGGAGGGGTGGTGGTAGTTATTAGGGAGACCCATAGTCCTCAGGAGGTCACTGCTTCTAAGATAGATGGGTGTGAGACCCTCCTCATGAAGTGGGGCCCGCATAGTCAGTTGGGCTTGTTGATTGCATACCTGTCTCCTAGCTGTGTAGCAACAGCCCTCCCTGGGCTACACAGGGGTTGGTAGTGGAGTTTCCCAGACTTATTATGCTGGGGGACTTCAATCTGCCATCCCTGGGTGGGGCATCAGGGGTGGCTCAGGAGTTCATGGCTTCCATGGCAGCCAGGGACCTGACTCAGATAATTCAGGGCCCAACACATGAGGGGGGCCACTTGCCTGATCTTGTTTTTGTCTTGGAGCAGTGGAGGGTGGAGCTCGGTGGGGGGTTATCTGCTATTTATCCCCTGTCATGGACCAATCACTGTCTCCTTCGGCTGGGCTTCTAGTACCCCACCTGTCCCTGCTGGGATGCGGGACTGACCACCTGGTTCCACCTCAGGTGCCTGATGGACCCAGAGAGGTTCCAAATGGAGCTTGACATGATGCCTCTCTCTCTATCCCATGCCCCAGTTGTGGCCCTGGTGATGCCTGGGATGAGGCTGCTGCCAGGGTCCTCGACCGGGTCATTCCTTTGTGGCCTCTGACATGATCCAGATCCCGGCTAGCCCGTTGGTGTACCGAGGAGCTCCGGGGGATGAAGCGACATAGGAGAGGCCTAGAGAGCTGTTGGAGAGCCAGTCGTTCCGAATCTGATCAATCTCAGTTAAGGTCATTCACACGGGCCTACCTGGTGGAGTTGGCAACGATGAAGCATCGCTACTTCTCCAATATCATTACGTCCACAGAGAATCACCCGGCTGCCCTGTTTAGGGTGCCCCACTCCCACTTGAATCAGAGAGTGAGGGAGGACCCTTTGCGGTGGCGAGCCAAGGAGTTTAGCCAGCACCTGCTGGACAAGATTGCTCAGATTCGGAATGGCTTGGACTCTGACTGGACAGAGTCAGATGGGGATGAGATGGTGGGTCTTGTTCTTTGGGAAGAGTTCAATCGTCTGTTACTCCAGAGGAAGTGGACAGGATCATGGGGAAGCTGAGTGTGGCCACATGTGTATTGGACCCGTGCCCCTCCTGGCTGGTTTATTCAGCTCAGGAGGGGACATGAAGCTGGATCCAGGCGGTGATAACTGCCTCCTTGGAGGAGGGAAGCTTTCCTGCCAGCTTGAAGGAGGTGGTGGTGAGTCCCCTCCTCAAGAAAACTGCCTTGGATCCGGCTGTTTTGAGTAATTTCCATCCAGTCTCCAACTTTTGCTTTCTTGCGAAGGTTGTTGAGAGCATGGTGGCATGTCAGCTCCCGATGGTCCTGGATGAAGCGAAGTACCTCAATCCATATCAATTGGGTTTAAGGCCCAGATACAGCATAGGACGGCATTGTTTGCACTGGTGGATGATCTCTGGAGGGCTCAGGGCAGAGGTTATTCCTCTGTTCTGGTCCTATTAGATCTTTCTGCAGCTTTTGATACCATTAACCATGGTATCTTGCTGTGGCGCCTCGAGGGGTTGGGAGTGGGAGGCACCGTTTTATGGTGGTTCTCCTCTTACCTCTCGGGTCAGACCCAAGCGGTGTTGGCAGGGGGGCAGAGATCGACCATGAGGCCCCTCACTTGTGGGGTGCCTCAGGGGTCGGTTCTCTCACCCCTTCTGTTCAACATTTATATGAAACCACTGGGGGAGATCATCCATGGTTTTGGGGTGAGGTACCATCAATACACTGATGATACCCAGCTTTTTATATCCACCCCAAACCAGCCCAGTGATGCCCTCGATGTGAGGTCCCGGTCCCTGGAAGCGGTACAGGTCTGGATGGGGAGGAACAGGCTTTGGCTCAACCCTGCCAAGACTGAGTGGCTGTGGGTACTGGCATCTCAATCTGAAGGAGAGGTTCCATTGTTGGCTTTACAGGGTGAAGTTTTACCCCCCGTAGTCAGGGCACACAACTTGGGTTTCCTCCTGGATTCACGGTTGAGTTTAGATGATCATGTAACAACCATGGCCAGGGGGGCATATGCCCAGATTTGTCTGGTGCATCAGTTGCATCCTATTTGGACCGAGATGCTCTATGCACAGTTTACTCATGTGCTAGTTACCTCCCATCTTGACTACTGTAATGCTCTCTACCTGAGGCTGCCCTTCAGGACCACTCAGGACTTCAGATTGTGGAGAATGTGGCCGTGCGGGTTGTGATGGGAGAGTCCCGATACTCCCATGTTGAGGTTACTGGTTGCCCTCCGGGTGAGATTCAAGGTGCTGGTGATGACCTATAAAGCCCTACATAGCTTAGGCCCAGGATATTTGTCAGACCTTCTGCAGACAGCAACAGCTTCCCATCGCCCAGTGCATTCTCACAGGGAGGGCCTTCTCTGGGTCCCGTCAGCTAGACAATCCTGGCTGGCGGCCCCCAGGAATAGAGCTTTCTCTGTGGGCACGTCCACTCTTTGGAATCAACTCCCCCTGGGTCTTTGGTTGGCTCCTGACCTTCGCACCTTCCACCGAGAATTTAAAACATGGCTGTTCACATCACCCAGCCTGGACTGAGGGTTTTTTTGATTATTTTAATGGGTTTTAATATATGTTTAAATTATATAATTATACATTTATGTATTTTATGTATGTATTTTATGTTTTTATTGGGTTTGTTTATATTTGTTGTGAGCCACCCAGAGTCCTACGGAGATAGGATGGCATACAAATTATATTAAATAAATAAATAAATTAATTAATTAATTAATTAAAATAAAATAAAATAAAATAAAATAAAATAAAATAAAATAAAATAAAATAAAATAAAATAAAATAAAATAAAATAAAATAAAATAAAATAAAATAAGCTGGGGTGAACTTATTTTTCACCCTAAATCCTTAGGGAAGGGAGGCTGCTTATATAATTTGTAATTTAACTGTGCAGTCTTTATGGATATTTTAAACCTGAAAAATTCACATTGTATGAGTTGCATGATCCTTATGGTATATCTTTAAACCTGCACTGATATGGCATGGCAACAGAAGCAATCGCTGTTAACTCTGCCGTGGTTTTTCATGGCATTGTTTTTGCTTTTTAAACTGTAAGCTACACAGAGTCATTGAGAGTCAGGCAGCTTCTAAGTAAGTAAGCCAAACTCTCTTATGCTGTCCATGAAGAAAAGCAAATAAATGTTATCTCTGAATAGTGCAGCATTACATTTCTACAGAGTCAAGGACAAATTCAACTTTCTTAACCAGATCAATGTCTTTGGACTTCACTAGACATCTGTATATTGAACCTCAGAAAGGAGGGGGGGATGTAATTACCATTTAAGCCTTCATTAATTTGACATTCATAAGGTTTCCTAGCAAGAAAAACTAAGGTCTATGTTATTGCCAAAATAGGATAAAAATGGTTTGATTTTGCTAGTCTAGATATATTTAGACCTCAGGGAATGTTTGTGTGTGTGTACATACAACACACACACATCTACAGTACATATATACCCACACACATATACCCACAGTATATACTGTATGTGTCTGTGTTATTCATTTTATATGTTTTCTTTGCCTGCTTTTTTCAAAATCCACAGAACTCTTGGAATTTGATTTATATTTGTTGTGTTTTGAGTATATTTTTTAATTATTTTTTTTTTTGGAAAAATTCATTGAACCTAGTTTTCAAAATACAGTAATACACCTGGGACATTTAGATGATTTAATGAAGATAAATATACTTCCTTCTGCAGTCCCACTTTGGATCATACATTGCAATGCTTTATTTTCTGGTATAAATAATTCCTTTCCATTTTATACTCTCAATATGCTGGAATAGATGTGACATTTTAGAGTTATTTACACCCACATTATGAAGCAGCTATGCAATAGGTGAAATGTATTGTTAATTGGTTTCTTATTACAAAAGGTTATCAGTTGAATAAAATGCATATTTATGGCCTCTGCAATTTTAACAATATTTCCAAATAAAGTGCTAGGAGTAGATCCAGAGGTTGTCATAAATCCAATGAAATGTATCAGATCTAAATCAGATATCATTTCAGTGAGTCTTCTTGGGTACAAAAATATAGTATCTACACATATCCAGAAGAAATTTATATTCCAGATGCAGATGGCATATTCTAGATCTGTAGAGATTACAATTAGGCTCCCTGGATACTTTGGATTCCCAGACCCTACATATTTATAAAATAGCACGCTGAAAAATGCTACTTTTACAGTTATTACAAATAATATGAAATATCATCAGTGTCATAATCATGATAGTTCATTGACTCATGGGATATTCTTGTTGCAAGAACATCCCATGACAATTTCCCTTTCTAATCCCTTTTTATTTCCAGCTATCTCCTCTTGAACAGGTTCTGTAACAATAACAAAGATGGCATGAGAGGAAATCAGTAAATATAACTTCTCTGTTGCGTCTTTAGGGTGGCCTCCATTGGATCTCAACCTTCCTGAAAAACAAATCCTTCAAGATGAAATGAGAAGCTGAAGATTTAACTAGATATTCTTGTAACTTCTGATATGACATTTTATATTTACTTGACAATGTCTTTTAATCATGGTCTTTGTTTTGTATGGCATACATGCACTTCTGGCTAAATCACTATCCAAGTGAAAGTGACTATTGTCCAACATTTCCTATATACAAAACTTAGAATTAATGCAGTTTTAAAATACGTCCTAGATTGTTTTTTCCCCTCTGTTATATATCTCTCCCGCTTTTTGCAATTTCTTTGGCTGCCTATGCTATCCATATTTTATTTAATTTGAGGATTCTGAAATAATGTTAGGGAATTCAAAACTAATCGTAACTAAAGATTTCTGCATTAGAATAGTAGTAGATTATCCCAAACTACTTTATGTTTGTCTGAATTGAAAGAGGAATTGTTGTTTACACATCTTGAAATTGTTGTCTGGTTTTCCTGGTGTATAAGTGGATTCTCTCTCGAGAACTAGCCACAGAAACATCTGCTTAATATTTCGTATTTTACAGGCACAAGAAGCCCTTGAGCTTTAGTAATAAATGGGCCATGTTTTGAAGCAATTTAATATATCCAAAAATATGTCATTTACTTGTTTCAGCGACACAAACAAAAAACTCTATACAACAACAACAATAACAAACCCCATATACAAACATCAAGTATGAGACAACCACCAAGGAATCTTGCTGCTCTCTATTGCAGAAAAAAGCTTGCAAGAGTTCAAATCATCTGGTTGCTCATCTAGAGCTGGGCTTGCTGCCAGAGTCACAGTGTGGCTTCTATACTGACTATTTTTGCTTTGTGCCAATTGGAGGAGAATTGTTAGGAGCAGAATCCTGAACAATTTTGATGACCTCATGAAAGCCTTCGATACTATCAGCCAGTAAAGCCTGTGGAGGATCATGTCAAAGTTTGGCTGCCCTGTCCAATTCATTCAGATGATGTGCCAGTTCCATGACGGCATGATGTCCAAAGTCCTGGACATTGGCGAAACCTCTAAGGCAGTGGTTCTCAACCTCTGGGTCGGGACCCCTTTGGGGGTCGAACGACCCTTTCACAGGGGTTGCCTAAGACCATCGTAAAACACATATTTTCAATGGTTTTAGGAATAATTTTATGGTTGGGGGTCACCACAACATGAGGAACTATATAAAGGGTTGCAGCATTAGGAAGGTTGAGACACACTGCTCTAAGGTATTCCTAGTCACCAATAGTGTTGAACAAGGTGATATGCTTGCACTGTTCAGCATGATGCTTATTGGCAACTGGAATCAGCATCAAGGACAGACTTCCCTAACTAAGGTTAAGACTATTGAAATGAAGGCAGCCGTAATTTAATCCTTCAAGCAATGAATTGATGCCATGAAGAAGAAAAATGAAAAGACAGAGCCTGTTCTGTCAGTCATTTAATATAAATTCTGCAATCATTGGATAATATGTTTTGCATATTAACCAATACCACACTAAGCAAGCTACAGTGTGGTATTGGTTCAAATAAGTTCTGTCTGTGTATGAATATGTGTCTGTGAATAGATTTGTAAGCCAGGATTTAATAGCTTATGCTAGAGGGACTTGTAAAATAAGGGGGAAAAATTCACAAGAGAATGTGGTATTTGCCAGGCTGACCAATCCATCACCATTAGCTGCCATTATTGATGGCCAACAAATTTTCTTTGCTGTTTTTCTTTAAGATTACATGTTTGAAATAAATTGTAGAAGTAATCCCTGGGGCCAATGCAAGAAATCATATCATATATCTCCAGTGTCTTGCACAATTATGCAAAAACTTAATCACATACAATATCTTTGCCAAGGTAATAGAATATTTGACTTTTTTTTAATATTACTTTTCCAACAGAAATACTCTGTTATTAGTCATGTCTAAAGAGCCGGGGTGACACTGAGGACAGGACAGGACTTCCAAGATTTTAAAAACAGATTGGATACACCAAACTCCTCCTTTGTGACTCCTAGGGAGCCCTCTATTATATTGCTGAATTTAAGCAAAACTAAATATGCCAAATATTTTTGGTTAAATTAAAAAAAAAATCACATCTCTCCAAACCCCTGAATGGCTTGCCTACTTTTCATTATTTCCTTGCACAAAATTGGAGGCTCAATTACAGTTGTAAATCAAGGATTACCTGCAAAATACAGACTCTGTCCAAAATATTCACTATGTTCCCCAACTTTGTCACATTTGTTTAACAGACTACATTGAAATTTTGTCACTGTTCAGGAATTAGTTTCCTAAGACAAAGCTATTAAGCCCTTCAGGAGTTAACTTCTACTTGGTAGAAAAAAATACCAGAAACAAAAAAGGAGCCTGTGTAGCGTAGGGGGCTAATGCCTCCTACTAAAGGCAGCAATTAACACCAGCTGCCTGTAATTTCTGTGAGTTCAATCCTAGCCAGGCTCAAGGTCGACTCAGCCTTCCATCCTTTCTAAGGTGGGTAAATTGAGGACCCAGTTTGTGGGGGCAATAAGCTGACTTTGTATAAATATACAAAAGTATGAAGGCTATTGCTTAATGCATTGTAAGCCGCCCTGAGTCTCCGGAGAAGGGCGGCATATAAATCAAATTAAAAAAAAAAAACAACAACTTTTTTTTTCTTTTTTATGAACCCGCAAATCCTTTCTATTGGGGTGGAGTCAGGGCAACTGAATAGAGCTGAGTGTTTACTGCCAATCTACGATTCTGTCTCAAATATAAATACTTATCTATTTCTGTACCTTGACTAGATCTGAACAGAACATTATACTGCCTGCTGATACTTTTAAATGAAAAAGGAACAATTTAGTGAATCTGTCATTGTCTGGGAGCTGTTTTAATACACCGACTATAGAATGGCTCTATTGTAACTGCATTCAGGAAGGAAATAAATCCTTGTACAATTTTGTATTGTGGCCTTTTCCTTATTCTCTTAGTGTTAAAGCTAAATAGGCCTGTGGGAAATATAAGGCGACTTGGTTACAAATTATTTCTTCGGTGGAGAAACATTTAGGCCGCACTTTGTGGGAAGCCAAACTTCACGTCTTATTGAACCCTGGATTAATGAGGCACTGATTTTTGGCAGCACAGAAGAAGATCTTTATTAGAGAATGACAATTGTGTTTAAAAAACTGGAGCTAATTTGACAGCTCTTTGGAATAGCATGCTCTATTGTAGATACATGTTAGGTATGATTGGGATGACCTGCTTGAACAACTGTTTTTTGCCTTACTCTATTTCTGCTTTTGTTTTCACTATGGTGTATTTTTTATACTATCCTCCCACTGAAAATTAGGGGGCAGGGTGGCAAAAGGAATGGAAACATAATAGGATAATTAAGAAACATGAAGCTATTAGAATGTACAGGTGATATCATGAACCTTCATTTGAAAAGTAATACACACAATGATCTACTATATTTATAAGTGGAAATATAAAGCTGGAAAGATATTGTAAAAAAAGATAAAACAAGTTGTTTGGATTTTCAGTAGTTATCAGTTTCAAGGAGCACAAATAGGTGCAGGGGTGCAGGGGTGGGTTCTACTTACCTTTACTACTGGTTCGCAACAGGGCTGTGCATGTGCACTTGTTTTGCGCATACACACCTTCTCTTCTGCACATGCGCAGAAGTGTTCTGGTGACATCAGGGTCAGTGGGTGCAGCCTCCCGCTGGTTTTACTACCAGTTCTATAGAACTGGTGCGAACTGGGGGCAACCCACCACTGGCCTGGTAGCATTTCATGTGAAGAATCCTACCCAGTGGTGAAATCTGAACCAGTTTGCTACCGGTTTGCTGGCCGCACATGCGCACTGCACTCCAAATGCACTCTGTGAACGCATGCACAGTATGTGCCAAAAGGTAAGGTAAGGTAAGTAGAAGCAATCAGTTGTGGCGTGCAATTTAGCTTTGCTAGAAAGCAGGAAATCCTGCTTTCTAGAGAAGCTAAACCCAGCTGCACAGCTGATCGTCGGAAATATTGGTTCGGAGGAACCAGTAACTTTTTTAAACTACTGGTTCGCCTGAACCACTAGCTTTTTAAATTGCCAGTTCAATTGAACCAGTAGCTTCTTTTTTTACTACCGGTTTCCCCAAACCAGTAGTTTTTATCACTACTGGTTCACCTCAACCAGAGCGAAAAGGTAGCATTTTACCCCTGATCCTCTCCCTAATTTAGAAAAAGTGAAGAAGGAAGAAGGAAAGAGAGAACAATACAATTTTACATAATGGGTAGTTGAAAAAGGAACAGAATGGAGAGATTTAGGCTTGTGCTTTTTCATGATAACCAGGAGTAATATTAAAATAATCTTGAGAGAATTAAAAACTGACACCAGACAACATGTAACAACAAACTGACTAGTACAGCAGAATTTTCATGCTTTGTTTTCTAACAAATTGTCTTCAGATTTTTGAGAAGACATTCTACCATAATGACTAGTAGCCCCTAATTTTATAGGGATATACACTAGTATGGTCAATTTCTCATAGTGTGTTGTCCTGGTGTTTATTTAGGTTTGTTCTGTTAGGGATGGCCAATCGATTCATTTTGATGTTTTGTATTTCAAACTTTTTTTACACTGTATTCCGTTTCTCCATCAATTCTGAGTTTTGTTTTTAATCAATACGAGACTCTTTTTACATATTTGAATGCATATTTTGTTAACATTTTATACATTTTTCTCTATATTTGCAACTGTTGCCAAAAGACTTCCTTAATCTACTGGTGATGCATTATTTTCATAAATAAATGTAACTTTGGGTGACCAATTCTCCTGCATGTATATTTGTCTGTGTTTAAAACACAATTTTTAGAACTGCAGTGCAAACTTCGGAGAAACGTGAATTAGGAAGGCCAGTTCATCTCAATTCATATCTCAATTCACATATTTGTGTGAGAACATGAAAGTTCAATAAAGAAGTTTTTCCCTTTAATCTCTTGGCATGAGAAGCAGACCAAGGAACTGGGGACAAAAAAAAGTTCATTGCGAAGGACTGATTTTGGTTCATGAATATGGCAAACTTGGGAAATCACACCTTAGATCTTTTTGACACAATCTTGTCACCTTGGGCAGATACATTATATAGTTTATATCCCATAATATTTACTTGTAGGAAGTTTTCTCTTCAGTTCTACGGCTAGTCTCCATTGTTTGGCTGCTGATGGTATCATTTAACCAATGGCTATCCAAACCATAATGATGGGCCTGGCTTCGGAAAATTTGGTCAATGGAATAAAACTATGACACTTGTCCAAACAAAGCAACTGTCAAGTCGTATCACAAGCTGCCTTTAAATAAAGACTTGCAGGGCTCCAAATTTGTTTTTCTTGAATGAACCTAAGCTTTTCCACTGTCATTACTCATTCCTTTTAAAAACAGTGAAAAATGCAATACATTACTCAACTGTGACCCAGCATGTCCTAAGGTGCATATTTTATTGATGTAAATAAATGAGATCCTAGCTTACCCAAATAGCAATGTTTTGATTTTATAGAAATTCTGTGTATTTTAAAAGCTGCTATTAGAGAAATGATTATTTTCCCTTGAGGTTGGCCCTCTTTTTCTGTCTCTTTCTAATCTTGCAGGAGAACTGCTAAGAGTCTGCTTAGTTTAAGCAGATAGGAACCCCTGGATACAGTTTGGAGATAAAACTGGGAAAGGACATGGTTAAAACGGCTGCAATATTTAATGCTCTCCAAATCCATTTTTTTTAAATGTACAAAATGAAAAAAATATTTTGGAAGTATATAAGTTTCATGATTGTGCAACTAGAAAATCCCTGCTGAAGAAAATGTGGAGTTGAAACTCTAGTATAGCTGAATATGAAATTAAATAGAGAGCCACAGCGGGATTCTACTGTTGTTATAAACTTACCAGAAGCAAATTAAATTGTGCTTTTTACAAGACTCAGAACCATAAAAAGTTATTGCTGCCTCCTTAAGCTCCTGAGGTGAGCTGTCCTTCTTTCCTTGTTCCTCAAATAGCAATCTCAGAAGCCAAGGCATAACTAAATTCTATTCCCTCTACTCCGGCCTTAAGGTAGTGATTTTGTTTTGTCAACCAGCATTCATTTTAAAAGGTCACTGACTTAATGAACTACTTTCTAATTCATATGACTATTACTACTTGAGGAAAAATAGATCTATTTTAGTCATTTGTGCACATTAGTAGGAGGTCGTTATACAAGCAAAAAAAATTAAAGAGAAAATTAAATGGTAGTTGGCAGGTTACTTATTAAGAGACAATACGTTTAGTGGGATAAGTGTGTAAGTTGGCCTGTCCAGTTCTGCATCTTCCAGATGTTTCACACTGTCATTTTAACAGCTTCAGCTCGTATGATCAATGCTCAGGGTCAATGGGATTAGTAATGCTATTCTTCAGGGTATGAGGTACGGAAAGATTGACTAATCTTGTTCTCATTTGTTTCCAGACCACAAACAACAGAACAGACTTATGTACCACAACATCTTCCAGAAATGTGGTTTATCTCTAAAGATAGACACTTATATAAATCGGCAAACAGATCAAGAGGAAATGGCCTGCCTTGATCTTTGTGTCTCACCACAGCAGCTTGATAGGCTGAAATTAGAAGATTTTTACAGCACAAAGTTAAATGCATTTCTCAATTGGTGCAAGTCCAACCACTTCAAGTCCCAAGACTTGAGTAGCTGGCAATTCTATACTGTGCCCTGTGGAAATCTAGGCTCCAAAAATTTGTTAATTGCCACAAGGCTTCTTCCTTCTTCCTTCTAGATGTCATACACAATCTAGCTAGAACAAGCAAATTCACACAATGTTTGCCAGAGGTTGGCTCTTTAAGATCCTTGAATTACCCTATCATTTTAATGCAAACCTGAACTGCTACCATGAGGGCAGTCATGTAATAAATGATGTAAACAATATAAAATTGTGATCGATGATCAACCTCTAAGTACCACAATCCCAACTGCTTAGGCTAAGGTCACAAAAGAAGGCTTAGCTTAAATATATTATGAGGCATATATTCTGAGGATGATGATGGATTTTATAGCATAATAAATCCATTTCAATGGTTATGTTGTACATTTTCTTTTAGCCAAAAAGGAAAATGAGAAAGGAAGATAAATAAGTGATTCCTTTGTAAAGGGACCCATTTTTTCCCCACTGCAAAGGATGTTAAGGAATATAAAACTAGCTTATTATAGCACAATGGCTGAATTGTGCTCCTGATACCTTCTTGTGGAGGAAAAATAGCATCACTGGTAAAGTTCCCTATGATAGCATATTTAGAAATCTCTACTAGAAAAGTGCTATGAAATAGCAGTTCTTACCCAAACTTAATATGTTAGTTGAATTAAATGTGTTCTTCCTTTTTAATTATATATTTTATATATTAATATATATTAATTTTATATTCATGCAGTCAATTTTTTTAAAAAACAACTAACTCACTAGTAGCTGATTTTTCAATAAAGTAGGTTTGCACTTCATGATTTTGTTTGATAGTGTCAATTGTCATTAATTCATATTATAATGAAAAGTTAATGGGCAATTTAGATGTAAAGTGGAATGGTGGAATTCAGCTAGAATGGATTATAGGATATTGTAGCTTTGATGTTTTCTTCTTTTTCCCCCAGCTCTGCAAAATCAAAAATACTGGCTCTTTGTGATCATTTATTCTATTATTAATTTGTTTTTGCAAATAACTCAAGGTGACAAACATATCCAACACACCTTTCTCTTCCTATTTTCCACGCAAGGACAACACTGTGAGATGAGAGAGTCACTGGTCGAAGGGCAGCCTGTTAGGTTTCATGGTTAACGCAGGACCAGAACTTATGGTTCCCTGCTTGCTATCCTGGTGCCTTAACCAATAGACAAAATTGTATCAATTACCTCATTTGTCTAAGTTCTTGGGCTTTAGCCCTGGAATCTTGTACAGTATTAGTCTTGCCCAATTGAGATCTATAATTGAGGACTTGAGCTTGGTTTTCCAACAGCCTAACCACTGCACTACTTTCAATCTCATTCTGCATGAAAATCCTCCTCCCTCTATGTAAACTTTATCCTCAATGTCCATACTGTTTCTTCAAACTGGGAGTGAATGGAACAAAACTTTCCTTTCATTCTAGTATCCACGAAGATTTTTTTTAAAAGTATGATTCACAACATCTTCAGCTTTTAAGGGCATTCTGCATTATGTAAAAACAACAATGTTTTTCAGTTTACAGAGCTCTTTATGAAAGTCTAGGTCTGAGTAAGGGTTCAAAATTGCAGGGTGCTGAAACCAAGAGCATCCTGGCCCCATCCTTTCAAATTCTGTCCTTATGCGGTCATAAGCAGTTGGTAGGTGGGATGTTGGAGCCACAAAGTAGTCATGGCAGCCACAAAGCATCAATGCCTCCAAATTCAATATGAACAGCTTTCAGACCACAGAGCATCTTCCTGCAAAACTCTGTTTGGCAATAAACTTTCCAGAAAAGGATTATGAGTCTTATTGCTGACATTTGCAGAGATGAGTCTATATTTAATGTACAACTCAAATGAGGAACATATTCCTTGTGGGTTAGAAGACATATTTGTGGGGAGTTCTGGATAATAAATTTCAATTGAAGTTGTTGGTTTTCTGGGTAGTCTGTGAACATAATATTAACTATTTGCAATAGGAGGATTGTTGCATGAAACAGATGTTTTCATTTTTCTAGAAGTTATGTATTTATTAACTTCCTTCTGGGAACCTGGTTAGAAAAAGAAACAGGTTCCTACAAATTCTTTAGAAATCAGTTATTTTCTAGATTAGATGTTGAAAAAAAAAACAATATTTTGACAGAAATTGATTGTTATGGTTCTTACATTTTACAAATGGATTTTTATGCTTTCCTTTTCTTAGGAAATACAAGCTTTCTTAACCTTTTAAATAAATAAAATTTGTTTAGGGATGGGATTTCCATCTGCTGAAGGACCAGTGGGCTTCCTTGTGCAATTGGTTGGCCTCTGTGAGAACAGGCCATTAGAGTAGATGGGCCAAGAATCCAATTCAGCAGGGCATTGCTTATATTCTTTGGATATGTCATGCTTTCTATAAGTGCTTAAAATTTAAAGATTTATAGCAAAAGTTGGACCTGTGAGACTCGGTGAAAACAGAATGAGAATTTATGGAAGGAGGGACTGAATAGTAGCTATAAGAGAAAGAGAAGGATCTAGTATGGTTATCATATGCATGCAGCTGAGCCAGCTGAAAAGTTTTAATTGATCATGCAGCATCAGTTTGGATTCTCCTCCCAAGACTTGTTTTTCAGATAGTTGCAATATCCACTAGTCTGTCAACTAAACTACCTGTGCTTTCTTTGCTACAAATTTGTTTTAACAAGCAAAGAGATATAAGGAAGTTTCAAGCACAGTTGTTATTATTGTGTAGTGGGCTTCAGTAGACAAGAAGCAGACCAGCATAGCTACAACAACATTTATTGACTCAAAACTGGGACTGAGGAACAGCAGGCAATTGCCTGTAATTTATATTCTAGACGCACAGGGCCTTAACCAATCATAATACTTGAAAAAGCCTGCCCAAATGTTCTAAGTTTCCCTCCAAAACAGTTGGAGTTAAGAGTTGGGGTCATCTAAAGGTTAGTTTCACTTTAGCAGTGCTTAACACAACTATATACATTCAATGTATACGTTATAATTTATAATTATAACAGTTATTTATTTATTTATTTGATTTTTATACCGCCTTTCTCCAGCAGGACTCAGGGCAGTGAACAGCCAAGGTAAAACATAGCATACAAAATTTAAAACAGTTTAAAAGGTATTAAATAATTTCGGCCCACAATTTAAAACAACCCAATTAAAATCAATTTCGAATTAAAACCAAAAGGATGGGATCAAGCCAGCCTGGCTAGATGAAATAAGTGAGTTTTAAGGGCCTGACGAAAAGTCCAGAGGTCTGGTATCGTGCGTATCTCTGGGGGTAGGTCATTCTAGAGGGCAGGTGCCACCACAAAGAAGGCTTTCCCCCTGGGGGTTGCCAGCTGACATTGTCTGGCTGACGGCACCCTGAGGAGACCCTCTCTGTGCGAGCGTACTGGCCAGTGGGAGGTTATTGGCAGAAGGAGGTGGTCTCATAGATACCCAGGCCCTAAGCCATGGAGCACTTTAAAGGTAGTCACCAACACCTTGAAGCGCACCCAGAAGACCACCGGGAGCCAGTGCAGCTTGCGCAGAAGAGGTGTCACATGGGAGCACCCCGTTGCTCCCATAATCCCCCGCACGGCCGCATTCTGGACCAGCTGGAGCCTCCGGGTGCACCCCAAGGGGAGCCCCATATAGAAAGCATTGCAGTAGTCCAGGCAGGAAGTGACGTGCTTGAGCGACTGTGCATAGGGAGTCCCGATCCAGTTATAATTTTCACAAGTTTATTGGATGTAAAAGAGTGTATCTATATAAACAATACAGATTCTCAAACCAAATTTCATTTGAAGCTCATACCACAACCATAAAAATACCCATGGGGGACTTACCACTTTTGATTCTATAACATTAAGAATGAGATTATGAGATCAAGAAAACTTGGCATCTTCTGTTTATAGCCAGGGTACATGGAAAGGACTGCTTCTATATTTAAGGAAGTATCTTGTTTGATAATATGCTTCAATGCTTGGTAATTGCCCCTGCCCATAAGTAACATTTGGAGCAATAGTCTGCTAAGTCTGCCTATTTCAACCAGTAAAGCAGAAGTTCCCAATGAGATCATTAAATCTGGAATAAGCATTTCTCTAACAGAGCAGTGGAGATGTCTAATAGTTCATCATCACTGCTAGCCAAGCTCTACTTTATATAGAAGCCCCAAAGAGTGACTGTGAGAGGGATCTTGGAGTCTTAGTGGACAACCAGTTAAATATGAGCCAGCAGTGTGCAGTGGCACCCCAAAAAAGCCAATGCAATCCTAAATTGCATTAACAGACAGATACAATCAAGATCAAGTGAGGTACTAATAATACTCTATAAAGCCCTAGTAAGACCACACCTAGAGTACTGCATCCAGTTTTGGTTACTACACTATACAAAAGATGTTGAGACTCTAGAAAAATTGCAGAGAAGAGCAACCAGGATGATTAGGGGACTGGAGACTAAAACATATGAAGAATGGTTATAGGAACTGGGCATGGCTAGTCTAGTGAAGAGAAGGACCAGGGAAGACATAATAGCAATGTTCCAATATTTGAGAGGCTGCCACAAAGAGGAGGGTCAATTTATTTTCCAAAGCACCTGAGGGCCAGACAAGGAATAATGGATGGAAACTGACCAAGGAGAGATTCAACCTAGAAATGAGGCGGGACTTTCTGACAGTGAGAACAATCAACCAATGGAACAGCTTTTGGAAGTTGTGGGAGCTTCATCACTTGAGAATTTCAAGAAGAGATTGGACTTCCATTTGTCAGAAATGGTGTAGGGTCTCCTCCTTGAGTGGGGGGATGGAGTAGATGACCTATAAGGTCCCTTCCAACTCTGTTAATGTGTTAACCTCCAGATTTAAACATTATGACATGTACTCTGTTTTCTGCCCTAAAATTTTAAATCTCTTTTCTGATAATTTATGTGCTACCAAATCTTTTTGACTGCCAGGGGCCACCTAGGCACGTTTCCTTCATGTCCCTAACCTGATCATTCAGGTTTTCTTTTACTCATCACCACTGTAACTGACTCCATCCACCTTGCTGCTATTCATCCTCTTCTCTTTCCATCCACCTTTCCTAGAATTAACACAGCTCTAGAAAAACATGCTTCATTACTGGGAAGTATTTTTATTCATATTCTGGTAGCCCCCCTCCCCCCAGTGTAGTTACAGAGAACTGTGTGTTTGAGGATTTGTTAAACAAGGATAAAAGAAAGGAAAGAAGAAAAGTGACATTGGAGGTAATCAAGTGAAGACTCTAACAGTGATAAAGTAAAGTTATATGGGATTTTCTACTGGCCATAACAGAGTTGCTACTGTCATCGAGAAGCTACCCACTATGCAAAGACACAGTGAAACTGGTTTCTACTATGGAATGGATGAAATGTTTGTGTGATCAAACAACCCACACTGATACATTCTCCATCAGACTTTTCATTTTCTGGGGAAGCAATGTTATGTAAAGAGAAAAAAGATGGGAAAAATAATAAGCCAAGGAAATAAAGTTCTGGGATAACAGAAGGAAAGTAAATATGGCCAAATCTACGTCACATTAACAACAATCATTATAACTCTCTGTAGGTTTTTGACCATCTTTGTTTCCATCACGTTTCTGTAGTACCCATTTTCTTTTGCTCTTTATAGAATCAATCTCCTTTTGTAGAAAAAAAACCATCATGGATGTTAAGTGAGCAGAAATATTTTCTTTCTTATATTTATGTTCAAGCAGATGAAAAATGAAATGTAATCTAATAAAGGGAATTGTAAATAAGACAGAATTGAGGGGTGTTGATTTAAGGCAGAAATCAAATTTAATCATTTTCATGATCCATCCTTCAATTTAGTTTTTTGGGGTACATGAAACAATTTTGTGGTGCTTTAGTCTAGGGAGGCTTTGAGATTATATTGTTAGATATAAAGTTCTAAAGATGAAACATAACTCTTCAATAAATATAGGGAGATGAGGGATTGCTCTTTCCAAACATTTGCTTTTTGCATGATTCAATATAAAATTTCATATGGGTTGAAATGTTGGCTTATTTGTTTTTGTAAATTCCTAAGCTTACATTTTATTATCCACTTTAATAAAAATCTCATCTCGAAGTACAAGTGAATATTTCATAACAATAATTAGCTAGAAGAATAGGCAAGATCCTTATGTGCTTAAAACATGTCTGGGAGTCTCTTATTTATGATTTGAGCCAATGAATGATTGTCTGTTTAAAATTTGTTTTCCAAACATTTTCCTTCATTACCCAAAACTGCTTATCAAAAAGTCTTTTTTACACAATGCAGGCAAAACGCTTTAATGTAAATATCCCTGTTATGATTGGGTAATAGCTTTGTGTGTTTTTATCCAAAGAAAAACCACTTTTACCCAATTTTGGGTAATTTTCCTAGGTTTGGAAGCACTTATTTATTTATTTAGTGCATGGCATACACTGTCAGGGAAATCTACATGTGTTAAACGCACAATGCAGTTTTGACAGACTAGGTTTCTAGTTCATTTTGTTTGGCACTTGCACATCTATCCTTGATGCATCACGGGGGGTAAACTAGCTTTACACCAATTAACTAGCAATGCTCAGATTGCTGGCTCTTCCACACTATTCTGCTAGTCTCGCTTCACCTTGCCTGGTGTCGTGATACCTCGCATCCCGCCAGGTCCAGCATCTGTTCCCGTTTCCAGCACACATGAATACAACTAAGTTTCCCCCACCAAAATGGTACCCATTTATCTACTCGCAATATTGTGTGTTTTCAAACTGCTGAATGGGCAGGAGCTAGGGACCAAGCAAAGGGAGCTCATTCTGACTTATGGAGCCAGGATTGAACTGCCAGAGTGCAGAACATTTATGGCTGGCAATTCCAGCATTATTAAGCCACTGCACTACCACATCCCACTGGGAAGCACTGGTCTAAAGGAACAAGAGTCAGGAACCTTGTCTTGTATGGGATAAAGCACAAGTGTAATAAATGGAATTCATGAGAGAAAAATAATATGTTAGTTCTAAGACAAGTAAAAAGAAAAAGATGATAGAATCTTTCCAACTATTCTCAGATCAATGTATCTTTTCTTTGTCATAGGATATCTTTGAAGGAATGAAGGAATGAATGACAGATTTCTCTATTTATAGGTCAGGAGAACAAAATAGCTTATTGGTCAATTAAAGAACCAGAAAGTGCTGTTCTTCACCACTTCAACCTAGGAAAATTAGCCAGGAAAGTGAAGCAGGGTCTACACAATATCTCTTCTGGCTTCTGGCAGGTGTGAGATGGTTTCCTCCTTTCAGTGATGTTCATCTCATTGGCAGAAGTTATAGCCTTCCATCCAAAGAGTTTTGATCTCTTGGGCAATGAAAGAGATTGGAGAATAATTTCCTTCAGCTCTTCATTACAGAGCCATTCAGGCTTTGTTTTTGTTTTTTGCTGGAAGAAGTAAATCAAGTTTTGTACAGGAACTTTATCTCCTGCAGAAATAAGGGATTAGATTGAGTTCCATTTAGATTATTTTTTTCTAGTTTAGAACTGGATAAGGGAAATATCCAGTCCTTCTGGATTTTCTGGGCAATAGATAAGATCCAAATGCAGTGGCATTCTACTTCACAATCTCTGAGCAATAGAGAGCTTTATTCTTATGTCAAGATAATGTGATTTGTTAAGTAATAGAAATGGTTTCACCTGATTTCGAAAGAATTTATTTGCAAATTATGGTAGAAAATAAGTATTTGGTCACCTACAAACAAGTAAGATTTCTGGCTCTTAGACCTGTAACTTCTTCTTTAAGAGGCTCCTCTGTCCTCCACTCATTACCTGCACTAATGGCACCTGTTTGAACTTGTTATCAGTATAAAAGACACCTGTCCACAACCTCAAACAGTCACACTCCAAACTCCACTATGGTGAAGACCAAAGAGCTGTCGAAGGACACAAAAGAAGAACCAAAATTGTAGACCTGCACCAAGCTGGGAAGACTGAATCTGCAATAGGCAAGCAGCTTGGTGTGAAGAAATCAACTGTGGGAGCAATAATTAGAAAATGGAAGACATACAAGACCACTGTTAATCTCCCTCGATCTGGGGCTCCATGCAAGATCTCACCCCATGGTGTCAAAATGATCACAAGAACGGTGAGCAAAAATCCCAGTACCACACAGGGGGACCTAGTGAATGACCTGCAGAGAGCTGGGACCAACGTAACAAAGGCTACCATCAGTAGCACACTACGCCACCAGGGACTCAGATCCTGCGAGCCAAATGTGTCCCCCTGCTTAAGCCAGTACATGTCCAGGCCCATTTGAAGTTTGCTAGAGAGCATTTGGATGATCCAGAAGAGGATTGGGAGAATGTCATTGGGTCAGATGAAACCAAAGTAGGACTGTTTGGTAGAAACACAAGTCGTCGTGTTTGGAAGAGAGAGAATGCTGAGTTGCATCCAAAAACTACCATACCTACTGTGAAGCATGGGGGTGACAACATCATGCTTTGGGGCTGTTTCTCTGCAAAGGACGTGGACAATTGATCTGTGTACAGGAAAGAATGAATAGGGCCATGTATCGTGAGATTTTGAGTGCAAACCTCCTTCCATCAGCAAAGGCATTGAAGATGAAATGTGGCTGGGTTTTTCAGCATGACAATGATTCTAAACATGCTCCCTGGGCAATGAAGGAGTGGCTTCGTAAGAACCATTTCAAGGTCAAGAAGTGGCTTAGCCAGTCTCCAGATCTCAACCCCATAGAAAACCTTTGGAGGGAGTTGAAAGTCCGTGTTGCCCAGTGACAGCCCCAAAACATCACTACTCTAGAGTAGATCTGCATGGAGGAATGGGCCAACATACCAGCAACAGTGTGTGCCAACTTGTGAAGACTTACAGAAAACGTTTGACCTCTGTCATTGCCAACAAAGGCTATATAACAAAGTATTGAGATGAACTTTTGATATTGACCAAATACTTATTTTCCACCATAATTTGTAAATAAATTCTTTCCACATCAGACAATGTGATTGTCTGGATTTGTTTTCTCATTTTGTCTCTCATAGTTGAGGTCTACCTATGATGTCAATTACAGGCCTCTCTCATCTTTTAAGTGGGAGAACTTGCACAATTGGTGGCTGACTAAATACTTATTTGCCCGACTGTACATGCAGGGATGTGCTGACTTAGTGACTAAGACACTGAGCTTGTCAATCGAAAGGTCGGCAGTTCAGCGGTTCGAATCTCTAGTGCCGCGTAATGGGGTGAGCTCCCATTACTTGTCCCAGCTTCTGCTAACCTAGCAGTTCGAAAGCATGTAAAAAATGCAAGTAGAAAAATAGGGACCACTTTTGCTAGGAAGGTAACAACGTTCCATGTGCCTTTGGCATTTAGTCATGCTGGCCACATGACCATGGAGACGTCTTTGGGTAGCGCTGGCTCTTCGGCTTTGAAACAGAGATGAGCACCATCCCCTAGAGTCGGGAACGACTAGCACATATGTGCAAGGGGATCCTTTACCTTTATACACACACACACACACATTTGAAACTCATAACTAGATGTCTAACCATTTGTCATCTTTCTTTTTTATTATTTTAGAAATATATAATTATTATATTCAAATATATTCATATTTGAAGCCCATAACCAAATGTCTTGTCTTTTATCAACATTTAGTTCAATTATGTTATTTAATTCTTTATTTTCCATTCCATCATTCTCCTATATTTTTTCTTCAGAAATTCATCTGAACTTCTGAAGGTGTCATCAAAATAATCCAAAAGGGGGAAAAAAATAGGAATGGTCAGGAATATTTATTTATTTTATTTAGCGTATGGCTGGTCACCCACAGTATTAAACCACTTCATTTTTACAGGTTAAAAACAATTAAAACAATTTTTAAAAAGCAGTAAGAAAACCTAAAAGGAAAACAGAAATAACATTTCAGAATTTAATGTCGAGTTTGGAGATCCAGTCAGTAGCTGCCGTTGTTATGCAGAGGAAATCCCTAGAATCTCCTGGATACCTTCTGTTAGAGCATTCCCTCACTATATGATGGATAGTCTTTCTAGGGGCCCCACAATCACATTGTGCTGAAGGTATCTTTCCTCATTTATACAAGGAGTCAGCACACACCCCATGAGTTGTTCTAATTCTGTTATATGTCACCCATATGTGTCGGGGTAGGTTAAATCCTGGAGGTATACTCCAGCCTGTTGTATTCATGGATGGCAACAGATGGACTTGAAACATGGTACGTTGGTGGCCCCATAGCTGTGTGAGTTCAGAAGATGGAGAGATAAAATGCAGAAAACTCTTCATGCAAGGTGGCATACTATAGAACTGGATTGACAGCATAAATAACCCTGGCTTCAAGTAATGAACATTACTGAAAGAAAACAATGATTGGTGTATCGAAGTAAATTTCATTTCTCCTTCTTCTGCATGACAGCAAGACAAAAGTGACCTGCAAGCAATCCATTCCTCCTACTGAAAATGTGACATCCTGCATAGCAATTCATATCCTATTACCACTGCCAAGAGTATTTTAGTCTTCCAGAGCAATGCAATGCAGTATATAAAGCCCTGTTCCTCAAAAGCATTGATCACATGTGTCATACTTAAACTGTTATAATGAATACTTCTTCTTAAAAAAAATATCTCTCCACCAGCAACACATCTAATGATATTCAGGTATTTTAAAATGTGCACTATTGAATATTATACAGAAATCACTAAGTTCTGAGAAATGTGGCAACCGTGGCATTATTACTGAATACATTTTACTTGTTCTGAAGCTGTGAGACATGCGATCAATTTCTAAAGAACTCTTAACAGTGGGAAGACAAATGGGTTGTAAGAAATAGCAGAGTTATATTTAACCACAAAAGAAAATACAAATGCTGTAGTTTTCATATATACAATAAAACACCCATCAGATATGAAAATTCTGCAGGATAGAGCAATAGAAATGCTAAATTGGATAGTAAAGTCATTGTCTAAAGAGCTGTGTGGTACACTAGGAAACACTAGGACGTAGAATTCTAATAGATGTAATATAACAAAGAAAAGTGGACTTGCAAAAGAGTTGGAGAATCTTCTTTGTTGTATGAACAGCATTTAAGTCAACAGCCTATTTAACAAAGATTTGGAAATTATTGTGAGGATTGGATATCACTTGTATGTTCAGTTTGAGACTGCTAACGAATGAATTTTCTTTAGGCTCAAGACTACTGCATATTTCTTTTTGCAGTAGCTTCTGAAAAATGTTAGTAACAACTTACCCAAAGAAACCCCCATGATAACATCTTTTACTGTAATTTATTGCACAGGGACATATCACATAGACACGTACACTACAAAATAATAATAAAACAATGATATGCTGCTTAAGGCTATCAATGGTATCAATCAAAACAATAGATAAAACCAACCAGCTAAACCTTCACACTCTTCCTAGATATTTTCTCCATTGCAACAACTGAATAACCAAGATATATCCATTTATATTTGAATAACAAACTAAGCCTTTGCTCTGACTGTGATATACAATAGTGTCATTCTAAATTCTTTGTGATGTTAGCAGAAAGATATAAATACTAAACATGCAGAGCTTACCAGATTCCTTGGAGATGGCAACTGGTTGATAGCAGTTGCCCCAGGTTCACACCTGTTCACAAGAACTGGTAGTAAAGCCGGCGGGAGGCCCCACCAATCGCCCCAGATGTTGTCATCGATGATCTGCACATGCACAATCCTGTTGCTAACCAGTAGTAAAGGTAAGTAGAACCCCCTGGTTGAAATTTGAATGGCAACTGGCTTTAGAAATTTTTGCAGCCATTATTTTTCTGAGTGGTATGATAACAGTGTGATATGACATACAATATGACATCTGGAAGACTTTAAAACATGTTCATTAATTGTTATAATTTATGTAAAAAAATTACTTATAAAACAAAAGCATAAAACATATGCTCTAATTCCAAGGGGAAAAAATTGGAAGCCAAATCATTTTAACATTAGATTTTCATCTCAAACTCTGGAGTGATGGAATACAGGTACATATTTCATTTTTCTAGAATCTTACTATCCCCAAGTAATATTTTTCCCATTGTAGTGTCTTACATTAGTAGCTCTACCATAACAAAGTCTGAAAAATATCCTCAGGCAATATTTGATTACTATCTCTTAAAAATCTTAATATTAACTCTCCAAAATCTTTTGAATTGGCATAGTTTTGAAATTTATGAAATTTAATTTGGGAAAGGAATAATTGAATTGTTATAATATCTGAATGGTGTAATAAAACATCTGTCAAAAGGGTTTATTGTGTTGGTCTTCCAAATATCACATATATTGATGTGCTATATTGTAAGTATGTATGTTACATCTTTTTTGTTGACCTTCTTAAGAGAGTTCAGAAATATTTATCAAAGGGCTACTTTATTTGAACTAAGTAATAAAGAAACCTCTAACTTTTTACTGCACTTTGTATCTCAACTTAATGCTTGTAGCCCAAATATAGTAAACCTATTATACTCCTACTTTATCCTCCAACAGTTCTAGGAAATAAATCAGGAAATAGGGACACATATGATCACAAAATGGACTTGGAGAGTTATGTTCCAACTCCAACTTGATCGACTGAAAATACATGAGTATGTGATTCACTACGATGGGAAGCATCTTCAGCAGTTCCTTAGTGGCTAATGGGATGTGTGCTGAGTTTCAGAAGAGAGCCAAAACAATATGTGTTTAGGGAAACGCATCCACTATAAATGTAATGAAAAAAGTGGTAGACTTTTTACTGATATTTCCCTTTTTCTCTCAAAGTAGACTTGCCCCAAGCCTAGGTCTACTTCAACTCCCATTATATTAGCCTTTTGACATGAAATATGGATGAGATGGAAATTATAATCTCTCAAGCTCTTATATACAGCATATTTGGAACGGGGTGTGTGTGGGGGGTGGGAGGTGCCTTCAAGTAATTATTGCTCTTGGTGACTGCCAAGACAAGTCCTTGGAATTATTTTTGCAAGATTTTGTAAATGGTTTGCCATTGCCTGTTCCTTAGGATTGAGAAAGAAGGACTGATCGAAGGTCACTCAGCTAGCTTTGTGCCTGAGGTGAAACTGGAATCCATAGTCTCCCAGTTCCGAGGCTGATGTGTGAACTGCTACACCAAACTAGCTCTTAATAAACACTCTAATTATATTATTTAAAATGTAACTAAAAGCAACCCATTCTGGATTGATTTGGAGCACCAGTTTCTGTTCTTCTCTGTGGAATCTATAGCCATATCTAGTTAGAAAAGTTAGAACTGTTTCAGGCATTAGTAAAGAATTTATTTGATCAAGTCAGTCATCAACTGGGAAATTATATTTGTGAGCATATCGAGAACATCTAGTACTTTTCAATTTGTGTCCCTTGTGATGTGTCTCTTATGATGGTAGGTTAGGATAATTGTAAATTTCACAATTACAAATAATTTAATGTATATTACATTATATATCAATTATATAATTTATAATGTTTAATTAGTGGTATAATTTATAATGTGTAAATAGTGGTATCAAAGAGGATTGTAGTTCAAGTAAAACAATTAAATGAAAAATAATCCTGTGTTGTATCCAAATGACATTCAAATTTGTGCTTGTCAGAAGAAAGGAATTTCAGCCAGAAGTTTTGAAACAACCTGATTTTGCATCCTAGGGGAGGCACTAGGTCTGACACATTGCTTTGACTTAGATAAAATGGAATAGTCAAATTATGAAATTAAAGTTCCTTTGAAAAATTATTAAATAATAAATGCTAATATTAACAACAATATTTTCATATAAAATTATCATTTTATCACTAAAATACCTAAGTACATATTGCTTCACTATACAACTACCCAATTGGGTCTGAGTTAACAATATAGTAACATATGATCTAAAGTTTTTAAAAGGATATGTGCGGACATACAAACACATCAAAACATACGCACCAACAACTCAGAAAACTCTAACCAGATTCTATAAAAAGAAAACTTGTTGTCCTTTTTTAATGATTGAAAATTATTTGAGGAAAGATAATCTCTTCTAACAAAGGGATTTTAAATGGGTAAAAATAGTTGGGAAGGTCTGTAAATGATTTTCCCCTGAATTGAGTCCTGCTGTTGAAAAAAAAAAAGGTGAGAAACAGAAGGATCAGAAGATCTCAGGAGGATGTTTCCTAAATGTTCAAGAAGCACTTCTTTGGTTTTAAAACTATTCTTTTTTTGCTTTAAAACAGTCCTTTTCTAACTAAAGCAAATTTGCACAGCTGTTATGTCATGGCTGGACAACTTTCCCAGAGTTGGAATTGCCAATCATTGGATAATGATGATACAGGAAGAGCAAGGCCATTTAAAAAGGTTTTTGGTGGAGGAGAAGATTAAGGGTTGAAATTGGAGTAGGAAGCCTCCGAGGAGCAAATTGTTCCCATTTCCAGCTTTAAAAATCCTCTGCAGCCCACAATGGTCTGAACCTGTATCATCAAGTTACAGCAGCAAAAAGTCAATCCTGACCAAGGAATTTGAGACTATTGGCAGAGAGATTTTTAAAAATATAGACTTTAATGCACTTTGCCTTCTAGGGGCCTCCTCCTTCCTTCCTTCCTTCCTTCCTTCCTTCCTTCCTTCCTTCCTTCCTTCCTTCCTTCCTTCCTCCCTCCCTCCCTCCCTCCCTCCCTCCCTCCCTGATATGTTTATTTTTACTAAATGACGATAGTGTAATTTTGAGATGCCCCTGACTGCAGGCAGCCCACACACTGATCACAGTGTTACAATAGTTTTCCATCATAAAGGTCTAATCTCCATCAATGAACAACAAAAGCTTTTTAGTTTCATTTGCTACTGCTTCTTGTTCTTGTTCTTGAAAATCTTTTGGAAAAAAATTAAGATGATACTTTGTTCAATGAATTAAAATTCACTTGTTCTCTTTCATTGTGTGTGTTTCTTTGTGAGTTTTAAGTCACTTTAGGTTTAAAATCTGGGTTCCAACTAAATCATGGCATATCCCTTACTCTAGAGTGGGGCTGTCAAACTCACAGCCCGCAGGCTGAATGCGCCTACACCTGGTTTAGTGAAGGGGAAAAAAGTCCCGATATGTCAGGTGACTCCGCTGTGATGACGCAAGTTTGACATCCCTGCTCTAGAGCATTCAGTGGATTTTTATTTTAACAATTGATTTATATCTCACCTTTATTAACTTTATAGATAAATCAAAGTGGTGAACATACAGAAAACATCCTCCTCCTCCTATTTTCCCACAACAGCAACAACCCTGTGAGGTTATGAATGAAAGAGACTGCTCCAAAGTCATCCAGCTGCCTTTCATGGATAAAGCGGGACTAGAATTCACATCTACCCTGGTACCTTAACCACTAGACCAAACTGACCTACAATAGGCAGTACAAAGAATTTGTCTAACAATTCAATAAGTCCTGTGGAAAACACCAAACCTGAATATTTATCTATTTATTTATTGTCAGATTTATATGCCGTCCTTCTCCTGTAGGAATCAGGACGGCTCACAATGATAAAACAACCCAACAATTATTTAAATAATGTTAAAACCAAATGTAAAATCCCCAAACCCAAAATAAAAACTGCAACAGATCAGGGAAGCTGGTGAAAGAGCCATGTCTTTAGGTCAGCGCAGAAGGTGCGGAGATCGGGGGCAGTTTGGAGCTCAGTGGGCAACCCATTCCAGAGGGTCAGTGTGGCCACAGAGAACACTCTGATCCTGGGGACCACCAGCTGACAATGTCTGGCTGAGGGGACCCAGAGGAGGGCCACCCTATGTGAGCGCACTGGGCAATGGGAGGCTGGTAGAAGGTGCTCCTGCAAATACCCCATGCCTGTGCCATGAAGGGCTTTATAGGTAAGTACCAGCACCTTGAAGCGGATCCAGAGGACCACTGGCAGCCAGTGCAGCTCGCACAAAGGTGGTGTCACATGGGAGTAGTGGGACGCACCCATAACTACTTGCGCGACCACATTCTGGACCAGCTGGAGCCTCTAGGTACATCCCAAGGGCAGCCCCATGTAGAGGGCATTGCAGTAATCCAACCAAATATACCTATTGAGGCACTTAGGGACTTATGGGTTTAAAGCAGGATGAAATCCAGCAGGTTCTGACAGGTTCTGGAGAACTGGTAGCAGAAATTTTGAGTAGTTTGGAGAACCGGCAAATACCACCTCTGGCTGGCCCCAGAGTGGGGTGGGAATGGAGATTTTGCAGTATCCTTCCTCTGCCATGCCCACCAAGCCACACCACACCACACCCACCAAACCACGCCCACAGAACCGGTAGTAAAAAAAAAATTGGATTTCACCACTGGTTTAAAGTGCCTCCTGGAATTGTACTTGCAACATTGTGAGCAATCATCAGAAACAGTAGATTGATACCATGGTATTATTTATTTATTTATTTATTTATTTATTTATTTATTTTGTCGCATTTCTATGCTGCATCACTCCCAAGGGACTCTGGGCGGCTTACAACAGAGAATAAAACAATGCAACAATATCCTATACAAAAGTTAAAAGAAGACATTAAAACATTAAAACATTAAAATATCATTAAAACATTAAAACATTAAAACACATACACTCCAATTAATGGCCAGGTCTCGCAAGATCACTATAACGAGATCAATGGCCCCAGGCCTGCTGGAAGAGCCAGGTCTTCACTGCTTTACAGAAGGCTAATAGGTGGGGGCAGTCTGGACTTCAGGAGATAATTGGTTCCAGAGAGCTGGGGCAGCCACAGAGAGGGCCCTCCCCCACGGGCCCACCAGCTGACATTGTTTAGCTGATGGGACCTGGGGAGACCGACTCTGTGGGATCTTACCAGTCACTGGGAGCTATATGGCAGAAGGCGGTCTCGAAAATAGCCTGGCCCTGAGCCATGTAGGGCTTTAAAGGTAATAACCAACACCTTGAATTGCGCCCGCAGACCGATAGGGAGCCAGTGCAGCTCGTGGAGAATTGGTGTAATGTGGGTGTATCTAGGTGCACCCACTATGCATTCTGGACCAACTGTAGTCTCCAAACACTTTTCAAGGGTAGCCCCATGTAGAGCGCATTGCAATAGTCCAACCGTTAGGTGTCAAGGGCATGAGTGATTGTGAGGAGAGCCTCCTGATCCAAGTAGGGTCACAATTGGTGCACCAGACAAACCTGTGCAAAGGTCCTTCTAGCTATAGCTGTCTGATGTGGTTCCAATCTCAGCTGTGAATCTAGAAGGACACCCAAATTGCGAGGCTGTTCTGAGTGGGGCACTTTCTCTCCCTCCAGAACCAAGGATGGACAATTGACACAGTCTTTAGGGGGCAATACCCAGAGCCATTCAGTCTTGCTGGCTTAAGTCTGAACCTGTTGACTCCCATCCAGATCCTCACAGCCTCCAGGCACCGGCACATCACGTCTACCGCCTCACTGAACTGATGAGAGGTGAAGATATACAGCTGGGTATTATCAGCATATTGCTGATATCCCACCCCGTGTCGTTGGAAGATTTCACCCAGTGGTTTCATGTAGCTGTTAAATAGGAGGGCAGAGAGGACAGAGCCATGAGGCACCCCACAAACGAGGGGCCTAGGGGACAACCTCTGTCCTCCTACAAGCACCAACTGTGATCAACCAGAGAGATAGGAGGTGAACCATAACATGGTGCCTCCCACTCCCAGCTCTCTTAGCCACCCCAGAAGGATACCATGGTCAATGGTATCAAAAGCCGCTGAAAGGTCAAGTAGCACCAAGATAGAGGAATGACCCCTGTCTCGGGCTTGCCAGAAATCATCCATCAGCATGACCAAGGCAGTTTCTGTGCTGTAGCCAAGTCTGAAGCCGGACTGAAAAGGGGCCAGATAATCCAATGACCACAGGAGCTGAAGTGCCACCACTTTCTCGACAACCTTTCCCACAAAGGGTAGGTTGGAGACTGTATGCTCTTTATAACCAATCCTTCTTCTGAAAAGACTGCCCTGGATATAGCATAGCTTTTAAACAGAAAGCACGCTTCTTAGGATAACAGTCCAGAAAGCTCATTTTTGTAAAGGCCTATTAATGTCAGCATTCTGTGCTGACCTTTCAAGTTACCTTGAAGATAAATAAAAGTTCGTTGTGGTCTGTCTAGGTGGCCTTTCACTTGTTTGAATTTCATGCCACAATTATGTCTCCAGGACATTATTATTTTTTTTCTTCTAGGCATATTGTAATTGTTAACAGCATAGTCTTACTGTAGAGTGACTTAACTTCAGGAAAATAAACCAAAGCACAGTTTCACCTTTATGTGAAAGAGAGATTAATGGTCTCGAAGAGGAAGACATTCTAGTGTAAGACTTTCAATAAATCATTGCAAACCGTTTGTTGTTTTTCAGCCAATTGCAGTTCGTTATTTAGCTGTTATTTAGCAGTGACTCAAAGCTTCACCAGCTTCATTATATAAGATAAAAATACTGCAGACCCTAATAGGCTGCATTTTCACAGAAGAATCTCAAAAGATTGCATCTTGACCCCTTTTTTCATACAAGGTATCTGTGCTGGCAGTGAATTATGGTTTTTCTTAAGAAGTTTCTGGGCCTTAAATGGCCAGGAAATATTTGCAGAAATGTATGAGCTTCTGGTGATTTAGACAGTATTAGTATATCTAGTTTTATTTGTATGGATTCAGTTTTCAGGTTCTTAGATTTTAAACTATCAGTACAAACAGACTCTCTAGCACACTTCAGATGAGCATAATATAGAGGGTCTGGGAATTCTTCGAATTATAATTCAATGCACTTGGAAGATGTAATGAAGCTTAAATCCACATATACCATATATACCCTGAGGGAACTCCTGAATAGAGTTCCTTGAAGCTTTTTTTCTACAACAGACATGTCAAATTCAAGGCCCGTGGGCCATATGTGGCCCACAATGTGATTAGATTTGGCCCATAGGCCTTGAGTTTGACATATCTGTTTTACAGACTATAGAGTTATTTCCACTATACTTTTCTAAAGTAAAGCCCACTTGAAAGGGAATTTTCCTGCTCCTGATTATTGTTTCTTCACAGTTTGATTTTTCTCTGGCTATTCTTTAGACTGACAAATCCAATCTGTGTTTCTTTTAACATTTTATATTTGAACCTTTGGGATAAGATTATCCCACCCTTCCAAAGAGATAGGGGGGAAAAGTCTTTTTATGCTCATAGCCTAATTTATGTTCTTCCATTTTTTACCTACTCTTCTAACTTCTGTTTGAAGTATTCTGAATATTACCAGTGTATCTACAATATGGATTCAATACCCAGTTTTAAACAGTTTTAGACATTATTTAGAAGACTAGCTTATATGAGAAAATAATTATATTTCCTGAAAGTAATCAAGCAGAAACTCATGAGATGTTTACATGGTTTCATGCTCTGATCCCCATCTGTGGAGGTAAAATCTCAACAGCTGCAGAACATGCTTTAAATCTTTGAGTATCACACATAAATTCATCATCATATTTTACTGAAATATCAGTAGCATGGCCAAAATAATCTTATACATAATACATATGACTGACATGGAGTCATATTAGTTGCTTTTATTACGGGTTTGGGTACAAACTGAAAACAGACCATTTTTACCAGAAAGAATGGCGAAGTTGGCTCATATTCGGTGTGTTTGGGCATTTTTATACTAAAAGCTGATGGTTTTGTGTTATTTTAATGTGAAATGAGTTAAATTCTGTGGTTTGCACTGTGGAAACAACAAGAACAACAATGAAATCTATAAACCACTGAAGATGTGAATTAACTCCATTGAATTGATTAAATCCTTGTGAAACATCTCAGTTCATTTTTTCACTCTTTGAGAGATGCCAATTCCAAATTATAAGCAAAATAAAACTTCAGACCTAAAATTATAAGTTAGATTTGAGAACCATAAAAATGCTTGTAGATTTAGAGATATTTTGGCTTCTAGATAAGTATTATGTTTTCAAAGTTTCCTCTATAAATGTGCACAGTTCAAAAGTATTTTTTTTTCATCTTGAAAGTTGATATTTCCACATGAGTTACTATAGTATTTGCAAAAAACGTATGGGTTAGTGACTCTACAGTCAACTGGGAATGGAAGATACAGATGATAGGTACCCGCTGGGACCTGTAAGGAACATATGCATGTAGAGTAATGAAAATTTATAGTGATGTGAAAATTATTTCTATTAGCACTGGGAACTGGAGAAATTTCTGGTTTCATTGAAAAAAATAGTCAAAGCAATTTGTTATGAGCTTTTGATCCTGAATCTTGTCAACAATTCTGTGTTTAGGTCTAATTTTTTTATTTGGTATCTTTAAGAGGAAGTATAAAATGCTATTCTCCCAGTAGAATTCCAGAGGGAAAAAATAAAAAAACCTGGAAAATACCATGACATTACTAACAATGGGGAAAGCAACAGCCAAGGAAAAAAATCAGACACGTGGGAATGAAATAGACAAATATTATGAATTTATATCATTTAATATTTGTATAAACTAAAAATGTACAGCAAACAGATATTTTAGGAAAAGTAATTATTTTGGCTTGGTGGGAAAAAGTAGAATCTGGGAAGGATCTTCCTAAGGAACATAAAACCCAGACACACAGGACAGTATCAGAATCCTATTTCAGAAAAATAGTTTTTATTTTCCATTGTTCTCCCAGACTTAATCAAAACAAATTCACTAAGTTTTTGAGGTCCTGGGTCAAAAGGAAAATTAAAACACTTTTTGCTATATCCTACCTTCCAGATTAGGCTATAAACCTGCTGTTCTAGGTGGGCCTCAAGGTTCCTTTCATTATTTGCTCAAGGTTCCTTTCATTATTTGCCTTCTTATATAAACTATGGATCTGATTGTAGCCATGGTACTGATTAGACCTTATAATTTCACCTTATGCATTTTATAATCTCTGATTTTTCCCACATTTTCAGTAGTTGTTAAGTTTCTATATTTTAAATTCCAGCTTTCCAGACCTAAATTCACTCAGTTATCTTTCAGTTGTGCATAAAATGAAGCCAAAGTTTGTGAGCACGTGCATGTATTACAGATCCACTGGACAGATACTTTGAAATATAGGGCAATGAGAAAGATTATGTATATTCCAAAGGGTCACATTGTTCCTGAATTGCTCACATTTTTAATGTTGCTGGCTATTAGATATCTGAAATATTAAGAATGATTGAAACCACTTCCCCAGACAATTATAGTTTGCATCAATATTTCAGGAACAATACATGCAGAACTGTTCAAATATAGAAAATGATTTTGACTTTGTTAAGAATTATGCAAGCATATTTTCCCTTCCCTTTCTGCAAATTGATCTAAGAATCAAGAACAATTTTGATATATATATATGTGTGTGTGTGTGTGTGTATGTGTGTGTGTGTGTATACACACACACACGCGCACACACACACACATATATATATATACACATCCATTATATATATATATATATATATATATATAGATAGATAGATAGATAGATAGATAGATAGATAGATAGATAGATAGATATAGATATAGATATAGATATAGATATAGATATAGATATAGATATAGATATAGATATAGATGATATAGATATATAGATATGCTCCTAGAAGCACGAAGCCGAAAACACCAGCCTGAAGATGACAAATGAGACTTCGTCGAAACGTCACCAAGACACTTCCAATTTTATGCAGGAGAAAACCCAAATAACCAGACCTACATAAAAACACCCATGAAAACTCAGAAAACAAATATATATAATGGATTCAAAAATTAAAAGCTATAGATTTTGCAAAGTAAATTGTTCCGTTCTACAATTATTTTTTAAAGGAATTTGTGACAAAATAGAATTAGCTTATCTTGAAAAGTAAGGTGATTATTAGCATGTCATTGTTTATCTCATTCAAATCCTCATTTGCATGCAAATTATTCTAATTAGGTCACCGTTGAACAATATTTATGTAGTCACTTTCTAAAATTTAGCATAAAGATTTCCCAAATCAACTTAGCCTAATGGGTATTCCATTAAACCTGTAATAGTTCATTACCATTTCCTCAAGAAAAGGGAAAGGTGTATTTTTTCAGATGCCTTGAAAATTTTGTATTTGTCTTATATGTAGAGTATAAGTATCATATTTTAATGGGAAATATTTAAATATATGTTTTCATATCCATCTCATATCCATCTCATACTCAATGCCTTTGCTTCCTTATTTTTCAGTCCATTTTCTAACATTGAATTGAAAAGTAAAAATATGAATATGAACTAATATTCCTAAATTATGGCACAAAAGAAATGTCAATTTTAAATAATTATTTATGTCCTTTTCACCTAAACCTTAACTGAAGATAACAAAAATATGTAATAGTGCCGCAAATCATCTGCGGTATTGTACCATCAACATTGGGCAAATTGTTTTAACACAAATTTTCTTTATGGTGCACGGATGTCAAGTCATCATGTTGTGATTCTTCTTTTTTTTTTTAAATGAGAAAAGCTTGTGAGGCAGAACCTTGCTGTCTACTCCAGCCCACTCCAATGAAGCTCCTCTGGTACTGAATAATTGTTTTCAATTACCTCTCCCTGGAAGAAATTATGTAAACACCTAAAAATGAGGCATCACCAGGTCCTTCTAGAAAAGAGGCACCATCCAACACCCTTATGATAGGTAGAAAAGTATCTCAGACCTCCTAAAGGAAAAAAGTACTGGTTATAGGAGATTCAATTTTTAGGGGAACAGAGTCTATAGTCAGCAAACCAGCCATTCAGTCTAGGGAGGCATGTTATCTCCCTGGTACAAGAAAAAAAAATGTTACAGAGATCCTTACTAAAATAATCAATTCCACAGGTTACTACCACTTTCTTCTCCTTCATATGGGGACTAATGATATGGCAATGAACCCCAAAACAACTAAAGTAAAAGTAAAGGTTTCCCTTGCACATATGTGCTAGTCGTTCCTGATTCTAGGGGGCAGTGCTCATCTCTTTTTCAAAGCCAAAGAGCCAGCGCTGTCCCAAGATATCTCCAAGGTCATGTGGCTGGCATGACTAAATACCAAAGGCGCACGGAATGCTGTTATCTTCCCACCAAAGGTGGTCCCTATTTTTCTCCTTGCATTTTTTACATGCTTTCAAACTACTAGGTTGGCAGAAGCTGGGACAAGTAACAGGAGCTCACCCCATTATGCGGCACTAGAGATTCAAATTGCTGACAGGCTCAGCTTCTTAGCCACTGAGCCACCGCATCCCATCCCAAAACAATTACAAGAGATTAAAACAGTTAGATAAGAAAGGATTTAGGAGCACAAGTGGTATTTTTATCTATACTTCCAACAAAAGGCCAACATCCTATGAGGTAGGAGTTTAGAAATGAACTACTGGCTTAAGAATTGGTCAAGGAAACTTTAGATTCCTTGACCATGATCTGTATTACCTACATGAAGGGCTCTTTGCAAGGGATGCAAGCCATCTTGTAAGATGGCTTGCATCTTACAAGAACAGGGAAGCCTTAGTAAGAACACATTGGAAATACTGCATTCAGTTTTTGTCACAACAATATAAAAAGATGTTGAGACTTTGGAAAAAGTGCACACAGCATCTAAGGTGGTTAAAGACCTGGAGACAAAAACATATGAAGAACAGTTGCAGGAAATGGGTTTATCTAGTCTAGTGAAAAGTAGGACTAGGGAAAACAGGATAGCAGTGTTCCAATATTTGAGGGTCTACCACAAAGATGAGAGGGTCAACCTGTTTTCCAAAGCACCAGAAGGCAAGACAAGAAACAATGGATGGAAACCAATCAAGGAGAGAATATAGAACTAAGGAGAAATTTCCTAACAGTGAGAATAATTAACAATTACCCTGTGGAATGTCTTGCCTTCAGAAGTTGTGGGTGCCCCATCACTGGAAGCTTTTAAAAAAAGACTGGACAACCACCTTTCTGAAATAGTATAGGGCAGGGATGAAATGCTCCAGGTTCGGACCGGATCATCTGATCCGGTAGTGATGGTGGCAGGTGGTTCAGAGAACCAGTAGCAAAAATCCCTGTGCCCCCGCCCCAGTTGAGCCGAGTGATCATCAGAGGCTTTTTTTTATTTTTAAAAGCATTTTTTCTACAACCTCTTCAGCCAAAAAAATGCTTTTAAAAGTTAAAAAAAAAAGCCTCTGATGATCGTGCAGTTGAGGTGGGATTGTCAGAGGCTTTTAAAAGCATTTTTTTGCAACTTCTTGGTTGTAGAAAAATGTTTTTAAAAGAAAAAAACCCTCTGACGATCAGGCAACTCAGCTGGGATTGTCAGAGGCATTTAAAAGCATTTTTTAAACAACCTCTTTGGCTGAAGAGGTTGTAGAAAAAATGGTTTCAAAAGTAAAAAAAAAAGTTGGCTCTGCCCACTCAGTCACATTACCCCCCCAAGCCACGCCCACAGAACCGGGAGTAACAAATTTTACATTTCACCACTGGTATAGGGTCTTCTGCTTCAGCAGGGGGTTGGACTAGAAGACCTCCAAGGTCACTTTCAACTCTGTTTTTCTATAAACTAAGAATAGTGGATGTTTCTGCCTCTGCTTATTCTGTCTGTTGTCCTGTATGTAGCAGCTCACAATTTGGCAATAAGTCTGTTGTAAATGATGCGGTGAATTAACAGTGAAACTACAGAGAACCGTTTTCATATTATGTTACAGTTTAGGATAGAAGGAAAAAAATACATGTTTCCTCTCACGAGGGCCCCATGTTATTTCTCACCTCCTGTCTTTTCTATCCATCATGCGATAGCAAGGTAGCTATTTTAAATGATGTTTGAATAGGAAACATCATCACTCTCCCAAGGTCAGCTGGAGTTCTCTTTCTCCAGCTCCTCCTCCAGAAGTTTTGAAATTGAATTCTTATGCGGAATTTGTTCACAACTCTTTCATCCAAAAAAGACCAAGAAGAAAAGTGAGTGTACCACTTTAGTGGAATTAGAATATATATAATTAGAATTCATATAATGTCATAAAACACAGCAATTTTCATTTTAATTCTGTAGTTAGAAATTCTTCATATTTAACGGTTTATTCTTTCTCCAATAAAGATTGACAGCATCGTTTAGTGATTTATATACTGTAAGTAACATGGACTTCATTTTTTTTCCTTTCCAATATTATTATCTGATTGTTATTATTATTATTATTTTTACAAAAATTCTGAATGTAAAGGGCCTCTGACTATGAGCAAAGATTATAAGGGAGTTAATTGACTATTTATATGTGTCGATACACACTAGCCAATTCTGGTTTTAAAGACAGACAGACATTGTACAGAGTAAAATCTCTCATCTTAAGATATTTTTCCTCCATTCAGAAATGGACACATTTCTGATAGACTGGATGTTCACAATGCATCTGATTTCTGAATTCAGCTTTTTAATCCCTAAGGCAGAGGCTTTTTAAAATCATTATTATTATTTGCATGCTTATCTTGCTCTATTACTTGTCCACTTAGCCTTTCACTGGTGGCTGCCCCTATGAAGAGAGGAACGGTTCCATCTGGGTAAAAAAAAAACATGTGCAGACTTTTGATTTCAGGAAAGGGCTACTAGAGATGCAAGGAATCCAGTCCAGGGGAAAAGGAAAATTAACATTAATAAGACTGGACCACCAGGAGGAAAAGGAAGGGTGAAGAGTGAGTGGATTTTAAACCCCGAGAGACAATTATGCAGTGATAATAACAGTGATAATTGAAAGAACACAAAAGAAGCACAGAGTATAGTATGGGGAAGAAGCAAACAGGGAGCTTAAGCAGATGGAATTGAAGGGATAAGGTAATAGATGAAGGGTTTTGTTTTCCTTTGTTTAGGATTAGATAGATGGTCGCTTGAGATGAATTGGAAGACAAGGAAAATGCTCATTTTCAGTTGCATGCTTTTTGTTTACGTAATATGGGAAATAGTTTATCTTAAGGGGAGAGAGACAGACAGAGAAGTGTTTTCTATGCCAAATGTATAATGTCTTCTTTTTCCCATTAAATCTTATACATTACTTTTGCATATAATTCCTGCAAGGGTCAGATCTTGTGCACTGAAAGAGGATATAGACTGTTTCATATTCTTAATAATTTGCCTTGCTGAATGATTGAAATCAGAAGCAGATAAGGAAGTGCTTCCTTCATTTCATTAAAAAAAAAACCACCCTGCAATCATCACATCATAACTTTTGCAAGTGTGGGAGACAGACTAATGTTGGCATTTCTGTGCAGTCTCCACGAGGACAGAGCTGGATTTTGGTAAGTTGCCATTTTTATGTCACAGAGGAGGGTTTGCACACAATACAGATAATTGCACATTATAAATTATATACACATTACACATTACAGTTACACGATATAAATGGCTGAGCTTGAACATTTGCTCAGCTGTATTGGGGGCTCTTTGTACAGTTAGTTCAAGCATTGTACAGCTCCCTGGAGGCAGGGGAAGAAACCCCCAATGGAATTTTTTCCCAGCTGTTCTGGGAGTCTATAAATTGAAAAAAAGCAAAGAAACAGAATGCAATGATTTTTGCACAACTCCATTCTGTCTCTATGGTGAACAGTCTTTGGATGTCCATTTCTGAACTGTTTGATGCATTCGATGAAATCAGTGGGCCTTACTTTGCATAAAAAGTAAGGCCCACTGGGGCTCTCTACATGGGGCTCCCCTTGGGGTGCACCCGGAGGCTCCAACTGGTCCAGAATGCGGCTGCGAGGGGAATTATGGGAGCGACGTGGCGCTCCCACGTGACTCCTCTCCTGCGCGAGCTGCACTGGCTCCCGGTGGTCTTCCGGGTGCGCTTCAAGGTGTTGGTGACCACCTTTAAAGCGCTCCATGGCTTAGGACCTGGGTACTTGCGGGACCGCCTTCTGCCGCCAATAGCCTCCTACCGGCCAGTACGCTCGCACAGAGAGGGCCTCCTCCGGGTGCCGTCGGCCAGACAGTGTCGGCTGGCGACTCCCAGGGGGAGAGCCTTCTCTGTGGCAGCGCCCGCCCTCTGGAATGACCTACCCCCGGAGATACGCAGGATTCCAGATCTCCGGACCTTTCGTCGGGCCCTTAAAACCCATTTGTTCCATCTAGCTGGGCTAGCTTGATCCCATCCTCCATTTTAAAATTTGACATTGATTTTAAATTGGGTTGTTTTAATTCTCGGCCGAATAATATTTAATAATTTTTAATTGTTTTTAACTTTTGTATACCATGTTTTATTCTGGCTGTTCACCGCCCTGAGTCTGCAAGGAGAAGGGTGGTTTATAAATTGAAATAATAAATAAATAAATAAATAAATAAATAAATAAATAAATAAAAACCCACCGCTGCCACAAACCCCAAACCCACCCTACCAACAATAAACTGGGAGTTATTTTTTTAAAGTTGTTATTGGTCAAAGTATAGAAACACAAAAGAAAAGAGTACATTAAATTGTGATTATGAAGAATATTTTTTTCTGAGTCAAATAGCAAAGATACATTATTTGTTCCACTGTTTAAAATAAGCATTTCCCCCCCCTCAGTTATTTAGGCTTATCTTCTTTGCTATACCCAAACCCTTCCACAGAGTCAAAGTTACTATTTGTTGCTATAAGTAACAGATTCCATGTTTTAGGAAAATATTTCAATGTCAAACTGAGATAAATAAATGTAATATTTCCTCAAATTATATTAACATACTTATTATTTTAAAACTAGAACAAGACTAAATTGTGAGAGTTAAAGAACCTTCTAACTTCTTACATTGCCAATGTAAGAAATCTAATGTGCCATTAGATTTGTTAAACATTATTTGAAGGGTCCCATAGAACTGAGATACTATGAATTAATTTCATCCTTAAATTATAATCCATATTACAGATTAACAGAGTTGGAAGGGACCTTGTAGGTCATGTAGTTCAACCCCACTCCCAAGCAGGAGACCCTACACCATTTCTGACAAATGGCAGTCCAATCTTTTCTTGAAAGTCTTAAGTGATGAAGCTCCCACAACTTTCGAAGGCAAGCTCTTCCATTGGTTGATTGTTCTCACTGTCAGAAAATTTCTCCTTATTTCCAGGTTAAATCTCTCCTTGTTCAGTTTCCATCAATTATTCCTTGTCTAGCCTACAGGTACTTTGAAAAATAACTTGACCCCTTTGTCTCTGTGGCAGCCCCTCAAATATTGGAACACTGCTATCATGTCTTCCCTGGTCCTTCTCTTTACTAGACTAGCCATCCCCAGTTCCTATAACCATTCTTCATATATTTTAGTCTCCAGTCCCCTAATCATCCTGGTTGCTCTTCTCTGCACTTTTTCTAGAGTCTCAACATCTTTTTTATAGTGTGGTGACCAAAACTGGATGCAGTACTCTAGGTGTGGTCTTACTAAGGCTTTATAGAGTGGTATTAGTACCTCATTTGATCTTGATTGTATCCTTCTGTTAATGCAATTTAGCAAAAGCATTGGTTTTTTTGGCTGCCGCTGCACACTGCTGGTTCATATTTAGCTGGTTGTCCACTAAGATTCCAAGATCCCTCTCACAGTTACTGCTATTAAGCCTGGTTTCAGCCAGTCTATATGTGTACTTTTGGTTTTCTTGTTTAAGTGGAGGACTTTAGTTTTCTCTACATTGAATTTCATTTTGTTAGATAGGGCCCAGTGTTCAAGTCTGTTAGGATCCATTTGGATCTTGAGCCTATTTTCCAGAGTGTTAGCTATCCCTGCCAGTTTAGTATCATCTGCAAATTTTGTAAATTTCCCTTCTATTCCTTCATCTAAGTTGTTTATGAAGACATTGAAGAGTATTGGGCGTAAGACTGAACATTGTGGTACTTTCCTCCATGTAGACTTAGACCCATTAAGAACTACTCGTTGAGTACTGTTTGTCAGCCAGTTGCAAATCCATCTGGTGGTGATGCTATCCCACTTTTTTCTAGCTTACTAAGAAGTAGGTTGTGGTATATTTTGTCGAATGCCTTGCTGAAGTCTAAATATATTATGTCCACAGTATTTCACTTGTCTGCTAATTTAGTCACTATGTTGAAGAATGAAATAAGATTGTTTTGGCATGATCTGTTTTTATCAAACCCGTGTTGACTGCTAGTTATTATTTACTTGTTTCTAGAAGTTGACAGATCTGGTTTTTTATTATCTTTTCCAGTATCTTCCTGGGTATTGACGTTAGGCTGATTGTCTGTAGTTTCCTGGGTCTGTTTTATTCTCTTTTCTGAAGATGGGAATCACATCAGCTCTTTCCCAGTCCTCTGGTAGTTCCCCGGTGCTCCAGGATTTTTGAAAGATGTGGTGCAGTGGTTCTGAGATGACAGCTGCCAGCTCCTTTATAACTCTGGGATGTAATCCATCAGGTCCTGTGGATGTAATCCATCAGGTCCTTGTATTCATGTAATCCATCAGGTCCTTGTATTCATCAAGATCAGACAGGTGTTCTTTTACTATTTTTTTGCTTATTTTTATTAAAATAAGCAGTCTGTCTTTTACAGTTATGTGTTTGGTAGGTTGGCCTATATTTTCTTTTTGAATGAAAAAATGTTGCCTGTTACTTCCTTACCATCTTCTCTCTTTAGTGGGCCAACTGTTTCTTTGATTTTTTCTTGTTATTTATATGTTGGAAGAAACTTTTTTTATTATTATTATCTTTGACTTTTGTTGCAAGTCTTTGTTCATTCTGAACCTTTGCTTTCCTGACTTCAGCAGATTCTGGTTATCTGCTAATATTCTGCCTTAGTTGTGTGTCCCTCTTTCCATTTTTTGTACTTGTCCTTTTTGTCTTTCAATTTGTCAGAGAGATATTTGTGCAGCCATGCTGGTTTCTTCTTGGATTTCTTGTTTTTCTTTCTCAGTGGTATTGTGCTGGTGCTGGTCTGGGCTTTTGTAGTTATACTTTTCAGAGTTTCCCAAGATTCTTGAGTTTCCCCTTTAGGATTTTCCTCCAAGGAATCTTTCCCAAGTTCTCTCTGAGTTTATTAAAATCAGCTCTTTTAAAATCTAAAATCTAAAATCTCTGGTGTCATTATGTTCTATTGCTTGTGTTTGTGTTATGTTGAATTCTAGTATGACATGGTCACTCTCACCCAAGGTTCCTGCAGTTTCAACACCCTCTATCAGTTCTTCTCTGTTTGTAAGAATTAAGTCCAGTATGGCTGTCCCTCTAGTTCCCTTCTCTACCTTTTGGACAACAAAGTTGTCAGCTAGGTTGGTTAGGAACCTATTTGATTTCTCACTTGGTGCAGAATTAGTTTTCCAATTGATATCAGGGTAATTGAAGTCAACCATTACTATTTTAGTGTGTTTCCTACATATATTTGTTAATTGGTTGACAAAAAGGACATGCATTTTTTCTGCTTGATTGGATGGTCTATAGTATACACCTATAGCCATGTCATTTTTTTTATATTGACCCATATGTATTCTAGGAGGTTTTAGTCTTTGGTTTCATGCATTTCTGTAGCAATATAGTGGTCCTTTACATACAATGCAACTCCACCTCCTCTTTTATGGAGCCTGGGTTTTTTTTGAACAGTTTGTATCCTTCTATTAGTATTTTCCAGTCATGGGTTTCATTCCTGAAACTAAATAACAGTTTCTGTTATTCCAACATATCCATCTTCATGTATTAATAGTTCTAGTTCACCCTTTTGTTTCCCAGACTTAGTGCATTTGTATATAGGCACTTGAGATCTTCATATTTGATGTTGGGTATGCGCCCTATGTCTCTTATTTGGTGTTTGAGTTTGTTTTCCTTCCCATCCCTCTTTACTTTGTTATTTGATTTGCTTTCTAGGGGTTTTTGCTTGGAATTAGGTCCTGGAGATGCTAAAGATTTATCACCCTCCCCCCTCAATTTTAGTTTAAAGCCCTCCCGTATAACTTCCCATTTAGCACATGAGTCAAGGTGTTGTAAATAAGTTTTAAAAACTCAATAAATTCAATCAAATACACAATTAAAAAATATAAACCAAAAGTACCAGGGAAAAAAACTAATCTAAGATCCAATGTCTAAGGAAAAACACTTACCTGTATTTTAAAAGAACCTGCTGAAAACTCACCTTACTAAACAAATTCTCCCCATCTGTCCTAGCCATCGAGGAAGAGTCTGTTCTGGATTCTTTCCAGGGTAGGTGGAGGAGCAAGGGCTAGGAGGTAGGTCTTCTGCTTTCCAGATTATAGATGCCATCAGTTCCTGTCATCTGTAATATCTGCCCTTCACCTTCTTGTGAAGGCCCTTACAACTTTTTGTTTCAGAAAACTTCAGCCTTGAAGATGTTCTTTGAGTAACATTCCATTTCATGTATTCCTTTTGTTTATTATATTGCTTAATGCTTAATGCTGTGTTCTTAATTACAGGTAGTCCTCACAATAATGGGGATCAGGAACACCATTGCTAAGTCATAAGACTTGACATCATGTGACCATGCTGATTTAGAATGGTGATGCTGGCAGTTGCCACACTTAGGCAAGTCTCTTATGGTTGCTACACTCTGCAATCACATGATCATCATTTGCAACTTCTTGTTGGCTTCTCTGCTGAATTTGTTTGTCCAAACCTAGCAGTGAAGGTTGCAAAGCCATATAACAGTTTAAGTGCCTAATCATACCAAGCATCCAAATTACTATTACTAACTGCAGAGACCCTGCAATAGCTGCTACTATGAAGACCAATCATATCTCTTGTTCACTGCTTTCATAACTTCAAATGATCACTGAATAAGTGGTCATTAAATGAGGACTACCTGTATTCCTATGCTCTAACAGACAGACAAAAACTCAATTTCAATCATTAATCAATAAAAATATACTCAGTAAAACAAGGAAAGTTAATCCCTAACATCAAAAGACTGTTGGCAACTATGCTGTGCACAATGCCCAGAATATTAGGGCGATATAAAAATGCTATGGAATATCATGAAAGAAAAATAATGTTTTGTTGTAAAACACTTCAAGTCTCCTCCATAAGGAAGAGTGGTATAGACATAAATAAATAACCTGGAGTAGCTGTTACCACCAATAGTAGGAATAAAAGCAGCACTTTTTTTTCCTTTCGCATCTGCAAAAGTGTTCCATTTATTTTCGGGAGACATTCCAGAAATTCAGTGGAAGTCGAAGAGCTTTGCCAGGGAATATCCCACTATATTTCATGCCATGCACATTACAATTACTGTAGCAAAGTTGATCCGTTAAGGCAAACATGATGAGATTGCAAAGATTGCTCTGGTGTCTCATTCGTTACCTATTTCCAAAAACTGAAAGTGGGTGCTGTGTCAGTGAAGAGAAATGGCAACAATAACAACAACAATAAATCTAGTTTATCTTTTGAAGATAAGAAGAGAAGGATTTTTTTGGGTGATTTGAATATCCAGCAATTTATTCTGTCAGTGATACAACACAAACACACACAGACACACACAAAAAAACAAGGGGAGGGGAGTGATAGGGGGGAGGGGAGAGAGGGAGGGGAGAAAGAGAGGGAGGGAGAGAGAGAGAAGTGAGAAGAGAGGGGAGGGAGGGAGGGAGAGAGAGAGAGAGAGAGAGAGAGAGAGAGAGAGAGAGAGAGAGAATCTAACTGTGAACAAGAGTCTCCTGTGTGCAGTAACCAACCAGCCATGAAGGAAGTTCAATAGATTGGCTTACTTGGAGATAATCCAACTGCCTCTTCTCTACGTGAAAGCACTAAATAACAGATGGGAATAGGATGACTGATTTAATTAGAATACTTTAATAGAGGAATGGCTAAGCCTTTCACAGGTCTATCAGTCAGATAGGGGAGGGAGAATATTCCATTAAATCTTCCAAATTAATTGTTCCTTGGGGACAGTATGTCAAATAAAACAGATCTTGAAATAACAATAATTACAGCAATAGCAGTAACAATAATATTGATTTTACTGGTTCATCTTGGAAGTAAGTTGTTATAAAAATGCTATATGATAAATGAGTCTTTACGGAGAGTCAAATATTTATCTAGGCCTATTAATTGAAATTAAACCTCTGCTTAAGTTATATATTCATCTGATTCTATCATAATGGTAAGTGCTTGGAACTTTTTTCAGAGAGGAAACTAATTATTGTAATTTGTGAAATATATAACCTTTGTCCTGTTCAAAATTTATGCAGTCAAGGTCTAATGTGTATGTATTTGTGTGTATTTAAAGAAATGATACAGGGAACTAAATTAATGTTTAAAAATCCTTTCTCAGTTATTCATGTCATGAAATATAGAAATCCTGCATTTTTAGCTCAAAACAGAACATAGAATACTAGAATTTGAAGGGACCTTTGAGGTCTTCTAGTCCAACCTGCTACTCAAGCAGGATAGCCTAAACCATTTCAGATAAATGGTTGTCCAGTCTGTTTTTTAAAGCCTTCAGTGCTAGAGCATCCATAACTTCTGAAAGCAAGTTGTTCCATTGGTTGATTGCCCTCACTGTTAGGAAATTTTTGCTTAGTTCTAGATTGTTTGGTTAGTTTTCATCCATTCTTTCTCATCTTGCCTTGGTGCTTTGGAAAATAGTTTGACTGCCCTATTTTTATTGTATTGTGATATGATGTGAAATATGATACAGTATTATTATATTGCTCCATTATCTGTATATTATTTTTGCAAATCTTAACAAAGCTAATGGCAACCAGTTGATGCAACTGTCTTCCTATCATTCAAGCAAATCCTCACACATGACAAACTGTATAATAGGATGATGAAAGAATAGCATACCACAAAGCCTAGCAAGGCAATACTTAGTTAAGAAGTTAGTTATTGAAATGATGACGTTTTGAGTAGAAAAATACTGAATAGATTATTCTTCTGAGATAATTAATTCAATTATCTCAGAAGAATAATCTACTCTGTATTTTTCCCATGCTTAGAATTTGTATAAACAGTAATGGACAGTATGAGAAGAATGTCATTTGTTCAGCGCATCTGAGCATTATGGATGATTACAAATTATAACTGGAAAAAAACCCTTCAGAAAAAAAAAACAAAGATATGAACATGGCATCATTTTTCATTGAAATATTGCATTTTTCTTTCCAAGAATAACTATTGTTCTGCCTGATAAAAAAGAACTCTTATCTTCGACCAATTCCCTCAGTTGAAATTATCCTAAAATGTTCAACTTTTTCAAGACTGGATCTAAAAACTTTTCCAGGAAGAGTGGTCCTAAGCATTTGGCATGTATTTCAATGTGAACAAACCTGATCCACAGTTCTTGATTTAATCTATAAACTAACATATAATTGTTATTCTACTTTTCATATTGATCTGAATTTATATTGTATAGTCACATTTAAAAATGAAGCAAAAAACCTTCCTTAATACAAATAGTAATATAATTGTTTTTAAAAAATGCATAGATTAAGGAGAAAGTCTACAAAAAGTCATATAGTGCTTGCAATCATGTTTGATTTGATTTTTTTTTGAAATGAAATGAAATGAAGAGATTCCTCTGTCCTCACTTTACCTCATCTTCTTGTGAGCTCCCCATGTCCTTTTTCCTATAGATATTCTTCAGTTGAACCAAGCAGAAGACTGCTAAAGTTCTTGAAGAGGAGGATGCTTAAGAAGAAGACTTAATAATGACTAAAGTCTTCTTGTTAAACATCCTCCTTTTCCAGAACTCTCGATTGCCAGAATGTCAAAGTCTTAGCTGAGATAGAGAACTGGGCAGACTACAAATCGTAGCAACTTTTCACCATTAAATTTGTGTTGATAAGACTCTTAGAGATGGTCTTGTCCACCTGATGACAGCACAGAAAGTTTGTTAGAATCATATCTTACCTTTATTTCAAGAGTTCATGATTGCATATATAACAGTCCTGCTTCCAATTTTACCCACAAAATGTAACCTTGTGAGATAGGTGGGATTAATGGTAGCAACTGATAGAAAGTTAGCTTCTGTGGCTGACAAAACTGGTTCCTAGACCATCATTACAATGATTATACAATGAAAGCTGGTTTATGAGCCAAGCTGGGTTCAAAGATTTGAAGCTCACACATCCAAGCTGGCAAGACAAGCTAGTATGTATAAACAGGCAGCCAGTCTCTTACTCACTTGACCAATGATGTCACCTAGCTGGATAATTAAACTACTGCAAGCGAACAACCAAGCTCAGAAGGCACCAAGATTTTGTATTAGAATACAAATTCAAGCTGCTCAAAATTACTTAATAACAGAACCTTTTTAGCTACCTGGTTTAAAAATTTGGCAATTTTACCTCATTGATGTTTTTTTTTTAAATTTTACCTCCCTGATAATCTGTAGTATAGATATTGGAAAAAAGTAAATAACTGTGATGGTTCAGAGTGATAAATGTTATTTGTTTTCTGTACCCTGAAACAAAATGGAATGTAGAAGAAAGAAAAGAAAATTAAACACTATTTGAATATTTTTTTTAAAAAAATAATTATAACTAGCTGAAGGATGGCCTACTGTTCATTTTCATGCTGACATATCAAGAGTGCACTGTTTATTTTACCATTTGGATCAGCACTGATAGCAAGGAGAGTTGTATATCCAAAGATAAACAAACACAATTTATCAATTGTTAAATGCTCACATTAATGTTTAGATAAATACCTGCAGAAAGAGGTCATTTTTTAAAAAAGGCAAACAACATTTTGTCTTCAAGGGAATTTCTATTAAATACTATATTCCAACTGGTTTGTAAATTTATGACAAATATTCTATATTTTGAAATATATTATTGCTCTCCAGAATTGCCTTGGAGCTGAGAAGATGAAGTGAGGGTGGAGATGTTTGCACGTTACAATTTATAGTTATGGGGAAAAAAGGATTGGCATTTCAATATATTTGGGGAAGTATTGGTAGATTCATTGAGTTTCATTATTCTTTTTTTCCATTTTCCTGACACTTGGTACGGATTTTTAGAAAGTGGTCGGCAATACTAAAATGTCTTTTTAAAATAAATATTTGTCTTGCATCGGTTGGTTTTATTTATTGTTTGATGGAGCCTTTTTTTCTTGTTTGTGCTTTTTGTAATAATGTGTTTTTATGTATATTCATATGTATGTATGAAAGCAATATTTACCAGCATAGCATCTCAATATCCCTTCAGCCAACTGTTATATTAAGGCTATTTTAAATTGGGTATTGGAGCTCTTCCACAAATTCAATACATACGTAAGTTCAAATATTTTGGGGCTATTTTAACTGGAAATTTTAGTTTGCTCCTTGTCCAAGGAAATTATTTTAACTCATCACCTGGAAAAAAAAACCCACCACCACCACCCATCTCCTTCTTTCTTACTGTTGGAAATATGATTGCAACCCTTTTATTTGGTTGAGATTGGTTTAAAAATCTAGGTGAAGATAGTCCATCAGGCAAAATAAATTCTTCATGCAGTCGTATTTAGAAATACAAAATTTATTATTCAGGAATGGAGATTTCAGAAATAGTTTCTCCCTTTTCCAGTTTCAAGGCCCTCAAACAATTTTATTTAATAAAGGAGGCATACAAATTAAATTAAATTAATTCTTAAATTTATATGCCTCCTAACTCCCATTGACTCTGAAGGTTTATAATTAAAAGAGAAAAATGACATATATACAAATATCACAACCAACCAGAAGGTTATGCATCACCAATAAAATCCAAAACCATGGGGACTTTGTATTCTAAAGCCTAGGAGAACAACCAAGTTTTAATTATTTCCGGACCCATATATATATATATATCTCAATATATAGTTATATTTAAGTAATTTTAGTAAACCAGAGTGATATTATATTGTACAGAATAAGACAGCTTTAAGTGATACCACCAAAAAATGGCAAACATTTTATAGTTACTCCGTAAAGTTGCCGTCCTATTGTGCAATCTCGGTCCCCTTGTAAAATGTAGATATCCTTGAATGAAATCTCAAGAGACTTTGATGGTTTTGATTGAGAACGTGTGAAATCTTATATCAGATATCCAATATTTAGCTATCATTCAGGGTTTAGGAATCAGTATTCTTCTATTAATAAAGGCTTCAAGTGTAGGTATGTCAAGTCAGAGTCTTGTGATGGGTCAGCTGTGAGTCATCAGTGAGTCTTGTGATAGGTCTTGTGCAGAGGTGAAATCCAGCAGGTTCTGACAGGTTCTGGAGAACCAGTAGCAGAAATTTTGAGCAGTTCCGAGAACAGTAGCGAAAATTTTGAGTAGTTTGGAGAATCATAAATACCACCCCTGGTTGGCTCCAGAGTGGGGTGGGAATGGAGATTTTGCAATATCCTTTCCCCAGGAGTCGGGAGGGAATGGGGATTTTGCAGTATCCTTCCCCTGGAGTAGGGTAGGAATGGAGATTTTGCAGTATCCTTCCCCTGCCATGCCCACCAAGCCATATCATGCCCACCAAGCCACGCCCACAAAACCAGTAGTAAAGAAATTTGGATTTCACCACTGGTCTTGTGATAAAGTGATTGCATCAGATCAGGGTCCTTGAGAAGTGAACTGCTGGTGTGGGAGGGTTGAGGGTCAGTGCTGTTTCTGGATGGCTGTGTGGTTGATTTGGATTCTAAGGGGTTCATCTCACTTGACACACCCACACCTGAAGCCCTTATAAACAGAACTACACTGACACTGGTATCCCCTAAACTCCATTGAAGATATTACCTAGCTGGTAACAAAACGTTCAGAAACCAACCCACCAGCTTGGAGAATGCACTCTCATTCTACACCTGAGCTACAGATATTCACCACTATTTAATATCACCTCTAAAACAAATGAAGAAACATCCATAGCAGGGGTGGGTTCTACTTACCTTTACTACACAACAGGGCCACGCTCAAGCACAGAAGCTTCTGTGCATGCTCAGAAGCATTTTCATGAAATCAGTGGTCAGTGGGCGGGGCCTCCCACCGGTTTTACTACCAGTTCTATAGAACCGGTGTGAACCGGGGGCAACCTAACACTGATCCATAGGGCTTCATTGTTAGTCAGAAAGTTGCTGAGGTTGAGAAACTCTGCCCTAGATTACAGGCTTGTCAGCTGAACTGACATCTGATTGAGCAGATAAAATCTTCGTGTATTTGTGGATAACGTTTCATTCCTCCAGTAAGGACAGGGCCTATAAGGGTGATATTGTTCAAAATGTCCCCAAATCAGCTCAACCTTTAGCTTTTTCCATTATTCCAGGAAGCACTATTGATCCACTACGTATCCCACTATTTATTTTATCTCCCGTTTTAATTTATGTCTTGTTAGAATTGAAATTGTGCAAAATTCCATGAATGAGTTCTGTGGGAAACTTTCCTGTGACAAAACAAACCATTTATTTCTTTATGCTTTTAAATAATACTTTACTCCCAGCTTGTTGGCTGTTTTTTTATTTGTTTATTCGGATGTCTAGACTTATATTTTCCTCCTTTTGTTATTATATGAAAAATGTTTAAAATGTGTAATAAGAGTTATACATGATTACACAGATGTTGAAATATTAACCATGCCATGATGCTGTTATTATAGCAAATAATAGCTAAATAATCAACCCAAATTTGCATGCACAAACACCAGTAGGTTTGCTCCTAAAATAATGCTTCTTGAAATATAATTTCTATCAGGATTTCTGCAATGAGCTAACTACCATATTCCACTGTTTTGAATGGGAAAATTAAATCTGCCAAATATTAAATTAGGGAATTGACAAAAGTAAACATGTCTTCAGGGAGGGAGTCAAAAGATCGATACGGTCACCACAAATATGTGATTGAAATCCTTTCATGTTGCAACCCACATAAAAAAGGAGATGACCTTCCTGGTCAAAAGCAAAACATCATTCTAAATAGCAACTTGGCCATGTCTAATATCTGTGATAGACCTATTGATTGGAATTCTTTAAAAAAAAAATATTTGCATGCTGTTTTGTTGTTCTTATAATCTTTTCTATAGTTTTTCATTTTAAAGTACTATTGACACAGTGTAGTGCTGTGTTTCCCCAAAAATAAGAACCTGTATTATATTATTTTTGAACCCTGAAATAAGTGCTTGGCCTTATCAAAAGCCCGACTGGGCTTATTATCAGGCGTTGTTTTATTTTGGGGGAAACAGGGTAGCATATGCAATGGAAAGTTACATTTCAAATCTTGCTTGTCAGAAACTGATTAGGAAAATCACGAATGGGGATCACATGACCCTGGGATGCTGCAACTATTGTAAATATGTGCCGATTGCCAAGCACCTGGATTTTGTTCATGTGATTGTGAGGATGCTATGACAGTCGTAAATGTGAAAATCAGTCCTAAATTACTTGTTTCAGTGCCTGCTGAACACTTGCTACGTAGCAACACATGCTACAAATGGTTGTAAATTGAGAGCTACCTGTACTTGATGCCATGTAATCCTGTTTAAGAATACTTTGGGAGAAAATAGCTTGAGAAGAAAGTAAAAGAATGATGCCTGTATCTGCACTGTGTAGATGGTGAAGGAAGAGATTAATTTTTGAATGAGTTGAAATGAAAGAAGTTTGCATCTTCCTCTAAAGAATCAAATCAATTGCCAGTGTTTTTTCTTCATCAATCTTGCCCCCTCCCCTTTTTTCCCTTCCCACCTTTAATTCTTTACTCATGATACAATATTTATTTAAGCACACTTTATTTGCTTCGCTGTCAGTGAATTCTAGCCACAGCAATTTCAATAGAGTATTTCAGTGCTGATTATTTTAATTATTTCAAACACACAGCATGATTGGCCTGAGAAAGTAGAAGCCATTAAAACATTTTTTTTGAGCAGCCTTTCCTGTTTAAAGATTTATTAATCAAAGAGAAATGAATTGTTGGCAAATGTACTAAAGAAGGAATGCATGAGAGTGAGATCTAATGTATTTACTTTAATAATGTTACAAGGGCAGAAAGTTTCAGATATCTTCAGTGTGGGGGTTATTGCTGATTGCTCTGCAAAGGGCATCTTCACTCTTCTGAAGGAGAGGACTATTGTATTACTAGGAGGTTTAGTCATTTTCCGCTGATACAGGAATATGAGATGATAGACACCTGAGATAATAGAATCATACAGTTGTGGAGTTGGAAAGGACCACAAAGTTCAACTCTTGCAATTTGCAGGAAAGTCAATTAAACTCTCCTTGAGAGGTGGCTCTTTAGATTCTTAAAAACTCATAGAGGTCCCACAACTTCTGTAGTTACTGTTGACTGTTTCACTGTTGTACATGTCAGGAAGTTTATTTTTTTTCTCCCTTATATTTCAGTGAAATGTAGGTAGCTGCATCTTATAACATTATTTCTGGTTTTAGTAACTTTGGTAATAGAAAATAATTCCTGATCATATTCTCTTTTATGGATCTGCACATTCATGTTGGGTCTCCCCTAAATCTCTGAAGTTTATGTAACCTGTCCTCAAAGGGCATGTCCCTGTGTCATCTTTGTCACACTCTTCTGACCTATTCTAGCTTGTAAGTATCCTTCTAGAAATGGAGTGACACCACTAATGTAAAGTAGAGGGTATAAAGGACTTTATACTTATTTGATAAATGCTTCTTCTAATGCAGCCCAGGTCAGAGTTTTGTTAGTCTTTCTAGCAGTTGTTTTACCCAGCTAGTTCATGTTCTGTTTGTTGTCAATGGTTACAGACAAGTACTTCTCTGATTTAATGCTTCCAAGCCATGAATTCCTATCCTTCCTTCCTTCCTTCCTTCCTTCCTTCCTTCCTTCCTTCCTTCCTTCCTTCCTTCCTTCCTTCCTTCCTTTTTATTTATTTCACTCTTTCTGTATTGTTCTTTGTTTTTATAATGTTTTAACAATTGTAAAACACCTAGAGTTGCTGGCAGTCAGATTTCATATAAATTTAATAATTTATTATTATATTCACAACAATGTGAAATCAAAGCTGCCAGTTCTTTAGTTGGTTTTGGCCTTCATATATGTCAAGTTCTTCCCAACAATCTAGGATGCTGTAATGTAATTGGTATTGTACATGTGCGGATGCAAGCAGTGTGACCTTTTGTAATTGACAGATGGAAATTTTGCCAATGTGCAGATTTTCTAAGTGCTGTCCAGTGCTTTATGGAATGGTAATGTGTGCCAATAACCACTGGGATCACCACAGCCAGTTTATGCTAAAATCTTTCAACTTCACTTTGTGATTTCCCCCCCTCAATTCTTTGTCTTATGTTCCATTATTCCCTGGTACTGTCACATCAATTATCCACACTTTCTTCTTTTCAACCACAGTTAAATCTGGTGTACTATGTGCCAAGATTTCATCAGTTTGTGTTCAGAAATCCCACAATATTTTAACCTGTTCATTTTTTACTTCTTTGTCAACTATATGTTCCCACCAATTTTTCATTACTGGCACATTATAATTTTTATCAATGCTCCAGTGAATCATTTTGGCAACTGTGTTATGGTATGTCATTGTTTATAATCTGCTCATATGATCTTCTTACATTTTTATGGTTTGTTGCACAGTCAGCCAGATGTTTAGGTTGGATTTGCAATATCCACCTATTGAGTCCTTCTCAGGAACATGGGATGGGCAGATGTTGTTATTTAATGGTGTGAAAGTATCAACACAACATATAAGCTATTTCAAGAAAAACTGCATTTTTCTAGTGATTTTGTCAATGCCAGTGTTGTTCGAATGGTGCTTCAGATGTTTTGGGATTGCATCTACTACTTTTGATCCTATCTTTGCTTTCTTTTACCACAAAAACTTATACCACAATTTTTTTTACTGGAATTTCCAGGATATCTTCCATCCAAGTTCTAACTGGGCCAAACTTTCTTAACCTCTGAGATTGTTCTAAGTTGGCTAAATAATAGTTTTTAGTACCCTAAAAAGTACAATTATCCTGATTTTTTTTTCCAAGAAACTTTTCACTCGGTTTCATGAAACTTAAATTTATTATTTTTCCTAGTGAAAAGTGGAATTCTTAGAGTTACAAAATTATAACATACACTTATTTATTTACCAAGTGGCCAATGACCTAAAATGATCATAACATCTCTTCCAATGCAACTTCATAAATTCTCAGACTTCATAAATCTCAAACTATGACATCCTAAAGGAACTTTTTTTGAAAAAATGGGGACTATAGGTAGCCAGAGGATTTGAAGAGTAAGAATGATGACCTTGATGGAGATATGCAGGAGTTGTTACGCAGGCAAAAGGTCTAGAGCATTTAATAAGTCTGGTACAATAAGAAAACATTCAGAAGTAGGTCAGGCAGATGCTTCCTTAATTGACTGAACTATAAGGAGAAGGATATACAGTTCACTATCATACTTGCAAGATTCTGTAATTATATCCAATCTCAGTAAAAGTAGTTTTAGCCTTCCTATGGAATTGATTCCTTGGTTTGGTCTAGTGGGCAGCAAACCCTATGTCAAGTCTGCCATAAAACTCAGGGGAGGGGAGGGAGGAATTTGAGATGGTAAAGTTCAGGCATGGGGAGAAGAAGACAAACGATGGAGAGAGGAGAACCAGAGGTGCCAAATTGGAATAAAGCAGCTGCTAAGTATACCTGTCCTTGGAAAAGAATGTGAAACTGCCTCAAGAGGCTCCATGCATCTAAGCAGTTCCACAAACATCAAATTAGCATTCTATTGGACATTGATGGACTGGTCAAGAGGGAGGGTCAAGGGAAAAAGTGTATGTGCGGGAATACTCAGATCTAACTTTACTTTCACTACAACCATGTAACTTCACTTCATTTTAACCAAATGGAGTTGAGGATCTTTCTTTCCTCGATACCTAAGTTGGGACAAGTCTGATACCCAACCAGGAGATTTAAAAAAATAATAATAATCAAGCATTTTTTCTCTGAAAATAGAAAAATATAAGCATTTTTCACAGGGTTTTTTTTTCCTTTTCCTTAACAAATTACTTGGTCATTTTTTTTTTAATTTACACATTTTCTCATGGTAGGGAATTTCTAAGATAGGGTATATTCTAAATTGTTAATTCCTTATATTCATTGAAATGATTTACTCCATTATGCCCATCTCTTTCTGCAACATGGGTAAAGCTGTGATTCCACCAACATCTGGAAGTTCAGCTGTATTTCCATAAATAAAACAAATAGCTATGGAAGAATTCTCTTCAGATTTGTTAATAGACTGTGCTGGCAAACTGGTATGTTATTTTGGCTGTCTTCATGCATTTTTATTGATCATGGAGTTTAGTATCGAAATAACATAAAACCTAGGAAGCTATGGATAAGTTACTATACTGTGTCTTATAAGAAAGATCTTCTGGACATTTTTCACAAATGCAAATGGGGTTGGTTGACTGAAGCATTTGTAATTAATTTTTTGGATGGCTTGTAATTTATTACTTCTCTGTGAGTTTTATATGAGCAGATGGCAATTTGTAGAAATGTTTATTCAGAAATTTTCTAATTTTAGATTCTAGCTTGCTCATCCTTTAGTATCTGCTCAGAAAATGTCCATACTAACTTAAATGAGAACATATTTCCACACCTTCTTTCTATTCATTCTTTACCCTTCAGACCTTTTATGGTTAGAAAAAGGAGTCAAAAATGCAACTAAAAATAACAAGAAAAAAACCTTAATAGTAATGCAATTCTGTGGAATTCAATAGCAGATGGTACCAAACAGCTTCATGTCCATATCATACACAGACTAAAAAGGGGTGTGTGTGTAACATTTTAGTAAATATTTTGAATCTTAGTGCTTTTTTAAAAAAAATATTGATGGTATAAGGTCCCAGATTATGTCTTTTGTACAAGTATCATTGAAATTAATTCATAAGATAGTTTCTGAAGATAATTTGTAATGAATCTTATTGAATTTTGGCTCATAAACCTAAGCATTTTTATTCATTCAACTCATTGACATACTGTATATGGTCCTAAATTATCAGAAATGATTCAGATTTCCTATCACTCTTTCTCCATCTCTCCTGATTATATGCTTTTTCTGTCTTTAAAATAGTTACATTTAAAAAGTAAAATTATATAGACATTTTGTATTGATTTTCCTTCTAACACCCACAATAATTGTCCATTCAGTGTGTTGGGAATGTCATGTTAACACAAGGGGATGAAAACATTGTTGAATGTGACTACTGTTCAGCACATAATATTGTGGGCCATCCTAAAGTCCAACAATATCTCATATCATTCCCAAATAAGGATATAGAAATCCATTTCCCTAGGGATATCATTCACCATATCTTTCACTGCATATCAGCCATTTTCTTTGCTATCAAATACGTTTTAGTTGATTTTTTTAAAAAAAGGCTATATTCAGATTACAGTTACATGTTTGCATCACCTTGATATGGGTACCTTTAGAGATACATGGAATTAAGGGAACTTAATAAACATGAAGCAGCTGTAATGGGAAAAAAGTGAGACATTCAAAGCTGAAAAGCCTGAAAGAAGGCTGCAAGTCTATATTAAATTTCAGGACTTTCTGAATTGAGCTTCTGATGCTGGAAGACTAACATGAATTTGACCATTGGGGTTATCTTCAGTGGTGAAATCCAATTTTTTTTACTACCTGTTCTGTGGGCGTGGCTTGGTGAGCGTGGTGTAGCTTACTAGGCGTGGCTTGGTGGGCATGGCAGGGGAAGGATACTGCAAAATCTCCATTCCCACCCCACTCTGGGGCCAGCCAGAAGTGGTATTTGCCGGTTATTTGAACTACTCAAAATTTCCGTTACCGGTTCTCCAAACTACTCAAAATTTCCACTACCGGTTCTCAGAACCTGCTGGATTTCACCCCTGCTTTAGAGATACATGGAATTAAGGGAATTTAATAAATATGAGACAGCTGTAACGGGAAAAAAGTGACACATTCAAAGCTGAAAAGCCTGAAAGAAGGCTGCAAGTCTATATTAAATTTCAGGACTTTCTGAATTGAGCTTCTGATGCTGGAAGTCTGACATGAATTTGACCATTGGGGTTATTGTGGCTGTCTGAAAAGCTTCAGGCTGTGAAATGGAGCTTGCTATGCCTTTATTGGGCCTGGGAAGAAAGTAAACCAAAGCTTCCATCTGAAATATTGGTAAGAGTGGCATTGAAATTTGAAATAACAAGTGGCTCTTTTTGCACTGAATTGGCTTTTTTGTTCTCCGTGCTGTCATTTTTATGTCTTTGGAAAGTAGAATCCTTCAGCTTTAATTTATGCCTGTTTTCACTTATCATGACCCAATAAAATCTTTCTCCTTCCTTTTGTTTGTTTGTTTGTTTGTTTCTCACTTCTGAAAAGCTAAAACCAAATATTAACCATCTGGTCTGTGTCTTTGCAAGATAATTCTCCCGTTATCTCTGCACCTCTGATTTTGCCCCTGCTGGTGAATTTAAATTATAGCATTTAGCTTTTTATGTCATGCTTTCAAATTTAAGGGCATGGCTTTGATTAGCATTTGAGGGAGAGGGTCTAAAACAGGTGTCACCAATCTTTTGGACCTCAGAGACCACTAAATTCATAATTTTAAATCCCATGGACCACTAATATGATCTGCCTAATGACTGGCTGGGTGGGCGTGGCTAGGTGGTCATGTGACTGGGTGGGCATGGCCAACTCAATGTCACATTGAGGGGCGCCTCACCAGTCTCTACTCACCCCTCACCTCCCAGCCACTCCTCGCCTGCCCGCCTAGGCTCCTTAGGGCCCCAACAGGAAGCAGTTATTGGAGCTAAGCAGCCACCACCAAAAAAAGTTGGCAAAACAGCTAGCTCAGTTCAAATTGGATCTGACCTAGAAGGAGGCTCATCAGAAGCACCTCACTGCTTTCCAAGCAGAGGGAAGACCTGTGGGAGTGCAAGGCCAGGTACCGGCACCTGGAGGCTCAGCAGGCTGAGATGGTCAGCCAATTCCAGGCCATGATGCAGTCCCATTGGAGCAAGGCTCTCCAGCTCTTTGCCACCAGTGGCACTACCCTCCAGCCTTTGCCCAAAGCCCTGCACTAGGTAGTAGGCTGAAGCAACCCCCAAGTTGGAGTTTCTCCCACCCTCCAACCTGCACAAAAAGACCTCGAAGGGGGAGACTCTCTGTAGCAACACAAATGTTCATTGCATGTATCCAGCCCAGGGGCCATAGCTTGAGGACTCCTGGTTTAGTGCAATATAAAAAAATGCAAATAATTGTTCTGCGGACCATCAAAATTTTCTTACGGACCACCAGTGGTCCATGGACTACCAGTTGGTGACCGCTGGTCTAGAAGCATCTGGTATGGAAGGAGAAAGTGTCAAAAAAATGAAGAAGGTGAGGGTAACCATGTGAGTGAACCTCCCCCCCCCCCCGCATATGTCTGTGGCATATATTAAAAGGTATGGAACTTAAATCTTGAGGTCACAGATACCATCTTGATTTTATTAGCAAACATGTTATATATATTTTGTCATATTATGCCACATTGGAGAGGCAGAAGAAACAAAGAAGATACCAAAGTTGCTTATTTCTAGGCTCCTTCCCCCAAATGTTTAACTTCTGCAACTTTGCAAAGAAATAAAGTGAGGATAGTACAGATAATTATGACTTAGTTCCTTCTAGTAAACGCCAAGCATTCAGAACAAGGATACTTAAGAATTCAATTTTTTTTCTGATCTGGACACCCCCACTCCCCCCCCCCAATAAAAAATCCCTGAAGTGAAGTGACGTCAATGCGAACACTTAGTATGTTGAAATGAGATTATCCTTTGGCAGAAAATAACAGTTCCTGGCCCATCTAAACAGGAGTCCCACTGGGCTTTCAATATCACACTTCCTTTTATATATAAGCAGTTTAATGGCTTTGGCAGCTTAATACAACCCATTTCTCTCTGAATTTTATACCTCTTTAGTCTTTCTGTGCCTGAGATGCAGCTCTCTCTTTTCACAGATAGAGGGCACTTGGTTCCTCTTTATTGCAGATCGATAAGCCACTTACATCAGTTTTTCCCTAGGCAGACAAAACTGAGTTGAATCCAAAATATTAGAATAACATTTGTCTCCATTGCTGATGAAGGCCAGCACATATTAATTTGTCATTTGTGGCATATTTATCCACCAGATTGTAGACTATTGCCATACTGAGACTGTTAAAAGCTTTCATTAAAATGGATGCCTCAGTTTAATACATTTCAGTGCAAGTATGCTATTATGAAATGGAATACATATGTAAATGTATTTTAATTTTGAGCCCACTGAGGGTGTTTCTCAGAGGCAGTAGATACCAAAATGTGAATTAAAATACTAAAACACTAAAGGATCGGAACAAAATAAAATTGGACTTTTTTTTTTTGGTCAAGTTAGACTTTCTTTTGTTTTGCGTAGCTGAAGATCATTGACTTGAGATTCGGACAGTAATAGTAATTGTTACAATATCATAGTAATTTTGTTAAGCTGTGTATAATTTTTATTTGGCCTTACAGGAATTGAAGAAAACTTATGCAAAGCTGGGATGAGTATAAACCAAGCAAAGTTTTACATAATCCTTTTTTAAAAATGAGAACACTGATGCCTACACTATAATAATTTACGCGGGGGTTTCTTTTTTAGGTTCTGAGGAGAAATGTCTTGCTTTTTAATTATAATATGAATTTTTCAATCATACTGACTGGGTGCTCTGGGTTCAACTTCTGGAAGAAACAATTTGCTTTGCTTGAAGAAGAATCTCCATTTTGTTAAATTCTGTAAAGAACAAAAGAGCCTAGCTACTATTTATGTATACGTTATTAATTTGTTGAAGGAATACATCTCTCCAAAGCAAAGTTTCCCGAGGATATTTTATAACTTTTCAAAACTGTATGGAACTATAAGGTGCAGTGTCAAATGATCTAAGTCCATTAGAGTTAAAACACAAATAAAAAAACAGTAAGTGTAACATATAATTCCTGACAAAATAGCCACTCTACTATTCCTTTAATATTGAGACTGATTGCCTGAGGTTGATGACTCTGGTGTAGGTGTGGAGTTATATCGCTTTTAATCCCATCATTTTATCCTTCTCTCTTATTGGTTTCCTGAGTTTTAGAAGAGCAATGAAGAAAATTGGTGAGAAAAATATTTTGGATCATACTGAGATTTAACCCTACTTTGCCAGCATTCACTTGTAGGGCACTTAATCAAATGTTGCCCTCATCTACCTGAGCTTGGTGGGGATAAGTCTCCCTAAGCTAATGTAGTAATGGTTAGTAGAAGTGTGAGAAATGTGCAGCCATATCTGAAATCCTGCTGGGTGTGTGTGCATATTTTGAGATAGACCAGTAGATCTTTTCAGTCTGAATTCTATCTTCTATTAAAAGATTAAGGTTGTTTTTCTTCATCAGAAGGTTAAGGCTCCTTCTTACTTACTAGTACATCTTAATATATGTCTAGCCAGAAGTAATTTTATTGGCTTTAATGGGTATTATTCCCAGATAAGTAATGACATTGTATATGTACAGCATTTATATACATACAGAGAAATCCTGTAATTCAGTAACTAGTGTGTTGTTTCTACATCTTACTGTTTCATAAATTTTATGTTATTTCAATGAGTCTGTGACCTGATCAATTTTAACTGAATTAATTTCTTATATACCTCACATGAAAATGTTCATAGGTATGAATTAATGGATTTCTTTTTATTATACTGCATTCATTTTTTTCTTTTTCACTGCTAAATGGACACTGATTTTACACTAGATAATGTAATGTTTGCTAAGGCACAACCATCTTGAACTAATTTTCTCATGACATAACTTTATTAGCATGTGTTATAGTTTGCATGCACACTATCTAGAAAAGCTTGAATAATCTGTTTGACATAAATCATATTTTCTTCCTTTTTTCATAAGCTTTTTCTTGTAACTCGTGCAATGGTCAGTTCCTGATATTTATTTTATTTGACTTATATCTTTCCAGTTTCATTCAACTCTCATAATATTAAAAAAAGTAAAATATGCAATAAAAATATTCTACCATAATATGCAGTTTATTCCAGCTGAAAATTGCAAGTTGCAAAATACTATTCTCAAGTCATACAAATAAAGTAATTATTATACTATTTTCTGTTATACAGTATACTTACTGTAAATGATTTATAAACTAAACTTTTTCGAATGCTCTTTGAACGATTGATTTCTCTAAACATTAAAAGAACAATTCTAAGGAAAAGTATATTAATAATTTACCATTGTCTTTAGTAAGTTTGTTCCAATGTGAAGTATGGATGGATTTGCTAGAATAAACTCTTACAGCACAGGCCACTTAATAAACTGGTAGACGCATATATCAGTTCTTATAACAATTGACTCTCTGAGTTTATAAGGCAAATATGTCAAAGGTAATATCATTCATAAGTGTATCTACAGAAATGGTATTCAGAGGAATGACTTCTAATACTTAAAATTTTATAGATTTTAAGACTACAGTACTTATAATCTTCATCATTACCTCCCACAAGTAGCCTTATACTCTTCTGATATATCATAACTAAAGATGATAGAGCAAGTAAATAGGAAAAACTAGTAGGAGTGTAACAAGGGAATTCAGCAACAATTTTAGAGAAAGGTTCTTAACAACATTTTTCTTTAAAACTATGTTTACCTGGTTAATCTGAGAATGCGAGGGGGGACAAGAAGAAAATAATATATTTTTATGCTAATTTAATGAATACAAGATGAATTGATGTGCCATGCAATATTTATGGTATGTTTGTGTTGCCACATGAAAATATATATATTTGCAGAAGATACAGGCTAACTATTAAGGCTAGCAAAAGAAAGCCTGCTTGAAGAAAGAAGAATAAAGATTGGAGCAGGGAAAAACCACGTGTCAGCTCATAAGAGAGATTTTTTTTTAAAAAAAATCAAAGTCAGAATCTGCTACAACAGGAGTTGACAAAGAAAGCATCTCTTCAAAAAGAAGAGAGTCAAACAAAGGAGCAAGCTCACTGGATAAGAGAGATAACAGAAATAATAGATGTACAAAATTTTCTGCACAACTGGAACTCCAAAATAGCTCTCAGGCATTTGCAGAAACATACTTTGAGTGTCCAAGAAATAAACTAAAGATGAAGGCCAGAGGCCTAAAGAGCTAAAAAACAAAGATGACAGTTGCAGTAGCTGGTGATTTTGTAGAATGAGAAGGTAATATGTGCTAGCCAGCCTTATTGGTTTATGAAGTATTCTGTCTCTCAGAAGAAGGAAAAAGGAATGTGAAGGAGACTCATTAGGCTATTCTCAAGTGTCAATTCCTGCTTATCTGTGTGAGAACCAATTATTCTCCCAAAGTATTATATCTCACAAATTGTGGTGAAGAAATGTGTTATGCTGTAGTATGATAAACCTGATCAGAAAGATTCTAAATAGAATTCAGAGAGCTTTGGAAATGGAAATCTGGAAGTAAGAACTAAGGTAAATAAAGTAATAATTTGTGCATCACAGTAAAAGTATAAGTGAGAGAGTAACAGTATTAAGGCCTGTTAGACCCCATGATAAAACATCAAGAAATCATTAAGTTCATGGTTGTTTTTGTTGTTGTTATTATTATTGTTGTTGTTGTTGTTGTTGTTGTTGTTGTTGTTGTTGTTGTTGTTGTTGTTATTATTATTATTATTATTATTATTATTATTATTATTATTATTATTATTATTACAATTACAAACTAATGCCCGGGATAAGAAAATAGACAAGATGAATGTGAACTCTTATTAAAGAACAAGTAATAGGATTTAATGAGATGTGCTGGGATAACTCGCATAATTGGAATACAGCAATTGATGGATCAAACTTGTTCAAAAGGTAGCAAAGCAATAAAAAAAGGAGTAGGAGTTGCATTGCATGTATGAATACACACACACAAAACACACATTTACCCAGAAATCCAAGAATATGAACTTGGCAGTTTCAGAGAATCTATGTTAAAATAAGTGGAACAATGAATAACAACAGCATCTTTGTTGTTGACCAGCTGAGCACTCAACCAAAAAAGCAGAAAATAATTGTGAAGAAGGACTTTAATTATTCTTGCAAGAGAGGACTGGTAACAAATAAAAGGCTGATTTACTCAATTTATATTTTGGGTCAGTTTTCTCTGAGAAAAAGAAATCAGATCAGACTTGACAGAATGTATTTCAAACTTGAGCAAGAATTTCCTATACTTTTGCTCCCACCCATCACAATGAACTGGAACCTCTATCCTCCTCCTTGTCCTTACAATTGTTTAGTGAAATGTGTATTTTCAGTTATTCCGGAGGATGAATGAAGGAGCAGATGACTATAGGCTGCCAAATGCTTAGTAAACTGTGGGGATGTTATGGATGTAATATATCTTGCCTTCATAAAAACATGATGTTATGATTAATAAACTAAGTATGAGTTGGATAACATGTTTCTTAGGTAGACATATGTCTTATTAGAAAATTATACTTGAAAATGCTCAACAATATTAATGAAGTAGGGCGTATAGGTTTTTATTTTTGGTACTAGGGTGTTTAAATAGAATTTTGGAATTATGATTGATTACAAGCTGAAAAAAGCCAGCAATATAACATGCTGTTGAAAGGGCAAATGCAGTTTTAGGTAACAAATGTAGCTTCCAAATCATAGAACATAAGTGCTCCAATTATATTCTGTACTGGTAAAAGTATTGCACATTTATTTGAGCAGCTATTGTTTACAAAGATTTGGAGCAATGAGAGATGGAATGGAAGAAATGTGGAAGAATGGAGGGTTAGATTCCAGGTTTATGAGAACAGTCTTAGGTAATTGCACAGGCTGAAGATTCAGAAAATGTAACTAAAGAAGTAATTAGCATTTTTCTATAATCAGGGTAAGTGTTAAAATAATTTAGTTTATTCTGTAGTGAAATTATAGTCTCTGGTTACACTAAGGCCATGATGATGAACTAGAAGCCATATCAGTGGGCACGCCAGCTCAGCTCTGGCATGCATGCGTGCGCCAACCAGCTGATTTTTGGGCCTTCTGGGCCACCAGAAGTAGGAAAACAGGCTGTTTCCTGCCTCCAGAGGGCCAGGGGGTGTGGGTGTGGAGAAGACCCATTTTTCTTTATCACCTGGCTCCAGATCCTCTCTATGCATCTGGGAAGGGAGAAAACAGCCTTTCTCACTCCCTTGGAGGCCCTCCGGAGGCCTGAAATGGCCCATTTCCCAACTCCCAGTGGGACAGGATGTGACTTTTTTTGCTTTCCCCAGCCTCCTTAGACTCCTAGAGAGGCTCTGAAGGCTGGGGACAGCAAAAAACATCCCTGTCCCACTGGGAGATGGGAAATGGACCATTTCAGGCCTCCGAGGGAGTGGGAAAGGCTGTTTTCGCCCTTCCCAGATACATAGAGAGAATCTGGAGCTAGGTGAGAAAGAAAAATGGGTTTATCGGACCATTGCGTGCCAGGAACAGGGGTGGAGGGGGGGGTTGCGCACGCATGTGCAGGGCAGGGCACATAGAATTATGGGTGTGGGCATGCGCATGCACAAACCTCCCCTGCCCCCCCCATCTCCTGGCACGCCACGGCAAAAATGTTAGCCATCACTGCACTAAGGAAACTTTCGATGACTTTGGGAAAAACCTGGTGCTCTATCCGTATGAACAAATTGACAGTTGAGTTCTTCCTGATGGATTTTGAGAGAGGAAGAGGAAAAGGAGAGAAGTGTCAGAGAGCTTTAAGTTGTTATTTCTGGATAGAGCTAGGGATATCATTTGACAGACTATAAAGCCCCTTTCATTTCTGTGATTTTTTTTTTTTTTTGGACAAACACAATCATACTGTATCTAAATGTACTTGCATTTAGAAAAATGAGAATTGTGTCTTAGGAGGATTCTTACTTATTTCTGTGCTTTTGTTTTACTTGCTAGACATATCACTATCACTTTGCAGCCTGTCTGATATTATTTGCTTTGTGATCTTAAAAAGCCTATTAGTTGTTCCATGATTGCTCCCCTTGGACTGAACAACAGAAGAGAATAGCTCATTGGAGAAACATTTGGACACTAATGTGGGATATTCATACATTCCTCTTATAAACTATGTAACTATGATAAATGTAACCATCCTTTTTCTTTTCTGTCAAATTGATTGAAATTAGTCGCAAAATACAAATGAAATTTTCAGCACAGCTGTGCATGTTATTGGCCATGGTAAAGCAACGCTTGTCATACTGGAGTATTTAATCATGTAATTTTGAAAGACTTTGAAAGGCACAAGGTTAACTTTCCGATTATGCTGCTTCGCTTTGGAACAATCGGTTTTAGAGAAATCAGCTGCCACATGCAACGTGGAAGCATCAAATGAATAATTATTCCATTATAGAGTTGGATTCAGTTTATGAGATAAATAAGTTTCAGGGGACCTAATAGATGATAAAGAGTGGATTACCTTCTAATACTGCGACTACATACCTGCCAAAGGGAAAGGGGCAGGGATGAAATCCAGCAGGTTCTGACAGGTTCTGGAGAACCGGTAGAAGAAATTTTGAGCAGTTCGGAGAACTGGCAGCGGAAATTTTGAGTAGTTCAGAGAACTGGCAAATACCACCTCTGGCTGGCCGCAGAGTGGGGTGGGAATGGAGATTTTGCAATATTCTTCCCCCAGAAGTGGGGAGGGAATGAGGATTTTGCAATATCCTTCCCCTGCCATGCCCACCAAGCCACGTCCACAGAACCAATAGTAAAAAAATAAAATTGGATTTCACCACTGGAAAGGGGTATTTTGAAAATATAGAACTGACCTGGAAAGATACCTCGCAAACAATATGTTATATGCTATGAATATATTACAAATATGATACACAATAATATAATACTTTAGAATAAGTATGAGTATATAACCATACCTACTATAACCATATCTATTATAAGTCATGAGTATAACCATATCTAGCCTTTTTATGAACGCCCTGGGAAACTCATGTTGCTGGAATGTGTGTATCACTGAAAATAGAAGATCCTTGATGTATGTATATATGAATGAATTATTAGTGATGGTACCAGGTGGAACATTAGTGGATTGTATTTTTCATGGAGTCATGAAACAGTGAGTAAGAATGTGAAGTTCCTGACATGATCGGGCAAGATCATGTACCATATACACGGATTCAGAGTAAACAAACTCTGAGATGTAAACAAACAAAGAGATGACTGGATTGAACCCAGCCCCTGAAGTGCAAGATGACTCTTGTTGGAGAAGACTGACTCTGCTTCCTGGTCTACTCTGATTAGCTGTGTTGAGAGTGTGTGTGTCAGCACTTCAAAGTGCATTTTACTCTAGTGCTGACATAAGAAGGAGAAGTAGAGGCGTCTGGAAAGGGATGGTTGACTTTTCACCTAGTTATTTTCCCTGGAGGTAATATCCCTTAGGAGATGAGATGGGAGGGGGGAATTCCTTTGAGCTGAAACAGTAGATTAGGGGTAGAGTGACTTGGAAGATGGCCAATGAGTGCAGAGGAGTGGGGGAAGGAAAAGGAGGGTTTTTGGGTCGGAAGTCAGTGTTGGCTACAATTAGTCAGAGAGAATGTCATGCTTAATAAATGGGAATTTTTTCATTAAAGACTTTGTTTGAAATGCAATTTATTTGAGACAACTTCAGAACCTGACAGGGTGTGAGTATTGTGGGAATACTGTATGTAGCCTAGTTGGGCAACAATACTTATATCAACTTGAATAGCTTTGTTGAGCATAGTAACCTGAATAGCCTTGTTGGGCATAGTTTCTTGATAGCCTTGTTGGGCACAGCTTATTATAGCAAGATAACTTTGAAATTAGACAAGTACTATATGTGTACGAATATAAAGGAACTAATTAAGCTTAATTGCATGCTTTCTTTGCTTTTTGTCTGAATAACACAAGAATAAAAGAACTACAGGGGGAAAAAATCTATTTTGAGTGCTTTGACCTCAATTTTATGACAATAACATGGCTTGATAAGTTACAGTTAGTCCTCAGGGAATAAACACGTGAGAATTTGTGTCTTGAGTCCACAGTTACAGCTGTGCAAGATCGCTTTAATAAAGGGATGCTTTGTAACTCTATTTGATGTTTATTTATTTACTTATTTAATCAGTCAATCAATCAATCTTTCCACTTGGTTTCATCATCTAGATCAGTGTTTCTCCATCTCAGAAACTTTAAAATGTATGGATGTCAATTCCCAGAATTCCTCATCCAGCATATAATCTGCATCATCTATCTTCTCAAATATCTATTTGTGAACCAGAATGGATCTCTGTATCATTATGAATGCAAATTCATCTCCTTCCCCCCCTCCTCTCACACACACAGTGGTCAGTATAATTGCTTAAATTGCCAAAAGATCTGAATTATTTTATATGATATGCATTGACTGTTGTGAGTAGATAATCTCTTACAATACAGCTTGCCTTTGAGGTTATCGCTATGTAAGTAAAAATAATTATGCATCATACCATGGGTTCTGACTTTAATTGATACTTGCCTATCTCAGGCATTTTCTACTCCTACCAAGTAGCCCTTGAAATATTACATTAAATGAAGGCATATGGATCCATTTAACATGGTTTCACACTAAATTTGTACAGTGCTTGATCTTACCACTATATAATGGCACTTTTTTTGTCGCCAACACATTCGTGGATTACAGCTGACTGCTTTTATAGCTTTTAATTAAAGTCTGAAGTGGAAAGAGACTATTAATCAGTGCGTGAAGCCAGTTATAAGGAAGGAGTAGTGCAAACCCAGCGTAAGACAGGTAGTGTTACATCACTTCTGCCACCTTTGTCTTTTGTGATTGAAACATCTCATTCAAATTAATTGTATCTTGGTGGGAGGTCTCGAAGTGTGCTGGGTTATCAGCAATCTGCAAATATATTGTGAAGCAGATTTTTTTTTTTAAATGAGGATTTTTGGGGGAGAAGATACATTTGTTAAAATGCATGTAATTATTTTGAAATTAAAATAATGGTTAATCCTATGCTGTGACTCCAAAGTGAAGTGCGTTATTTTTTTCTGAAAGGTTCGTATTTATAGTGTTCTAGACCTTGCTATGATGATTAGAATATGCTGAGGCAAATCTAATTCTTAAGAACGAAAAATATATAGCAGACGAGATGATAAATTTCATGCTAATATCTGTCAGAGAGTGTATAAAAAAGTCAAACATCACGGAGGACTTACTCAGATTTATTTTTGTTTAAAGTGTTGCTTGTATCTCTCCAACTTGTTTTTTATTTATTTATTTTTTTTCTTTTGCAATCTGTCTAGAGAAGAAAATGCCGGACTTACTGCATATTGCTGCTCTTCTCAGAAGCACAGTTCCAGCAGACATAAATAAATGTTCTTCTCAAAGGCTACCAAACAGATATAGCCAGCAAAACATAAAATAGACGTAAGAATAATAAAGATTTAGCAAATATCTATTTTAAAATTTTTATACACATATTTGTTCAAAAGAAAGTCCCTTTAAAGTGTAAGAGAAGGAAGGAAAAATATAAACAAAAGCAAAGTCCTGCACAATTTCCAATTTCCCCATTTTCTTTCTTGGGTTTGCCAATTCTAGCTGTCGCCAACACTGGGAATTCCATTCTTTTCCTTATAACTATGTACATGCAATCACTTTTATATGTTATTGTTATATTGTTATAAACAATATATTTATATTGATAAGAATCACTTGCTGACTTGCATGGCTGCTGTAAAAATCAAATAAATACATTTTATTTCATCTTATTTTATTATTGGATATGGAAGCTGTCTGACTCCTACTGAACTGGGAACCTCCAACCAATAACATTACTGATATTATTATTATTACAACAAATCAATTGATTGCAGATTCTGGATGATAATAATCACCCATAATTACAGGAATAGTAGGAATTTCAGGAATTAGGTAAGTCTAGTCTAATGAAAATGAAAAAAAAAAGACTGGGGGGACATGATAGCAGTGTTCCAATATCTGAGGGGCTACCACAAAGACAAGGAGGACAAACTATTTTCCCAAACACCAAAAGGCAAGACAAGAAGCAATGGATAGAAACTAATCAAGGAGAGAAGCAACCTAGAACTAAGGAGAAATTTCCTAATGGTTAGAGCAATCAGCGAACGGACTAGGTTGCCTTCAGAAGTTGCGGGTCCTCCATCACTGGAGGCTTTCAAAAAGAGACTAGACAACTATTTGTCTGAAATTTATTTATTTATTTATTTATTTATTTTATTTAGCTTATATGCTGCCCTATCTCCAACGGACTCAGGGAGGCTCACAACAATAAAATCCATAAAGCCATGTACAGAGTTAAAATCTAGTTAAACCAAATAAAATTTAAAAACTTATAAAAACCCATCAGTCCAGGTTGGGGAACTTGAATAACCAAGTATTTAATTCGCGGTGGAAGGTGTGAAGGTCAGGAGCCAACCGGAGCTCCAAAGGGAGTTGATTCCAGAGGGTGAGCATGCCCACAGAGAAGGCTCTACCCCTGGGGGCCGCCAGCTGATACTGTTTAGCTGACGGCACCCTAAGCAGCCCCTCTCTATGGGCGCGAATCGGGCAATGGGATGTTGTTGCTGGCCACCAAATATCCTGGACCTAAGCTATGTAGGGCTTTATAGGCCATCACCAGCACTTGGTAAATGGTATAGGGTCTCCTGCTTGAGCGGGGGTTTGGATTAGAAGATATCCAAAGTCCTTTCCAACTCTACTATTGTCTGTCTATGTCAGCTGGAAGAGTGTGGGTTGATAGATAGACATCTATCAACTCCCAGGCAACCACTTTATCAGTTATATATAAATATATAACCACCCAGATTATTGAAGCAGGAGGAGAAAGAGGAAGACATCTGTTCTAGGAAAGGAAGACAAAATATGATAAATAAGATGAAACAGCTCTCCTCTAATTAGTATGTTTGGTTGAAAAATGGGATGGTGTGTGAGAAAACAGCCAAGGCTATCCATGATCTTCATTTACTGAGCTGTCAGATTGTCTATCTAAGGAGAATAATTTGCCCTTTTAAAAGGAAGGCACAATTATGTCACCAGGGGATGGTAACTAAGTAAACCAAAAAAATAGACACAGCAGCAACAGCATTGGAACGAGGAGCAATGAGGAGCCAATCAAGTTAAAAAACACACTATTTATAAGCCAAGACCACTGAAATATAATAGAACTAGAACTTAATGAATGAATGTACGAATGGATGCATGAATGCATACATGAATATAGGAATGTTATCAGAATAAATTCCCCTTTTTGGAGAATAAAATAGAAAATTAGAATTCAGATACCTAATCTGTGTGAAAATAATATGGAAAATGGATTATTCTTCTTAGTAGAAGCAAAAGGAGAAGAAAGCTGACTAAGATATAGTGAAAATTCTATTTTCTACCCTTCCCTTTTTTGTTCCTATCTTCAGCATATTTAAAGTGCTGGGGATTTTCTGATGAGTGAAACAGTCAGGGGGCAAGAAGGGACAATGGGCACAGGCAGTAAGCTGTTTTCCTGAAAACAAATGACTAAGGGTGGGTTAAGTAGTTATCCAAACATTTCCTGGGGATTCCAGGAAATCTATTGGGGGGGGGGGGGGTACCAGTGAAAAAACAGAGTGATCTTAGTGACAGCTTGTCACTTCCCCTTTTGAAATTCATAGCTGTAGGGGAGCACTGGATGGCTTTAGATGCTTATTTACTTAGCTCATACATATAGAAACTCAGTGGACTGATCAACATAGTGATGGAAGTTAGTGTATATCCTAAAACAAAACCAAATATAAAATGTACAGGAAAAAATGCCTTATCCCAGGTCAGAATTTTTACCTGTCTACCCAAATGATAGGATTTAAGGCAGAGATATTTTCAATTACGTCAATTTAACTTATGTCAATTCAATTATGTTTAATTTAACTCAAGATCCAAGGTTTGATCCTGGGATCTTTGGTATGCAAAGCAAATAACTTACCACCAACATACTGTACACTCCCTTCCAATCACCCTTGTGGACTTCTGTAAGAACCACCCTGGTTTTTATAGTATGGATTTAAATGTAAATTAATGTATACATTATGCTGATTTTTTAATGGAGCCATGAACATTAGACATTATGCTGGCTACAATTTTGTACCCCGAGGTCTTTCCTTGAGCTTTAATTTGTTCTTTGTCAGCCAAATGAATCTCTTGTAGCATTATAACATCCTATTATCTATGGCCAATATGTTTAGGTAATCACATTTATGCTGTTGGTTTGAGCTCTGAATCTGGCAATTTGGTTGCAAATGTTTCGTCATCATTTGGGAGACACCATCAGTGCATTTTGAATTGAAATTCAAAACTCACTGACAATGCCTCCTTGAATGGTGATGAAACGTTTGCAATCAAATTGCGAAGCTCGGAGCTCAAGCCAACAACCTAACCACCAACGTGAGCTACTAATATTCAAATACATTTCAATCACATTTATTTCTACTTAAGTCGTCTACGTTTAGTTGCAAAATATCTTTCCAATATCCAATATCTTTTTTCAGTGAGTTCTTAAAAGAACTGTTGTAGTCTAATTGCTGCCTCTTCTCTGAGGGATGCAATAACCAGCTTGGTCGCCATGTGTATAGATTTTTTAGCTGCTCTGTTAAGACAGTATGTTGCACAGAGTATACCATCATGGAGGTAGTCTTAACTCTAGGAAATCAGTTTGGGATAATATACCATATCTTATGATCTTGATGAAGAACGGCAATTAAAATGGAAAATTTCATACCATGCCATACTGAATACTGTGTACCTGTATGGGGAAGAAGTTGTCATATCAACAAGATTAATTTTCATATTAATGACACGATGAAAATAATATCTGGAAGTCTTAAATTCATGCCATTTTTATGAGTCCATGTTCTTTCTAACATTTCCCCTCCTGATCTCAGGCAAAAACAACAGACAGTCCAATAGTGGTAAACATCTCATCGACTCCTAGAGATCTTCCAATACATAAAATATTGGGCTCTCTACTTCTCATGAGACTTAAGTCTAAGAAACCAATTTGGAATAATATATCACAGTCTTGAGTTCTAGATGAAGAATGGTGATTAAGATGGGTGACTTTTAATAACTATAACCAAACAGATCATTCAGATCCAACAAAACCACTTCCAGAACTGCAGTTGCCTCCAAAATATAGAGCCACCTGAATAAAATCAGGACAGACCATGCCAGAACTAAGGCAAAGCTCTTTAAGTGGGGAATGGCAAGAGCCCACAATGAGACTGTGGTGCTCTGGAAAAAAATATAACACATATAGTTCAAGACGGTCAATTTTCAAGGCACTTGGGATGATCTCATCACAGCCACAGCAGAAGCATTTAGATCAGGGGTGTCAAACTCATGTCATCATGGTGGCATCATGTGATGTATCAGGACTTTTTTCCCCTTTGCTAAACTGGATGAGGGCGTGGCCACCGTATGATGCATCTACCCAGTGGGCTGGGACTTTGACAGCCCTGATTTAGCTTCTTTAGATATTGAATTATAACTTGCATCCTAAAAGCTGATTTTTTTAAACTTGTTGAGCAGCAGGCACAGGACATGGCCAGGGATGACTTCATCGAGCTTTGGATAATTCAGTACTTGTTGCCCAATCTGTAGGAGAAGATCCTTTCTACAGTGACTGATGTCCTCATACCATCTGTTTGGACTTCTGCAACACACTTTACATGGGACTGCCTTTAAAGACTACTCAGAAGTGCAGTTGCCCATGCGTTTGCTAATAGGAGCCCATTTTACCAATAGTGAGATTCTTGTACTGATTGCTGATAGATTTCTGGCTGCAAATTATAGTCTTAGTGCAAAACTATAAAGCCAGGTTTGGCATCCAGTTATATCCAGGACCATATTTCAATTTAGCCAGGAAAAGCTGATATTGGCTTTTTACTTTAGGTGGCAGTACCAGTCCTTTGGAAAGGCTTTCTGATGGACATCAGATTGCCTTCTTTGACAGTGTTCCAGAAGAAGCTCTTCTGGAGGATTTTTGGTTATATCTTAAATTAATAGATTGATTCCTTTTTTATTTGTATATTTTTGTATTCCAACTTTCATTTTAATTTGGATTTTGGATGAATTCACATACTTTTATCTTGATGAACTACTAAGAATCCTTGGGGATTGTGGTAGAAGTTAAACTCTACCGCAGTAAACCAACTGTTTGGTAAACTAAATGATAGAATTAGCTAATTAAATTTCACTTATCAACAGACTTCTGAATAACATACTGACATAGCCTGCTTGTGGAAGAATTCTCTGGAGTCTCAGAACGTAGGCAGAAAAATAATACACAAATAAAAAGATTTTTTAATCCAGTGAGACACTCTTCACAGAAGGACTGAACAATTAATACACAGCCTGAAATGAAGTGAGTATATAAACTACAGACTGTCTTCATATAACCTGTTAAATATTAAGTTAAATGATGGGAGAAATGTTCTGTTTTGAGTAGAGTATTGCAAAATACTGCAAATTTAGACTGAGCTGGGCATATAGTATCGTGCAAAAGTTTTAGGCATTTGTGCAAAAATGTTGTAAATTAACTATGCTTTCAGAAGTAGAAGTGTTAATACTTTATTTTTATCAGTTTACAAAATGGAAAGTAAGTGAACAGATGATAAATCCAAATCAAAACAATATTTGGGGTGATCACCCTTTGCCTTCAAAACAACATTAATTCTTCCAGATACAGTTGCACAGTTTTTGAAGGAAACTCAGCAAGGTTCCTTCAAGGTTGTTACAAACATCTTGGAAAACTAATGACAGATCTTCTATGGATGGAGGCTGTCTCAAATCCTTCTGTCTCTTCATGTAATTCTAAACAGACTCAGATGATATTGAGATCAGGGCTCTGTGGGGGCCAAATCATCATTTCCAGGACTCCTTGTTCTTCTTTATACTAAAGATAGTTCTTAATGACATTGGATCAGTGGTGGGTTGCCCTCGGTTTGGACCGGTTTGCAAAAAACAATAGTAAAACTGGTGGGAGGCTCTGCCCACTAACCCGGATGTCATCAGACAGTTTCTGCGCATGCGCTGTCCCATTGCAAACTGGTAGTAAAGGTAAGTAGAACCCACCCCTGCATTGGATGTATGTTTGTGGTTATTGTCCTGCTGCAGAATAAATTTGGGGTCAATCACATGCCTCACTGGTGCATGATGGATAGGTATCTGCCTGTCTTTCTCATCATTGAGAACCCCGTTGATCCTGACCAAATCTTCAACTCTGTTTGCAGAAATGCAGCCTCAAACTTGCAAGGCACCTCCAATGTTTTTCATTGTTGCCTGCAGACACTCATTATGTATGCTATTCAGCCCTTTGACTAACAAACTACCTCCTGCTACAGCCAAATATTTCACATTTTCTCATCCATCCAGAGCACCTGCTGCCATTTTTCTACACCCAGTTCCAATGTTTTCATGCCAAGTTGAGTTGTTTAGCCGTGTTTCCACATTGGAGGTATGACTTTTTGGCTACAATTCATGAAGACCACTTCTGGCCAGGCCTCTCCAGACAATAGATGGGTGAACCTGGGTCCCACACTGCATCTGTGATCCTCAAAGTTGCCCATTTCTTTGTACATCTTCAAAAGAGCTTGAAAAGAACCCCTCTTGAAACCCCAATCTTTGCCTGGCTTGCTAACTATCTTTCATCTTGTTCCTGTGCTCAGTTTTTACCATGGTATATGATCTGTGACATGAAACTGCTTTCCACAATCTCACCTTAGTAGCAGAGTTTGGCTGTGCCTCACCCAGGTTTAAGCCTCCTACCGAGCTGTTTCTGTTTCAGTTAATGACTATGTTTCAACCTACATATGAAATGGATGATCATTAGCCCCTGCTTGGTATAATTGCTTAATCATATACCTGACTCTAATCCTACAAAATCCCTGACTTTGTGCAAATGTGCAAGGGTAAGAATTGATGCTATTTTGAAGGGAAAGGGTGGCCACCCCAAATATTGATTTGATTTGGATTTCTCTTCTGTTCATTTTCCTTTCCATTTTGTGAATTGATAAAAATAAACTATTAACACGTACATTTCTGAAAGCATTCTTAATTTGTAGCTGTTATGTCCCTGTTAGGGATGAACAGACTGAGGCAAGACAGGTTGAGGTAAAAGCTAACAGGATTTATTTCACTAACATTGTTCTAACAGATTTGCTAGCATTGCAACCAGCAATGGCTGCTCAGCTAATAGGAGCAGCAGCTGTCAGCCTTTGACAGCTCCTTATATACTTGTGCCTGGATTGAAATAGCCAATCAGAGCACGGCTGCATCTGTAGACTGGAGGGAAACCTGGATACAGCAGTAGCATTTTTGCACAATTGCCTAAAACATTTGCATAGTACTGTATATCTGAGAGAATACCTTTACTCTTAAGAAATACTTTATCTAATGGCAATGACAATGAACCACAACTTTGCCTCATTGGCTAATTTTCACCTCATAACAGTCACTATCTCAGCCTGACTTCAGCAATAATCCACAAATCTTCCAAGGACACTTTTATAAACTTTTTCATCCTGTCCTTTCATATTACCTACTGTCTTCTCCTTTCATTAAATTTGCTAGCCTAGCTGTTTTTGTACTCCATTATCTGTTTCCATCACATGTCCTAAATATGAAAATCTCTTGTCATATAATAATATAAAAAAGCTTTGGGGCCTAGGATAGGTTGATTGGTTTTCTTGAATATTCAAGTAGGCTTAGTAATGCTATCCAAATTTTCAGTTTTGATGCTTTTGGGGGGGGGGGGGCGGGAGTCACTACTTCTTGATACCTAGCTCTCTAAATTGAATGCCCCTGAAAAGGCCACTGGCTTAGCTATTTTAATCTTTGTGGTCAAAGAAAAGCTCTTAATCTTTTCAAGATCATCAAGTTGGCCATTGTCCTTGTGCTGAAGAATCGGTAAATTCTTCATAGTGGCTTGTTAAAATTATTTCTGAGTCTTCGACATGGATATGAATTATTTCTGGACATATATATGTGTGGCAGTTAATATGCTTGCTAGTCTTGACTCTTGTGAATGGGCCCCTAAATGTATAGTGTTCATGGAATTACTAGTGTCCTCTAGAAATTTTTGTTTTCTATAGCATGCACCTTAGCTATTGAGTCAGAGGAGAAGATTAAAACAAATAGAGACTGAATTAGCTGGAAATAGCCAAAAAGACTGTGATATAGTATCAGTAATTTCATTTTTGAGAGAAGAAAAAAAAATGTGCTGATTACTTTGTCTCTATCTCTCTCACACATAGAAAACGTACTATAAAATAGGAAACGTGTGATAAATCAATGGCAATTCTGAATGTATTTTTATTTGAAGGTGTTACTTAATTTTTAGATGTCACTATATCTTTTCATTGCTTTATTTTTCTGTTTATAAAAATGTACAGGTTATTTTTTATTATTTGTGAGTTTTGAAAACAGTAAAATCCATTTGTTTCCACAGTCAATATGGAAACAGAACAAGTGGTGAAAAGATACTTAAGCATTTATTTCAAACTAATCATTTCAATAAGTATGTAATGCTGTAGTTCATGTTTTTTTCTGTCCAGACATAGAGCATGAATCTTTTAGCTCATTAAATCTCCAAAGTCTATATTATACCATCATGATATGTAGTTATAAACATTTTGCTACATAAAAACACAGCCTGATGATGGGTTTATTTTGTTTCTCTGGGGTGGAAAAGAATTACAAACTAGCATGGCCAGATTTACTAATAAGTCTAAATTTATTTTTAATTAAAAGATTAATCAAAATAATTCAAGGCTGGAGGAAGGGAGGAAGAAAGAGGCTTAGATATTCCATCTGCATTAGGAGCTCTGCTTTGAAAACCCAGCACAAATATGTCAAAAATAATGCAGAAATAATTTGTCTACACCATGAATGTTTTTGAAATTGCATGAAATACCTTTTAGGAAGACAATAATTGAAGTATGGCAAACGATGATTGATTATAGATAGAGTCTGCTATATATGCTTACTGTAGAGAGTATGGACAATGACCTTGATGGAGATATGCAAGAAATCACCTAGGCAAAAGTGGTTGGAACATAAGTCCAGATCAATGAGATAGTATTTGGAAGCAATTTGGGCAAATGCTGTTTCACTGCCATATAAGAAAGGGAAGAAATAGAGCATAACCAGTCTTAAGAGATTCTACTATTACAGACAATTTCATCAAAGTACTTTTAGCTTTTCTGTGGAGTTGATTTCCTGGTTCTGGTCTACCTAGTGGGAGTGACATACAAAAGAATGCCTCAGTAGATTAGGCAGAACAAATGGAAGTAACAATAGGATTGCAACCCAACATATGTAGGGTATTGCTTGGGGACTGAGACTGTTATAACAATCCAAGGCAGCTGTTGTCCCATTACCAGTATAGGCTACCAATCATTTTTGGATAGCAGGAAGGACTGAGGTTGGATGTTATTGACTAGGTGGCTCAATGGCTAAGACACACAGCTTGTCGATCAGAAAAGTAGGCAGTTTGGCGGTTCGAATCTCTAGTGGAGGTCTTCTGCATGGGGATTGGACTAGATGACCTCCAAGGTCCCTTCCAACTCTGTTACTGTTGGTACTGTTAACAATACCAACTGTTGTGTGAGTAATAGTAACAGTTACTGTTACTGTTACTCATACAACCACCATGAAAATGGTCCCCAGTGATATTTTCCTGCATGTATTGCTTTAAGTGCCATTTTTTAAAAAAAAAATAAAAAATAAAATTGGTTTTGTTAACATGTTATTAATATAATCAGAGTATATAAATACTTGGGAGATTTTTTTAAAACAGGTTTTGAGCAACCAATGTTGCTCAAAAGTAGCCAACGTTTATTCGTTTTTGAGAAGGGAGGCAGAGAGTTCATGTTTAAGTATATTCCTAAGAATGCTCCTAAAAAAATTATGCAAGTATAAATCTTGAAATGCCTTTTGGTCTTTCTGGATGCATTTTAATAATGATTTAGAATGAAAGACATGTGAACCAAGCAAGTTGTCTGTTTTTAAATGTAAGCTGGCTAGACTTTCTTTGAATAGTGAGATGGGTGACATATAAACAAATTAAAAACAAACAAACAAACAAACAAGAAAATACAATGTTGTGATTTAAAAAGTGGACAGGGCTTAAATCATACACCTCACAAGCTTTTCAGAGTCTTATGGGGATGACCCTGAAGGCAGTTTCTCAAATATTCATTTAAACTTTATTTCCCTATGTGTAGAGGCGCTTCCCCTTAACCAGACTATCTTAACTATATTTGCCTTTCGCAATTTAACCTCTGGATTTCAACAATTGGGTTATCAGTAATGGGCAGACTAATAGGGTATTTTAAGAATTATCTTCATGTAACTGATGGTACCCAAGTTGCAGAAGAGTATTCCTTACAATACATATACCACTAGATTTTTGCAGTAAATAAACACCTCATCTAGAAGACCTTTTTCTACTGGCTAAATCAGGGGTCAGCAAGCTGTGACTCTGGATCTACATGTGGCTCTTACACCTCTCTGCTGCGGCTCCCTGTCACTCAAAATGTGTGTCACAACTGCCAATGTGCAAAACCTGCCGGGACACGATTTATTGAACTTTTCAACCCCCAGTAGATCAACCATGGATAAATCCAAGAAAAGAAAAATTTCAGAAGAAAACAGAACATTTAATTCAACGACATATGCTAGTTTTGTGGCCGCTCAAGAAATAATCAGGCATGGGAAGGGTTTTGTGGCTCCTGGTGTTTTCTTTTCTGTGGGAAATGGATCCAAATTGCTCTTTGAGTGTTTAAGGTTGCAGACCCCTAAGTTAAATCATCACAGTGCAGCGTATTATGTGGTTGGGAAAAGCCCTTGTTGGCTATTTCTAATATCTTGTTGGAGTGTTTCCAGCTAATTATTGGTGGCTTTTATTTCTGCACTCCTAAGTCATTCTCAAGAAAGGGAAGGCTCCTGGATAGATTGTAGTTCCTTTGCATTTACTCAAAGTGGAGATAATGGCATGTCATATTTATTTATTGTATCTTTTTTGGATCTTCCTCCCAAGAATCATTTCAGCCTAGGTAACTTAAGACAAGGAGATTTGCAATAATACACATACAAAGGTCACATATTAAAGAACGTTAAAAAAAAGTATCATTTGATATCTGCATACAGCAAAAAATAAATAATCCCTCTCAAACTTAAAGTATCTTTAAAAGTAAACAATAGTATAAAAACCTAAACAAAGCAAATTCACATTTCTGACAATAGTCTTCATTCATCTTGATATCATGGGATCAAATTTACCAAAGGCTGATGTGTTAATTCTCATTTATGAACTCAGAGCAAAATCACTGGCTATGCTCAAAGTTTTTGGCATGACTGCACTACTTTACTTTAGCCTTCCAAAGCTATGAGATAGTGAGTTTTAATTTCCAAAATTATCAGCCATGACCATGTTTACACATTTGGAAAGAACCCAAAACTGAGGAAGGTTTTTTTTTTAAAAAGTTCAGGAGTTATGATACTTTTGTTTCTTAAAAAATGCATTTTATATTTTGATACTGTATTTAAAATATTTTATTATTATGTTATCCTTAGCAATACTTCTTTAATGTTAATTCTAAAATTTATTCTACATTGTAGCTTTTAACAGTGAAATGTTTAATAGATATTGAGATGTATAAAATAGTGACTTTTCAAAAGGCTACCCAGTCATTCCCAAGATGGAATGAAATCTGACATGGAGATTTAATTCCTTAAACGTCTTGTTTTTATATTTATATTAACTTCTGCTGCAGCACTCAAGAAATGACAGTGTTGTTTGAAAGTGATATATATTCTTCAAATGAAGCCTACATCTATTCAATGGTTACGCACATTCAGCCTGCCAACAAAGGCATTTAAAGTCCTCATATACTAGAACTGAACATTATAGATTTTAGAAAGACATTTGATCTTTGTGGAAATCCACTTCTGATTTTAAAGTTATTGATGTAGTAGGAAATTCTACTACATTGAGAAGCAGTGGAGCTTTGAATGGCTTACATTCTGCCATTTCAGAATATTCACCATTATGAACTTCAGCTACTTCCTCAATAATACTTACAGAATTTATTTTTGAGATGCATTTTTGTATGATGTTTTGCAATTTTTCCCTAATATTTGTAATAATTAATAGCAATAGCACTTAGACTTATATATCACCCCATAGTATTTTTCAGCAGTCCCTGGTGGATAACAATGTCAGCATTTTGCCCCTAACAATCTGGTCCTCATTTTATAAACCTTGGAAGGATAGAAGTCTGAGTCGCATCAGAATTGAACCGTCAGCTGTGGTCAGAGTTTGTCTGCAATATTGCATTCTAATCACAGTGTCACCAGGGCAGAATTAATAATAATTAATTAATAACAATTTCAGGTATGTATTATTGTTTTAGCTTTGCATCTGTTGCTCAGAATTGCCTGTTTGGTGAGATGTGTGGCTAAATAAAACAATAAAACTTCTAAAAAAATATAAAAAAATAATAAAATAATAAAAAAGTTACAATGAAGCTGTTGCATTTCAATAATAGGCCATACATTGTTACAGGAATTCTTATTACAATATCCTTTTTATGAACAATAATAGAAAACCAACCAGCCCCTTCTGTTCATTGTATAACATGAGGTAGAACTGGAAGAACATGTTTTTCTCTCCTCTAAGAAGATAAAACAGAATTAGCTGTCAGCATGTTATGTGTTAGCTTAACCACCTTTTTTTTAACATAGTCACCATCCAGCCAGCTGTACTGTGAAAGAGTTTTAAGACAGTGTAGAAGAGAAATCTGATTTAATTAAAAAAAGGACATTCTGATAAGGATATCTTTTTAAAGAGTTATATCTCCGACTGTAATATAATTTTAAGAGAATGGGTAGTTTTACCTGCCAGTGCTGCTTCCTTATCCTGATTAAGTCTGGAATGTTTATAGAACTATCATGATCATATCTCATAATTCTGGTCTGGACCAAAAACAGAGTCTCAAGTCCAACTCTTCTTTAACATGGAACCTTTCAGCTCTACTCATTTTAATTGCTTTGAAGAGAACTCATAAATCTATTCTAAACACAAAATTTCACTGCTAAGGTTTAATAATGTTTCTGAGATCTTCTCTTCTAATTAATTCCAAAATCTAGGTCAAAGATATTCCATTATTCACTGTCAACGGGGGTTTACATGAAATTGGTCTTGAATCATGAGATTGCCTATCACTAGTTCTGACTTTGCTTACTGAAGATTCCTTTCTTTCATTGTTAGCCAGACACTAAATCTGATTGTTTCAGGATACACAATAAGTAATTTACACAATAATTTGGGAAGGGGGTAGTTATTTTTTCTTTTTTCATGCTTAAATTGAACAAATGGCTTTAAAAAGTTCCAGATGGAACAGCATCTTGAAATCCTCCCATTCTATCATCTGAACTACCCAAGAGATCATTCAGACAAAACCACAGAGAATTAGTAAGGTTTCTTTAACTGAGAAAGCAGACCACTTACAGGATGGATCTATTGGGGGGGGGGGGTATGTAGGACAATATGATTTTTAGATTATTTTGGATTTTATTCATTTTCCACCAAGTGTTCTACAATTAGTTTTTCTTTGTGATATTTAATATTCACACATCTATGAAATAATCATTTTTATAAGTCCATGTGATGGCTGTCAAGCATACAATTGTGTAGGTTTTTTTCAGTACCTTGTAGACCATCTACAATTTCTTTCCAAAATATGAATTTAATTATGAATCATACTATTTTGTTATTTAAGCTTTTATTCTTTAGTATTACTGTACATTCTGAAATAATAATCAACTCTAATCACTCTGTTATTAAAGTAGAAATTCACAGGAAGATTCTGATTACATATTTTATTAAGTTTGAAGCTGGAGGTCACTATAAATAGCCAAGATCCAGAGAAATAATATCAGGGAGAGGACAAATCTTAGTTCTGGTTAATATAAAACAAGCAACATCTAAATTTCTCAAAGACATTCCTTCTGCTGCATCCTTCCAGCTGGTTCTAAGTGCCTAACCATTTATTACATACAGTACATGTTCTTATAACAAATCCCAAATGAATAGTTCCCAGCTAAGCAGCTTTGAGAGGATGAAACAAATGAGTAAGGTATATGCAGGTGTGGGACTATGTGTATCTATGGTTGTCTTTACAGTAATCTCTCTGAATGTTCCACATTTTCTTGCACTAAATTAAATGGCAAAGAAAAATCTCATTTCTGGACAGCAAAGCAAAATACAGGATGAAATAAAAATGATGCATTGAATTAATCTCATGAAGACCACTAAATCTTAGAGGTCACTAAGAAAAGCCATTATAGCCACTAAGAAAAACAAAACAAATACTGGATCACTTTGAGACTACAAAAAGAAAAAATGTTTTAGAAGACGACGAAATCTTCTGAGAAATAGTAAGACAGGTTTCTCAATGACACAAACCCAGAGAAGTAGAGTTATCTAGTCCTCTAGATGTCAGCAAAAAGATACAGAATCAGGGGTGAAATCCAGCAGGCTCTGACAGGTTCTGGAGAACCGGTAGCAGAAATTATGAGTAGCTCGGAGAACCGGTAGTGGAAATTTTGAGTAGTTCAGAGAACCAGCAAATACCACCTCTGGCAGGCCCCAGAGTGAGGTGGGAATGGAGATTTTGCAATATCCTTCCCCCAGGAGTGGGGAGGGAATGGGGATTTTGCAGTATCCTTCCCCTGCCACACCCACCAAGCCATACCACACCTACCAAACCACATCCACAGAACTGGCAGTAAAAAAAAATTGGATTTCACCACTGTGCAGAATGATATCGTTTCCTCCTATCTACTAGTTGTCTTGATTTTTGTAATCCAGAAAGCGTAGCCCTATAGAAACTGTTGTCATCAACTCTATCTCCCAGCATTCCTTATTATGACACTGGGTTTTCATGGCTGGCCTCAGCCAAGCAGTGATGAGCTTTCGGGTTAAATGTTCAGTTATCTGTGAGCTGCCACAAGGTACACTACAAAACAGCTTCTTTGGCTTCTGAAAATGCCAGCAACAGCTGCTAGCAAAACATCAAAACATCACCAGAAAACTAAGCCATAGCCATTCAGTCTGGAAACTCATAACTACTGGATTCTTCACAATTCTTCAACATCTAGAAGATTCAAGACTATACTAATAGCACATGATTTTTCTAAGTTTCGATCATTATGTAGGCACACCAGCGCCATAGCTGCTAAACCATACCCAGCTACAGAAACAGAATATAAAAACCTTCACCCGTACAATATAAAGATAAATGCAATAGATGAAATTTAAAAGCCATCAGTAAACTATTAATGATTGTATAGCCATAAATTAGCTTAGAAAACCAACAATTCTTTGTGCTATGCAAAACAAAAGTCTGTTCAGGTATACAACAGGCTAATCTACAAGGCCAGTTTGTATCTTGGCCAGTTTGTATCTGAAATTGCTTATTCGCATGAGCTTCTCCATTATTTTAATGTTACTAGCAATTATCTAGAAAGCCCTCTAATCAGCCTTGGCAATTTGAAAGGTGCCTTGCGATCTTTTCTAAAAGCCACCTCTGGTTCTTGGTACAAAGACATTGAGGTAACCAGCAAATCTTTGAGTGCTTCCTGTCATTTTATTTTACTGAAGCCTTGCCATTTATGAATTTTTGCTGCCATTATTTCAGGATTTTTTCCCCCCTCCTCGTTCCTTTCTGACAATTCTGTATTCATTGTGTGAATAACACCAAAAAGCATTTTCGCACTTCTCTCCCACTCTTTTTGTTCCATCTGTGAATGTTTTTAAGTTAGGATGAAAGAAAGCCATTTTTAAACCCATGATGCAGCCTTACCCTCAGTGGTTTGGATTGAGACCCACATCATAGCAGACAGAAATTCAAAAAGCCTTCGAGTATCACGTGTGAAAATGTTTTAAGCGTTCTCATTTTAAATCGAGCAATTTTCTATGTTGCTTCTCCTCCACGATGCTCCCAAAAGTAAAATGTTGCTTTGAGTTTTAGGCAAAGTTTAATTGCTCTTAGATGTTTCTAATTCTCATCTACCCCCCACATAGATTTCCAGTCTGTAGTACAATTTGCTCTACAATACTGTTTGCTGATTATCTGTCTCTGTTGATCCAACATCTATCTTTTTATAACTCAGAAAATTTCTTGTTTCTATCCAACTACTGTACTTATTTTTTTTTCTTTTAATTTCACAATATTTGTTCATTTTGGCTTCCAGCTTAGAAAGTGTAGACTCTAAACCTATTAGATAATTAGAGCAATTTCCTTTACAATCTTTACAAAAATGACTTATGGTTTCTATCTTTTATGTTTGAGGGCAGAATTTTCCATTGTTGCTCCTGATTTTGAGGCAATCAACATTTTTTTTCTCTTGATAAAGAAATGGTTTGGCCACAATTTACCTCAGTTTCATGCATTTATGCTTTGCTAAACATGACTTAACTGACTATATTTGTGTATCTATAGATGTGGGAATTACAATGTGGTCTTTTTTGACTCCAAAAAAAAAAAAAAAAAGAAGATGTTTTACTTTCCCTGAATTTTGTAGCAGAATAAGCACTAAAATAAAACTAAGTCTGCTGGAATATATATATTTGAAATTAGATTACTTTCTACAACATGGATGGTAAATACTCTATTAAGTCAGATGTTGCTACCTTCCTCCTATCTTCTCCTTCATCTAGCTCAGCGTTTTTCTAACTTGGCAAGCTTAAGACATATGAACTTCAACTCCCCAAACTCTCCAGCCAGTCCATACATCTTAAAGTTGCCAAGTGTGAAAAATATTCTTCTAGGGCATACTGTTTAGTATAAAGCAACTATCAAGAGAACCCCATTCTGTTGCAAAGTTCATTTTCAGGAGTACATACTGTATGGTAAAGGAATAAGAAAGACTTGAACGTTTGGAATAAAAGGACATCAACAGATGGTGGCATTAAATGTTACCCATCAGTCTCTGAGCTGGAAGAAAACTTATTGTCCCAATTGCCAAGCCCTGTTCTGCTATGGTAATGTGGCTGGAAACTTATGATATTCTTACCTTTTTAATTCAAGACAAGTTATAGATTGTGATTGATATATTAACCTGATTTCAGTTTCCAATCTTTCAAGATCCTGTGTCATTGAAAAACAACCACTCCTCACTTTCCTGAAAGTGTGTTGAGGTGAGACAGATATAAATGTGCATAAACAGATGCTTGTCTTGTTATCTGTCAATTACCCAACTAAAACAAGGAACACAAAATATATACTGGCTGACATAGGTGCGTGTGGGGTGTGTGTGAAGCAGGAGCGGGCATTGAATACCAAACAATGCTGCCAAGGAATGGGGGTACTGAGTCCAGGTCTGTCTTAATGGCATTCAACCCCTGAAGTAGCGTGTAGATGGCCAGGAAACCAGAATGGAATAAGCAGAATGACAATTCCTTTTAAAATAATACAAACAGTTAAAAGGCAGCCATGTAAAAGCTCTTAGGGGTAGAAGTAGAAACCCTGTAATGGCTAAGGGACAACAGATCGAACATTGTACAACTCGCAGAACTGAACCCTTTAGCACAAGAAAGTACTGATTCTGGTTTTTTTTAAAAAAAATTTAAAACAAGTTTTTAAAAAATCTAGTTTCTCCATTCTTAATTTGAAAAATAAAAAATTGTCCCATTATGATAACATTTGATAAGATAAAGCTGTGCAATATTAAGAAAAATCAAAACATTGAATAGAGTTCTGTGTTTATTTTTCTTGCCATACAGATTCATGGTGAGAAAGTAAATGAAATTGCTAATTTCATGCATTCCTTTAAAATATTATTGCCTACCTAATTGAAAAAACCCCACCAACCACCCTATGTTCTTTAGTTAAAACAACTCATTCAGTGATATATTATATTAATGTTCCTGGGTATTTTATAATCAGAGAAATTGTTATTTTTTTCTTTAAAAAAAATAGAGTTCACAACATATCAGCAATAAAAACATGGCTTGTTTGAAGTTAATAATATGGAATTACGAATTACGCACTTAATTGGTTCCAGTCCACTGCAGTGTTTAACAAGATCAGATATAAGTAGCCTAATCTTATGAAATTAGTTGAATAATTTCAAGCAAAAATAGGAGGGAAAACCCACTACTGCATACAAGAATGGTCTAGGGCAGTGATGGCTAACCTTTTTGCCATTGCATGTCAAAAACAGGGGGAGCATGGGGGGATTGCATGCGAGAGTGCCCACATCGATAATTCTACGCGCCTCAGGTTCCCCCACGCATGCATGTGCAACCCCCTGCACTCCCGCTTTTGGCATGCGATGGCACAGTTGGCCCGATAGGCCCATTTTTCACCCTCCCCAGGCTCCAGAGCTTTTCTAGGAATAGCATTCCCCACCCCCTTAGAGGCCCTCCGGAGGCCAGAAATAGCCTGTTTCCCAACTTCTGGTGGGCCCAGAAGGCCTGAAAATCAGCTGGCCAGTATGCGCATGTGTGCTGGAGCTAACTCATGTGCCCACTGATACGGCTCCGCGTGCCACCTGTGGCAAGCGTGTCATAGGTTCGCCATGACAGGCCTAGGGACTATGACTTTCTCCATATTGTTCAAGTATACTTCTTCCTTCAGTTCAACAGAATCTTTACAGACTTCGAAGAATATCAAAAGGCTTCAGCAACTGGTGTACACCACTCATACTATAGCCATGATGGCAAACCTATGGCACATGTGCCGGAAGTGGCACACAGAGCCATCACCCATTGCTCTTCCAGGGTCCAGTGTGCTGGCTAGCTGGCCTCATGCACACGGGAGTGCCAGAAACTGGAAGAGCAGCTGCCCGGTGTGCATTTGTGCACCGGGAAGATGATATTTTGGTTTCTGGCCCACGCATGTACACAGACCATCTGGTCTTCTGGTTTCTGGTGTGCATGCATGCACAAAGACCAGCTGGCCATGCGCATGCATGTGCCAGAAACCGGAATATCATGTTCCCAGCATGGCATGTGCACCGGGCGGCTGCTCTTCCAGTTTCCAGCACGCGAGCATGTGCACTCTCCGGTTTCAGCACTTGGTGTTCAAAAGGTTCACCAACACTGTACTATAGAATATCCCAATGCAACTTTTCAATACTCAATGCCTGAAAATATAATTCAGACATTTTACTCCTGCTTTCTTCTGAGTGTGAGCAAAGCCATATTATCGTCTTTCCCTGAAAATAAGACCCTCACTTATATTTTTTTGAACTCTGAAATAAGCGCTTGACCTTATTTTTGGGGAGGTCTTATTATTTTGGGGTGCGTGGAGGAAACCAGAGGAAATGGAGAGAACTGGCTGTGCATGCATTTAAATATTTTTTGGGAGGGCTTATTTTCGGGGGGGTGTTAGTGCATGCACTCAAAAGCCCAATTGGGCTTCTTATCAGGGGATGTCTTATTTTAGGGGAAACAGGGTATATAGTTGGATTGTACACACTTCAAAAATTATTTGGAAGGGGCACGTAGGACTTCATGTGGGTGGAGAATGTTTCTCCTATTTATTAAAACAGCTTTTTTTGCTTTTTTTTTTTAGACCACTGTCCAAGCAAGGTTTTTTTTTTTAAACCACTTTTAGGAGACTCTTCATTAAAATTAATACAATGTTTAAGAGGAATTATTTAATGAGAGCAGAAAGAAGCTGTGGTCAGGCAAATCGAATTCAGTTCTTCTGAATTATTTCAAAGCATGGGCAACTTTAGTGAGTAACCAACCACAACACTAATGAGTGTTGACTCTAGTGTCCAAAATGCACTACATCCTGTATATCTATATTAAAGAAGTTTCAGCATTCCGTATAATCAACCACCTTGGACATGAAGTTCAGGGCAGGTTTCTAGAGAAACAGCCAGTCCTAACATATTCATTTTGATGTATATTCCCCATTGTGTGGGAGCTTACTGTCCTGTAGTCCCTTTCTCTTCAATTTATTTAGTTTTTTTCTTTATTAAATTTACATGCTGCCCATTTTGCCAAGGCAACTCTAGGTGGCTTACAATCTTTCAATAAAATACGAATGAATGAATGAATTTAATGAGTGTCAATACAAGCATAATTTCCTTTAATAATTACCCCTGTGCCACAATAAGCCTTCCAAGGATTTGGGGGTGGGTGGATATGGAACTGTAAGATTTGCCCTCTAACCTATCATCCTTGTGACTTGAGTTTTGGAATCCTTTTGCACCATTTGGGATCTTCCTGGTAATTGAAGTCTTCTGATACTGTAAAGGAAAGGAAAGCTAAAGTAAAATAGTTAGCACAGTTGCAGTGGCACAATTTTTCACTTAGCAATCACTTTGCTTAACAACTGAGTTGCTGATCCCAGCTAGGGTTAAAAAACAAAGACTACCTATAATACTCATAGTCTCTCCATAATGTATAATGTTTGCTGTAACTGAAGTGTAAAAATATAAGAATGATGGAAAATAATCAAATTACTACTTTTAGTGTTATATAAATTGCATATAATACATTACTTTAAGGTCTTTCATCAGACTGGCCCTGTATCTGTGATGGCGAACCTATGGCACGGGTGCCCCAGATGGCACACGGAACCATATCTGAGGGCACCTAAATGTTGCCCTAGCTCAGCTCCAGCACACATGTGCCCGCTGGCTAGCTGATTTTCGGGCCTTCCGGGCCCACCAGAAGTTGAGAAATGGGCTGTTTCCAGCCTCCAGAGGGCCTCTTGGGGGTGTTGAAGAAGGCTGTTTTTGCCCTCCCCAGGCTCCTAGAATGCCTCTGGAGCCTGGGGAGAGTGAAAAATGGGCCCACTGTGTCATTGCGTGCCAAAAAAGGGGGGAGCTTGGGGGGAGCAAGCACACGTGCACAGGAGGGTGGGGCACAGGTGGGCATTGAATTATGGGTGTGGGCACACACGCATACAATCCCCCTACTCTTCCCTCCCGCTTTTGGCACGCGACGGCAAAAAGGTTAGCCATCACTGCCCTATATTTTTTGAGAGTGATCCCTTACATCAGTGTTTCCCAAACTTTTGACATATGTGTACCCTTTCTATAATTTTGTAATGCTGAGTACCCCTCATTAAAAACATATGCTTTAATAAAAATCAAAATATATTTATTTTTTCTTTTTTTGGTACATGCACAAAATAAACGAAAGTTATTTTGTTCCCGTTTCCCAGTTTCCCAGTTCCCGTGTAAAAACTGCGATACGCGCCTATTTCTTTCTTTGTTCTGTGGGCGCAGCTAAGCACGGTGCAGTGGATATTCCCACATGATCCCCACTAAACTCCGGTGCAACGCGTACCTCCACCAAACTCTTCCCGTACCCCTGGGGGTACACATACCCCACTTTGGGAAACACTGCCTTACATGATGCAATCAATTGGATTAAAATGGTAGGTGTTTTAACAAGGGCCTCTATAAAAAAGATCAACAGTCAAGATGCCAATCTTGAAACATATAAAAAAGAGTTGGGCTTCACCCAACTTGACTTTTTTATGTTTTGTTCTTTCCATCTCCTCTGAGGACATCCCTCTGATCTGATATCAGATCCTTCCCTGGCTGAGGAGTCTTTTCTCCAGTCTAAGAGTTTGGGTGTTCTCCTCCAAATTTTCAGCATGAATTAAATCATATGACTTTCCCATTGGGAGGTCATGCCTGCCTCTGTGTCACATATAAATATTTGCTTTTATATCCTTCTCACTGTAAATGGATCTGCATTATACCAGCAGAGAAACTTAAAATCACATTTTCCCAAAAAGAAAAAATGCAAAGCAGTGAAATGTCAGTTGACAACTTATCTTTAAAGAAATGCACAAACAGTAGTAAACCTTTACATGTATAAATAACAAGATATTGTCTCACACTGTCCTCCCACATTCTTGGCAGCTTGTAGATGCCCAGTTTCTAGCATTAGTTACACTTGGGGTACAGAGAAACTGTAAGCTTTTCTAAACCTATTGATCTGCAGACCTTCTGAAATTAAACTGCCAGGTGTCACTGTGTGCATGATATGTTATTGATTTTCTTCCAAACGCTTTGGAGAAAATGTGAGGAAATAAGGAAGGTATGACAGAAACAGCTTAGTTTCATTGGGATGATAACTTTATTATGCATCAACAAAGCTCAGCTAATTTATTGTCTTCTTTCAGCCTTTCTACATAAACACGTATATTTAAAAACACATTTAAGGAAGTTTGATTTTAAAGAGGCAGAAAGCTTATACAGGCCCCAGATGATATTTAAAAGAAACAAACAAGAAAAAAAAAAGGTGGGTAGATGTGGTGTTAGATCACATCCTTGTGATCATTCTCACCTAGGTTTTTTCCCCCATTCTGTTTGTTGTAAATTTATTTTTAAGCAATCTACCAGAAATGTGATTTTTGATACATTTTTCCTTTCCAAAATAGCATTTTCAAATCTCATTTTGTTATCAGATGTTTGTGCTCTGATCAGAGGTGGGTTTCAGTAGGTTCTGACTAGTTCTGGAGAACCAGTAGCGGACCTTTTGAGTAGTTCGGACAACTGGTGGTAAAAATTCTGACTGGCCCCGCCCCCATCTACTCTCTGGCTCCCAAGTCCCAGCTGATCAGGAGGAAATGGAGATTTTTCAGTAACTTTCCTCTGGATTTGGGATGGAATGGAGATTTTACAGTATCCTTCCCCCGCCATGCCTGCCAAGCCACGCCCACTAAGCCATGCCAATTACCTCCCACCGGCCAGTACGCTCTCATAGAGAGGTGCTCCTCCGGGTGCTGTCGGCCAAACAGTGTCGACTGGCAGCCCCTAGGGGGAGGGCCTTCTCTGTGGGGGCACCTACTATCTGGAACGAGCTCCCCCCGGAGATACGGAGGATCCCAGATCTGGGCACCTTCCGCCATGCTCTCATGACCTTTTTATATCATCAAGCTGGTCTGGCCTAATCTTTTTCTTTTTAAAATGCAAATTTTAATCTGTTTTAAATTACATGGATTTTTACATTTGTCTTGGGCCAAATTGTTTAATTCGTTTTTATTCTCTTTTTAAATTTTGTATATATATATTTTATTTTATGGCTGTTCACTGCCCTGAGTCCTTCGGGAGTAGGGTGGTATATAAATCCAATAAACATAAACATAAACATAAACATAAACATAAACATAAACATAAACATAAACATAAACATAAACATAAACATAAACATAAACATGCCACGCCCACCAAGCCATATCCACAGAACTGGTAGTAAAAAATTTTGAAACCCACCACTGGTTCTGATGTATTTGAATTTATACCTCTATCTGCTGGCTTGCAGATAATAGAAGAAGGTTGAAACAGGACAAGATTTGCTAGGACTAGCAAATATGGAATTGCTGTAGCCATCACGGATGTAGCAACATAGTGGATTTCTGTCTTACCTAATTCAGGTTTTTTTAGTGATTTCCTCCTGAATACCATGCAGGTGATCTGTAGACATCAGCCTGATCCTACATCTAAGTTCTAGTTCATTGGTGTATTTAATGAGCAGCAGATTGCAAAAACTGAAGAGAGATCAAGTCCTATGACAATAAATGAATTAAAGGTCAAAATTCATAGAAGTTAAAGAAAGGAGTACAAAGTCATTTTGTTTGATCAATATTAAAATAGACGGTTTTCTATTAAAATTCTGGGAGCCACCAGGGTGGAATGGATAAGAGATGGGTTATGAGAAGGATAAATACTTGCATATAACATTATAAGGGATGAAGAATTACTAAGCTTTTTTGCACTTGTGATGAAAATCAGAAGCTTTTCCTTTTCCTTTTCCCTTTCCCCTTCCCCTCTCATCTTTTCTTGCACTTTTTCTTTTTCCTTTTTTGAATTGTTGTCTTCTATTATTGTTTATAAAAAACTTTCAATAAAAATTACTTTAAAATGCTCACTCAGTAGATGCTCAATACACATTTCCTGTTTCCCGGTCAATAGCTGACCTCATCTTTTGTTTTACTACACAGACTTCTTCACTGCATTAAACTTACTTTTATTTTCCTGCTCAGATAACAAATATCTTCTACAGAACCATTTCAGCTTCTTCTGACACGTATTCATTCCTCAAAACAGATTACTCTTCCAGCTTTTCTCAATTTCCTATTTATTTTTTTTTTAGTGAACAGTCCCTCAAGATGCAACATTCATTAACTTGCTCTAGTTTTTCACCATTTTTATTATGCTGATTCAAGAGGAGAATATAATGCTGGACTCCCTGCCCTCTGTACAGGAAGCTAAAGGCTATCAGCCCCTTGGAAAGAAGGATCAGAATCAGTGATTGTAACTGCTGGTTCAGAGAACTAAGAGATTGGACCTTAATTATACTGCAAGTGGAGTTTGGCATGACAAAAAGTGTAAATATAACCACACTAACTAGTCCAAGATAGGAACTCTTGGCTATATCAGAACATCCTTCCACTGCAGGAAACAACTATCTGGATTCCCGACTGGTGTTTCTGTGGCTTTCAGTCCTTTGTGCCTCAAAATATATTTTGGATTGTCTTTTGTGGATTTCTGATTGTGGATTGACTTTTGTGGATTTCTAATCCTAGACTATTTTTTGGATAAACCAACTTTTCTGCCTCCAATCTCTTTGAGTGAGTAGCATGGCAAGAGCTTTGTCTTTTCCATTTTCAACCCTTTGTGGTTCTTGCTTGAATAATCAGCCCCAATCTCTGCCTTGGGTCCTGTTGACCCAAGCTGATTAAAGTTCACACAGTTGTAACTGCCTTGCTTTTTATGATGTTAGTCTCAAGCTTTATAAGACATATATTTTGCGATCCTCCACTTCACTCCATGTCAAATACATCTATGTAGATACATTTATTTTCATATGGGCATTCCTCTTTGCATTGTATTGTGCAATCCGTCTCACGTTGACTCACAGACAATTTTCAGAAATGAAGAGGGAAAGGCTTGCAAAGAGAGTGCAGGCTACCAAGAAACTAGAGAACTTTTAAAATAAGAATGCTTTCTCTGCACTGAATCACTGACTGTGGAATGTGTAGTTTCCTCTTATATTCTTTTTAGGATATATCTACTTTCCCCTAACAGATTCTTCCAGGCTAATGGCAACTGAATAAATTTATATTTTCTCTATTTATGCCCATTGTTTTGACCACTACTTTGGTGTAGTGATTAAGGTATCAGGCTAGAAACTGGGAGTCAGTGAGTTGTAGTCTCACCTTAGGCACAAAACCAGCTGAATAACCTGGTGTCAAATCTGCCATCACACTGCTTCAGCCCTTCTTCACTTTAATGGCTGCTTGCAATAAAATGTGAAGAAGGGGTGAAAGAAGGATATAAGGAGGGGCAAATGACAGGAACCAGAAGCATCAACTAGAGACAATGGTTGAATGATCTAAGGACACAGCTGGCATGGAAATGGAATGCGAACGCCCATCAAGGAGATGCCCAATTTTAGAACAGTTACCGAAACAACTAATTTGAACTTTATTGGATACTAGCAAGATGACCGGGGGGGGGGGGGGGAGGGGAAGGCCTGGGAGAAGGGAAAATTATTGACCTTATGTGGGAATCTTTGATCTGATCTTTTCTACACTAATCACTTGACTTTAATAAAATATACCTTCTCCATTGGATGTGGAGACAGCAGCCAGATATGGTTATGCTCATTGGTCAGAATAAAGGACTGAGCCTGTCAATTAATTTAATTCTGCCCCTGTTGCCAGGGGATCCCAGCTTTTTGCTCACTCCGTCAGACTGGACAGTAGTGTGGATATTTCACTCTGACAGCTTTCAGCATTAGAGTATATTTTATTCAGACCTGATTATTCGGTTTTGACCATTGGACTTAGTATTTGACCATTCTTCTGCTTACTGTAATATTTGGACAAAAATTTACCTCACCATACTTCGATTGACATCTGATCTGTCCCCCCCCTTCAGAGACCCACAAAAACACAGCCAGCCGAGGGTTAAGAATCACTTGGCACACTCCGCAGTTCTTATCTCAACCTTGGCAGCGATATGCACACCGTCTGCCAAGGACTTTATTGGTTTACACAAACAAGAAAATCACCTACGTAGCTTTGCCGTTCATCCAGCTTCCAAGACTACGAGGTTGCTCCGTTTGTTTAGCTTTGTTCGTCACGAACTTCGTGACCCACCGTACTGTCTTATATAGATACGTTTCTGGGTGTGGTCCAGTGAGTCATTGATCCTGTGACTCCAATCCAATGACTCAGGATTTCCTCATAACGCCGCAGCTGCAGTACCCTTTTCTCTCGCCTTCTTTGGCGTGCGTCCAGGAATGACGTCTCTCCCTCACTCTCATCTGAGACACCTGTTTCCCCACTACTTGGCTCTCTTTCAGCTGGCACCTGAGCCGGTGCCAGAGGGGGAGGGCTGGGAGATCTGGCTGGCTCCTCTTCCTCCTGCTCAGAGCTGCCTTCCTCCAAAGGGATAGGCTCAGAGGACGGGGCCACAACACTATCAAAGGTCTATTGAAACGTTCTTCATTGCCAACTGACTGGTTAGTTTCTAGGATTACAAATGGAATCAAGGGTCTTTCTTTCCTAAATGCCCAAGCTGGGACAGGCCCAACACTTTGGACCAGTCATTCTCTCTCAACCTTCGGAAGAAAGAGGCAATGGCAAACCATTTGTGAAATTGTGCCAAGAAAACTGCAGGGACTAATCCAGGCAGTTGCCAGAAGTAAAAAAAAATGACTTGAACGCAATCCCAGTAAAACAAACTTCACATTGTTTACTATCTGAAAGAATTTCTGCCTGTATAAATATTGTCCAATCCATAAGGAATAGATGCGAAGGATTAGAGTCTAGCTCTTTTACTATGGAAAGGGCATCATGCTGCAATGCTATTTCATTTCTCTGGGGAAACAGCAAAATCAATTTACAACCTCCATAGGAAAATAATTTCGTCTAGACATATAGGCACGCAGCACTCAATAAACATAAAGTGCTTGCCACTTCTGGTCAGTGTAGCCAAAAATGGCTGGCTGTTATCATTATTATATTTTTCTCCCTTTTTTCCCACTGTGTATATATTCTCTCATTAAACTTGGCAGATGTCAGAACAAGCAAATTGAATTGTTGCTCCCCCCCTCCAAGTCCCAAAAGTCTTATGAGACAGTGACAAGTGTAAGAGGGTGACTATATTGATAACTGGCAAGTCTCTTTTCATTGGCTCTTAATTTCAGTTGTCAACACTTACATGATATCTCTCTTTCAGGTTTCTGCATAAGGCTATTATTTATTTCCATATCATTGAATATGTCGTCCATTTTCCATTTTAATTGGTAGTTCATTTGCAGTGTGGTTTGAACCGACTGCGGTGTTCAAGCTGGAGGAAGCTGGAAATAAATGGAGCATCCATGTTTTTAAATTATTCTCAGCCTATTCTAAGAAGAAAGTAATGGCAGTAAAGTGCATTTAGAAATCTTTGTGATGGGTGTTAACTTTTGTGCAGAGGGGGAAGGGATTGTGGGAAGTCAGCCCTAACCTAGGATTTCTTTTAGAATAATTGGCTTAAGTTAGATTTCAAGTTGTTTTACATGATATAATACATACAGCTAATAGATATGCTGGCAAAGGTCACTACCCTGGGAATAGAAAATTATGCTGTGCCAAACAGTTCACTCCACCTTTGAATATGCTCCATTTGTGAAGGTGGAGAATACAGAGTGAATGGAAAAAGGGGTATTAATTCTGTCTCAAATTCTTTTGGGAATGACCTTAATTGATTGATGGCAGATGACTCTTTTTCCTTTAAAAGAGGGGCCCTTCACTTATTTTCAACAAATGAGCATGCAGTGCTTTATGACCAGGAGATCAAGAAGCAGGAAGAAAATGGAGTGCCCTTGTAATGCTGCACATATGTGCAAGTATTTTTTGGAAAAAGAGGGGGAAAAAAATCAAGACTTCCACAAATGATGAGCCTGACTGACCAGGCATTGTTAGCAAAAAATGCTGGTGTTTTGCTTGCTTTAAAAGAGGTTATCATTACACACCATGTTAAACTTTCCCAATTCATGTTTTTTTTCTCTGTACTGTCTTTGACCAAAATAAATGTTGAACTGGAACCATTTAAATTTATGGTTTGCCAAAATGTCTGTGGTAATTTGTATACTGCTCCTGCTCCACCCAGTTAACTGGGTTTATTTGGCCTTTAAAATGCAATGAATCAAACAATTAATCAATATTAAAGAGGCAAATTCAAGATTGCGCTTTCACCCTTTATGTCACAACTGCTTCTATATCAAAACGTTTCTCCCTAAATGCCTTCCTCCATTTACTTATTAAAGAATTAGGATTACCTCACTTCCAAGACATTTAGTTAATGCTATGTATTTCAACAGACTTATGAATTCTGATAATTCCCTGCATGTTAGTTATGCATATTGTTTACTTCCAATCAAAATGTATATTATAATAATCAAGTTCACATGTGATTTACAATGTAACTTGAATTACATTTCTCCCTTCCTCGTTGACACTCTTATCCAGTGGTGGGTTTCACTTACCTTTGCTACCGGTTCACTCACTTCACTCGTACACTCACTTCACTCGAACCTGCACCACTTCTGTGCATGCAGATGACGTCTGGGTGGGTGGGCGGAGCCTCCCGCTGCCGCTGCTACCATCTCCCGAATCAGGGTGAACCGGTAGCAACCCACCACTGCTCTTATCTCACCCCAATTACAGATATAGTCCTTCTTTTACCTGGGTTAATCAAGGCATTAAGAAGGATCTGATCTGATCTGATCCAAAGGATTCTGCTATTTTTCTCTGTACTGTCTTTGACCCTTAGAATCTTAATAAAGCTATAATATAGTGAAGCTATTTTTTTTTTCAGCAAAGATGTCAGTTAACCTAGTTAACTTATGAATTGTGTTTTGGGGCGTGGCTTGCTTCTCACTGGTTCTCAGTGCATAAATGTACTAAATCTAGTTCAGAAATGTTTCCTTTCAATGGTTAGAAGCTTTAGACCAATGATAGTTAACTTTTTCGGCAGTGAGTGCCGAAACTGAAGCGCATGTGCATGCCTGAGTGCCAGAAAAGAGCAGCTGGCCTGTGCAAATGCATGCAGCGGCCAGCTGCTCTTCTAGGTTCCGTCACATCCGTTGCACATACGCACTGGCCAGCTGCTCTCTTCTGGGTCCGGTGCGCACATGCATACGCACATGCATGATGGAACCAGGAAGAGTAGCTGGTGATGGCGTGTGTGTCCACAGAGAGAGCTCTGCATGCCACATCACGGTTCTAGACAGCCTCATCTATAATGGATTGTATCTGAATTCAACAAGTTATATTGAAATCCTACTGAAACTACTGGGAGAAGGTAAGGCTTCTCAATTGCTTTCAGTGCAAATATAGTTCATTCAAAGGAGTCTGGATTCAGGGTTGTATTTTCTACCTTATCAGTTTTAGAATTCTTCCAGCAGTATTTAAGTGTTATTTCTCTAAAATTGTAGCATCATATAGGCATAACTATCAGACACATGATAAGCCAAGGAAAAATTCATTTTTTATTTATTTATTTATTTATTTTTATTAATCGTATTTCTATGCCGCCCACTCTCCAGGGACTCTGGGCGGCTTACAACAATCAACAGTATACTAAATAGCATATTGCTCCCAACAATCTGGGTCCTCATTTTACCCACCTCGGAAGGATGGAAGGCTGAGTCAACTTTGAGCCGGTGAGATTTGATCTGCTGATCTGCTGAACTAGCAGTCAGCTCAAGTAGCTGCAGTACAGCACTCTAACCACTGCATCACCTTGGCTCTTTATAAAGTCCTTTCATTTTACTTATTTCAGAATTTTGGAATAACAGATTTGGAATGAACTTTGGAGATCTTCTAGTCCAATCCCATGCTCAAGCAGGATAAACTATACAATTCCAGACAAATGACTGTCAAATCTCTTCTTAAAAATCTTCAGTGATGAAGCACCCAAACCTCCAAAGGGAAATCTTTCCACTGGTTAAATGTTTTCACTGTCAGGAGATTTCTCCTTAGTTCTAGGCTTCTTTTCTTCTTCATTAGTTTCCATCCATTGTTTCTTGTCTTGTCTTCTGGTACTTTGGAAAATAGATTAACCCCTCTTCTGTGTGGCAGCTCCTCAAATATTGAAACACTACTGTCATGTCACTCCTAGTCCTTTTGTCACTAGACTAGACAAATCCAATTCCTGCAACCATTTTTCATATGTTTTAGGCTCTGCTCCCCTAATCATCTTTGTTGGTAATCAAAATTGGATTCAGTATTCTAACTATGGTTTTATTAAGACTTTATAAAGAGGTATTAATACTTCGTGTGATTTTGATCCTATTTCCCTGTTAATGCAATCTAGGATTGCATTGGTTGTTTTTGTTTTTGTTTTTGTTTTTTGCTGCTGCTGCTGCACACTGCTGGCTCATATTTAAGTGATTATCCACTAGTACTCCAAGATCCAAGATCTCAGTTACTGCTAATGAGCCAGGTTTCACCTAATCTGTTCCTGTACATTTGATCTTTCTTGCCTAAGTGTAAAACCTTACTTTTTTCTACCTTGAATTTCATTTTGTTAGACAGGGCATAGTGTTCAAGTCAATCGAGATCCATCTGTATCTTGAGCCTATCTTCTAGAGTGTTGGTTATTCCTGCAGGTTTAGTGTCATCTGAGTTTCCCTTCTATTCCCTCATCTGAAATAGTTTATGAAGATGTTGAAAAATACTGGGCCTAAAATGGAACTTTGGGATATCCCACTGCTTCCTTTCTTCCATGTAGATCCATGTTGAATGTAAATTAATATGAGAGAGATCTCATATTTTATTGTTTTTTCCTTCCATTTTAGTGTTTCTCAATCCTGGCAAGGTTAAGATGTATGGACTTGAACTCCCAGAATTCCTCTGCCAGAGTTCTGATAGGGGAAATCTATGAGTTGGTCCACACATCTCAAACTTAGAAACACTGATCTAGAGTAACATTTAACATTCTCTCCTGTCTTGTATAAATTGTCTCTTAAATTATTATTGAAGGAGCCGCATGTTTCTGCCAGATAAAGAGATTACATCAAAGGCATTCCTTAGTGCCATAGCTGTTCTGGGTATATACACTGTTTAGTTTTACTCATAAATCATCAAAGACCAGACCAGAATTGTTATTAGAGTGCCACACAGGCAAGTGAGAAGTGGCTTTTGGGCAAAGTGAGTTTAATTATTAGTCCTGTCAAAGGTCAACTGCCGGTAGAGACTTACAGCCAGATGACAGGCTGTGGATTGGGAGATTTTTTCTTTTCTTTTCTTTTTTAAAAAGCCACAACCCTCATTTAAAATTAGTTTAATGCAGATAGAAGCATTCACTTTAAAACTGGGACCTGTGTGCCTCAGACATAAATCCTTCAATGTGAATTATTTGTTATTTCAATGGGCACAGTTGCCAAAAGAGGTTTAGCTTGTTTTTGAACTAATCCATGTTCTGGGTTTGCACAATGCTTTTAGCCATAAAGTAAACAAATTGATAGGGTTCATACAATTTCCTAAGCTTTTTTTTAAAATCAGTGGTTCCCAATGTGGGGTTCATGCCCCACAGGGGGGCAATTTGATTTTTAATGGGGGCAATTTGAAAATGAGCTATTAACTGAATTTTTGAAAGCCTGCTAATTGTTCTTATATTTATTTATATTTATTTATTTATTAAATTTCTATACCGCCCTTCTCCTTCCGGACTCAGGGCGGTGAACAGCCAATTTAAAAACCAATACAAATACAAAAAAGTTAAAACGTACTAAAACCAATATAAATTTAGGCTGAAATGTAAAACCAAATAAAACTCTAAAACTCTAAAAAGTTTAAAAAATAGTTTAAAAAATAGGAGGGATCAGGCAAGTCCGGCAAGTTGGAAGAGATGAGTCTTCAGAGCCCGACGAAAAGTCCGGAGGTCAGTGATTGTCCTCAGATCTGGAGGGAGATCGTTCCAGAGGGTGGGAGCTACCACAGAGAACGCTCTCCCCCTGGGGGTCGCCAGCCGGCACTGTCTGGCTGATGGCACCCTGAGGAGGCCCTCTCTGTGGGAGTGAACCGGCCGGTGGGAGGCTATTGGCGGCAGAAGGCGGTCCCGTAAGTACCCTGGTCCTAAGCCATGGAGCGCTTTAAAGGTGATTACCAACACCTTGAAACGCACCCGGAAGTCAACCGGCAACCAATGCAGCTCACGCAGGAGAGGTGTCACATGGGAGCGCCCTGTCGCTCCCATAATCCCCCGCGTGGCCGCATTCTGTACCAGCTGAAGCCTCTGGATGCATCCCAAGGGGAGCCCCATGTAGAGAGCATTACAGTAGTCCAGGCGAGACGTGACGAGCGCCTGAGTGACTGTGCGTAGGGAGTCCCGATCTAGAAAGGGCCGCAACTGGCGTATCAGGCGAACCTGATAAAAAGCTCCCCTGGCCACAGCTGTCGTATGCTCCTCTAAAGACAGCCGTGGGTCCAGGAGGACGCCCAAGTTGCGCACCCTTTCCGTGGGGGCCAATGATTCGCCCCCAATAACCAACGATGGAGTCAGTTGGCTATATCGGGACGCCGGCAGCCAGAGCCACTCGGTCTTGGAGGGGTTGAGTCGAAGCCTGTTTCTCCCCATCCAGACCCGCACAGCTTCAAGGCACTGGGACATCACTTCCACGGCATCGTTGGGGTGGTCTGGAGTGGAGATGTACAGCTGAGTGTCATCAGTGTACTGATGGAATTCCACCCCAAAACCATGGATGATCTCACCCAGCGGCTTTACATAAATGTTGAACAGAAGGGGCGAGAGGACCGACCCTTGTGGCACCCCACACACTAGGCACCTCGGGGTCGACCGCTGCCCCCCTGTCAACCGATTGCGACCGCTGCCCTGTCAACACCGATTGCGACCGGTCGGAGAGGTAGGAGGAGAACCACCGCAGAACGGTGCCCCCCACCCCCAATCCCTCCAACCGGCGCAACATGATACCATGGTCGATGGTATCAAAAGCCGCTGAGAGGTCTAACAGCACCAGGATAGAGGAGTACCCCCTACCCCGGGCCCTCCAGAGATCATCCACCAACGCGACCAATGCCGTTTCGGTGCTGTAACCAGACCTGAAGCCGGACTGGAGCGGGTCTAAATAGACAGCTTCATCCAGGTACCGGGGGAGCTGCCGCGCCACCACACTCTCAACAACCTTCGCTAGGAAGGGAAGGTTGGAGACAGGACGATAATTTGCCAAAACAGCTGGGTCCAGGGAGGGCTTCTTGAGGAGGGGCCTCACCACCGCCTCCTTCAAAGCGGCTGGTAGGACACCCTCACTCAAAGAAGCATTTATAATCTCCTGGAGCCAGCCTTGTGTAACCTCCCGGGAGGCCAGCACCAACCAGGAGGGACACGGGTCCAATAAACATGTGGTGGCGTTCAGTCTTCCCAGGATCCTGTCCACGTCCTCGGGAGCCACAGGATCGAACTCAGCCCAGATAACACTCTCAAGACTGGGCTCAGTCACCTCGCCCGAACTAACCCAGTCAGTGGCCAGCTCATCCCGAATCTGAGTTATTTTATCATCCAGATATTGAACAAAATCCTCAGCACGTCCCTGCAAGGGATCCTCCCGCGCTCCCAGATGAAGGAGGGAGCGGGTCACCCTAAACAGGGCGGCTGGGCGATTATCTGATGATGCGATAAGAGCGGCGAAATAATTAGATTTCGCCGCTTTTATTGCCACTAAGTAAGTCTTAATATGAGCTCTTACTAGTGTCAAGTCAGATTCAGAGCGACTGGCCCTCCAACCGCTCTCTAGGCGTCTTTTCCGGCGCTTCATCTCCCTCAGCTCCTCGGTAAACCAAGGAGATAAGTGAGTTCGGCACCGGGTCAGAGGCCGCAAAGGCGCGACTCGGTCCAAGGCCCCACCGGCTGCCCTATCCCAAGCAGCCACCAGGTCCTCAGCCGAGTCGCGTGTCAGTGTCTCAGGAAATGGCCCAAGCTCCGTCTGGAACCTATCAGGATCCATCAGGCGCCTGGGGCGGAACCACCTAGTTGGTTCCGCCTCCCTGCGGTGGGGTGCAGCGGTCAGAAAGTCGAGTCGAAGGAGCGAGTGATCAGTCCATGACAAGGGTTCCACACCTATATCCCCAATATCATGACCACTCAACCACTGACCAGAGACAAAAACTAAGTCCAGGGTGTGTCCACCAATGTGAGTCGGGCCCTGAATTACCTGGGTCAGGTCCATGGCCGTCATGGAAGCCATGAACTCCCGAGCCATCTCAGATGTTTCACCGATAGATGGCAGGTTGAAATCCCCCATAACTATAAGCTTGGGGATATCAACCGCCACCTCGGCTATAACATTGAGAAGCTCGGGCAGGGTCGTTGCCATGTGGCAGGGAGCCAGGTACGTGACTAACAGACCCATCTGCCCACCAGGACCCCATCTCACAAAGGTGGACTCACACCCGGCTATCTGAGGTACAGTGGCCTCCCTCGGACCCAGACCTTCCTTAATAATGACCGCTACTCCCCCACCCCTGCCCTGGGCTCTCGGCTGGTGGAATGCAAGGAAACCCGGTGGGCACATCTCCACGAGGGGAACCCCCCCCCCTCGTGGCCCAACCAGGTCTCGGTGATACCAGCCAGGTCCGCACCCCCCTCTTGAAGAAGGTCACATATGAGAGGGGCTTTATTTACAACGGACCTCGCATTGCATAACAGCAGCCGGAGCCCCGGGTCCTGAGACTCTAGACAACCCGGGGAACAGGAATAGCTCTGGGGACCGGGGCAAGCAATCGCTCGAAGGCAGCGAGTGCGTGCCCCCACCACACGATATGGTCCCCTGCTCTCGCCATATCTGCCCCTCCCACATAGTGTATTTATCACATGACCCTCAGCCGAGGGCTCAGTAAGAGCCCTCTTACCTCCAGAAACTAGACCCCCAATGGCATCCGAGACTACCTGGCTTGTCCCTTTCCCCCTTAAGTTTTCCCCCAAACCCGCACCCTCCCCCACCCCAGAACCCCCTAAAACACCAGTTAAAAAAGTCCTTAAAAAACCCCTCAATCCCCGTTTTTTTACATGCCACCTCTCGGGGTCCCAAAACCCGTCATTAAGGTAGGCCCTCGATAACGTAGAGGGCCAAACCCGCGAGAGGGGGGAATCTCGCAGGGCAAGAAGTGAAGACCTAGGGAGCATCCAACAAATAGCAGACAAGAGAATGGGGGGCATGGCATAGGTCCATTGTCATAGATCAGAAATGTCCTGAAGCAGGACCAGGTCAATCAGGAGAGACGCCGCTACCCTCTCACGGTAGCGGCTAGGAGTCTCTGCATTCTGTCCGGCTGAGGGGATGTCCGGGCCACGCTCTCACGGTGGTCCAACCAACGGCAGGAGCGTTAGAAAGTCCAAGTCCAAGGCCACTCTCTCACCGTGGCCTGGCAAATTCCTCCTGTCGGTATGGCAACCCCCTCAGGGTAGGTGACAAAGAATCGGCTCCATAAGTCCTCCCATGAGCTGGCCTGTTCCAGTAGCCAGCCAGTGGAATGATGGAATCGTGGTGAAAAAAGAAGCCAAAGTTTAAAATACTGCTCCAGAGAATAACGGGCTGATAGCAGGAAAAGTGGACAAAATTCGAGGGCCAGCAAAGACAAGTGGGAAGGGAGGGGGGGGGGTAGGTCCGTAGGCCCGATGACAAATTGGGGCACCGCCGGAGTCGCCGGGGCCATCTCCACACCGCTGAGGTCATTATATTTGTGATGAAACAGCTGTCTTTCGTTTACCTATTGTTGTCTTTGTTAAAGTGCATTTCCTAGGACCTGGTCTGAAAAGAATATCCCAGCTGTGGGGAGGAGGGAGCAACTGTCAACCAATCAGATTTATTTATTTTATTAAATTTCTATACCGCCCTTCTCCCGAAGGACTCAGGGCGGTGCACAGCCATAGTAAAATAACAGCATACAAAATTTAAAAACAATTTAAAACAAATTAAATACTTTGGCTCCACAAATTAAAAAACCCAAGAATTTAAAAACACCCAGTCCAGATTCTTATCAAGCTAGTCCAGCTTGTTGGAAAAGTAGGATCTTAAGGGCACGGCGGAAGGTACGCAGGTCGGGGATCATACGTATCCCCAGGGGCAGTTCATTCCAGAGGGCGGGTGCCCCCACAGAGAAGGCTCTCCCCTTGGGGGTCACCAGTCAATGTATTTCCACTAAGGATCATGGGACTGGCAGTCTCTCTCTCTCTCTCCCTCTTTCCTGTAGGCTTTGCTGTTGGATGGTTGCAGGGAGAGCTGCTCTGTTGGGAGACAGAGTAAATGGCTGCTGGGGGAAGCCCAGCAATGAAGATACAGAACCAGGACCCAAGTTTAAGTAAGAAATTGTTAGATTTACAGTTATTTTTAGTCTGTGTTTTCCCAGACCGTATTTTCCCAGACTTTTCCTCTCAGAGCAACCTGGGGCTGGGTCACCCATGCATAGGCCTTGCCAGGCCTGTGTAGTTCACTTTTATCTACTGAACTACCAAAGCATTTCCCCACTAAGCTGCATGTTCAAATGTTCAAACTGAGTGAGCGAGTAGGGGGGCATAGGTTACAACCCCTTTTTCATTCATGACAACTTTATTAATTATAAATTAAGAATGTTTTTAAAATTCTTTCTGCACCATCTTCTTTTAAAGGTTATTTCTTATTATCATGGCATGGCTTTGTGATGGGACAGAAACTAAATACCCAAATTCAATCTACTTTGCAAGAAAACTGCTGTTACTGTTCTCATCTTCATATTTAGCTGAATGTGGCTTTAGTGCTGTAAATGATTTGCTACTGAAGAAAAGAAATCAACTGGATATCACTGAACAAGGAGACTTAAGAATGAAGCTGACTAAATTGGAACCTAATATAAAATCTCTTTGCAGCAGGCATCAAGCACAAGGATCTCATTAACTTAAGTAGACTAAAGCTGCAATCCTACAACATTTTCCAGGGAGTAAGCCCTATTGAAGACAATGATACTTACTTCTAAGTAGACATGCATAGGATTGCATTGTAAATATGATCTTGAGATGAGCTCAAATTGTATTTTGCATTGTTAGGTATCTTTATTTTAATATATATAGTAATTAATATAATCAATGTATTTCAGAAAAAGCTTTCATTAAAATTATTTTATATTTATGCATTTCAGTTCTCTATTATATGTTTTGAAACTTTATTTGCTGTTTTTTCATATCCCTTCATACTATTATTTTTTAAGTTCCTCAGTATTTCTACTCTTTTGTTCTTTTATTTTTCTCTTTCATGGATGCCATGTTCTTTGGAACCTTGTTTAAACCAAGTTAATGCCCTTTTAGGCTTCCTCTGCATGAGTAGGAGTTCACTTTTTGAATAGTAAGAATTATATGTCATGGGTTGGAGGGGGCATCAGGATTTCTGAGATGCTTAGGTGGAGCATGGCCAAAAAAGGTTGGGAACCACTGCTCTAGATACAAATTAGTATACTTCTTTTAGCTTTCCTGCCACTGGAACTTTGACCTTGAATAAGCAAAGTAACACCAGTGGATGCTAATGCATCCATTTCACCCAAATTAAATATAAATTAAATTTGCAATTCCCAAATTAAATATAAACTAAACACAAGCCACTTTAAAAGGACCCCAAGCTCAAAAGTTGAGCAAATAATTTCACTAAGAAATGGTAGCGATTCAGTAGCGATACCGAAAACTTACAAAATTGTACAGATTTTAATTCTAATCAAAATGATTTGGGGGCACTGACACATCATGCAAGATGATGTATATAGCAACTGAAATGGATGTGGACTGTTATATGCAGAAGTTGTTTCAAATTTCTAGAATGGGTTGCTGCAGGGGTGTCAAACTCATGGCCCACAGGCTGGATGTGTCATGCACTGACCACTCCCACCCCCATTTTAGCAAAGGGGGGAAAATCCGCAATACGTCACATGATGACAACGTGATGCCATGAGTTTGACACCCCTGGTATAATGCAGTTTCAAACACACGGAATTCAATTTGTTATAAGTTCCTCCATTTTGTAGCTAAAGAATTGGATGTCTTAAAATCCAATTCTAGAGGAACCATTGTGAGCATATTTGCAAAATATGGAGCAAAATGGAACTGTAATAGCAGTCAAATCACAATAGTAGGAAAGAAATACATGTCTGTAACAAATTTTACCCATGAGGTCAATATCTAGTGAAATATAAGCCTTTTATCATATTATAAACATTTTAGCAGATATGTGAAAAGAAATATCTGTTTTGAAAGTTTGCATAAAGGCATAACATTCTTTCTGCAACTTGTCTTTTATTGCTAGAGCTGTTAGTACTATTTCATGCACACTCTAGTTCAATTTATTGTTACTCACTGCACACTGGATTCTGCATTCCCTTGCTCTCTACCTGAGTGATTCAGACAGATGTGTCTAGCATACGGAGCACATAGCTGTCTTCAACAAGGGGGAAATAATTACAAATTACCCAGAGTCACCTTACATTGAGATGGGCAGCATATATATTAAATACATGAATAAATGAATAAGGATCACTTTCAATTGAACCCTGAGCCTCTCAAGGTTCTAATTATATACACCGACCCACCAAATTTAAAGCTGCAGCAAAGGTTTACTGACTGCAGTGTGAATTTGTTCTCATACTCACACCCATATCACTACTTATCCCAATTCTGCTCAACTAAGCTGGCTAGAGGCATGTTAGAGGAACAGGATTCAACATGTCCAGACTAAACAAAGAGTGAATGGGCTTCATGGCCCAAATTAAACCCCCACCCCAAAGTCTTTGCTTGTTGATTGACAGGTGTAGTAGGCCCAGCCTCCTTTGTTATGTCTTCTGATGTAATTTCTCCTTTGATCCTTTATGACTTGGTTCTTTTTATTTGTTTCACAAAGGGATCATTTTGATAGGATTCCTAGCTTTTGTGCTCTTTGTGTACAGCCTTGATTCTTTTTTATGGCTATGGCTTGTCAATCAAAAGTGGTTCAGTGGTCTGAATTCCTAGTGCAATGTAACAGGGTGAGCTCCTGTTATTTGTCCCAGCTCCTGCCAACCTAGCAGTTTGAAAGCATGTAAAAATGCAAGTAGAAAAATAGGGACCATCTTTGGTGGGAAGGTAACAGTGTTCCTTGAACCTTTGGCATTTAGTCATGCTGGCTACATGACCACGGAGACGTCTTCAGACAGCTCAGGCTCAGGAGATGAGCACCATCCCCTAGAGTCGAGAACAACTAGCACATATGTGTGAGGGGAACCTTTACTTTTACGTTACAACTGTAAACTTCAGCCTAATCTTATATTCCAGATTTGTTCTTGAAAGTACAACTTCAGTGCTTTCTGTTTTTGATGGACCCCGTCTTTCAATGTCAAGTGGATGATGCTCATCTCAACTTCCCCACATGAAACATGAAGGATGGCAGAAGTGACATACTGGACAGGTATCATAAGCCTGACCTTCTCTCTTTGCATGCCTTTCTTCTTTGTACTAATTGAAAAAGAATAAATTGCTCTTTTAGACTTTTTTGACACAGAACACCCTCAACTGGACTTCCAATGCTGGTGGCTACTTATTCCAGGAAAATCAGACCAATTACAATTTTCAAAAGTAAAATTTGGACTCCTTCCTTCCTTCCTTCCTTCCTTCCTTCCTTCCTTCCTTCCTTCCTTCCTTCCTTCCTTCCTTCCTTCCTTCCTTCCTTCCTTCCTTCCCCTGTTTTGTATTCTGGAAAATGGAACAGAAATTCATCTAGCAAGTGCTGTTTATGAAGATGTGATGATATGTGTTCCTGCAGGGATAATTTTAGGTTCTTTTCCTGCCTTCAGTCAGTGATTAATCAGTCTTTTGGACAGAAAATGTATTTGCTACTTTTACTAAGAATATGCAAAGGATGAAAGAAGCCTTATAAGGTTTTTGAAGCCTCACAGCAAAAACAGCAAGAATAGTCAAAACATTGCATAACTCTGGACAATATGAATCTCTCTTCAGTGGACATGCAACATGACAATGATTTCCTACAATAGATGCAGGGGTTCCCAAATAATGAAGTTCTCTGTTACTCTGATAATATATCTCAAATTTGGGGTATTTCTAAGCCTTTTGGCAGTTTTTTAAGCTTTATTTTCTAATTTTCTCTTAACTGGAACAAGTACCTTCACATTTTTTGTGGCCTTCTAAGCACATCATAATTTAGAACAGAATGATAAAGAGAATATGAAAAGTCCAGCTTTACGATTGGCTGCATTCTGAAGAATTCTATCTGAGATCTATGGAACAAAATGTATAAGGTGCCTTTTAGTTCATCATACAGTGCCCAAATCTACCCAATAGATATGGGTAGCCAGTCAAAGAGGCCTGGGAAATTTATTTAATTTAATTTTAATTTAATTTGATTTGTATGCCACCCTATCTCCACAGGACTCAGGGAGGCTCACAACAATTAAGAAATGCAATACCAATCCAATAAAAGCATGTTAAAAATACGTATTAAACCCATAAAATACGTTAAAAATAATCACATTAAAAATAATCAAATTATCATAGGTAATCATCATATGTATCTATTTTCTGTATATAACAGAATGATAGAGTTGGAAGAGTTCTTGGAGGTCTTCTAGTCCAACCTTCTGCAGGGAACTCTAAACAATTTCAATCAATCAGAATAGAATAGAACAATTTCAGACAAATGGTTGTCCAATCTCTTGTTAAAAACCTCCAGTGTTGGAGCACCCACAACTTCTAGAGGCAGGTTGTTTCCCTGGTTAATTGTTCTTAACTGTCAGGAAATTTCTCCTTAGTTCTAGATTGGTTCTCTCCTTGATTAGTTTCCATCCATTGCTTCTTGTCCTGCCTTCATGTACTTTGGAGGATAGGTTGAATCCTCTTCTGAATTTCTTTTTGTATTGTAGTGTTTCTCAACCTCAGCAACTTTAAGAGGTGTGGATTTAAACTCACAGAATTTATCAGCCAGCTTGGGAGGATTCGGGGAGTTGAAATCCAAACTCTTAAAATTGTTGAGATTGAGAAACTGTGAAAAGTGTTCGATGGAGGACCCAATGACTACCAAGACACCTTAAGGTTCAATCAGTGCATCCTTTATTTACTGATGTTTCTATTTACAGGTTTCTGCATCAACAACCGGAGGAGCATCGTGGGACAAGCTTAAGTACCCTGGAGGGGGCACTACAGGTAAGGGGTGTTCATGGGAAGGGGAGGGAACCAGATGTGTATAACTTAACCCTTGCACTGCCAGATTAGGTGAGACATACTGGGCAGGTAGGGCATTTATATCTGATAGAAACAATATTCTACCTTATATATTTGGAGTGTGGAGATCTCCAAGTTGATGACAAAAACTGAAAGAAAACTCTCCCTTGAATTGATATGTGAAATGATGTGGCCCTTTTGCTTTTAAAAACAATGGGAAGTGGTTGCATTGTTATACATTTCTTCCTCTCTAAAACGTGTAATAAATGGAGAAGTTTCTGTGTCTCCCTAGAAAACTTTTCAAGATTTTGCAGTTGCTGCACTAGATGAAGGGAAGCTTGTGAGACGATGTGAAAGACCACAACTGGTAATGTCTTCACCCAATGAGCTGAATTAGGCCACCTTCGTGACATAAAGCATTTCGTTAAGGAGATTCAAAGCCACCTCACAGGGTCCAAGTAGAAATTGATGGACTAAATTACCTTCTTGTTCTATTAATTATTGTCTCATATCTAAATACATCCATAAACACCTTAGAGTTACGATATCCAAAATTAAAGAAAAAACTACAAATATTTCTATCTTTTTATAATTTCAGTAGGAAAAGCTTGGATTTCTTTTATTTTGGTCTATAAACAGATTTATGTTATTAGCAATAACCAATAATGTTTGGCTAACTTGAATGAAAGCTAAATTAGACTAGGCAAACAACTTAGTATTTGATAAACAGAGCCTTTTATCTGCAGGTGAAACCTGAGAGCACAGTGATATGGATTATTGGTTGCTAAATATATTTTTTTCTCTTCTTAATACCAGCATATACTGGGCTTGGCATAAACTAGAATGGCAAGTTTAAAAGCCGTCTTAATTAGCAGGAAATAAATTAAACAAGAACTCCATATTAATAACAATCAGTCTGAACCTAAAGTGGTTTACTTCCACCTCTCAGTAGAGTTGCAGCCTAGATGTAATGAAAATAAGCATATGAGAATATTAATCAATAGAAGAATACAGTTATTTGTAATCTAGTTACTATTTTCCAACTCCAATAGGCTCTGAATAGATTCTAATGGTTGATTTGATTCTCAATTTGATATAATTTGAACTGATTTGGAGAATAGAATTGATTTGATTTCCATTTTCAAAAATACTTCTAAATCCTTAAATCAATTTGGATGCATCTGATTTGGCTTGATAGTTCAGTTCAAATGAAAATGACTTGCTTTTGTGTTGAATTTCCAAACCAAAACCTTTGTATGTCCTAATAAATCCTTATTTATTCTTGTCACTTTACAATTTGTTTGGGCTACTATTTGAACATTCCATACCATTGTGGTCTGTTAAATTATGGCCTGTTTTAGTTGTTGATGAAAGCAATGAGCTTATTTCTGTTATCATGGTGGATTTTATGCTTTTTGAAAAAGAGAAACTTGCTATTTTTCATTCCTCTTATATCATCTTCAATCTAATTGATTTTTCAAGAAAGAACGCATAGGAGTATAGATAGGAGTGAAAGACTTTTCCTCAGGATGCATATTATTCTGATTAAATATCTGGAATGAAGATTAAATGATTTTCTGTTTTAGTCTGATTATGCCATCTGAGTTAGCCAAAAAATAAGAGGGAGGTGGGGCACACACTGTAAAACAAAACAAAAATCATCAGACACTTGTGTTTCAAGATTCTGAAGTGAGTATTCAGATGACTTTGTGATTAAAATAGTTTGATTTGCATTTTCTGAAAGGAGGGAAATGAATCTTAATAAGAAATCTAGCTTACTCAAGGATGCCTAAATATTCTTAAAGAACCTGTTTTGCCAGAACTGTATATGTTTGGCTTTTGGAATGCATTTGAAGGAACTCAGGCTTTGAAGGTTTTTACAGGACCAGATGTAATTTTAAAAAGTTAATATGAGTATTACTTTTGTGAAATACATTGCTTGCATTTATAAAGGATGTCTTAATTGGATAATATACTGACAATTGCACTGCAAATGTTGTGTGGTGGCAATGTATAATTTTCCTGAGAGTTCGACTGCACTAGGGAAGTTTATCCTATTGCATTTTCTTCCACACAATTGCTTCCACTCAATGGTTTGTAATTCCTGGTCTGCCTAATGATATTTTAATAAATGGGATGTAAAATTAGATGAATTAAGTGCCCATGTATATCAAGACTCTAAATGTGTTAGAAAACATGAATTCATGAAAAACAAAAGACTCTGAACATGGTTCTATCAATCGTATCTTCATCCTTCTTTTTTTTTTTAATTTGATTTATATGCCGCCTTTCTCCGGAGACTCAGGGCGGTTTACAATGTGTTAAGCAATAGCCTTCATACTTTTGTATATTTATACAAAGTCAGCTTATTGCCCCCAACAAACTGGGTCCTCAATTTACCCACCTTAGAAAGGATGGAAGGCTGAGTCGACCTTGAGCCTGGCTGGGATTGAACTCACAGAAATTACAGGCAGCTGGTGTTAATTGCTGCCTTTAGTAGGAGGCATTAGCCCCCTACGCTACACATAACTCATGTCTGAGGACACAAGTTATCTTCTGCTAAGGCTACAGTCTTTTAGGATATTCAGCTTGGTACTAATTATGGTGGTAAAGTTGTCACAATTTTCACTCTTTTTTTAAACATCTCCTTTTATCTTATTGAGATTGCTTCCACCTTTTCTCTCTCTCATTTTTCTCTTTATATTTATATTTATCAATATTTACCATATTAGAGTAGAACAGAATAGAATTTTTTATTGGCCAAGAGTGATTGGACACACAAGGAATTTGTCTTGGTGCATATGCTCTCAGTGTACATAAAAGAAAAGATATGTTCATCAAGAATCATAAGGTACAACACTTAATGATAGTCACAGGAAATAAAGAAGCAATCAGGAAACAATATCAATATAAATTGTAAGGATACAAGCAACAAAATTACAGTCATACTGTCATAAGTGGAAGGAGATGGGTGGTGGGAACGATAAGAAGATTAATAGTGCAGATTTAGTAAATAGTTTGACAGTGTTGAGGGAATTATTTGTTTAGCAGAATGATGGCATTCGGGAAAAAACTGTTCTTGTGTCTAGTTGTTCTGGTGTGCAGTAGTCTATAGCTTCATTTTGAGGGTAGAAGTTGAAGCAGTTTAAGCAGCTTATTAAAATTAAAATGGATAAATTCACTGTCACTATCACTTCTCACAATTGTTTGATGGGATCTTAATATTGTGTTATTTTTCAACATAGGCTAATTTTGATTTTGTAGATCCATGAGAGCATCTGGGAGATCCCCAGGTGAGCGGCTTGGTGTTGTGTTTTGTTACATCTTGATTGGTTGATGGAGTTAATGTTTGCAGATTAATCAGTTGTTTCATAACATCCTGTGTGGGTGAGGTCCTTGATGTGTGTCCATTAGTCTTTTGTGTTTTAACAACCTGGGTAATGGGCTGTGTGTTAACATCCTGAGTTCTAGTGTTGTGATATCCTGAGCTTTTTGATGTAATGTCCTGAGCAGATTGCTGTGATACCACATCCCAAGCTTTGGTTTGGCTCCGAGTTTGAGGTCTTGCCATGTGTTCATGGTGTGTGTCAGTTTGCTTTGTGTGGGGATCGGAGGGGGGTGCAGCAGCTAGTGATGCCACCGTGGTCTGGCTTCTGGATGGTAGTTGTATTTCATCTATGGGATAGGTTTGGGTTTGAATCTGGTGAGAATGATTCGTGGTGTGTCACATGTGTTATCTTGGGTCCAGTGTTAATCTTTGTGGCTGGGACTCTTCTTTGACTAGGGCTAGTTTCCAGTATTCAGTAGGCGGGAGGTATCGTCACCTCTGATGATCAGGCAACTCAACTGGGATCATCAGAGGCTTTTAAAAGCATTTTTTCTACAATCTCTTTGGCTGAGGCTTTTTTTTTTTACTTTTAAAAGCATTTTTTCAGATTGTAGAAAAAAATGCTTTTTTTAAAAAAAGAAAAGCCTCTGATGATTGCGCGGGCATGGGGGGGGCATGGGGGGGGGCAGGGATTTTTGTGTGTCTGCATGTTCTTGCCCGCCACTTCAGTGGCCCAGTTCTGAACAATCTGTAGCCTGGTAGTGGCTGTGACCCGGGAGTTGGGAACCTCTTGTGTATTACATGCAGGGTCTTGTCTTACCATGGCATTTCCTATGCTTGATCTTTCTCCCATGTCTACTGCTGCCTCTCTCCCCCTCTCCCTTTTCTCTTCCGCCATTTTCTTTCTAGGGCAATAAGAAATAGGAAAATAAACTTTGCATGTAAAACGCTCTCTCTCTCTTTCCCTTTCTCTCTCTCTCTCTTTCTCTCTCTCTCTCTGTGTATATACACGGTATATTCAATATTAGCAATATCTAATTTAGATTAACAATGTCTCCCCTTCCCCAGGTCTTTGTGTTAAATAGTAATCAAGTCTGGACTTTATTAGGGCTAGAAAAACAAGGATACTTTAGTCTAGAATAAGCAGCAAGAGTGTACCAGTTTAAATTGTTTCATAACAATGAGAAGATTGAACTGCATTCCCTAGCTGCTTATTTAAGAACGTTGGCAAGAAGGCTGAACCCTACCTCTGAGGCCTATTGAATTATTTAATGATTGATTTAGCATATTTATATGGCTCCCTCATCCAGTAAAGGCATTCTGGTAGAACCTTATCTTGCCTGCACTGGAGCCAATATGTTTAGTACTGCCCGAGCCTTTATCAATGGTAGACATCTGTTGAACTTGTATACCCCTTCATTTAAGTCTTAGGAGGAAGACTGCTGATATTTCATTTGAAAGTTACTAGTCTCCAGATTACCAGTTTATATGATGAGTGGGGAATACTTTGCTTTTTTCCTTTGTTTTCTTGTATATTTGTGCAGCCGCTGAAGATTAATTTGATGCAAAATTAGGCATTATCATGAGCTGGATGCTATGAAATAGAAGGCTGTCTGATTTTGATTATGGCTATCATATTCCTCTTTGAGTATAATGTGGAAGTTCTGACGTCTTTTAAAAGAATGAGCAATCAACCACTCTAACGTCAGTTTTAAATAGAATATTTGACCCACAGAGTATAAAGTACCAAAGAGGGAGAAATAAAGCAAACACATCAAAAAATAACAAACTGCCCCCAGGATCTTAAAGGAAGTTTCACATTTGTCCACATCTACCAATATTAGCAGTTAATTCAGTAATCTTTCTTCACCTAGTTTGAAACAATGACATGAATGTTAATGATGGGGACAAGTAAACAAATTATTGGAATGAACCTGTGGCAGTTTGCTCAATGGGGTTTGAAAAAAAAATACACTATTTGTGTCAGAAATTAGAATAAAAAGGAATAGATGAAAAGGAAGGAAGGAAGGAAGGAAGGAAGGAAGGAAGGAAGGAAGGAAGGAAGGAAGGAAGGAAGGAAGGAAGGAAGGAAAATTGACCTGACTGATAAAGAGCTGATTTAAAAGATGTAAGGCTAAGAGAAATAGAAGTTGTTTTAAATATGATTACATAGAAGAGATATCAAGCCTCTGCAATATAATTATGAAATACTTTCTAAAACCACGCTGACCTAAATTTTGAGACATAGCCAACATGTCTCATTCAATTAGATTTTCCAACAAAGAGACGAAGGCAAGACACCTTTAGAATAACATTTGAAAAATAACTGTGTAGAATTATCAGCACAAGAGATGATCAAGGATATAGCTTTCCAGAATACGATGGAGAGTTTAACTGAAAATTTACCGAATTCTCCTGTTGCAGTTGAGGTTTAATGACATTTGCAATTCTAAATAGGCTTCTGGTTGCCACCTACTGGTGAAGAGATGAATCACTGTTATAAGAATTCAGACCGTATATTGCACATACAGGTACATGAGACACATTAACTACATATAGATTCCCCATTCAGATGCTGACCCCAGATTTTCTGCATGAGAATTCTTGACTGCTGACAATTAACCAGTCATTATCTGGCATAAAATTAGCCCTTTGACAGTTTGGACATCTTGGATCTAATAAAAATGGTAATACCGAAGCTAGCAAGTCAGTAAATCTTGATGTCTCAGTTTGGTAACAAGGATTTAAGGATTTGTATGTCTCTCTCTCTAGCGCACACATTTCAAGAGGCCTCTGCATGTATGTATATATATATATATTGGCATGGTGGGAAAACAGGAGGAAGGAGTATTAAGCAAGTCTGCCACCTGGAATTATTTATAAAAAATAAAATTAGATATAAATACGTAAATAAATGGTCTAGGGGAAAAACTTATTTCAAGGAAATCGTTTTAAATATCATTTCTCTCTTGTTGTGACCACAGACAATCATCTGCCAACTGTTTGTCAATTAATATAGTTAGTCAGTGAGGGATCATGGAGTAAGGCTCAGTTTCTGTAAGCCTTCCAGACAAGAAGCATAAACCATGCATGCTAACAATACTTTTATTGTAAAATTATTGTAAAATTTCTAGTAACAGAATCTTGCAAATCTGAAAGAACGTCTTCCCTCATTTATTTGTGTTTGATTATGTACCATCAGGTTGTTTTTTGACCCCTATTCTAATGATAGATTTTCTCCATGAGGATTTATTCCCTAATCTGTTTTTTTTCCCAAGTATCCCAATGAAGTACTCCTTGCTACTGTAACTGAATCTGTCTACCTTGCTGCTGGTTATCCTCGTCTTCTCTTTTCTTTCACTTTTTCCAATATTAGAGCAGGGGTGGGTTCTACTTACCTTTACTACCAGTTTGAAACAGGAGCATTCATGCATGCTTGCTTTGCTCGTATGCGCTACTTTGCATGCGTAGAAGCTTCTGCACATGCGCAGATCATCATTTATACGTCTGGGCGGGTGGGCGGAGCCTCCCGCCTCTTTTACTACCAGTTCTAAAGAACCAGACAGAACCAGGAGCAACCCACCACTGTATTAGAGCTTTCTCCAGAGAGCTGAGTCTTCACAGAATGTGTCCAAAAAAGGCTAATTTGAGCCTGGTCATTTGAGCCTTGATCAATGCTGGGTTGCTACCAGTTTGCTCTGGATCAGGCAAACCTGTAGCGGCAGTGGCAGGAGGCTCCACCCACCCACCTGGATGCTTCTGCGCATGCACAGAAGCATCACATGCACATACGCATGTGAGAACTTGGATTGACTTGTTCAATGATCCACTGATTTGTTTTCCTGGCTGTCCACAGTATTCTCAGAGTCTTCTCCAAAACCAAAGCTGAAAGGCATCAATACTCTTTTGATCCTGCTTCTTTAAAGTCCAGCTTTCACTTCCATAGAATGTTATAGCCTTATTTTTACTTTCCAGAAAATTACGGAGGGTCCCTCCTGAGACACTTCCCAGTTCCTCCCTCCTTCTATGGGCTGTGATACCTTTTGCATGACAGCTGCCTAGGCTGTAGCTTTTCTTCCTGTCTCCCTAAGTCTTTTCCACATACAATTATGGTGACTTCATCAACAAATACTTGCCAACTTAACTCTTCCCTAATAATAATTTATAGCATTTCCAAACACCCTTGCAAAATTTTCTTCATCTAATTTGTCCATTGCATCCCTCCTCTTCTACTTATTTAGCTATTAAATTTATATCTTGCTCATCTCACTGTCAAGAAACTCTATTTCCCTTATTTTCACAAGCATTTCACAAGTTTTTTTTAAAGCAGTCAAAATCTGCTTTTATCATATGCCCCCAGTATGTGACTTTCTACTACTGTACCACACACTTCAAATAATTCAGAAAATATGGTTTGGATTTTATTGCATGCAGGAGCAGAGCACCCCTTTGCTATTCATTACAGCAGCCAGATTTTTTGGGGGGAAGGGGCTTCTGTATTACTCTTATTAGTTGCATTAATGTTAATGAATGAGTTCATTAAGCCTGATGCATCTTCTTTTCAGGCTCTCATGGGAGCTTCAAACCAGATTTGCGGCTTTAGGAAACAACAGAAAGCATACATGTATGAGGTTTGAAGCATTAATTTCAAACTTTTTTTAAAAGTTTGAGCGGTCTTTGGTGCTCTCTGAGCTTGCTTGTTTTCTTCAACCTCAGAGAGGACAAAGGACCCCTCAGTTCAACCTGAGCTACAAATATTCTCCTTTATTGGTAACATTTAAAAGTTTGCTTAGTCTAGTTTCTGACTGCTGAGTATCATTCCTGGGTGTAGTCTATCTAATCCAGAATTGTTGACGAGGTTTTTTTTCATTGTATGGTTCTCTGCAGCTTGATAATTTGAATGTGACTATCTTCATTGTTTTTCTCTCTTTGTCATTGTTCAGCTTTCATACTCATACTTTGCCACTGGGAAGACCATTGCTTTGACGATTCAAACTTGGTTGTCATAGGAATATCCTTAATCTTTACAATATTTTTTTAATGTTTGCCATTATTTATTTATTTAGCATATGGCATACAAAGCCAGGGAGGATAGCCTGTCATACACATGGTAGAAGTCCTGGCGGCTGACAGTCACTAGCCTGTTTGTTGCATCGGTGGCCCAAAAGGGGGCAAATTAGCTTCACAGCTACTGGCCTGCAGCCTTCTCAGAAGTTGGCCATTGTCTTCCTTTCTTGGATTTATCAGTTCTTTTCTCACCAACACAGTGTCATCTTCATTCCTGAGCTTAAGAAAGCAAAACGACTTACGCCCTTCTCTTCTCTTTAATTGTAATTTCATGATCACTCCAGTTAACTTGTCTTCTTAATATTTAAGATTAACCCAACATTTTCTTTTTCTAGTTTCCTTTTCCAACGATCCATTTTAAGTTTTTCTTGCTTTGGGTTTGTAAGGTATTGTTTGTAAAACTCAGATTTTTGTCTCTTATGATTTTACCTATCACTTATTCTTGTATATTTGTTCTATAAATTACATATGTATGGGAACAATAGGCATCCTTGTCTCACCCTTCTCCCCATTCACAACTGATGCATACACAAACTCAGATCTTACAATAGCTTCATTGTAAAAGTACCTCAGAAGGATAATCCAGTGGTTTGGCACATCTATTAACTTTAATATGTTCCACATTTTGGCATGATGCAGTATGTGCAACCAATGATCTGCATCAAGTAAACAAATCAATAAATCAATCAAAGATAAACATATTCTTTATATTCTCTTCCCTTCTCTGCTGTCCATATAATTTCTATGTGTTTTTCTTCGTTATTTCTATCCCATGTCCTCTTTTGAAATTGTCTAGTCATTTAGCCATAACCTGGCAATCAGAACAAGAAGAATATTCTGTTCTTGAATCCCTGTACTTGATTCAGACTCTCTTTAACTTTAAAATAACAAATTACTCTATGTGATTTTTAAGAGTCAATAATGACTTGATGGCAGATAATCAATCAATCTAAAGAAACTATCTAAAGATAATAAAATTGCATTTGAGTTTACCACAATTTCTAAGACCTTAAGGGAAAAGTGTCAAGAAGGACATAAAGACAAATTCACTTTTGGACTCATGGTATCTTTTCTTCCACTTAGTATTCAGATTTTTTCAGGCAACTAATCTCTGAATTCAGACGTTATAAGTGGCTTATTCCCATCAAGAATGTTTGTGTTTAAGTAGGATATAAAAGTTAGCCTATTAGAGTAGTAAATCATAGAATCATGTCTAGCATGTCTAGCACCTATTTTTAGAAAAGAAGAAATAATTGTGAGGATATGAGAAACTAGAATCAAGAATACTTTTCTCTTATATTTATGTCCTTTGACCAAAAGCTTAAGCATATGCAAGCACATGACCTACTCTGGTCAAGGGACGTTACAAAATTCAGGCTTCAGATTTCAGGACAAGATATCAATCATTGCTACATTCAAAGAGCCTGGTGGCGCAGTAGACTAAGTGCTGTTAAAGTAGCAGTTTGTTTGTTTGTTTGTTTGTTTGTTTATTTATTACATGTATTTATATGCCGCCCTTCTCCTGAAGGACTCAGGGCGGTGAACACAAGTTAAGAAACATGTACAATAAAATTGCACTTTAAATCAAATAACTAATTAATGATAAATAATAAAACCCAGAATCAGAGTCAGCCTATTTGCTTGAATAGCCAAGTCTTCAGATCCCGACGGAAGAAGTGGAGATCAGGAGCCATCCGGAGCTCAGTAGATAATTCATTCCAGAGGGTGGGAGCACCCACAGAAAACACCCTACCCCTGGGCACCGCTAGATGACATTGGCTCACCATCGGAACCCTGAGGAGAGTGACACTATGTGAGTGAACAGGACAGTGGGAAGCAGGCAGGAGAAGGTCCTGTAAATATCCTGGACCTAAATCATGAAGGGCCTTGTAGGTGAGAATCAGCACCTTGAAGCGGACCCGGAGAACCACTGGTAACAAGTGCAGCTCACGCAGGAAGGGTGTTATATGGGAGTAACGTAACAACCCGTGCGGCTGCATTCTGGATCAGCTGGAGTCTCCGGGTGCATCTCAGGGGCAGGCCCATGTAGAGGAAATTGCAGTAATCCAAGTGGGAAGTAACCAGGGCATGAGTGACTGTGCGAAGGTCATCTCGGTCCAGGAAAGAGCGCAATTGGCGCACTAGGCGAACCTGTGCAAAGGCCCCCCTGGTCACGGCCATTAGATGGTCTTCTAGGGTCAGCCGAGCATCCAGGAGGACAACCAAGTTGCGAGCCCTATCAACTAATTGCCAGCTGCCTGCAAATATTGCAAGTTCAAATCTCACCAGGCTCAAGGTTGACTCAGACTTCCATTCTTTCGAGGTAGGTGAAATGAGGACCCGGATTGTGGGGGCAATAAGATGACTTTGTATAAAATAGAACACCGCTGGGGGGGGGGGAAAGCCCTACTAAGCAGGTATATACAAAAGTATGAAGGCTATTGCTTGATGCATTGTAAGCCACCCTGAGTCTCCGGAGAAGGGAGGCATATAAATCGAACTAATAAATAATAATAAATAAAGAACTATGCAACTCAAATTGCCAGCTCAGGATTTGAAGCAATTTAGAATTAATTGTTAAGAATTAAAAGAAAAATGGACTATTTTAATCCCATTCTCAGTATGTCATTTCTCACATTCGAAGTGTTAACGCAGTACTATAGCTGTTAAAATATTTAAACAAAGCAAATCAACTGAACTAAGTTACAGATTGATATGCTAAGTGTAAAAATAGATATATTTTACAACATGTTTTTCTTCTGGTTTTAATTCTGCTGGTTCACCAGACCAATGGGTTCTCCCAACATAAAGAACTTAACCTCTCAAGGATGAGAAAATAATATAAGATTTGTTTTTAATGTACAGAAGATATATAGGTGGGTAAACATGTGGCTTGCCAGTTGTTGATGGCTAATGGAGTTTCCTTTCCTTGCCAACTTCGACAGGTACAATGAAATAACATTAAAATAATGAAATTTTAATTCCAGATATGCTTGTAAATGAAGAAGCTTCATTGAACTTAAAAGTCTTTTCTTCTGAATGAGGCATGAGATTGCCTGTTCAAGAATTTAAAATAAACTTATTCAACTCAAATGTCCTATTCTGTATCAGTCTGTGACAAATATTCTACACCATAATTTACAGCATTCTTATTATTGGCTGTGTTGATGAATTTCTTGTGATTAGATAACCAGAAATCCTCCACAGTGGTTAAAAAGATATCTCACTACTCTCGTACCATTTCTGCTTTTTTTGTCTGTTTTTTTTCCCAGCAGTATTCTTAAAAATAAGACCTAGGGTTAGAAGAAAAAAAAAACTGGCAAAGATTTGTAAGTTTCATCCAGATAGACTGCTGAGCTATTGAACAGAGCCTGCTAGTTCTTAATTTTCCTTGGTCAAAATCTGTAAAAGAAAACCATTTATTTAAATGAGTTACATCTGCATATGGATGCATGCGTGGTGATAACAATATTTTTTTAAAAAATGTAAAAATTCCCTGCAGTGAGGAAATTTATAAAATATAGAATGACACCAGGAACATTGATATTAAAATATTTCTCAAGCAATTTATATCAAAGCTGAACTACATATGTAAGGAAAAGTTGCATGCTTAGCTGTTAGGGAAGTTGCAAATAAAAACAGATGTGAATTTATTTATGAATATAAAATAAAAAATAGCATCACCAACCAAACAGAATTGTCCCTTACTGATGTGAAGTCTAACATGGTATAGATTTGTGCTGCTCTTTACATACCTACATAGCCTCAATGTATACTATGAATTTCTGGAATTACCAAACCTGAACTAGCATTACATGGACTCTCAACCTGGTTTCTCACTTAGCTCATGATCTGGGGACTATTTTTTTCCCAAATAAGGACCTTTTTTCACCTTGAGTTTCATGATACATTTCAAAACCTTGCATACAATATTTTTTTTTTTTTTAGTTGTGCCATAATAGATGAGCCTATTTATATTCTTGTGATTCTGAGGAGGGAAATTAGTTTGCTCCAGTGTGTTGCACCAAGTATCTTAGATAGCCACATATCCCTAAAATGTATAAGAGATATATGTACAATATCTTTAAATAAATGATAAATTTTAAAGGTACAAAATAAACAATGGCACGTTTCCCTTTTTATCAGGAATTATAATTTATCCTGCAGTTGTCTGGTTGCAATGAAATTAATGCAGACACTAATTTCATTGCAACTAGGGTGCAATGTAAATTGCACCCTAGTTGCAATTTACCCTAGGGTAAATGCACCTAGGGTGCAACGAATGAGTAAAGAAGGGATGGAGTTGCACTTGCCAACTTGTTCTTGGCCTCCAAAGATTGCTGAAGCTTTTCATAAGAGATTGTATCCTATGAATTGTAACTAAGCAATTCTTTGTAATGGAAAGGGAAAGCCACTTAACTAGATTACTTCTTCACTCTCTAGCTTAGACTGAGCTTCTGTTGTTCAGTCATCAAGTGGGGGCTTTATGTAATATTACTGATAAAAGACTAGGGCTTCCTCCTTCCCCCATATGCATTTCTTTGAAGGAAAGTCCATTCCTAAAATCAGATATACCTTTGCTATTGATTTTGCTTTCATAGTCCATTCTTCAGAATTTTGGTTGATATTGATCCATAAGATATTTTTGGCCCCTCTCCCCCCCACCCTTAGTTGGTGTTAGTGATTGAATTTCAGAGAAAGTGATTTGCCATTGCCTGAAATGGAAGAACAATGGGAAAAAGACAAAGGAACATAAGGAACGCGACTGCAGAAGAGAGGTCCAAAAGAGGGAAAAGGAAGTAGCTCCACCCTCTTTGGGCAATGGTTGGGCCTACTTTTGATTGTGATCAAATCAGTAGTATGTAGCCATAAATAGGTATGCTTTAAGGAAGTTATAAAAAGAAAAGCTAGAAAGAGAAGTGAACTGTAAAGTTGGGTGTTTTCTTGAACCTTACATCATGCATTATACCCATGCACATGGGTATAATGTGATAATGTAATGTAATTTAGAGCATAAAGACAAGAATAATGGCTTTCTATGGAGCAGGGAACATTATGGTCCATGAAAGTTCTCCCTCTCTTCTTTCTCTCTCTTTCTCTCCTTCCCCCTCTTTTCCCCACCCTATCTCCCTTCTCCTCCTCCTCTCCCTTCATTGTCTTCCGTCTCTCTCTCTCTCTCTCTCTCTCTCTCTCTCTCTCTCTCACTCTCTCTCTCTCTCTCATAGCTATCTATCTATCTATCTATCTATCTATCTATCTATCTATCTATCTTCCATTTCCTATCTATCTGCAAGCTGTGGTGGCGCAGTGGTTAGAATGCAGTACTGCAGATTATTCTGCTGACTGCCAGCTGCCAGCAGTCTGGCAGTTCGAATCTCACCAGGCCCAAGGTTGACTCAGCCTTCCATCCTTCTGAAGTCGGTAAAATGAGAATCCAAATTGTTAGGGGGGGGGGGGTGTTGCAATAGGGTAACTCTGTAAACTGCTTAGAGGGGACTGGAAAGCACTGTGAAGTGATATATAAGTTTAAGTGCTATTGCAATCCGTATCTATCTATCATAATCTGTCTGCCTATCTTTTACCTTCAGTGTTTAAAAACTTCTGAAATAGCAATTTCAGTGGTTTAGATATTCTCACTCAACGTTTCACAAGAAATAATATCACAACATTCTGGCCATTAAAAAATAAAATTGGACTGAGAGTGAAGCAATCCTCACAAACAACACATGCCTGACATATGGTAGTTCTGAGGATGGTGTTCCTCAGAAGTTTCAGTTATGATGCTGTGATCCACATAAAGGAAAAGGTTGGGAAAGAAGGTTTTAGGACTATAACTACCCATATTTTGATGTGCTTTATCAAAATAAGAATAAAAAGATATAATACAATTTCTGTAAAATCACAGTAGCCATTATTCTAAATATGCCTGTTACAAAAACAAAACAAAAAGAAGAGTTTATTATTTAGTAGCCTCATTTAGCCTTGATGCATCCTTAGTTTTTCTATTAAAAATATGTCAAGCAATTCACATATAACATTACATGATATTTCTCCCTATGACCATGACCAATTACCAGTTTGAGGATTCTCTTAGTTTTAAATTTCTGAACAGTAGAGTTTAGTTAGAGGAACATGAGCAAATCAGGAAAAGCCCTGGTTTTTTTTACTTTGCAGTAATATATTTCTTGACGAAAAAACTATTCTAAAAGTAAATGAACTGTTGTTAAGTAATGGCTGAAATTAAGTCATATTCATATTACATTTGAAGAAAAAGGCAACACTGAGAAGCTAAAATTTCCTTTTCCCTCCTTCCTTTATTTTACCTGTGCCTCCCATTCCAACTGTGCCTTCCATTGCAAATTAGGGCAGACTGGCTTCATAGAAATACACTGTGATTATTTTAGTGGTACTGGTATGAATGCATCAATTAAACTACAGGAGTGGAATTCTTAATAAGATGCTAATAAGGGGGAAAAATCCCTCTGTACCTATTTGGCCCATTGCCTTCTTGTTTTACCTCCTATTTTCACAGCCCTGACATGTAGCAATGCATATTTTAACATAAAATAGCACATCTGAAATCCGAACATGTATATTTATTCGGGTGAAGAAAAAGGACTTTTTTTTTTTTGGCAAGAAAAGATTGTATAGATTTCTCTCTGTTTCTGTTAACCTGCCCTTCTCTCTCTCCCCCCTCCCCACACATACATACGAGGGAGAGAGAGAGAGAGAGAGAGAGAGAGCTTTTTAAATGCAAAGTTTATTTTACTATTTCTGATTGCCCTAGAAAGAAAATGTAGGGCTGCCCATCTTGTATAATTGTACACATTGTATAATCCCTGTAATAAACATTAATAAAAATGTATGGAGATTTCACTTTAAAAGCCTCAGCAATTCAGCAATAACATTATTGTATCTTCTGTGTGAAAGAGGAATTTTAAGCTCTTGTTTGAAATATGCCTCTTTGGGATGTTGTGAGAAAAGATACTTCCACTCCGAAGCATATTTGAGTTCAGTGTGAATGTATTAGAGAAATGTTCAATCACTGTATAATAAAACTGCAAACTCAAGATAAGTTTGGTGTTATTTATTGTGACATCACTTTGTGGTTGTGAAATACTTTTCATTCTAGGAACTTTTCATAGAGGCCTCTCTTTACATCTGTAACTACTCTATACAAAGAGAGTCTCACAGGGGCACTTATTTACTTATTTATTTTCCTTCCACCTTTATTATTTTTTTTAAAAAATAATTTAAGATGGCAGATTTATCTAATACTCTTTCCTCCTCCTATCTTCCCCACAATGACAACCCTGTGAGGTGGGTTAGGCTGAGATAAAGTGACTGGCCCAAAGTCACCAAGGTGTGAATTTCTCTAGGGGTTCATGATCTTTGAGCTTGGTTGTTTTCTTTTAACATTTTTTTTTTAATTTGGAAGAAATGTGAATCTTGGCACAGCTATCTTTAGGACTGATCCTCTCTCATGCTGATTGGACAGAAGTCTTATAGGAAGTTCTCTTCAACGTTTCTAAAAAGAACTGTTCTTCTTCCAAGAAATCGTGATCTCGTTCAGCTGTAATTTTATGCAACGCCAATTTGGCACATAAATCTGCTGGATCTGGTCTTGGAAGTCCTTGAGAAACTCCAGAGTTTCCAGGGTTGACTTTAGGTGGAACAGTAACTGGAAGAGGCAAATAATGCAGGTTGGAGATTAGTTTGCCAGAGCTTTGTTGTTTTCTTATAGGCATTTCATTAGCAAACTGATTATATACTGACGATGTTACCTAATTTGGTAATGGAAGATCTGCAAGAAAAAAACCATACTCAATCTATTCATTTGTTAAATATATTGGCTGCCCATTTTACTACAGAGTAAATCTGGGTGGCTTACAATGTTCAGTTTTGAGCTACAAATATTCTTTTCTATGAATAGGAGGATGTTGCCTACAAATCAACAAAAACTCAGAAGGCAAAATCTTTAATTCTATACCCAAATAATCACAAAAGTGAAAAGTGCAGGAACTCTATAGCAGACATTTGGATGATCTCATCCTTTTATCAAACTGATGAAATGAGCTTTGTACCATTGTAAAGCAACTCCACCCACTCTCCACTCTTCCCTCCCTCCCTCCCTCCCTCTCTCTCTCTCTCTCTCTCTCTCTCTCTCTCTCTCCCTCTCTCACACACACACACACAGATAAGGTGTGGAAGTTGATTCATGGCAATACTACTGTCATTTCATTATTGGTTCCCTCTTGACACCTTTGTATTCCTTGAGTATATTTTTAAAACCTGTCATAGTTGTGTTTTTTTTGAAAGTCATCATTTATTCTTTCGATCAACAGCCACTGGTGTCCACTACAAACCTTTGTTTACTTTGTCCTAATATCTTTAGTTAATCTCCAGAAGTAAAAAAACAACAATCCAGAACTTTTAAAATAAAATTCATAGATATCTCTTTCAGTTACTCACACTGAGAAATAAGTCACATTAAATTCAGTGACTTTTCTTCCAGGTAATAGAGATATAATAGTAACCTTTTCAAAAGTATGACAATTGCATGGAGTCTAAAAAGAAGAATGCACATTCATTTTCCATTCTTAGATAGGCAAAGTACATGGCCATGTGAGCTAAATTATTCCCAGATCACTGACCTCATCCTTTCTCCCACATTGAAATGTTAAGCAGCAGCCCGATATCATATCTAAACCAATTTTATGTTGAGTGTGCCTGCAAACACTGGAGCTTAAGAAGCTTACATCAGTGGATGCGAAGAGACACCATGCATAAAGTAAACTAAGGCTGTTTTACATTAGGATTAATGATGATCTTTAAAGGAACCTTTTGGTAAAAAAAAAATAGCATACATGAATTCCAAAAGAAGCATTCTATTCTTTTGTATATTTTTGCAGAGTGCAACACTTGAATTATCTCAGTTCAGGTACAGGTGTGCACTTGAAACAATTTCTTTTCTTTAGCAGGGATGGTTAAATTGACTGCTTTGATTAAAGAAAAAAAAAGACACATTTACTTTTGTTTCTATGTGGAAATGGCTTCTGGACTTTATGCTTGAGGTGGGGAAAAAATGAAATTTTGATTTTGGGTTTTACCAATTAGATAAATTTATTGTTATAGAAATGGCTAGTTTAGACTGTTATGTAAAAGTAAAAAGTTGAGGTTTGATGCTGTTATCTTAGTCTACTGATTTTTTTTTTAAATGTAAATTCACATCTATAACAGAATGGTTATACAAAAGCAGGTGCCTAGTCTCATCCAATGTGTTTTCCTCCTTGACCACTCCAGCATGCCATGGCTGATTTTAGGGGCATTTGATCTACAAACTATTTTCTCAGGTGTTTCCCATTTTGAGGCAGCACCAATTAAGTCTCTTTAAATTTTTCCTTGTTGTTCTTGGATTGTCTCAGAAGTTGCTTTGAAGCAATTCTGATCATTATGTCTTATTTTCTGCATCTGGAGTTGACCTCAGAATGAATGAGTGACAGCCTTCCACTTTGTGGATGACTTTTCAGTTGAATAAGATGGCAGATGATAGATAGATAGATAGATAGATAGATAGATAGATAGATAGATAGAGTTTTAATTGCTTTCATATGCACTTGCTATCATAGTCCATAACATCTGAGAATATCAACAGACTAATCTAGTTTTTCTCCATGAAGTTAATATCTTTAGTTTAATTCAGATGTGCAGGAGCCATGGAGATGACCTAGGAGAAGACATACAGAAGCCATTTGGATAAAAACAGGTGCTGGGACATGTATTAAACCCAAGAAGGCAGGGAAGTACTGGAAAAACACTCAAACCCTTGACTTTTTATTTTATTAGGTGGTGAAATTTGTTGCTATATTCTTTCTCAATTATGTGTAGTCTTTGTCAATTATGTATAATACTAATTTTTCTCTGAAGTCAGTTCTGGTCTACATATTAAGGCCAAAATTATACCAACTTTTATCTAAAAATTAATAATTAGAAATGTGAGATTGGGATTGGAATGTGATCCCATATGATTGCTACATTGCATGTCAGGGGTACAAAAAGTGTAGCTTGGGAAGCGGGACTGGTGACCCATCAACTTTCTTCCAAAGCCTTCTAGAATGGTTGGGGAAAAAAGTTTAGACATGTTTTTGCAAGCTGGATGGACTTTTTACATTTTACATCCAGCAGACATTTAGGATACCCATCCCATTTTTAATTATGGCCCCCAAGGCCACATCCCCTTTTGGAATGTGATTTCAACATGCCATTTAAAACTTAATGTGATCAAGTACAAGATCTATGTCCAGGATATAAGCAGAAATCATGCATTTGATGCTATCAGACACATACTGGTTGACATGAACTATCACCATGGGCAATGAAGTCAATAATTAGGACAATAGGCTATTTAGAATATTGGGACAAACTCTTCATATCATATACTGGGATAGATGTAGCAAAGATTGCTTTCTGTTCTGACCTGTATTTATAACAGGGGACGCGGTGGCTCAGAGGCTAATACGCTGAACTTGTTGATCGAAAGGTCAGCAGTTCAGCGGTTCAAATCCCTAGTGCTGCATAACAGGGTGAGCTCCTGTTACTTGTTCCAGCTTCTGCCAACCTAGCAGTTCAAAAGCACTTAAAAAATTAAAGTAAAAAAAAAATAGTGACCAGCTTTGGTGGGAAGGTAACAGCTTTCCATGCGCCTTTGCTGTTTAGTCATGCCGTCCACATGACCATGGAGACGTCTTTGGACAGCACTGGCTCTTTGGCTTTGAAAGGAGATGAGCACTGACCCCTAAAGTTGGGAACAACTAGCACATATGTGCAAAGGGAACATTTACCTTTTATAGGAATGTTCTGTCTGTGCAAGTCAAGCATTTTTAAGCTTTTTTTTAATGTTTAATTTTTGGTAGGAGACCATGAGAAATTACCAGAGTTACGGAATGGACTGGGAAGATTTCAGAAGAAGGTGAATAGTACAATATTGTTGCCAATAAAGCTTCCTGGACATGATATAGTCACCAAGCATTCAACTCATTCTATTAACAGATTAATAACCTTTCCTGTCTTTTCTATATATCAACTATGTGGCATTTCAATCTTGTGACAAAACCAGAAAAACAACCTTCTATATTTTTCAAGGGACATCTATGCTAGATGCTGGTAATGATGATGCAGATTGTTTATTTAAAACTGGAGAGAGAAACACACCACTTGCTGTCCCGATATTTCTGGGTAACTTTGAGTCAATCACCATCCCTCTACTCAAGGATTGTGGAAAATATAAAATGGGCTAGGTTAAGCCATTTGCTTTGTTTCAAGTTTTTCCAAATACAAAGCAAGTTTGGTATAATTTACAGGTTGCCCAGTGTGGCCAAGAGATTAGCAATAGCACTTATATACCACTCCACAGTGCTTTTACAGCCCTTTCTAAGCAGATTACAGAGTCAGCATATTGCCCCCAACAATCTAGATCCTTATTTTACACACCTCGGAAGGATGGAAAGTGAGTCAACCTTGAGCCTGGTGAGATTTGATCTGCCAAATTGCAGGCAGCCGGCAGGCAGCAGAAGTAAGCTGCAGTACTGCATTCTAACCACTGCATCACTGCAAGTCTTATATTATTGGATTAATGTAACATGCCAGAAATACGAGATCTTTTAAAGTTAAGAATGTGTTAGGAACATGCTTCTTGCTGTAGCTTATTTAAACTATCAATACATTTCTTACCTGCCTCTCAAAACTATGCTCTCCCCGTAATGCTTTATGGTAAAAACGATAAAATTCACCACCAAGTTTTAAAATCTTCTAAACAATGTTAAATATAAGAGAGCTACATTTTACCTTTTCTTTTAAAGAAAAGCCTTTTCAGTTAAAGTCAACAAACACACATTATTTTCAAGTTCCTTGTCTTCTAAAGAACATGCTGCTTTATACATTATAATCAAAGAAAACTAGTGTCAGAGGAAAAAAAATAGTTCTATATAAGATCACATTAAAATTTAATGGAAAACATTAAACATTGAAACTTTTTTTGGGCCATAAACACAGTTTGTTTACCTTCTTTTTGGTCCTTAAATCCAGATGTCTAAAAACGAATCTAAAAGTGTTTAGGAAAAGAATCTGCAATCTTGAACCTAAAGATCGTTTTGGAGTATAATGTGTTAGTGCTGTAATGGTTGCAAGCAATTGCCAAGCTGATCTTCAATGGTTGAACAGGATCCAGATGTCTCTACTGAGTATAATTCCTATGTGAGAAATCATGTTTCCCCAGCACTGCTTGAAAAACATTCTCTGCAGAAGCAGGTAATCATTAATTGTGATAATAAACTTACTATTGATGTGATAATTTAAGTGTCCTATACATCTACAATAGCTTCCCTAACCCTGGTGGTCTCAAATGTTTTGGAATACAGACCAGTGGGAGTTCCAGGGGAATAGGAAGTAGTCAACACACCACAGAAGACTTTTTTCTTGTTAGGAACTCCTAACTTTTCATAGCAATGGTTCGATGAAATTGATAACATCCCCCCAAAAAAGAGAAAAGAAAAGTTTGAAGAACAGGAGGGAATGTATGACACACTGTATGAATTACATTGTTTACATGTACAAGGTTTGAAAGGGATGAGGAGTATAATAGTGGTGTAAATAAAGAAATTTCATGGTATAACCTAGTTTTAGATATGGTTCCTTTTTTGTGCTTTTCAGTTCTTTGGCTTACTATTCATAACTTTTGTTCCTATATCTTGTATAATATTGCTTATTCCAAAAGGAAATAGCATGCTGGATATACATTTTCCTTACTGGTTAGAATCAGGTCAAAGAGAATGGATTTCCTAATTCACAATTTCAGCTATCCCCAATGGTATTTTGAAATTTTCTCCAAATTTACATAACAGCCTGAAAGAATATTCTTGGAAGATAGGATGTGGAAGAAGAGGGGAAGGAGGAGAAGGAGTTGCAGAATAGATTATAGCAGTGGTGAAATCCAATTTTTTTTTACTACTGGTTCTGTGTGTGTGGCTTGGTGGGCATGTTGTGGCTTGGTGGGCATGGCAGGGGAAGGATACTGCAAAATTTCCATTCCCACCCCACTCCAGGGGAAGAATACTGCAAAATCCCCATTCCCTCCCCACTCCTGGGGGAAGGATATTGCAAAATCTCCATTCTCACCTCAATCTGTGGCCAACCAGAGGTGGTATTTGCCGGTTCTCCAAACTACTCAAACTTTCTGCTACCGGTTCTCTGAATTGCTCAAAATTTCAGCTACTGGTTCTCCAGAACTTGTCAGAACCTACTGGATTTCACCCCTGGACTATAGGCAGCTGAGCTATAAGCAATTGGGCATGGCAAACATCTCAAAAGGGATTCTCCCTAGTCTCTTAGACCATAAAGGCAAGGGAGAAAAAATGGTGTATCAGAATTGTAAAATTTTGTTAACCTTATAATAAAGGTAAAGGTTCCCCTCACACATATGTGCTAGTTATTCCCAACTCTAAGGGACAGTGTTCATCTCTATTTCAAAGCTGAAGTGCCAGCGCTGTCCAAAGATATCTCCGTGGTCATGTGGCCGGCATGACTAAATGCCAACGGCGCACAAAATGCTGTTACCTTCCCACCAAAGATGGTCCCTATTTTTCTACTTGCATTTTTACATGCTTTTGAACTGCTAGGTTGGCAGAAGCTGGGACACATAAGATGAGCTCACCCCATTACCTGGCACTAGGGATTCAAACTGCTGAACTGCCAACCTTTCGATCAACAAGCTCAGTGTTTTAGTCACTGAGCCACCAGGTCCCAACGTTATAATAAAGATAGCGTTAATTCTCATTGTTGGTGCTCCTTGTCTGGACTACCTCAAATGGCTGACAATTTAGGACCAGAGTGATTGAATGGATGTTTTCTTCAAATATCTCACAGAGAAAGAAAATGTCTCCAGCCAAGGCCAAAACTACCTTTTTTTGTGGAAAGAGTAGATCAGTGGGAGGAGTACTGTCGTGATAGTCTCCTTTGATAAGCCTGTGGTGTAGTGGTTAGGGCATCAGTCTACAAACCAGGACACCACAACTTCTAGTCTTGCCGCAAGCACAAAGTGAGCTCAGTGCGCTTGAGCCAGTAACTCTATCTTAGCTCTAGAAAGGATGCATGACAACTCACTTATAAAACCTTACCAGGAAAACTGCAGGGAGTAGTCAACACTGATTTGAAGACATTAAATTAAAAAAAAAATCCACCCAAAACATCACAGCCTTTGGAATTAAATTAAAACATGGGTAACTGAAACATTATTATCATTTCAAGGAGTTTCTAAATGCTTTTCCATTTACTGAACTGCTAGGTAAAAAAGCAAGAGCAATTGCCTTCATGTTAGTTTTAAATAATAGTTTTATTTTTAATAATAAATAAAATAAATAGTTTAAAACCTATTTGGTGGACTCCTTTTGAGCTCAAAGGCCTCAGGAATTCTTTCAAACATCATACTTTCTTAATATAAATCACATAAATGGACTCTTTCTTAAAGGTAGAAGCTATAATTCTTCTTCTGAAATGAACATTACATAAAGGATATATAAACACAGAAGTGAATTTTATCTTTCTTTTGAAAATGATACCATATATGCAAAGTCTTATCTAATGCCAGTTTATTTCTACCAAGACATCTCTGACTTTCAAAACAGCAGGCAACACATAATAAATATTGGAAGATTGATTTAAGGGATATTGCACACATTTCCAAATCATGACACTGTAACTCATTGCCTTTATTTAATTTTTAATTAAAATAAAGACTATCTCATCTGAACATTTGTCATGTTCAGGTCGAGACAGTCCTCTATAGGATTATGGATTCCTTTTTTATTGCTTTTAAAATTGTCTTGTATCTATCCTGGAAGGAAGACCAATAGTGGAAGCCAATACTCCAACCACTTACTAAAGAAAAAATAATTGATGATGAAAATTAAGCCATTGGAGTTATTTGGTCTATGAATCCAAATAAATTATAATTATCTACAATTTAAAATTAAAATCGTCTTTCCTTTTTAATCTTTTCCCTCCCTCCCCCAACCACAATTTTGCTACAGTTCTTTCCTGGATTTCAGATTCCTACAATTTAGCAGAGAGGAAAGTAGTTACACTTCACTCTACCAAATATTCTAATTAATTGCAGAAGCTATAATAGCCCTGGGATTGATTCCAGATTTGGAAGCAGAAAGAAAAATAGCTAACTGCATCGGAAATCTTCTGCCACAAAAGGTCAAAGTGAAATGCTACAAAATTTGGGGTTTAGGTCTCTGCCTAAAATTAAAAGTAATTCTTTTCCCATCTTTATTTTCTCAGGGTTTCTTTAGCTACGTTTGCTGTAAAGAAAGTGATGAGGTTACAAGAATTACAACAATTGAATGAGTTCCTATTTAAAGCCAGTTTAGAATTTACTAATATATTTAATAATATAATACTAAAGAATATTATGGCGACACCTTCTTCATTTTCACTTTCAGGGCCTTTCTGTGAATTGGAGAATCAGCAGGTCCTTTCACTGACAATGAAGGAACTTATTGATGGTTGTTTACAACATTCAAGAGCTTTACTTTTGTAGGAAATGACCATTACAAAAGGCATAAGATCAGGCTGTGTTAATTCCTGGCATGCCGAGATAATTGCCAGGCGTCCTTGGAATACTTTTATGCTCTACCTATTTTACCTAATTGGGTTCAACACTCGGAATACACATAGTCTTCATTTAGCGACCACAACTCAGACTGGCAACATGGTCATTAAGCAAAGTGGTCACTAAGTGAAACCACAACTGTGCTTACATACTTAGCACAGTTACTATATGAGGGTTTTCTATGGAGAATCTCAGTCCAGGTCATGATTGTTCCAAAGGTGTTTTTTTCAAGAGGCAACTGGATTTCCTAGCTTTTCTTTGAAGATGTTTCACTTCTTATCCCAGAAGCTTCTTCAGCTGAAGAAGGATTGTGAAAATTGATCTCAGAGTTACTTCTTCATTACTGTTATAACTGCAAAAAGTTACTAAATGAGAACTACTTGTAGTATCTGGCAGTGACATTTAGCTACCCTTGTGATTCTTCCTAATCTCTCTCTCTCTCTCCCCCCCCCCCACTCTTTGTCTCTCTCAAATATTGTGCAGATGACTGCTCACAGTTTTGCTAACTATAGAAGTGCCCAGTTGGATCCTTTTCAGCTTTCCATATCATTAACTTATTATTTCTATTTTCTTTTTCACTTTTTGAGTCAAGCATGTTTATCACTTACTGAGGTGGTAACAATAATAACAGAGTAGTTATCTCCATAGTACAAATTGCATCCATTAGAGTATCCTAGCAAAAATATAACTATAAATATAATTCAAGCCATGATTGATTCTGAAAAGAAATCGAAATTCATAGGAAGATTGATAGCATCATGGGGGTACACCTGGTCCCTTTACCATGATTCCTAGAGTAAGCAATAGTACAGTTGTGGTACTTCAATTATTGGACTATACTACAGAATATCATTTGGATGCTAAAATATTCAGAATATTTTTTAGGGTTTCTCTCTCTCTAAAATCAGCAGTATTGACTTTTAATAGTTTTTCATACTATTCTTTCTTTCCCATTTTTGTTTCCTCAAACTTTTTCGTAGGTAAACACTTGACATTTAGCGAAATTATATTTTCTGTCCCAGCAACTGTGAAGGAAGAATTATAGCAAATGCATTACATTTTGATGTGCAGCTCAAAAAGCACATCACTTGGTGACGGGAATAAAGTCTCTTGTCACAAAAAATGTATTTGCTGCTGTCTAAAAATTGATACATAAGTAGTGAAAGTCACAAGATGGTTTTGAAACTAAAGATGTGTGATAGGACTGTTGACCTTTTTCTAACTGAAGTAATACAGATAACAACGGTTGTTGCCGGCATTCAATAAAGTCTCATATAATGCATGGCAGTATGCATTAGCAACTTCTGCATGGATTAAAATAAACCTATTGTTGTTGACTTTCTCATCTGTTTGTATTTAGATCTAGATTGGATCCACACATGACCACTGTGAGGCTGTGTTCTTTCAACTTTCATGGAAGTTTAAAGGAATTTATTAGCAAAACCAGATGAGCCTTATAAATACTCTGATATGACGATGGATTGAAAGTAATGTATCCATTTAATTCATAAAAACAGAGATAAAACAAGATTAGTAAGATTTATTTATTTTTTCTTTTTAAAATAAGGCTGGTCACAAAAAGGTATCAGTCTAAATATACCTTTTGGAATATTACAAGGACAAAAAGGCTTTACTGGATTAAACCGTGAATGGACAAATGACACACTTTTGATAAAACGTCATTGAAGCCAAGGACTTAGCTCGTTCCCTTCTTTTAATGATATATTAGACCGTTCTATGAATAATTCAAATCTTTATGCACAGTATTATTATTTATATCAGATATTTTTTAACTGTAGCTTCTATCAGCCTTAACCACATATAACTTTTGCACAGTAATCAAGAAATAATTAATATGGAATTATGGGGAAGAATGCACAGAATTTCTGAAAACCTATAATGTTCCTTGGGACTACATGAAGCCCATATGCAGCAACACTATTAGAGAAAAAGCAAATTCTCAATTAGACTGTGCATTTAGAATAGAATAGAATGACAGAGTTGGAAGGGATCTTGGAGTTTTCTAGTCCAACCTCCTGCTCAGACAAATGGTAGTCCAATCTCTTCTTAAAAATTTCCAGTGTTGGAGCATTCACAATGTCTGGAAGCAAGTTGTTCCACTGATTAATTGTTCTAACAGTCGGGAAATTTCTCTTTAGTTCTAAGTTGCTTCTCTCTTTGATTGATTGATTGAGTGATTTAATTAAATCTTTATACCGCCCTTCTCGTGCAGGACTCAGGGTGGTGTACAGCCAGAATAAAAACACCATATACCATAAATTTAAAAAATAAGTACAATAGTACAAATAGTACAATAAGTGATGAAATAAGTACAGTTTTAATTGGATATTTTAATTTGGGGCTTTTAAAAAATTATTTAATTTGTTTAAAAAAGTTTAAAATAAATTAAATAATTTTTAAAAGCCCCAAATTAAAATATCCAATTAAAATTGTACTTATTTCGTCAGCCCAGCCTGTTGGAGTAGTAGAGTCTTAAGGGCACGGCGAAAAGTACGGAGGTCGGGGATCCTACGTATCTCCGGGGGCAGTTCATTCCATAGGGTGGGAGCCCCACAGAGAAGGCTCTCCCCTTGAGGGTCGTCAGTTGACATAATTTGCCTGACGGCACCCTGAGGAGTCCCTCTCTGGTCAGTGGGAGGCCTTCGGTGGCGGAAAGTGATCTCGTAAGTATCCAGGTCCTTATGGTTCTATCCATTGCTTCTTGTCCTGCCTTAGATTTTTTTTGGAGAATAGTTAACAGGAAATAATATGCAAAGTTTGTAGTATATAGCTACTATATATTAGGTACAGTGAATAAATATTTATTCTATGGGGAGGCTATTGAAATAGAAGTAAAGTAACATGTCTTCTGTGTCTGATATAGAGTGGACAAATCTTGATTGAGCAAGACTTCATAAGGAACATAGTATAGGCCTTAACCTATTGATATTCCATAAAAATGCCATGCCCATAGAGGAAGAAATGAGATTGTACCCATGGATGCCACCAGCCAATGTCTATGAATGCTCAAAATAAAACCATGTGTGTAAATCAATGAGATTGTTAGGAATTCCAGGCTGCACATGGTTCCTATTGAGATATATAATTTTATTGCAAACCTGATGAAATATGTGGTACCAGAGGATAAACTGACCTGGGATCTGGACTAGTTAACATACTTCTTTCTTCCTTATATATAAGTGTCTGATGGATATCCCAACTATAGATTGGCATACTCCTGGTGATATATGGCTAGAATAAAAATGAATAAAAATAAATGTTTTTACAATATCCTGAATAAAATATCTACGAGGAAATCAGTGAGAAAAATATTAGTGTTGCTTAATCTGTTCAACTAGCTATCTAAATTATTAAATCTTCAGAATTTGTCATGCCAATCAACCAGATATCTTTTTTTGAATAATAAGTTTTTGGAAGATGATCCTGAGAAATGTCAAACATCAAAGACAATATACTAAATAGCATATTGCCCCCAACAATCTGGATCCTCATTTTACCCACCTCGGAAGGATGGAAGGCTGAGTCAACCTTGAGCCGGTAAAATTTGATCCGTTGATCTGCTGAACTAGCAGTCAGCTGAAGTAGCTGCAGTACTACACTCTAACCACTGCACCACCTCGATTCATTTCTCTGAAAAGCACTACTGTTGGGAATTGGAAAGCCCAAGGAGCAATTAAGTATATCAATATTTTTCAATAGTTATTAACAGAGTGGCACCATGGCTTAGAGGTGAACTGGTAAATGCTCAGTTCCACTCAGTCACTCTGATTCTATCCCAAATAAAGGGATTAAAGGGTCATATTTTTTTTAAAAAAAATCAATAGTTAATAGCACAGTTATGGGTTCCAAGACCAAACAAATTACTATTGATAGCCATTATTTCTCATCATTTTCCTCAGGGTTTTTTTCCTCCAGTAAAAATCCTTTGAGTACTGTATGATAATATTAAGCAACTTAAATGGTGTGAATAAAACATTTTGATTATTTATTAAATTTGTTTGCTTCCCATCTTGCCGCAAGATTACTCTTATTATGTTGCTATAACAAACATGAGAAATGACCTAAGCTCTTGATACTTGTTTTGATGAAGATAGTTGTGCTGAGGTAGAATGTGCAGAATTATAACTTCTTTCTTGCTTGGCCATCCATGCAAACAATGGAGTACAAATTAATCTGAAATGACGTTAATTTACTGGCAACCCAGCTATCCCATTTTGCCAGGTGCTTTAATATTTCCATTCCCGAGAGAGAGAGAAAAAAATCACAAACAGACAATAAACAAGCTATTCTTATTCAAGAAACCAACATGAAACTAATATTTTAAACTCTATAGTTAAAATGTAATTTATTTAAGGAAATCAGAATTTACATGACAGTTAAACATAAAAGACTGAAAATATTCTAAATGGCAAAGGACTATGCTTACAGAATACAAGTTCACTAGTGCAAAACATCTGATTATGTGCTCTGTTTTTTCCTGTCTTTTTGCTGTTTTAAATTAATTTTAGGACAAAAAAGCAAGCTTAATTATTTTCTGCAGCCTTGATAACAACTTAACTGGAGTTCTAAGAGTTTTATATTCAGAGAGAAATTTCACTGAATCTTTGTAATTTCATGGATATCTCCATTGTCTTTTTTCAGGGTTTTAAAAAAAATATTATTATTAATAATATTATTACTTCCAAGTTAGCCTACACATACACCAGAGGTGGTATTCAGCAGGTTCTGACCAGTTCTGGAGAACAGGTAGTGGAAATTTTGAGTAGTTTGGAGAATTGGTAAATACCACCTCTGACTGGCCCCACCCCCATCTATTCTCTGCCTACCAAATCCCAGCTCATTGGGAGGGAATGGGGATTTTGCAGTAACCTTCCCCTGCCACGCCCAAGCCACACAAACCAAGCCAAGCCAACACCCACCAAGCCATGCCCACAGAACCAGTAGTAAAAAAATTTGAATCCCACAACCAACATACATATAACTCCCATTCAAATGCTAAGCAGTATTTACTCTTCTTGGCTTCACAAGGCTTGACCATGTTGCTGTCACACATGGAATCAATTTAATATCTACTTAATATAAATTAGGAGACAGCCATATATTTCTTTAGAACACAGATATGATGGGAAAAACCAGAAGCTTCAGTCTTAATAGTTATGTCTAAATCAAGACCCACCGTTAGAAGTGCCAAATCAAATTTCTTTCTGTAGAAGTGCTTGAATGAATTGTTCTGAGTTTCCTGCAGGAATCAATGTAGTTACATTTCATCACTACTATACAAGATAATAAATTCAACCTTCATACTACTAGAAAAACAATAACCGTATCTACTCCCCCCCTGCAAACTACAGGGAGGATATGGGCATAATTTTGGATAGAGGTTTTTTATTCTTTCTGTAAATATCCTCTTCCTAAGCAAGAATACCCACTGCAGTTTAGTTGGGTTTTTTTGCCTAATGACCTCTCAGTAGATTTAGTGTTATCTGCACATACTTTATTATATCCCTTTTAAATGATTTCACTGCATTCTTCTTAGGTGCCTGGTCTGGCAACTGCATTATCCACAGTGTCTGTATACATGGGATCTTGCTACTCCTTCAACTAGAACTCTGGAATAACTCTTACTTTATCGCCATCATAGCTGCCAACCTAAGTCCAGCAAAATTAAGAAGGAAACCAATTATAAACAGGCTGGTATTTTTTTTTTCATTATGGATTATTGCCAATAATTTCCTGATGCCCACATAATATTGAAAGCAAGCATATAATGAGTCACTAAAGTTTATACAACAAACAAAACGAATTAAAACTTAGGCAATATCCTTACTGTTGGCAAAGAGTAGCAATTTTTTTTTAAAATCAGTTTTGGCAAAGTTTTAAATAAATGGCTTATGTAGTATTTTCCCCGTTAATTCTATTGTGCTAAATTTCACAATATCCTAAACTAAATTCGAAATGATGGCATGTTTCAGTAATAACTTAGGTCTGTTGTCTGGATTCAGTTATGAATACTTTAGCATGTTGACTTCATTGAGAATAAGCATCTATGGATGCAGTCGAGCATTTATGAACAGATGTTATATTACAAGATTTTTAAAGTGTTTAGTCAACCCTAAATTAATTCTAATCACTAAAGCAGTTTAACTATTTCTTTTACATTGCATGAAACAACCTATTTGTATGCATTTCCAAACATTACTTTTGCAACGTATGAAGAAGGATCTGTAATGAATTTCTTGAGAGATCATGTAATACAAAGTCGTAATTTACGGTTAGTCAAGGACTAGCTCACTTTAATATCTACACCCCTTTTTCAGTGGGATTTATTTCTTTAAAACAATGTAGTCTAGGATTTTATCCTATATATACTAATATGAGAATAAAACTTACTGGACAAGGGCTATTACTGACTTACTAATACATTAGATATTACATGGTTAAGTACCATTTTCCCAGTTTGGTTTTGTGGTTAAGGCACTAGGCTAGAAAACAGGAGACCGTTAGCCTTAGGCATGAAAGCCAGCTGGGTAGTCACTTTCTCTCAGTCCATCTTACCTCACATGTTTGTTGTGGGGGAAATAGGAGGAGGAAAGTGGGTCGACTATGTTTGCTGCCTTGAATTATTTGTAAAATTAATAAAGTCAGGATAGGTAAAGGTAAAGCTTCCCCTCGCACATATGTGCTAGTAGTTCCTGACTCTAGGGGGCGGTACTCATCTCCATTTCAAAGCCGAAGAGCTAGCGCTGTCCGAAGACATCTCCGTGGTCATGTAGCTGGCATGACTAAACACCAAAGATGCATGGAACACTGTTACCTTCCCACCAAAGGTGGTCCCTATTTTTCTACTTGCATTGTTTACATCCTTTCGAACTGCTAGGTTGGCAGAAGCTGGGACAAGTAACGGGACCTCATCCTGTTACATGGCACTAGGGATTGAACGGCTGAACTGCTGACCTTTTGATTGACAAGCTCAGTGTCTTAGCCCCTGAGCCACCGTGTTCCTAAAGGCAGAATAGAAATAACCAAATCAATAAATAATGGAGTTTCCCATTAGCTTCACCTGTTACTGAGGTGCTTCTACATTGCAATGGTTCTGAAAAGAGTCACTTTTCACTGTTTATACATCTTTGGATATTTCATATGTTTGTTTGCTTATTAGATTTAGAGGTTAGCCAGCTGCAAAATGACTTTGGATAGCCTCAGTTTTTTTATTTTTTTAAAAAGATAAATAATGCAGAGAGAATCCGAAACATTCAGTAGTTTAAACCTTCTGCTGTTCTGGAGCATAGCCATCTTAATTCACTCCCACTTTTTGAGTATCAGTTATAAAAATTGAACTCTGTTCTCTTGTTATCTATTAAGGGATTGGACAATACTGCTTTCTTTTTTTATCTTAATAAAATAAAATTTTCCGGAATTACTGAACATTGTAAGAAGAGGCAGTATGCCAGATTTCAGTGTGAGGAATTTTAGCCACACACCTTTTTCTCTCTGTTTGAAATTTATCAGCTAAAACACATTTTATATATTTAACTGTCCTCTAATTTGGCATCCAAGAAGAATAGGACCACCTGATTCTTCTTCACTGAGCTAAGACCACCATGAATTGTCTTATTCAGACCAATATTGTAAGGTTCATACCAACTTAATCTGGAGATTTAATCATTCAATTTTGTTTCATGAAATCTGTTTCCCTGAAAATTGCTGTCTTTCTAAATATAATTGCTTGTGAAAGAAAATGTGTATATCAAAAAATATTCCTTACAATTCCAATTCCGAATCTATGTTGTATGTAACCTATTGCTCAAGATGTTTTGAAAATGCTAGACTTCATTTAAAATAAACAGGAATTCTGCTGAGAGAGACAACAGCATTACACAAGTGGGGTAAGGATTTAATTATTGTAGCTGATACAGGTGTTATGTTGCCTGTGCTTCTTCTGTTGGACAGCTTGGACTAACTTTGATCAAAGGAAGGATCACCCAAGTGAAAGGTATGGAACAATCACTAGACAACAAAGAACTTGGCTGTTGATCACCCTCAACAAATTACTATCTGAAGTTACTTTCAACCTTCAACGGCACTGACTTAACTGAAGACATAACTGCAATTACAGGATACTGAAACATAGCCTGGATTGCATTCTTTCAATTAAACAAGGAATATGATCCATTGCAGTAAATTGTCAGCAAGCTGCCTTTTACACAAAGCCCTAAAATGTACACTAGGAAAAACCCACAGACCTAAATTGTTTCCAGTTTCCCCACCCCCTCCAAATTCTTTTATCAACAGTACCCTGACAAATCTCCCTTCACATAAACCTTAGGCATAGCTGTTTACCATCACAGCGTACTTACCATGTAATTCTGACTGAAATACAAGGCAAACAGAAGGATTTATTTTCAGAACATGATGGCCATATGTTTGGAATTGACATTAATGGAATTCATACTCCTGACTCTACAGATACTGTAAGTGGAAAATTCTGGGCTATAAATACAGATTCATCGATTGCAACAAAGCAACTGCTCTTTTGCAGGATATGGGAATTGAGCACCAGTAGTGAGTTGCCACTGTCAGATAGATGGGCGGTGCAAAGATTATGGCAAAGGAGCTCCAAAAAATTGTGTTGACATCTCAATAGTGCACCCTTTCACTGGCAATACTTATCCTTCATTTGGTAGACTTGTCTTTACGATATAAAAATGGGCAGGAACATTATGAAGCCTGAATTTAATTTGATGCAATTTAAGTTTCATCATATTACATTAAATAAATGAAACACTATTATGATAACTTCCAATAATGTTTTTGCACTGTGTCATCAAAGCTACACTTGCTTAATAAGTCTTGGAAGAATTCTGGCAGCTGCATCTAAGTTGTTGAGGAGTTTATGTTTCTCTAGGACTTTGTATTAGGCATTGCCACTAAAAGGAAAGTCACAGCATTTCTTTTTGGACACAGAAAAGGAGGACGCAAATAAAATTATTACCGATCACGTCTCATGCAACAGGAATTTACATTCTCTTGATCAGTGCAAACAATTTTGGCTCATGGCTATCTGATTTTCTCATTATGAGTATAGCAGAGAGGAAAATCAAGTTCTTATCTGTAGGCATAGATAGGAACTAAAATGCTTACTATTCTTAACAGATTCTTGCATCTTTGCAAACCTATTGATATTTTCTATTAAGTCAAACCTATAGTAAATTATGCATCTGCCATGCTTATGTTATTATTTAATGACCATATTAAGCTTGATTCCTGATTTTGTCAGCAGTAGGGAAGTAATTTGCAATCACCCTTCCAGGCTCTCCCCCTCCCCACCCACAACTTCCCAGTCTAATTGACAGCCCTGGAATTTCCTAGAGGTTTCTATCTGAGCCAGACTTGTCCCTGCTTTGACACTACAGTTTTATCATCCTGCAATATGAATATTGATTTAGTTCTTACAGAAGAGAGACATTCTCCTGCTTTCATATATCTTTTAGAACTGGAAGCCCTGAATTGTTGTTTTGATGTTTAATATCCAAGTATTTCTGAAACTTCTGAGGGAGGAAGGAAGGAAGGAAGGAAGGAAGGAAGGAAGGAAGGAAGGAAGGAAGGAGGGAGGGAGAGAGGGAGGGAGGGAAATTATTGATGCACTAAGACCATAGATGTTCATTTTTTAAAGTCAGTATTCAACCAAATCTCAGCTTCTCCAGGTATTGCACTATAAATTCAATTATGATTTGCCAAAAATCATAGATAAGGAGAATTGTGGTCCAATACACCTAGAAGAGAGCAAGCTTGCCTTAATTTTTTTTCTGAATAGTAGGTTGGCTTGCAAATACAAAGCCTTTATGGTTAGAACAGTTGCAGGGTAAATCCATATATTTAAGAAATTTTATCCTTCTGTTTGCATCTACTGTAATTTAAAGAGAAGGGGGAAGAGAGAGAAAGAAAGAGTGGGAGGGAGGGAGGAAGAGAGAAAGAGAGAAAATGACATCTGCAAATTTTTATTTGCTAATTCTCAGAGACCATGAAGCCTCCTGGGTATCTTTTTCATTTCCTCAATAGATAGTTTAGTTTTTAACATACATATTTCCATTGGCCAAGTGAAAGAGATGAAAAGCTTTGTGTAAAATTGATTTGGCATACACATAAAAGGAGACTTTGTATAAAGCAGGTGGCCCTAACCAGAAAGTCCTCTTCACCAAATATGAATGACCTAAGTAAGTAATAAAGTAAATATAAAGAAAATATATTTCCAAATGCAGTTCAAGAGAGTCTCTTTGAAATGAAAAAGGGTAAGGTTTTTTTTTTTTTGAAGAAATAAATGAATGAAAAGTCCATTAAACTAATTCAAGGGCAAAAGAGCTGAAGAAGAAAAAATACTGTTCTGAACCTCCAAGAGTTTTCTTTGTAATCTTATGCTTCACTATATTTTTTGTTCCATTTTACTTGTATTGTATTGTACTGTATTAAAGGAACATATATTAAATAATACTGTCTTTGACAGTAGTTCATGTTGGGTAAGATGCTCACTTAATCATGCCAGGTGGGCTCACTGAGGTCAATGGAGCCTAAGTCAAGCATTTAAATCTATTGACTTTCAGTTCAGTTCAATTTACGGCCAACCGTCCTATCTATATTCTGTACTCAATGTTCTCTCAGTGTAGATTATGGTGGATTATGGTCTTTATTATTTCTTCAACAAAAAGATGATTGATTAAATTAGGAGTATCCATTTAGCTAGTGTGAGTTATAAATTCAAGAAAAACAATGAGGCCCTATCTCACGTTGCAAGGCTTCTTCTTTGGAGTCCCATTTACCTTGATCTGCTACTTAATGGTCAGAAAATATGACATGGGATTCAGCTCTACAGAACAGGATAAGCTGTCTATAGCTTCTGAAACACATGTAGTCTGTCCTCTTTTATAAACTCAAAGATCACACCCAAAGGTGCTTTTTCCAGGAAGCAACTGAACTTTCTTGTTTAAAGACATTTTGCTTCTCATCCAAGAAGCTTCTCCAGCTCTGACAGGATAGTGGGGAATGGGAGGATTTATATTTCTTGCTGTATCTGATAGCTATCTGGTTTATTCACATTTGATTTATTCATTGATCAGGACTTTTTTTTTTATTTGATTTATATGCCGCCCTTCTCCAGAGACTCAGGGTGGCTTACAATGCGTTAAGCAATAGCCTTCATACTTTTGTATATTTATATTTATACAAAGTCAGCTTATTGCCCCCAACAAACTGGGACCTCAATTTACCCACCTTATAAAGGATGGAAGGCTGAGTCGACCTTGAACCTGCCTGGGATTGAACTCACAAGTAATTGCAGCAGCTGGATCTTAAATGCTGCCTTTGTAGGAGGCATTACTCCCCTATGCTACTCAGGCTCTTGCCAGACCATCTTTATTCTCTGATTTTATTTCTGAAAAAGTGCAATGCAATGCAAATATTTCGGAAGATGACCATGGGATGAATGGCAAAAGTTACAGGAGACAGAAGCATGGGCAAAACATGAGGTCATAGAACTACAGACATAGAAACTGTGTGAAAATTATGAGGTTAGTTGGAAAGCTGAAGGCAAAAACAGATAGGGGAATTCTTGGCTGCCAAGAAAGAGATAACCAAAATATCTCATGGAGAATGGCTTGTTGTCTGTAACCTAAAGAATTTCCTTAAAGTTACAAAGACCTATGATATAAACAGCAGCTGGAAGAATCCCAGGGACAAGCTGGACAATTCCCAATGAGAACTAAACTGACCAACACTAGCTGAGACACTGAGGCCAAAAAAAGCTCTGACCTCTGATGAAATTTCCTATACTCTGTGAGAAGACCTCTTCTACTGTTTGAATCATTATGTCTATCAATAGGCAACATTAATAAGAAACCTTCTCTTTCATAAAACTGAGTTGTACTAAACTTGAGTGCTTGTATCATGTTTGAGTTAAACAGTTAAGACTGTGACCATAATTGGTGAATAAAAATAAGTTATTCACACATAAACATGCACACACACCAATATGCAAACACACTCAACTATTCCTATTTTTTTTAAAGGTGACCCTTAAAATTTCAATAAAACCACATCAGAAGCATGCAGCATCCAGAGCTCGGGGGCTGGAAAAAAGTGCAAGTGAAGAAATGCTTATGGTCCTTAACTACAAAGAAATGCATTCATTGATTTTTCTTGTTCAAGAATGGCTGCTAGCAATCACTCCTGTTACGCCCTTTTTTTTCTTATAAAATTTGTTTGTTAATATATTCGTTAATATCATCTATAAACAATCCCAAACCTGAAAGACTCTGGGTGAAATACAATAGGGAGAAAGGAAGGAAGGAAGGAAGGAAGGAAGGAAGGAAGGAAGGAAGGAAGGAAGGAAGGAAGGAAGGTTAAAATTAAGTTTAAAACCCAAGATAGATGCTCACTAAGTGAGTTTTGCTGAAATAAAACAGATTTAATTGGTTTCCAGAAAATAAATATAGATTACCTGTTGTTTCAAACACAGGTCTTATATAGATGTCAAGATGACCAGACTAAATGGGCATATTCAACTTCAGTATAACATACATACATACGCAAATGTATATAATTAAGCACAATATTCCCTTTTTGAAACTTAGTTATGCATATATTTATGCATAACTGGAGTAATAATCCAGTGTTGTACCAATTGTGATTGGAGCACTTGGCACAAAACCTAAAATACTTTCTTGATATCTGGACACATTTATTTATTAAATTTATACACTGTCCATCTTATCACCGAGAGCATTTCTGGATGGTAAATATTGAATGCATCAAATCTGAACACCCTAATTTTACACATACACACAAAAGAGAAAAACCCACCCTGCTTGGGACTGCCTACAATCCCAGGCATTTCCTTAATAACTCTTAGGGCTTGAATTATTAGGACTTGAATTATTAAGTTTCCACCAGTCTTATACTGTGAATCTAATGGTAGATTATCCACAAATAAAAAATAATAATGACTTCCTACGACATAATCAGATAATCAAATACCTAGAAATAACAGGAGTCAGTAGAAATATCAGAAGCTTTATTTAGAGATTGATAACACAATGGAAGACACTGTTGCTGGTCAGTGTGATAGACTGAGAGAGGTTAATATCAAGAGATGACTCTTTCAGTGAGAGTCATGATCACCACTACTTTTTGTCATTGCACTGATTCCTCTGTCAATACTGAATAGGATAGGCCATGACTATGAAACATCAAAACATCTGCCAGATGTTATCCCACCTCCTTTACATGGAAAAACTCAATTTGAAATAGAATCACTGCTTAAGATTTTGTAATGTTAGTAGTGGGTCACTACTCAGGTGACCCCGAGGACACAGATAAACCTCCAAGTGCTTCAACAATCCTCTAAAAGGATGCAAATTACCAGCTGTTTGTAAGGAATATAAATCCTTCCATTCCCCACAATCCTGTCAGAGTTGAAGAAGTGTCTTGGATGAGAAGTGAAAGTCTTCAAAGAAAAACAAGAAAGTCCAATTACCTATTGAAAAAGCACCTTTGGGGTAACCATGACCTGGATGACTGAGAATCTCTACAGACTCCTTTCCTTTCCTTTCCTCCTTTCCTTTCCTTCAACAAGATTATAACGTTGTCTGGATATAAATAAACATATTATCAGTATAGTAAAACCAGATAAACCTGCAAATTGTCATCAAATAAATACAGATCATCCTCTGTGAAAGAAAAGACAAGCTCTCACAGCTCTAAAGTAAGCTGTATCTATAAAGATGCCTGCTTTGTAGACATCCACAATCCTCATTCTGGACTATGTTTCATTCTCTCCCACCTTGACAAGAATAACGATTCAGGGACAGGCTGAAGCCCCTCAATAAATTGTATAGTCTGGAAATTGTAGTGTTGTTCCCCCAGTGGTTTTAGAGATCCAGTAAACAGGAGAAAGTCACAAACTTCTCCTTAAAACCACATGTTGCTATGCTCAATGATGGCAAGATATTCAACATACAGTCCCATCCTTTGGGAATGTTGTGATCAGAGTACTCTCTGAACATATACCATGATAATCTGAAGACTGAAATATTATGAGAAACGGCACATTAGGAAAATTAGGTAGAAATATTGTTTATTCCGCTAGATGTCACCTGTCTAATTTCATAGGAAAAGCAACAAAGATACCACCTCCATTCATAGAACTATTTCTCGCATTGGCATATTTTTGTTTGTCAACATATGACCTTTCAAAAAAAAAAAAAAAAACAGAACGGGAAGGCTGGTCTCAAATGAGAAACTAGTAGAACACAAAAGACATCATCTGCTTGAATCATTTACATAAATTACCCTGAAAAGCAAGGGAATAACTGCAATTATTCTCAGTGTATTTAAGTCTCCAACAAATAAAGAAAGGGCAAGTTTCAAACTAACAAATTGTACAATCCATCCTTAATTACAGCAAGCATAGCAGTGGCCAAAGTTAAATAGGAAAAACACAGTGTTGTTTTTTCAATTGTTTGACATGGGGAAAAATTATCATCTCTGACTATCCAATTTGTTGCCTGACTAAAGAGCTGGAATAGAAATCCAACAGGAGTGAGCTTGGGCTGGGGCAAAGATCTCAGCAGCACAGCATTTGAAGAATTATCTTGGACTGCAATTGCATGAAATTGTTGTCATGTGATAAGGAAGTTGCACAACAGACAAAAATGCTAGGAAATATCTGTGGCATTAAAAGACGCCTAAGCAAAATGTTATTATGGAAAAAAACAATAGTGGAGGATTGTAAAAAGAAATCAAAATCATTTTAGGTGTAAGTAAGGATTTTATTAAAGGTTATTTTATACAACATAATAGTGAACTCAAAAAAAAGAGTCAAAATACAAGTTATTTTGAATGAAATAAAGAGAAAAGCAGAAAAATTATAGAAATTTCAAGAGAAGATAAGTATTTTTCGAAAAAAATAAGCTTTTACTTTATTTATTAAATTTATATGCCGCCCATCTCACTATTATAAGTGACTCTGGGTGGCTGCAAGCTTATGTTATCAGTAAGAGAAATGGAATGTTAACAGAATTTATCTTAACACACCAGCTATTTTAATAGAAAGAGAAGTGGAAATAAAAACAAATTATGTTACACAAAAAAATTGTTGTTTTGTAAAAGTTGTAAATGGAATCGTTAGATTGTGCTCAAAAACACCTTTGTGATTCTCAGCACAAGAAGCATTTTATAGGTGAGAAATAATAGGCAAACACAAATGGCTAACCTAAGATAGTAGAATTTTGTCAAGAGTAATGTAAAATCTAGAGAAGAACTGAAGGCAGAGAATATGGCTATTGATGTTTTTCATATTTACAGTTATTAGAAGGATTTACAATAGACAAAAGAATTCATGGTTACACGAAGATTCAAGTTATTGTTATATCCTGATAAAGATATCACAACTGAAATCCAAGAATCCATTTAACAGAATAACAACGTTGGAAGGGGCCTTGGAGGTCTTCTAGTCCAACCCCTTGCTCAAGCAAAAAACTTTATATCATTCCAGACAAATGGCTGCCTAATCCGTTTTTAAAAATCTCCAGCACCCATGATTTCTGGAGGGAAGCTAATTGTTCTCACTGTCACAAAACTTTTCCTTAATTCTAGATTGGATCTCTCCTTGATATTTTTCTTTTTTGTTCTGCCTTCAGGGGTTAGGAGAATACATTGCCCCTTCTTTGTGATGCACCCTTAAGTATTGGAAGACTGCTATCATGTCACCCCTTGTTGTTTGCTTCATTAGACAAGACAGTCCCAATTCCTGAAACCCTACAGCCCCCTAATCAACTTTGTTGCTCTTCTCTATATTTTTTCTAGAATCTCAACCCAATTTAGGTTATTATTTAGGAATTTAAGTTCAAATGAGTTCATAGAAGAGGCCAAAGTCAAACTGGGCAATATCTGATTTATAGCAAATGTAGTTGTGAACCTATGGATCAAATTTGTTCTTATTCCTTACATTGAAACAAATCAGTCATGTTTTTTGGTTTTCCCAAACAAATCTACAACATTGTTAAAAATGATTCATTTAAAACTGTGCAGTTGCTTGTCAAAACAGCAAGGAACCAGATGTCAAAATCTGATACAACCTTTCCTGTTCTACTTACTTGATACACAATCCTATAATAGAATTACTTTTAGCTATCTCTAATTATATATTTGTTTATGAGTTCAACTACCTCAAACAATTCAAGATAAATGTACACACACACACACACACACACACACACACACATACCATACACATGCAAAGAAACAGAATGTGGTTTGCATCATTTTACAATCCAGAGTAATTATAACAGTTGAGTAAACAGCATTTTTCATAACTAAGACTGACACTGTTAAACATACTAGTCTTTTGTGTCTCAAATGGTGCCACAAGGAATTAATTTAAATAATAAATTAAGAGCTAAAACAAAGTATGAAAGATGCTGTATATTAAGTCTTATAATCAGGAGGCAAGATCAATTACACTGTGGGCCTATCATTTTTTAATCTTGTGTATTCCAAAAGTATAATAGAGCATTTTGTTTAATTTTTGCTCAGAAGGATATCATGATTCTCAGAAAGATTGCTAGGCTAAATATTAGGCAAACCTCAGGAATTAATGCTAAGAAAAATGGTGACAATCACCCTGCTATTTTCTTGAACTTCTTGATTATTCCACTGTGTATGTATCATCTGTTTCAACTAAATTCACTGTTGGCTTCAACTACAATAGATAAACTTACCTGATTTCTAGTTAACAGATACATTTGAATTGCAAGTCCAATTGACTTTCGGGCATGGAAAGTCACCCCTGTATTTAATGCTAAATAATCTCTTTTCATTGCCATATTCTCTCTCTCCCCAGAAAAATCACAATAGCCATGCTACCAAAAAATGCTTCATTTCAGTGGCCAGATGTTAGGAAACTGTAAAATATAAAACTGGAACTTTCGGGCCACGGTTTACTGACCCTAAATTGGTCCTTGATTAGCCTGTATGTTGAGAAGAGAGTCTTCAAAATTGCCAAAAACATTTGCCTTTTTCAATCATGAGGGAATTGGCCCAATGTTCTTATAAGAGGCTATCTATCTATATCATTATTAGTGACATGCAGAGGACAAACAATCCCTTTGGGAAATGGGAGAAAATTTGGAAGGCATAATTTTCATTATTAAAAATTGCTGAGTGGCTACAAACCAGTATGAAAACCTGTGGATGGCTATGAGTTGGAATAATACCCTGGAGGCCCCAGTCTGTTAAGCCAAAAGAAATCAGATATTAATGAAGGAAATGCATTTTTCATTGTCAAAATGGATGATGCTTATAACATGTCAAATCAAATATAAAATCAAAATAAAGCAGTTCTGAAAACAATTAGAAGAGGTAATATAACTCATTGAGTCTCTGGCTAAGAGATATATACGGGCTCATAGAGTAATTTATTTTCTCCCATGATTTTCCCAGTAGGAGAGCTGAGAGTTCAGTTGAAACACTGCCCAGCAATTAAACTGAACATTTCAGCTATAAATCTGGATTGAATATCCCATTCCTATTAAGTGAGATTTAGTTGAAGTAGCAGAGAAAAACCACTATGTTTTAGCCTGCAGAATATTAATTTCACATCAGCAATATAATTAACTGCAGGAATAATGAGCAATGACTGTGGATTTGATTCAGACTGAGATTTGCAATTGCAAAATGCTATCGGACAGTATCATTTAAAAATAATAAGCTACTTATAGGAGTTATAAATATTAATTCACTTGAAGCCCAACACTTCCCTTGAGAATCTCCTCCTTCTGAATTCCTAAACTCTCTGATTTGGTGGTTTTGGTTCCTTACCAGGTTGTGATGGCAGTGGGGTGAAAGCAAGACCTTTCTTTCATATTCTGTAATGGGAGAATGTCATGTGGGCAACTAAACCACCTACCTTTCCATCCCTCCCGAGGGCGAATGAAATTTGATTAATTGAATAATATAGTTTTATAGTTTTATCACTAGCATTTCTAGCACAAGCTCATGGGGATGATTTAAGAGTGCCAAAAACTGGGGGGAAATCTTAGACACATCAGATGGGTATTGGGCCCAATCACTTCAGGCATGTATTCTCCTCAGATCAATCATATTTTCAACACAATTCTTTCTTCTCTCTCCCTCCTTCTCTCTCCCTCCCCCTTCTACAGGTAGAATTCCATGTCTCCTCTTTACTTGTTATCTCCGCTTTCAATTATTCAGCATTTTCTTCTGTTAAGACCTCCTCCTCCTCCTCCTCCTCCTCCTCCTCCTCCTCCTCCTCCTCCTCCTCCTCCTCCTCCTCCTGCGGTTTGTTACCTCTCATTGCTCCCTTGTCTGCCATCCCCTTAGACTCCTCTCTTTCTTTTGCATGAAATTCCAATATAATCCAGCTGTAGGGAGCCTGCATTCTTTCCTCCTATTCTTTGTTTAGCTGTCTGCCTGTATACAAGCCTTTAGGTAGGCCTGCTTACATTTTATGGCCAGAAAAAGGCACCCATTCCCCCCTGGATCCCTTTATTAGCATGTTCTCACACATACACAAGCACATTTTTGGTATACCTTGAAATGTTGCTATGGCTATGCACCAAGGGCTAGTGACCCTGTAAAATGTCGTATTTTTGAGTAGGACTCTCTTCTTTATTTTTCCACACTAGGCATTTGGCCAACCTTCACCACATATCCCAGCAGCAGGTACAATGAAGGGAAAAGACATGTCTGAGAAAATTAATTTTCCAGATTTCTAGAACCAGGGTTGGCCCTCCTCTGGATTGTGTGTGAAATATGATGACAGATTTGGAAGAGGTTTTCCTGGTTAACAGTGACTGACTAAAACTGCTTATTATTAAAAAGCACCCACCCTCATATACTCTGCTTTCAGTAATATGGCTTCCAAGGAGCAATGGCAAACTGAAGATGGATGCACATGGAAGAGGAACCACTGAATAGATTGGCTCCTTGGAATGCCTCTCTGAAGCAAGAAGGTTACCCAAGATCACCCACAAGGGTTCCATACATTAGCTCCTCATGAGGAGACTACAATACAGGGTTCTCCAATGGTTTTTAAAATTTTGAGAGCTGTGGGGAGGGAAGTCATCTTGCCTAAACTACAATTCAATAATTTCAAAAGAAGACTAGATTTGCACATCTCCTTTCTTAACCACTGTAGGAAATTCATTGTTAATGGATTTTTGAATATTAAGAACTTTCAGAAAGGCAAGATTTATTACACTGAGTGAGTTTCCTTCTTTGATTAAATAAACTTCATGTAAGTTTAAGGACTTCTAAAAAATATCGTAGAACAAACAGCAAGAAATATGATTAGAACACTGATTTTGGAAAGTTGCAATCTGAAATAAGATATATATATATATATATATATATATATATATATATATATATATATATATATATATATATATATATATAATTTCAAATTGTGACTGTTCAAAACCATTGGAGAACCCTATATATATATATATAAAGATTTTGAAACTTACTGAAAGAAAACTTACTATGGGAATGCATTGTTGATTAGATGGGATTTTTATGGTTGATTAGCAGGAACAAGAAAAACTAAAGCTATAATTAAAAGAGAAGACATCCAATAATACAGAACGTAACAATATTATTTGACTATGGAAGCATTCAAGGAAATTTGAAAAAATGCAGTCAGAAATTGTTCTTTTAAGTTTGTCTACTAATATAAAAATGTATTCAAAATAAATTATGGAAGATGATACTGATAAAACGGAGGCTGAGGCTGATTTGAATTTGGATCTGAAAATATTAAAAAGTTTGGGCTTTTTAAGGTTAAGGTTGAATGTTGCACTGGATTTACAGATAAATTGGCTGATGTTTTAATTAAAAGGGATATAGAAATAATAAATGTGAAGAGTGAATAGCATAGCTTTCTAATTTTAGATCTATAAAATACACCTGTGAAACTTGTAAAGGAACTTCTGAGAAGAGACAAAGACAAAATGATACAAAATCAACATGGGGGAAACTGTTTGAAGGGATTAAAGAGTTAAAATAAGCAGAATAATTACGAAGTGATGAAGTTATATGTGTGTGTGTGTGTGTACACATGTATGTATATGTGTATGTATGCATGTGTGTATGTGTGTATACACACACACACACACACACACATACATTCCTCCGTATTTTTCAGAGTATAAGACGTACTTCTCCCCCCCAAGAGATTGAAAATTTGGGTGCATTTTATACTCCAAATGTAGCTTTTTCAAAGCTTTTTTTCAGCCCTCACGAGGCATTAGTGAGTGAAGCGTCCCTCCACGCTTCGTCTGATTTTCTCATTCCTTCTCCGATGATCAGCTGTACTTTAGAAGCTGTTTTTTATTCCCAACTCAGTGAGCAAGCGTGCTCAAAACCAGAGAACTAATGTGCTGAAGCTGACCAGGCTAAGGATGCTAGCCAAATGAATACCTGGTAGGCAGAATTTTTTCTCCTATTTTCCTCCCCAAAAACTAAAGTGCATCTTACACTCCGAAAAATATGGTGTAAAAAAATTGGTCCCAAGTTTGATAATACAGTTCTGAATACAAAGAAATTATGCGATCACATAGGGATAGATACCTATTTTTTAATAGAAGATATGACAGGAATTGGATTTTTAGTCTTTACTGACCCAGACAGCAATATTGGAGATCTGATCCATTAGAAATTGTTGGTTTTGTCTGGCAATATATTGCCATTTATTGCAAAGCAGTAGTTCAGGCTACTTGAATAGTTCATTTTTAAGCATATCTAAAAACAGCAATATATGGTACTGAGCATAGGAGCTTACTATCTCACTTTTTAAAAACTTTATTGAAGTGTTGAACTTTGATCCCTGCATGCTGTCCACAAAGATCTCTTTCTCTGACTTCCTGGATTATTTTGCTTGACCATCTTGCTGCTTGACTATTTTATTATCTTTTACTATCTTACTATGACCATCTGATTGATTGGCCGGACTGGAGATCATGACAGTCATCGGAGGACTTTGGAGCCGGTTCCTAATATTATTCTATCCTGAGGGGGTGTTGCATTTTTAGGACAGTATGGCCGGACCTCTGTGAGAGAGTGGCCCTGCCTTGTTTCAACTTACTGGACCTTTGCAACGAACCACAGTGAGAGGGTGGTTTGACACCCCCCAGCAGGACTGGGCAGAACTTAACAACTGTATCGCTACTGTGGGAGGGTAGCGAGGACCCTCCTGATAGACTTGTTCGCTCCTGGATATTGTTTTACCACTGCGGAAGCCATGTTTTATCGTCCTCTATGTTTTTTATATATTGTTCCGGATGTATTCAAGGGCCACGCTTCTTGCCCTGCGAGATTCCCCCCTCTCGCAGGCCTGGCCCTCCACACTATCGAGGGCCTACCTTAATGACGGGTCTTGGGACCCCGAGAGGTGGCATGTGGCAAAAAGGGGGTTGAGAGGGTTTTTAAATTCGTTTTTAAGAATTTTAAGGGGCTCCGGGGTGGGGGTGGGAGAGGGTTTGGGGGGGAATCCAAATGGGAAAAGGACAGGCTTGGTATTGGGTGTTATGGAGGGTGTAGACGCTGGAGGTAAGAGGGCTCCCAGAGAGCCCCCTGTCAAGGGTTGGGCTATAGAAACATTGTGTGGGAGGGGCAGATATGGCGTGAGCAGGGGACCGTATCATGTGATGGGGGCACGCGCTCGCTGTCTTCGAGCGATTGCATGCCCCGGTCCCCGGAGCTATTCCCGTTCCCCAGGTTGTTCGGAGTCTCAGGACCCGAGGCTCCGGTTGCTGTTATGCAATGCCAGGTCCATTGTAAATAAGGCCCCCCTCATTTGTGACCTCCTTCAAGAGGGGGGTGCGGACCTGGCCGGTATTACTGAGACCTGGTTGGGCCACGAGGGTGGAGTTCCCCTCGTGGAGATGTGCCCGCCAGGTTTCCTTGCATTTCACCAGCCGAGAGCTCAGGGTAGGGGTGGGGGAGTAGCGGTCATTATTAAGGAAAGTCTGGATCCGAGGGAGGCCACTGTTCCTCAGATAGCCGGGTGTGAGTCCATCTTTGTGAGGTGGGGTCCTGGTGGGCAGATGGGTCTGTTAGTCGCGTACCTGGCTCCCTGCCGTGTGGCAACGACCCTGCCCGAGCTTCTCAATGTCATAGCCGATGTGGTGATTGGCACCCCCAGACTTATGGTCATGGGGGATTTCAATCTGCCATCCATCGGCGAGACATCTGAGATAGCTCGGGAGTTCATGGCTTCCATGACGGCCATGGACCTGACCCAGGTAATTCAGGGCCCAACTCACATTGGTGGACACACCCTGGACTTAGTTTTTGTCTCTGGGCAGTGGTTGAGTGGTCTTGATATTGGGGATATAGGTTTGGAACCCTTGTCATGGACTGACCACTCGCTCCTGCGGCTCGACTTTCTGACCGCTGCACCTCACCGCAGGGAGGCGGAACCGACCAGGTGGTTCCGCCCCAGGCGACTGATGGATCCCGATAGGTTCCAGACGGAGCTTGGGCCATTTCCTGAGACACTGACACACGACTCGGCCGAGGACCTGGTGGCTGCCTGGAATAGGGCGGCCGGTGGGGCCTTGAACCGTGTCGTGCCTTTGCGGCCTCTGACCCGGTGCCGAACCCACTTAGCTCCTTGGTTCACCGAGGAGCTGAGGGAGATGAAACGCCGGAAAAGACGCCTAGAGAGTGGTTGGAGGGCCAGCCGCTCCGAATCTGACTTGACACTAGTAAGAGCTCATATTAAGACTTACATAGTGGCGATAAAAGCGGCCAAGTCTAATTACTTTGCCGCCCTTATCGCGTCATCAGATAATCGCCCAGCTGCCCTGTTTAGGGTGACCCGCTCCCTCCCCCATTCGGGAGCGCGGGAGGATCCCTTACAGGGACGTGCTGAGGATTTTGTTCAATATCTGGATGACAAAATAACTCAGATTCAGGACGACCTGGCCGCTGACTGGGTTGGTTCAGGCGGGGTGACTGAGCCAGGTCTTGAGAGTGTTATCTGGGCTGAGTTCGACCCTGTGGCTCCCGAGGACATGGACAGGATTCTGGGAAGACTGAACACAACCACATGTTTACTGGACCCGTGTCCCTCCTGGTTGGTGCTGGCCTCCTGGGAGGTTACACGAGGCTGGCTCCAGGAGATTATAAACGCTTCTTTGAGTGAGGGTGTCCTTCCGCCTGCCTTGAAGGAGGCGGTGGTGAGGCCCCTCCTCAAGAAGCTCTCCCTGGACCCAGCTGTTTTAGCTAACTACCGTCCTGTCTCCAACCTTCCCTTCTTGGCGAAGGTTGTTGAGAGTGTGGTTGCGTGGCAGCTCCCCCGATACCTGGATGAAGCTGTCTATTTAGACCCACTCCAGTCCGGCTTCAGGTCTCGGTACAGCACCGAAACGGCATTGGTCGCGTTGGTGGATGATCTCTGGAGGGCCCGGGGTAGGGGGTATTCCTCTATCCTGGTGCTGTTAGACCTCTCAGCGGCTTTTGATACCATCGACCATGGTATCATATTGCGCCGGTTGGAGGGACTGGGGGTGGGGGGCACCGTTTTACGGTGGTTCTCCTCCTATCTCTCCGACCGGTCGCAATCTGTGTTGACAGGGGGGCAGCGGTCGACTCCGAGGCGCCTGGCATGTGGGGTGCCACAAGGGTCGGTCCTCTCGCCCCTCCTGTTCAACATTTATGTAAAGCCGCTGGGTGAGATCATCCGTGGTTTTGGGGTGGAGTTCCATCAGTACGCTGATGATACCCAGCTGTACATCTCCACCCCAGACCACCCCAACGATGCCGTGGAAGTGATGTCCCAGTGCCTTGAAGCTGTGCAGGTCTGGATGGGGAGAAACAGGCTTCGACTCAACCCCTCCAAGACCGAGTGGCTGTGGTTGCCGGCGTCCCGATATAGCCAGCTGACTCCATCGCTGGTTATTGGGGGCGAATCATTGGCCCCTACGGAAAGGGTTCGCAACTTGGGCGTCCTCCTGGACTCGCGGCTGTCTTTAGAGGATCACATGACAGCCATGGCCAGGGGGGCTTTTTATCAGGTCCGCCTGATTCGCCAGCTGCGGCCCTTTCTAGATCGGGACTCCCTACGCATGGTCACTCATGCTCTTGTCACTTCCCGTCTGGACTACTGTAATGCTCTCTACATGGGGCTCCCCTTGGGGTGCACCCGGAGGCTCCAACTGGTGCAGAATGCGGCCGCGCGGGGGATTATGGGAGCGACGGGACGCTCCCACGTGACACCTCTCCTGCGCGAGCTGCATTGGCTGCCGGTGGACTTTCGGGTGCGTTTCAAGGTGTTGGTAATCACCTTTAAAGCGCTCCATGGCTTAGGGCCAGGGTACTTACGGGACCGCCTTCTGCCACCAATCGCCTCCCACCGGCCGGTTCGCTCCCACAGAGAGGGCCTCCTCAGGGTGCCGTCAGCCAAACAATGCCGGCTGGCGACCCCCAGGGGGAAAGCCTTCTCTGTGGCAGCACCCACCCTTTGGAATGATCTGCCTCCAGAGTTAAGAACAATCTCTGACCTCCCAACCTTTCGGCGGGCTTTAAAAACCCATCTCTTTCAGCTCGCCGGCCTAGCCTGATTCCTATAATATTTTATTATTTTAGTGTTGTATTTTGAATATGTAGTTAGTTTTTAATTCTATGGCCACTCATATTACTATTTTATAGAATTTTAATCTTTGTATGTTTTGTTTTTTAATTGGCTGTACACCGCCCTGAGTCCGCAAGGAGAAGGGCGGTATATAAATTCAAATAAAGATAAAGGTAAAGAAAGATTTTGTTATCTAGCCTTTGATAGTGCCAATTGTCAGTGGTGAAGAAACTGGAGTAATCGCTTCCCAAAAGCTGATAGGCAAAATTTCCTGGCGAGTATGATTAGTGCTGGAGAAGCATAGAAAAAACACATCTATTTCTTCCTTGGGCTTTCCACTCACAGGTCAATGGTACCTTAATATTTGTACACCAATTGCTACCTTTGGTGAAGCTATCATTGAACATACAACCTAAGTTTTCTGTGTAAAAATTCAATTAAGGAGCTGTGTGTGTATATACAGCTCTCAGTCTTGCTAAGAGTCTCTGGCTTTCCTTTACAGATCGTCTTCAGTGGATCCAGGTGTCGGATGCAAATATTTTTCTAGTTCCAACCATCAACATTACGGAGGTGTGTATGCAATCCATTATGTAAATCTTAGGAAATTTGCTGTTTCCCATTTTAGGAAAGAATGTATAGCCTTTTAAACTCAGTGGAAGATATTTGAAAGCAAAATATATTTTTGGAGACAAGTTTTAACACAAGGTGTCAAAATCAAGGCACAAGGGCCAGATCTGACCTGCGGGGTACTTAGATCTGGCACGCGGGACCCGCCTGGAAATAGCAAAGGACCGACCCGTGGCATCTCTGCTAATGAAAATGGGGCATGGGGGATCGCAGGCTTCCCTGTGTGGCCCATTTTTGGCCTGGATGGCCTCCTGCAGCACTCTGCCAGCCAAAATGGGCCACAATGGGGCTGCCCATATACCCCCATGCCTCATTTTGGCCAGCAGGGTGCTGCAGGAGGACATTTGTTCATCCAATCTCCTCCCCGCCTCCCCGGCTGGCCCACAGAGGATAACTACAATGCTGATCCGGTCCTCCAAGAAATCCAGTTTGACACCCTGTTCTAACATGTTCTAAATAACATGGCATGCTCTGGGAAATATTAAAACTGATTTAGGAGTTCTTTTGTGAGAAAGAGAATCTTCTACTGATGTTAAATGATATAATAGAGAATGTTTTGAAGCACACCAAAGAAAAGGATAATTTAATTAGATATGCTTCTTCTAAGGTCATATATTTGGAAGCAGTAAAATATTTGCTGTGGAAATAGATTAATTACAATAAATAAAAGCTATCATAATGAAGGCTTCTATGGGTCATTACTTCCATGGCTGAAATATGTTTCTATGTTCAGGATTTAAACATTGTAGATAGTCAGAATAAACTCTGGGGAGCTGAATTAATGAAACTAATTGGATACATAGCAGCTTGCAGACACGCTAGTGTAATACCCAACCCCCACCACCATTTAAATTAATAGAGGAAAATTAAAAGAGAAAAGATATATAATTTAGTAAATCATGTGAATCTTGAATCTTTTCATACTAATTTTTTTTTAAGAATTTGTAGTATGATCTAATTAGTATTTTGAATTCATTAGAATCCTTCACGTACAGTTTTTGACTGATTCCATTTGTGATCATGGAAAGAATGTAACTATATTTAGATTTATATTTAGATGGAAAGAAAGAATAATTTTGGACTGCAACATTTAAAACTGAAAAGCGAACTGAAGAAATGATAGATGGGCAGTTAATTGTTAGAAGAAGGAGAAAGACTGCAGAATAAAACAAAAAGTTATACTTTTAATTTGCTCCTTAAAAAAATAGCACATATTGGTTCTTAAATAAATATTTTGAAACTTCAAATGATGCATTTGGAAAATTCTTCATCTAGTCATTTGAAAACATATTTAAATTTATAAAGATATTCTTCCTTACATATGGACAAGCAATACAGAACTACCATTTAGCCAATACTCATTCCAGTGTGACTCCTTCTACTTCTCCTTAGTGTAGAAGGTAATACAGGTTTTTCAAGCCACTTGGACCATGCATTCTCTTTTTTCTGTCTTAAAAAAAGACACAACAATAGATAGAGAGCTTTCCTTGGATTAATTGATCCTTTCCTCTCTTTTTTCTATCATTTTCTTAGTCTCTCAACTAAATTAATTTTCTAGTATTACATCAAAAGTTTTTATAGTCCAGTGGAGGTTAACAACTTAGTAAATGTAGCATTGATTGGGGCTTCAGGAAGGAATTTTTAAAGGTGGAATTCACTTACAATTATTCATTATTAGGAATCATTTAACTGTTATGACATTCAATAATAAAAATATAGATTTGGAAGAAATATCATTAGAGTGCCTAATCATTAAACTTGTTTTCACCCATCTAATTTCTTCCAGTATTAGCTGTTCCAACTTGTCTTCCCCCCAAAATCAACCAGTATTCCATACGCATAATCCATGTGTATTTGAATATTATTTATTCTAAGCAATTCTTCTTCAAGTACACAGTTCACTATGGTGATTGATTGATGTAAAAAGACAGATAGATCAATAGATGGAATTGATAAATTATAAATAAATATGCATGCATATTACCAAAACTCTATAGCTTTTATTTCATGTCTGTTGTTTTATTACAGATAATCTGATTTAACTGATTTTGGCAGGCTCTATAGCAGCGTGTGGTGCTACAGGCTAAAAAACAAACAAACTCTATTACTACATGTGCCCTTAGGTCATAAAAGGGAGTTAATCAGAGTCCCAAAGCAAACCTTTTTTTTATTGTTTTACTTAGCTCAAACTGATCCCTAGATTTATTTATTTATTTATTTATTTGTTTAGATTTGTATACCGCCCTTCTCCTTGCGGACTCAGGGCGGTGGACAGCCAAATAAAAAACAGTACACAAAAGTTAAAATTTCTTTAAAAACATATAACTTTGGCTAGAATTAAGACCAATTAAATAATTAAAATACCCAACACTATAATACAAATCTTAAAAAATTCAGTGGGGTCAGGCTAGACCAGCAAGCTGAAAGAGATGGGTTTTTAGGGCCCGACGAAAAGTCCGGAGGTCAGCAATTGTTCTCAGTTCTGGAGGAAGATCGTTCCAGAGGGTAGGGGCTGCCCCAGAGAAAGCCCTCCCCCTGGGGGTCGCCAGCCGACATTGTCTGGCTGACGGCACCCTGAGGAGACCCTCTCTGTGGGAGCGCACCGGCCGGTGGGAGGCTATTGGCGGCAGAAGGTGGTCCCGTAAGTACCCTGGTCCTAAGCCATGGAGCGCTTTAAAGGTGGTCACCAACACCTTGAAACGCACCCGGAAGTCCACCGGTAGCCAATGGAGCTCGCGCAGGAGAGGTGTCACATGGGAGCGTCCCGTCGCTCCCATAATCCCCCGCACGGCCGCATTCTGCACTAGTTGGAGCCTCCGGGTGCATCACAAGGGGAGCCCCATGTAGAGAGCATTGCAGTAGTCCAGGCGAGAGGTGATGAGTGCCTGAGTGACTGTGCGTAGGGAGTCCCGATCTAGAAAGGGCCGCAACTGGTGTATCAGGCGAACCTGATAAAAAGCTCCCCTGGCCACAGCTGTCGTGTGATCCTCCAAAGACAGCCGTGGGTCCAGGAGGACGCCCAAGTTGCGCACCCTTTCCGTGGGGGCCAATGATTCGCCCCCAATAACCAGCGATGGTGTCAGCTGGCTTTATCGGGACGCCGGCAGCCACAGCCACTCGGTCTTGGAGGGGTTAAGTCGAAGCCTGTTTCTCCCCATCCAGGCCCGCACGGCTTCAAGGCACTGGGACATCACTTCCACGGCATCGTTGGGGTGGTCTGGGGTGGAAATGTACAGCTGCGTATCATCAGCGTACTGATGGAACTCCACCCCAAAACCACGGATGATCTCACCCAGCGGCTTTACATAAATGTTGAACAGGAGGGGCGAGAGGACCGATCCCTGCAGCACCCCACACACTAGGCGCCTCGGGTTCGACCGCTGCCCCCCTGTCAACACAGATTGCGACCGGTCGGAGAGGTAGGAGGAGAACCACCGTAAAACGGTGCCTCCCACCCCCAGTCCCTCCAACCGGCGCAACATGATACCATGGTCAATGGTATCAAAAGCCGCTGAGAGGTCTAATAACACCAGGATAGAGGAATATCCCCTACCCCGGGCCCGCCAGAGATCATCCACCAACGCGACCAATGCCGTTTCGGTGCTGTATCCAGACCTGAAGCCGGACTGGAGCGGGTCTAAATAGACAGCTTCATCCAAGTACCGAGGGAGCTGCCATGCAACCACACTCTCAACAACCTTCGCTAAAAAGGGAAGGTTGGAGACCGGACGGTAATTAGCCAAAATAGCCGGGTCCAGGGAGGGCTTCTTGAGGAGGGGCCTCACCACCGCCTCCTTCAAGGTGGCCGGTAGGGCACCCTCACTCAAAGAAGCATTTATAATCTCCTGGAGCCAGCCTCGTGTAACCTCCCGGGAGGCCAGCACCAACCAGGAGGGACACGGGTCCAATAAACATGTGGTTGCATTCAGTCTACCGAAGGTCCTGTCCATGTCCTCGGGAGCCACAGGATCGAACTCAGCCCAGATAACACTCTCAAGACCTGCCTCAGTCACCTCGCCCGAACTAACCCAGTCGGCGGCCAAGTCATCCCGAATCTGAGTTATTTTGTCATCCAGATATTGAACAAAATCCTCAGCACGACCCTGCAAGGGATCCTCCCGTGCTCCCGGATGAAAGAGGGAGCGGGCGGCTGGGCGATTATCTGATGACGCGATAAGGGCGGCAAAATAATTAGACTTGGCCGCTTTTATCGCCACTAAGTAAGTCTTAATGTGAGCTCTTACTAGTGTCAAGTCAGATTCAGAGCGACTGGCCCTCCAACCGCTCTCTAGGCGTCTTCTCCGGCGTTTCATCTCCCTCAGCTCCTCGGTAAACCAAGGAGATAAGTGAGTTCGACGCCGGGTCAGAGGCCGCGAAGGCACGACGTGGTCCAAGGCCCCACCGGCTGCCCTATTCCAGGCAGCCACCAGATCCTCAGCCGAGTCGTGTGTCAGTGTCTCAGGAAATGGCCCAAGCTCCGTCTGGAACCTATCAGGATCCATCAGGCGCCTGGGGCGGAACCACCTGGTCGGTTCTGCTTCCCTGCGGTGAGGTGCAGGGGTCCGAAAGTCGAGTCGAAGGAGCGAGTGGTCAGTCCATGACAAGGGCTCCACAACTATATCCCCAATATCTAGACCACTCAACCACTGACCAGAGACAAAAACTAGATCCAGGGTGTGTCCACCAACGTGGGTCGGGCCTTGAATTACCTGGGTCAGGTCCATGGCCGTCATGGAAGCCATGAACTCCCGGGCTAACTCAGATGTTTCACCGATAGATGGCAGGTTGAAATCCCCCATGACCATAAGCCTAGGGGTATCAACCGCCACCTCGGCTACAACATTGAGAAGCTCGGATAGGGTCATTGCCATGTGGCAGGGAGCCAGGTACGTGACTAACAGACCCATCTGCCCACCACGACACGAAGATGGACTCACACCCGGCTATCTGAGGTACAGTGGTCTCCCTCGGACTCAGACCTTCTTTAATAATGACCGCTACTCCCCCACCCCTCCCCTGAGCTCTCGGCTGGTGGAATGCAAGGAAACCTGGTGGGCACATCTCCATGAGGGGAACCCCCCCCTCGTGGCCCAACCAGGTCTCAGTAATGCCGGCCAGGTCCGCACCCCCCTCTTGAAGAAGATCACATATGAGGGGGGCCTTATTGATAACGGACCTCGCGTTGCATAGCAACAGCCGGAGCTTCGGGTCCTGAGACTCTAAACAACCCGGGGAACGGGAATGGCTCGGGGGACCGGGGCACGCAATTGCTCGAAGACAGCGAGTGCGAGCCCCCACCACATGATATGGTCCCCTACCCACGCCATATCTGCCCCTCCCACACAGTATCTTAATCGCACAGCCCTCGACAGAGGGCTTAATAGAAGCCCTCTTACCTCCAGAATCTTGACCCCCCGCGGCCCCATAAACAGCTGGGCCTAACCTTCCCCCCTGTGAGTTCTCCCCCAAACCCACTCCCACCCCCACCCCTGAACCCCTTAAAAATTTGGTGAAACACAAGCTTAAAAAACCCCTCAATCCCCATTTTTTGGCATGCCACCTCTCGGGGTCCCAAAACCCGTCATTAAGATGGGCCCTCGATAATGTGGAGGGCCAAACCTGCGAGAGGGGGATTCTCGCAAGGCAAGAAGGCTGGACCTCGAAAACATCCGAACCCAGAACGGAGATGGACAGAAGAAAAAGTATGGCTAGAGTCTGTGCTGGTACACAAAAAATATCGAAGAACAGACAGGGGAAGTCACCGCTACCCTCTCACGGTAGCGGGAGGAGTCTATAAGTTCAAGGTCACTGCGGGGATACCCGGACCACCCTCTCACAGAGGTCCGCCATACAGTCAGGAAGTTGGAAAGTCCAGGCCACTCTCTCACAGGGGCCTGGCATATTAGTCCTGCGAAATAGGACTCCCCATCAGGAATGAACGAAGATGGAACCGGCTCCATCAATCCTCCCGTAGGCTGACCTGTTCTACGATAACGCCAGCGTGCGAGATGGTACTGGGGTCGAGTTCCAAGCTACTCCAGGAAGAAGGCGGATCGATGGTACTACAGGCGAGAGGGCCAGATAGTCCCCAGCGAGGGGGCCAGAAATTCCCCAATGGGAGGGCCAGATATTCCACGGGCCAGGTGGAGGGGGGGGAGGTTGCCACTAATCTGCGATCCCCAGCGAGAGGGCCAGATATTTCCCAGCGAGAGGGCCAGATCTTCCGCGGGCCAAAAGGGGGGGAAGGGTTGCCAATGGTCTGCGATCACCCCCCCAGACTCCGCTGGCCGCCTCCCGCTGCTCTTGTCACTTGCCGCCACTTGCCGCCTCTCCAAACCACTCCGGTGGCGTCTCTCTCCTCTCTCCTCACACACGAGCGGCAGCAGCTCCCAAAGGCCAATCACAGATGGAGAACGCTGGTAGGCACCAGCCCCCCCGCAAGAGGGGCCGATATTCCGCGAGCCGGATGGGGGGGGTTGCCGATGGTCTGCAATCACCCCCCCAGACTCGCTGGCCACCTCTCGCTGCTCTCGCCGCTCTCGCCGCTTGCCGCCACTTATCGCCATTCCAAACCGCTCTGGTGGCGTCCGGCGGCGTCTCTCTCCTCTCTCCTCACACACACCGGCGGCAACAGCTCCGCAACTCCCCGAAGGCCGGCAACAGATGGAGAACGCTGGTGGGCACTCAAACCCACCAGCGTAACGGCCACAAACTCAGCAAGCCGGACAGGGGGTTGCCGATAGTCTGCAACCCCCCCAGACCCCTTAAAATCGCCCGCCGATGCCCATCTCCTCACGGTGTTTCAGAGGTAGCCGCCATCTTGAGCATGCGCAGATAATATAATAATTTGTTGCTTTTATGTAATTTGAATAGATTATGATGTAAAATTTGACTGCTAGCTAGCTAATAAGACACAGTAGGTATAATAGAATAAGTACAACAGAACTGATAATGCTGATTACATCAATACTAATCATAAATCTGACATGTGTCAAAAGCGGTATTTAACTGCACTGTTTTATACATTCTTACTTTTTATCTCGACTTTGATCAAATTCTCCTGAAGTAATAATGCATAAAGAAACACTATAAATTAGACAAATAGTTAAAACAGTCCAACTAAGTCATAAAATAACTAGTAAAAGAGCAGTCCTGTGGACATCAGTATGATGTCCAAATTATGTATGCAGCAGTGCTGCTATGGCCATAGGCTATTGATGCCTTCCCAATGTTTTTGACCTAACTTCCATCAATCCCAGGTAGCAACAATGGAAAAAATATTATGAGTTGCAATCTAAAATCCTTGGAGTCACCAGCTTGTACACTTCTGCATGAATGAATCCAGGCTCCTCAAGGAATGAAAATGAAATGAAATATTTATACCTTTCTAGTAGACATTTGGAGGAAGTAAAAACGTTGGTTAAAATGTCTCCAAATAATATTTTTCCTTCTATATAATTCACTACAATTTCAGATCAAGAAAGTCCAAGTTATTTTCTTAATTGTTGCTCTAATATGATTAATTTCTTGAGGACTTATAATCTGTTTGTTAACAGAGGGCCTCCCAACCTTTTGGGCTCCAGGGACTGGTTCCGTGGAGGGTGGTTTTGCTGTGGATTGGGGATTATGCATGGTTTCACGTGTTGCTTTGATCCTGCACATGTGAGAATGGGACTTTTCTCACTTGCCCGGCCCAGTTGCTGGCAGGCTGCAGACCAGTGCCAGTCCACAGACTGGAGGTTGGGGAGTCCTGTATTAACATACAGTATTTACATATGCTGCTATGGGTCAAATCCACACTTAAGGCTACTGAAATGAACTTACTTCAGATTGTCACAGCAAGATCAAATCAGATTATTTCAATGAGTTGAAGTAAAGTTAAATCCAGATTCAGTATGTTTAACTGTGCTAGCAAATGTTTAATTCACTTTGAAAATAGCAAAAATATGCCAATCCATAACATTTGCTAGAGCACATATCATTGCTGTGTTGTTTAGACTGCATTATAGCATTATTTCTTGGGATGTCACTCCTTTAGCTGTGACATTTGAAAAACATTGATCTCCAATAGTCTTCCCCAGTTCAAGATACATTATCATGTTATATTACTCCATTATGATAATGACAAATCCTTTACAAAAGAGAAATGCTGATTACTTTTGACATTAGTATAACAGAAGTAAATCGTTTGGATTTCACAACACCCATTTTTAAAAAATAAATAAATGGGGGCAAAATGTTATTGGAGGCTGAGGGAGATTGTTATGTATTTATGTATATTGATTAAGCCATTGCTAGGAACTTGTGTGAAATGGCAGTGTGTTCTTGTTTAGCAAAACCAGAGTTCTTCAGATTAACATATAAAATAATAGTTGCTCCTGGAAACCTGGATAAAAATAGCCCCATTACTGCCCTTTTACCTTTAGAAGTTGGAAGTTCTGAGCTCTCAGGCCATCTTCTTATAAGCTGATAGTGGACAAGCTTATTCAACTTTTTAAAAAGCATTTCAAATTTCAGAAAATGGACAATTGAATCCAATATTCAAGTTATTATTTGAAATATAAACATCATGTTTTGGTAAACGTGCACCTAGATGAAAGTATTCATTACCCCCCAAACAAAAAACTCCGATTTATAATGAAGGTGACCCTTCCATCTTCTCCAAACTGTAGGGTTCTGTTTATGTATAATGTTGTTGTTGTTGTTGTTAGCTGCAAAGTCGTGTCTGACCCATCACGACCCTATTGACTATGCTCCTCCAGGCCTTCCTGTCCTCTACCATCCCCTGGAGTCCATTTAAACTCATGCCTATTGCTTCAGTGACTCCATCCAGCCACCTCATTCTCTGCCGTCCCCTTCTTCTTTTGCCCTCAATCTTTCCCAGGATTAGGCTCTTCTCCAGTGAGTCTTTCCTTCTCATTAGATGGTCGAAGTTTACGTACAATAGGAAATGATAACTGGATAGATTAAGTAAAGGCATTTGGTCTACAGAACTCAGCATATATTCTTAGTCCATTTCATTGTTTTCATTACTGTACACTTTCTGCTAAGACTAAAGCCCTTCATCCCCTTCAATGACTGTCAAATAATATACAGATGATTAAGAGAAAAAGAGAAAGTGAAGCAACCATATGAGAGGAGTAAAGGACAGATAGCTACTGCCTTGCAAAATCTGCTGGGTTTACAAAGCTTGTATGGACATACTGGGCTAAACAATACCTAAGTAGAAAGGATTGACATTCGTGGACAGACATTATGTCATTATAAATTATGTCAGTCCTTTAAAGTTATGAGATTTTTAATCCTTCATTTAAGCTACTGATGATTAAAATATTCATGCTTATGTTTGCAATTTCTTTTTAAGATACAGAGGATCCTTTTGTTTTTCCCACTTTTATCCTACGCAAATTTTTCCGTTGACTAAAAATATACAAGATGAAGGAAGGAACTGTTTATATGCATATGCAAAAGAGTGGAGCTAATATACTCATCATAATTTAAAAACAGCTTGTTTTCCAATGTATGGAAATAAGTTCTCTAAAGCATCCTGCATTTATACATGATTTTCCCCCAGAAGCTAGTATTGTGTGTTTTTCATCTGCTCAGTGTAGCATTAAATAAATATATCTCTGCTGGATAGAGCTATACCACAAGAATTTTGGAAATAACTGTTCTTACAGATGTATGTGCATACACATCAGGGGTGAGTTCTACTTACCTTTACTACTGGTTTGCAATGGGATCGCGCGCACGTGCTCGCTTCGCTCACGCACGCGTCTTGTTTCTGCGCATGCACAGATTGCCGATGATGAACGGTGGTGGACGGGGGTCTTCCACTGGTTTTATTACTGGTTGTTGCGAACCGGTCCGAACCAGGGGCAACCCACCACTGATACACATGGATACGTACAGGATGTATATGTGTTCGAGAAAGACAGAAATAAAGAAAGAGAGAGAGAAAGAGAGAGGGAGGGAGAGAGAGAGAAGGAGAGAAAAAGAGAGAGAGGAACTTGCATTGCATTGCTGTGCAAGTCGAATTTTTCTTTCCCAAAATGCTGGATATTCAGAAATGGATATACTGGCAGTCTTCATTTAGCAATTGCTTTGTTTAGTGACCATTTGCAATTACAATAGTGATAAAAAAAGGAACTTTGCAATTATCTTTACAGGAAACTGAAGTACTCTCATAAACATAGCTGCAGTTTGACTTAGGAACTGCTTTGTTTAACAACCAAGTTGCTGGTCCCAATTTTGGTGACTAAATGCAGACTACTTGCATTGATGTAGCCTCTCACATCTTCTGAGAAATAAATTTCATTGGATAAATGTAGTGTGGCACTGTACCCTGAGACACTACACATCATGCTTCCTCCACATTTGCAATTTTGACTAAAACCTGCAGGCATTTCATCCTTGCATAGCTGATGCATTAGAGTTGAATTCCACTATTCTGTTTCAGCAAGTTCAGAACTGACAAGGTAATAGTACTGCTTTGACTCCAGGCAAAACTTTTTTCATTAGTAAAATCTTTACATTTAACTGGGTGGGGAGGGGGAGGTCTCTTATGTAAGTCAAGCTGTGAAATGTCGATCAACACTTTGCAATTATAAATGGATCAAATTCCTTCCTCTGCCTGATTCTCAAGGCACAATGAACTCTGGAACAGAACTCCATTGCTCACAGAGCTGATAGCAGAGATATTTGCTATGCAGGGAAGGAAAATGGTAATGACATATAACTCAAGTGGGTTTTTAACTTTTTCACCAGACCATTTGAATGGAAAATGTTGATATTTGAATTAAAATTCTGAGATCACAGTTCTACTGGGTGGAACACTGAAAGATGAACAGCCAATCAATGTTTTTTTTACTAGTCTGCTTTAGGAAAAGAGGTTTCAGAGACTTTTATTCTAATATCAAAAAGTAATCTAGTTCCGTTTCTTCATTCGGATTTCATCTGAATTTTCAGCCATAAACATTTGCACAGTGATATTTATATTCACAATTCATCTCAGTGGGATATTCCAAAACCGCACAGCTTATCATTTTGTACTGCTTTACTGCCTTAAAATGGGTATTTCAAGTTACTAAAGATTCTGTTCTGCAATGCCCTTAAAATAAGCTTCCTATACCTCATGAAAAATGAAAGGATTGTCATCAGGTTCTTGTAAACCAAAAGTGGAAGAATAACAACCATGTTTTCCTGAATTAAACAAAAAAACAAAATCTCAGATTGGACTCTTACCTCCTCCTCTGTATTCTTCAATTATCAACATCTATTTCTAAAAATGTAGGGCTTCCAGTTCATTTATAGAGATATATCCACTTCTAGACAAGGATGAATATATGTAGGAATATGAGCAATGGTAGATCCGAGGTGGCACAGTGGTTAGAGTGCTGTGCTGCAGCTACTTCAGATGACTGCTACTTCAGCAGATCAGCAGATCAAATCTCACCGGCTCAAGGTTGACTCAGCCTTTCATCCTTCTGAGGTGAGTAAAATGAGGACCCAGATTGTTGGGAGCAATATGCTATTTAGTATACTGTCGATTGTTGTAAGCTGCCCAGAGTCCTCAGAGAGTGGGCGGCATAGAAATATGATAAACAAACAAACAAACAAACAAACAAACAAACTTGTTCTAAGCAATTTCCTGTTGAGTTTTCCAATTTACCAATGAAGTTTACCAATTTACCAATGAAGGAACTTTTAGTACCTAAAAACAACACCGCTGAAGACTCAACTTGAGAAGCTTTCTAGGTAGCATGAAAAGCCTATTTCATTAGAGGATATTGTTCTGGCCCCGTGCCCAGAAAGAACCCCCCCCCCTCAGACACCCAGAGGCTAAGGAACTGGCAGGCAACCAAGGGAGATGATAACAAAATGACGGCAGCACTCCGCAGTTGCTTGCCAACGTGTTTATTACACAGTCCGTCACATACACACCACAGCTAAGACGCCGGGCCGATTCAACACCGGGATCCACGTATCTTTGTTTTTGTTCGTCACAAAGATATGTCTACGATCGCTTGCTTATATAGTCTAATAAGAGGCGTGATCCACCAGCTAATCACGACCACGCCTTTTCCTCTGCTGGGCTCTCCTGTCTCTCCGACGCTGGCGAGGGTCCAACCAAAACTCGCTGCCCTCGTCAATGTCCTCCTGTGGCTGCAGGGACGAGCTTGGCTCTGGGCCTATCTCCTGCCCTTCAGTGTCCTCCGGAGGCATTGCCAGAGAGGAGAGTCCTGGAGAAGGAGGCCTTGCCAACTCCTCTCCCTCACTCTCAGAGTCCTCCCCTGCTGATGACGCAGGCTCAGGCAACGGAGCCACAACAGATATGTTCCAAGAATAATAAGAATTATTCCTAGAGAATGTACATACATGTATGGATACACAAACAATAATATTGTACATTGAAGAAATATTAAACACCCTAGACCAGTCTTCTTAAAATTGCAATTAAAAGATAAAGATTCCCCTCACACATATGTGCTAGTTGTTCACGACTCTAGGAGGCAGTGCTCATCTCCATTTCAAAGCCGAATAGCCAGGGCTGTCCGAAGACGTCTCCATGGTCATGTGACTGGCATGACTAAATGCCAAAGGGGCATGGAACGCTGTTACCTTCTCACCAAAGTGGTCCCTGTTTTTCCTACTTGCATTTTTTATGTGCTTTCGAACTGTTAGGTTGGCAGAAGCTGGGACAAGTAACAGGAACTCACCTCATTATATAAACTGCTGAACTGCCAACCTTTTGATCAACAAGTTCAGCATCTCTTAGCCATTGAGTCACCGCATCCCTTAAATTGCAATTAGATGACCACTAATTTGGAGAGCTGAAGTTCAAATACATTGAAAAAGGAATGGTTTTTCACTTTGTGACCCATGGTCTATATATTCCTCAGTTGTCTGTTCGTGCATCAATATTGAAAGCAGGAAGTTATGTTATTTCAGTTATTCAGACCTTAGGCGGGTGGGGGGGAATCATTTTCATTTACCATAAATTCTCAAGATTTATGGTGCTACTGTGAATGACTGCATGAATTGATGAAGGATGATGCATTCACTTCCTCACTATGAAATCTCATTGATAAAAGGTTCTGGAAAGGAAATTCAAAGAATGGCAAAACTAACAATTCATACTAATGTTAAATATGACACTCCCAAAAGCAAACTACAAATATGGAATTAGGTTTATTTGCAGTAGAAAATTGGATCAGTTAGAATGTATGTCAATATTCTAATAGTAGATGAACATCTGGAGGGCTCATACAGCATTCAAAATAGAATAGAATAGAATAGAATTCTTTACTGGCCAAGTGTGATTGAACACACAAGGAATTTGTCTTTGGTGCATATGCTCTCAGTGTTCATAAAAAGACAAGATACATTCGTCAAGAATCATAAGGTACAACACTTAATGATAATCATAGGGTACAAATAAGCAATCAACTCATACTAGGGAACAGTCAATATAAATTGTAAAGATACAGGCAACAAACTTACAGTCATAAGTGGGAGGAGATAGGTGATAGGAACAATAAGAAGATTAATGGCAATAGTAATGCAGACTTAGTGAATAGTTTGACAGTGTTGAGGGAATTATTTATTAAGCAGAGTGATGGCGCTCAGGAAAAACTGTCTAGTTGTCTTGGTATGCAGTGCTCTATAGCATTGTTTTGAGGGTAGGAGTTGAAACAGTTTATATCCAGGATGCGAGGGGTCTGTAAATATTTTCACAGCCCTCTTTTTGACTCGTGCAGTATACAGGTCCTCAATGGAAGGTAGGTTGGTAGCAATTGTTTTTTCTGCAGTTCTAATTACCCTCTGAAGTCTGTGTCTGTCTTGCTGGGTTGCAGAACCAAACCAAATCAGTGTGCTTATCCTTCCTACTTTCTGTCTCCTCCTAGCTTCCACATATTCAGCTGGTAGAGACTCTGGAGGAGAGTTTGTATGATGCAAGTTAATTCATGTGAACTGAAAACCTTTTTTAAAGGGTCTCTTTGAAACAGAGAGCTATACATGAGTTTAAGGAAAAGAGAACATGCCTATCCTTCAGATCTGCAGCTGAAAGCATGGACGCCGAGGAAAGAAAAGAATGGGCTTTGTGTGTGGTCTTATTCTTTATTTGGTTTTAAGTCCTCTTTGCATTTAGCTGAATGCATGAACAGGTCTAGTGTACATTTTCATTTCAGAAAAACTACATAATTCAGAGACACCAGTTGTAGTAAGAACTGAGAGTCTGAGAAATGAAAACTTGCATAATTGATTACTCTTGCAGTGCTCCTTAGGTTGTTTTAATATTTGTTTTGAAATTTTATTTTATTGCTGAGTGCAGAAAAAAGGTCCATTGTTTGGGCCAAAAGATTGGAAACAAAGCGACAAAAGCATTTTTACAAGATTATTTTTTAATTTTACTCCACTTCAGTTTTAAAGTGAGGCGGGGAAGAGAAAAGAAAAACAGTAGGCAGATTATTGAGGGATGAAGAAGGCTAGGTCATTTGTTTATTTCACATGGAAACATTTGTCCTCTTACAGATAATGAAGAAAGAATAATTGCAAAACAGGCTACTAATGGATTTGCTGTGTCCAAAGGATAAGCTCCACTAAATGCACTGAGCATAAAAAGCAAATACATTCTCAGTTTAACTTCCAGCTAGTTAGTTAAACTACCCAAGTTCACGATAAATAAATAACTAGATAAATAAAATCTTGGGAAGACTAGTGGTCTTCATATCTCCAATGCTAAATGATAAAAAAGGAGGAACTGCCTGCTTTTCCTTAGATATAATCTGAACTCGGCAAAATGCAAAGCTAATTCTGATGAATCCTCCTGTCTCAAAGTCTTCCTTAAATTTGTCTCTGTGTGTGTGTGTTGCAGTTTGTAGCCAAAAAAGTCATGATGGCCATAGTTGTTTTATGGGTATTGCATGTGTCAAATACATAACAAACAGGTTGCCATTTTGAGGGGATTTTTTTATGTCAGAGAAGGCATATATCATCCCTCAGAAAAGGGGGAAAGGCATTCAGTTTAGATATTTTCATGTTTTTCTTTTAATTCTTCAAGTGCACGGACATGTGAGATTACTATCATTTTGCATGATGGAAGATTTCTCCTTTCCCCTTTAAATAAACCTAGGCCCATGATGGCAAACCTATGGCACGGGTGCCACAGGTGGCACGCAGAGCTATATTGGTGGGCACGTGAGTGTTGCCTAGCTCAGCTCCAGCGTGCATGCGCACACCAGCCAACTGATTTTCAGGCCTTCCGATCCCCCTGGAAATTGGGAAACTGGCTGTTTCCGGCCTCCAGAAGGCCTCCAGAGGGATGGGGAAGGCTGTTTTTGCCCACCCCAGGCTCCTAGAAAGCCTCTGGAGCCTGGGAAGGTGGAAAAATGGGCCTACCAAACCCACTGTGCCATCATGTGTCAAATGGCACTGTACCATCATGTGCCAAAAACAGGGGGTGTGTGGGGGGGTCATGTGTGCATGCATGGGAGGGTGGGGTGCATTGAATTATGGATGTGGGCACACACACACATGACCCTCCCCGCGACCCCTGCTTTAGGCACGCGATGGCAAAAAGGTTAGCCATCACTGATCTAGGCATTGCCCATTGCACATTATAAAAGACAATTTATATTGAAAATTATATATAATGCTTGACATTGTTTATACAATACTGTGATTGAGAGGCTACAGCATGAGTGTCAAACTCGATCACGTCACGTGATGTATCGTGACGTATCGCAACATTTTTTGCCTTTGTGGAGTCGGGGGTGGGCATGGCCTGCACATGACACATCCAGCAGGAAGGCCACCAATTTGATGGGCCTGGGCTAGAGAGACCTGTGCCTAAATCCAGAAATCTAATTTCTTAATATATTGAAACATGTATTTCTAACAATATAATTAACTATAATGTATTTATATGTATTTGCTGTATGTATTTATAATGTATTTATAATGTATTATGTGTATTTGTTGCGTTCATAACTAATTTATTTTGATTTTCTTCCAGACAATTAATTGTACAATCATTAAATTTTAAAGAGCCCAGTGTCATAAAGGGGAACAGAAACAGGGCATAACTACATGTTCCATTAATAGCTAAATAATTTTCATGAAAACAGAGAACTGCCTGTGTACACTTTTAAACAAAAAAGGCTATTCAGGAAGACATGATTTCAAAAGAAGAAGTGTTGACAATGAACAAGTTAAATGATAGTTCTCTCTAATAGATCACAAGCCTAGCTTTAATTGCTAACTTTAATTCTGGACAGATATCATTTGAAATTGATCAAGATCCAAATATCTGCAATTTTTCCTTTTTAAAAAATATGCCTCTGATTTAATGAATCCAAGTTAACAAAAATATAAAACAGATTTGCTATTATATATAAAAACAATGATAAGAGTAAATTATTATTTCATCCAATTTGCAGAGACAGTCAGAGACTCCTGGACTGATTTTTGTTTTTGCTTTGAAACCAAAAAACCTACCATCATTTCTTCACCCTTCTTCTCACCTGTCTTAGCTTGCTTAGTTTTCTAAACTGGTCCTTTTAACTCTTTCACCTTGCTCCCTCAAGCCAAAATCTGCTGGGTTTACTATCCAGCTGTTTCATATCATCTTACTGTATTCACATCCAAAGTAACTTCAATTACATAGAATTCCTTCATGGCAAATCTCAAGCAATGGATTGCTTCATGGCAGAAATATTACATTATGCATCGGTCACAGACTAACTTGCTCTCTACTGAGGCCATACATGGTTATCTAAAAGCAGTTATGAGAAGAATTAAGTCTCTGCATCAGCAGGAGTAGTTAGTACTTTTTTTATATAGTTAAAAGCTTAACAGTTTTTCTATAGCAGGATGTTTGCATTCCCTTGAAGGATGATTATGATAAGGTGTGAAATTCTCAGAAAGTATTTTCTTCTTTGGACTAATTTTTGTTAAAATAAAATTCTACCAGTCTTTCAGAAAGCAGCATCGGTAAGAAAGCCCTTCCTCTTTCTGCAATGATATTTTAACAAATCCCAATGTCGGTTGAAAATATTATTTGGCAGCAAAGAATAATCACAATTTTCACCCAGAGCTGCTGTTTTTGCATTCACACTGTCCTATTAACATTCTAGGAGGATATGATAGTCTGATTCTTTGTTTCAGTAGGTGCAGATCACTGGAGATACTGTTCCAGAAACTATTTGTACCTTTCATCCTATTGGCTACTAGCAATATTATGAGTAGAGAAAGCAAATAGAGATTCTTTTTTTTTTTTAATTCCTCTCTCTGTCTTTGCTTGCTTCCCAAACTAGAACGCCCTTAGGCCTTCTCTTTAGCTGACTTCAGATAGCTGAATCCATGTTCTGCTAAACTGATCCCTAGTCCTCTAATATGAGAATTCTTACCAGGCTCCGTCAAAATTTTTCTCTACAGGATCTATCATTTGCCATCCACCATTCCTATCTCATAATTAAGAAAATGACTTTTATGTCAAAGGCCTTATATCTCAGGGAGAATGCCTTGATGTCTATGACAACAAATCCAGGAAAGAGAATGTCAAGAGATTAAAACAGATGCTTTCACATAGCATATGCATCAAAAATGATTACAGTAATTGTTTCATAGGCTTTAAATGCATCAAGTAATTCTGCTTTGGATTTGGCATTTAATAGTCCATGTAGGGAATGTGCAGCTCTTGATGCATAGCTGATGTTATTAATTACATAGAGTGGTTCGCTTATTACATTTTTATCATGCTTTTCATCTTTGCATGATTTCCAAGCAGTTTGCATATTGTACATTAGGGCCTCATTGAGCAATATGTCATAGTTAAGGCTCCCTTTTCTTATGTGCCTGTAATAATTCCTGTGCATTTCCCATAGCTTTTTCCCTCCAAAACAGAAGCTGTAATAGTGTTTATCCAAGGGCTGGTCTTGGATATTAAAAAAAAGATTTTAAATATACTCATAAATATACAAAGATACACACACACACACACTGCAAATAGTAAACGTCTAGCTTTGATCTTTGTTATGCTACAAAGTGTTAACACAGAATCCATGCTGTTTATCTCCTTGGGCTATGTTCTGAACTGCATATCCAGCCCCATGATCTTCAGCAGAAATTGTGTGTAATATCCCAAAGGACATTCATAGAATTTGGGCCAAAGGGATTATTATATTCTGCAGATGATGCTGGTACTTCCCAGCCACCTGGCAAGATCAAAAGAAAGAGTGTGAGTAAGAAAGTTAACATTAAATTGCTATAAGTTGTTTTAGATACCAATCAGTTCAATTTGATTGGCAGGGCACAGTTGGATGAAAGTCAGACATTTTAGATGAATATACCAATTCAGACCTGCCAAATATATAGAATTATCTAGGAAATATACCGAGACCAAATCTGCACATCTCCTAATGGGAAAAGTAGCTGATAGCTAATGTCTCTATTAGGAAAAAATATACAGGTAGTCCCTGATTTATGACAGTTTGAAATTACAACAGACCCCTCCCAAAAGCTACTTATGACCGGGTTTCAAATTTATGCCTGCTGCAGAACCCATTGTCATTTACCCTTAAGAAAGACTGCAAGAACTATCTACCCAAGGGAATCAGGGCAGTTGCATTGTGCAAGAATTGGCTAGAGTTTGCAAGCCTCCAGCTTCCTTCCCACCCAGCGAACAAAAGATGATCAGGCCATCTGGAGTTTGCAAACTGCTGTTGTTCTGCAACAGGTGCTATTCCCATGATCCTATCTCTAGAAAGTCTTTTTTTTTTTCAGGAGGTTCTATTTGTTTGTGGAGTCTCTCTAAAAAGGGAGTACCCTACAGTTTCCAAGAATAACACCTCTTTTGGCACAGGCTAGCTCTATAAGAAAGCTGATTCTCTATTGGGTTGGGCATCTATCTCAGAAATTGCAACCTCCCCCCCAAAAAAAGGTGAATTGGGTGTTGCTAGACCCCAGAAGGAGAGATGCAGTGGCTCAGTGGTTAAGACGCTAAGCTTGTTGATCAGAAGGTTGGAAGTTCAGCAGTTCGAATCCCTAGCACCGCGAAACAGAGTGAGCTCCCATTACTTGTCCCAGCTTCTGCCAACCTAGCAGTTTGAAAGCACTAAAAAATGCAAGTAGATAAATAGGAACCATCTTTGGTGGGAAGGTAACAGAGTTCCGTGCGCCTTTGGCATTTAGTCATGGCAGCCACATGATCACGGACATGTCTTTGGACAGCGCTGGCTCTTTGGCTTAGAAACGGAAATGAGCATACCCCCTGATGCCGGAAACAAGTAGCAGGCATATGCAGGGGAACCTTTACCTTACCTAGACCCCAGAACAGACTGAGTCCTGCAATTTCCTGGAAGCGTGAAGCCGAGAACCCCAGCCTGAAGATGACGAATGAGACTTTGTCGAAATGTCGCCAAGACACATCCAATTCTACATATATATATATATATATATATATATATATATATATGTATGTATGTATGTATGTATGTATGTATATATATATATATATATATATATATATATATATATATATATATATATATATATATATATATATATATATATCCCCAGTATGGACGTATTAAAGTGTACAATATTTTCAGAGAAAATGCCTACTAAATGCCTACTTGAGTGGACTAAAGACAAATTGCAGATTAAAAAAACGCATAGCAGGAAATAAATGGAATAAAAATATGGTTATAACTGGAAAGGTATGACCATCAAATAGGCCAGACAGTGACAGATTTACCACTGTCTATTAACTATTGACTGCTATTGCATGGAACTTTTCCAGCTTTCAATCTGAACACAAACAGGTCATTCAAGACTTTGCCTTTAGATGAGAAGGAGAAATGGAGATGCAGTGATGGATAAAAATATGGCTTAGTTTTGTCATATCATTCTGTCTATAGATCATCAAGGGGTAAGTGTTAGTTAGCTTTGCAATCATGCATGAACTTGAATCAGTTTCCTTCACTGAGGTCAATGGAATTGAATCAATTTATACACAAGCACTTTTATTTTACAAAATAATGGATTGGGCTTTTAGCTAAAAAAACCCCATTGATCTTTCTTGTCTTTTTCTTTTCTATGTGTTTAAGGTTTTTTTTTTTTTGGTTTTTTTTTTGGTTTGGTCATGGCCAAACACTCACTGGGCTAATTTTGATTGCTATTGATAGTAGCAGAAATATGATAAAGGGGAAAAAAAGCAAAAATAAGTATGTTAAGACTGAAATTCAAGAAGAGAACCAGCTGGAAATGTCAAATATGTTTTTAATTCAGTGTAAAAACAATAAGACAGTAAAAACATCCCCCAACAAGCAAAATCTGCTCTATCTTCTTTTCTTCTTAGAATGTTTCATTAGCATTAATAAAAGAAAAATAAAGTTGATTCTGAGAGGCCTAAAGGAAACAATTATGTTCTGGTATAATTTTTATAAATTATTTAGGCACATAATTTTAGGAAGAGTGAACCATCAGAGAAGGATATATGCATTTCCTTACATCAGAGAATATTATTTGGACAGCCAAGGTTAACTTAAAGTACTAAAGTGATAGCTCTATCATGATTTAGGGAAACCTAGGATGAAACCTAGGGACGCTGTGGCTCAGTGGCTAAGACACTGAGCTTGTCGATCGAAAGTTCAGCAGTTCAGCGGTTTGAATCCCTAGTGTCGCGTAACAGAGTGAGCTCCCGTTACTTGTCCCAGCTTCTGCCAACCTTGATCTGTCCTCCCCCTTCAGAGACCCACAAAAACACAGCCAGCCGAGGGTTAAGAATCACTTGGCACACTCCACAGTTCTTATCTCAACCTTGGCAGCGATATGCACACTGTCTGCCAAGGACTTTATTAGGTTACACAAACAAGAAAATCACCTACGTAGCTTTGCCGTTCATCTAGCTTCCAAGACTACGAGGTTGCTATGTTTGTTTTGCTTTGTTCGTCACAAACTTCTTGACCCACCGTCCTGTCTTATATAGATGTGGTCCAGTGGGTGTGGTCCAGTGGTCCAGTGACTCATTGATCCTGTGACTCCAATCCAGTGACTCAGGTCTATTTCCTCATACGTCGCAGCTGCAGTAATCTTTTCTCTCTTTGGCGTGCGTCCAGGAATGACATCTCTCCCTCACTCTCATCTGAGACACCTGTTTCCCCACTACTTGGCTCTCTTTCAGCTGGCACCTGAGATGGTGCCAGAGGGGGGGGGGCTGGGAGATCTGGCTGGCTCCTCTTCCTCCTGCTCAGAGCTTCCTTCCTCCAATGGGATAGGCTCAGAGGACGGGGCCACAACACTATCCCCCACCGCAGGGCCCTTCCCCCGGGTCTGACGGTCGGGATGGGGTCGGGACGGGAACTGTTCGTGGAAAGCCCGCACCAGGTCAGGGTCCTGAATGGCAGGCGCGTCCACCCAGGTGAAATCCTCGGCCCCGTACCCTTTCCAAGCGATGAGATATTGGAAGCGCCCCTTCAGCCAACGGGAGTCCCGAATACTGTCCACCTCATACGTCGAGGCGTCGTCCTCGTCGGCTGCGGCTGGGGGGGCAGGCGGCAGCGGGCGGCGGAGAAGGCTAGTGGGAGTCTCAGGGACCAGGAAGGACCGATGAAAAACGGGGTGGAGCCGCATGGAGCGGGGTAGAGTCAACTGATAGGCCACCGGGTTGATGACTGCCTCGATGGGGAAGGGACCGATAAAGCGGTGGGCCAGTTTCCTCACCAGCTGGTCCGTGGGGAGGTGTTTCGTGGACAGCCACACCCGATCTCCAACTTCCAGCGGTGGCGTCGCCCGGCAGGCGCGATCGGCGAACCGTTTATAGTCCTCTTTTGCCTGGATCAGCTGCTGCCGCACCAGTTGTTGCACCGCCTGCAGCTCCGAGAGGAAGTCCCGGGTCTCAGGAACAGGGGAGTCCATGATGGTCAACGGAAAAAACCGTGGATGGTACCCGACGTTGGCATGGAACGGTGTCATCTGGGTGGAGGTATGTTGGGAGTTGTTAAAAGCGAACTCCGCCAGGGGAAGGTACTCGGCCCAGTTGTCCTGCTGCTGGTTGACAAAACAGCGGAGGTACTGCTCCAGTATGCCAATGACCTTCTCCGTGCCCCCGTCAGTCTCCGGATGGTGTGACGACGACAGGCACACCTGCACCTCCAGCGCAGCCATCAGGCTTTTCCAGAAGCGGGCCGTGAACTGGGCCCCGCGGTCCGAAACCACCCGGTCCGGCAGGCCGTGGAGGCGGAAGATGTGTTGCAGGAACAGGCGAGCCGTGGTACGAGCCGAGGGCAGGCCGCGGCACGGGATGAAATGTGCCATCTTCGTGAGCGCATCCACCACCACGAGGACGGTCATGAACGTAGCGGACAGGGGCAGGTCAGTCAGGAAGTCCATGGAGATGGCTCCCCACGGTCTCTCCGGTGTCGGCAGCGGCTGGAGGAGTCCAGAAGGGGGGCCGGACGCAGCTTTGGCCTGTCGGCATGGCACACAGGACGTCACGTAGGCGTGCACGTCGTGCCGTACCCGAGGCCACCAAAAAGTCCGCGTCACTAGGAAGTGCCCCGCCGCGGGGTTGTCATGGCACTGGTTCATGACGAGAGCTCGGAGCGGACTTGGGGGCACGTACAGGCGACCCCGGTGCCTGAGCAAGCCCACCTCCACGGTCCATGGGGACGCAGGGCCGACGTCCGCTCTCCGCTGCTGCGACCAGTCGTCCCGTCGCTGCGCTTCCAGCACCTGAGTCCGCAGGTCCACCGGTTCCTGGACCGCGGCCAAGGAGTCCGCTGGCAGCACCGTCCGGGGGGAAAGGGAGTCCTTGGGGCAAAAGTATTCCGGCTTACGGGATAGCGCGTCTGCCCTCTGGTTGAGGTGGCTCAGAATGTATGTGACGTGGAAGTTGAACCGGGCGAAAAACAACGACCACTGGATCTGCCGCTGGTTCAAATTCCTGGCCGTGGTGAGGTGCTCCAGGTTCCAATGGTCCGTCCGCACCTCCACCTGGTGTCGGGCCCCCTCGAGGTGATGTCGCCAAGCCTCGAACGCGGCCTTGATAGCCAGCAACTCCTTTTCCCAGATGGTGTAGTTGCGCTCGGAAGGAGTGAGTTTCCGGGAGTAGTAAGCGCAGGGAAAAAGAGTGCTGCCATCCACCGGAGCCTGTAGCAGCACCGCTCCAATCGCCACGTTGGACGCGTCTGTCTCAACCACGAACGGACGGTGTGGATCGGGGTGCCTCAGGACCGGCTCCGTGACAAAGGCCTGCTTGAGAACCTCGAAGGCCTGCTGCTGCGGGGGCCCCCACTGGAACGGAACCTTCTTCCGAAGGAGCTGGGTCAACGGCACGGTCAGGGTGGCAAAGCCCGGGATGAAGGTCCGGTAGTAGTTGGCGAATCCCAACAGACGCTGGACGTCCTTCACCCGACGCGGGGGTTCCCAACTGCACAAGGCCACCACCTTTTGTGGGTCCATCGCGATGCCGTCGGGGGTGATGATGTGCCCGAGGAACTCTATGGAAGTCTGGAAGAAGTAACATTTCTCCAACTTCGCATAGAGCTGGTGTTCCCGCAGGCGCTGCAGGACCTGGCAGACATGCTGGAGGTGACTTTCCGGGGTCCGGGAATAGATCAAAATATCATCCAGGTAGATCACCACGAACCGATCCAGCATGTCCCGGAACACGTCGTTCATCAAGTGCTGAAAGACCGCGGGGGCGTTGGTCAACCCGAACGGCATGACGGTATATTCAAAGTGTCCGTATCGGGTGCCAAATGCCGTCTTCCACTCGTCCCCCTCTCGCATCCGCACCAAGTTGTAGGCTCCCCGGAGGTCGAGCTTGGTGAAAATCGAGGCCTCCCGCAACCTCTCCATCAGCTCCGGGATCAGTGGCAGGGGATAGCGATTCCGTACCGTGATGGCATTCAAGCGCTGGTAGTCGCAACACAGGCGCAAGTCCCCCGTCTTCTTTTTCACGAAGAGGACTGGGGCCGAGAGTGGGGAGGTTGAAGGCCGGATGAACCCATGGGCCAGGTTCTTGTCCAGAAAGTCCCGTAAGGCGGCCAGCTCTGGCTCCGACATGGAGTACAGGCGTCCCGAGGGCAGGGGCGCATTGGGCATCAAGTCCACCGCGCAGTCGTAGGGTCGGTGCGGGGGCAAGCGATCCGCCTCCTTCTCGCTGAACATGTCGGCGAAGGATGTCAGCTCCGGAGGCAAGGAGACGTTCGGGGCAGAGACGTCCTGGCCGGCACAGGTGTGGCGAAGGTGGTCAACACACTGCAGGCTTGGGAACGAGATGGCATTTCTCGACCAAGCCACCTGAGGGTCGTGCACCCGAAGCCAGGACATCCCCAGGACCAAGGGGAAGTGCAGGTCCGCCGTCACATAAAACTGGATCGCCTCCTCATGGTTCCCAATGGCAAGGCGCAAGGGCTGAGTAGCAAAGTTGATGGGCCCTGCCACAAGTTCCCGCCCATCAATAGTTTCGACCCTCAACGGAGGGTCCACTGGAACCAAGGGAACCTTGTAATGGGCCACAAAGGCCTGGTCCATAAAGTTCGTGGTGGCCCCCGAGTCCACCAGCGTGTGCGCCTGGAGCCCCTCTGACCGGTTAGCCAACAACACCCGGGTGTTCAAAATCAGGTGCCGAGGGGGCTCACAGTCCACAGCCGCCGCCTCCGGCGGGGCATGGTCACCTGCCTGACCCAGAGTTTCCCCTAGGCCAGGCCTGACCTGTTTCCCGGCTGGTCACGCCGAGGCTCCGGAACAGGCTTGAGCGATCCACTCCGCTTCCGGGGACACGAGGCGGCGAAATGTCCAGCCTCGCCACAATAGAGGCACAACCCCCCTTGGCGTCTCCGCATCCGCTCCTGGGCCGTCAGTTGAGGTCTGGCTGCTCCAAGCTCCATGGGCTCCTCAGCCGACGCCACCAAGCGCGGTACGGTCCGGGGCGCTGTCGGTACGAAACGCGGGGGTGCCGGCACTGTCGGTGGTTCCGGAAGAGCCCTACGGGGCCGTCGCCGTTGTAGGCGGGCATCGATGCGCAGGCAGTGGATCACCAGCGCGTCCAGGGTCTGTGGCGCCTCGACCCGAACCAGCTCGTCCTGCATCTCATCGCAGAGGCCGTCCTGGAAGGCATCCATCAGCGCCGCCTCATTCCAGGCCGAATCCTGGCCTAGCAATCGGAACTCCGCAATATAGTCTTGCAGGGGGCGCTTGCCTTGGCGGAGGTCCTTGATGCGCCTCGCTGCCATCTGCACCCGGAGGGGGTCCTCAAACATGGTGCGCAGGTGTTGCAAAAAGCCCTGATAGTCCAGAAGCAAGGGGCTGTCTTGCAGCAACAGGGGCGTGGCCCATCGGGCGGCAGTGCCAGAGAGGGAGCTGATAATAAAAGCCACCCGAACCCGGTCATCCGGAAAATCCTCCGGCCGCATTGCCATGTACAGCTGGCACTGTCCCAAGAAGGCCGGGAACATTTCCTGCTGCCCAGAAAACTTATCTGGCATGTTCACTGGGCATCTTGGACGGGGAAGGGGAGCAGGTGGAGCTGCTACAGGAGCATTTCCCAAAGCAAGTTGTGCAGTTAGCTGTGCTACTTGCTGTTGCAGAAGTTGATTGGCCTCCAGCATCTGCTGTACCTGCTGCTGCAGCTGTTGGTCCATCGTGGGTTAACGATGGAGTTTTGGGTGACGAACAAGATGATCTGTCCTCCCCCTTCAGAGACCCACAAAAACAGCCGAGGGTTAAGAATCACTTGGCACACTCCACAGTTCTTATCTCAACCTTGGCAGCGATATGCACACCATCTGCCAAGGACTTTATTAGGTTACACAAACAAGAAAATCACCTACGTAGCTTTGCCGTTCATCTAGCTTCCAAGACTACAAGGTTGCTATGTTTGTTTTGCTTTGTTCGTCACAAACTTCTTGACCCACCGTCCTGTCTTATATAGATGTGGTCCAGTGGGTGTGGTCCAGTGGTCCAGTGACTCATTGATCCTGTGACTCCAATCCAGTGACTCAGGTCTATTTCCTCATACGTCGCAGCTGCAGTAATCTTTTCTCTCGCCTTCTTTGGCGTGCGTCCAGGAATGACGTCTCTCCCTCACTCTCATCTGAGACACCTGTTTCCCCACTACTTGGTTCTCTTGAGACGGTGCCAGGGGGGGGGGCTGGGAGATCTGGCTGGCTCCTCTTCCTCCTGCTCAGAGCTTCCTTCCTCCAATGGGATAGGCTCAGAGGACGGGGCCACAACAAACCTAGCAGTTTGACAGCACATAAAAAATGCAAGTAGAAAAATAGGGACCACCTTTGGTGGGAAGGTAACAGCGTTCCATGCGCCTTTGGAGTTTAGTCATGCCAGCCATATGTCCATGGAGATGGACAGCGCTGGTTCTTCAGCTTTGAAATGGAGATGAGCACAGCCCCCTAGAGTCAGGAACGACTAGCACATATGTGCAAGGGGAACCTTTACCTTTAGGATGAAATCTCACCTTAAACCCACTCTAAAATTCAAATGAATGAAGTCCTTGTTATGCCTGCAGAGTTGCTGCATTCAATCCCCAACTCAAAAGTATCACAAGATTTTATGAACTAAAATTGTAACAGTTAAAGAATTGGATTCATACAGGAAAGACCCAGGTTCTTATCCTAATCTCAGTCAAATCTTTTGGTAGCTTTGGACCAGTCACCTTGGATTGCCTTTGAAGGGAATCTCACTGGATTGGAAAAGAGAATACGGTATACAGGTAGTCCTCAACTTATGACAAAATTGGAACCAGAATTTGTGTTGCTAAGCAACTCTGTTGTTAAATGTATCACACTCATTTTTTTACAATGGTTGTTAAATAAATCACTTCAGTTTTTAAGTGAATTTCCAAAGCAATCAACTTCCATTTTTATTCTTCCCTTTCTTTGGGGTTATTCGTATGAGATTACAGTTCCACTTAGCACAGCAAACCCATTATCAATAACTCCATTGAAAAGCTATATTCTTTCCTGAATTTTAGTCTGCATGATGTTACTGGTGTTATCATTGCATATTTAAGTTGCTTATTTTTCCACCATTGATCCAGTTGTGTGAATGTGCAGCATATGCATAATTGGTTCTTGTCTATTGAGTGTCAAGTGTGGGGTGGCAAATTTTAAGTCAGGAAGAAAATTCTGTCCAGATAAATATAATGCCTACAAAAGGGAACAGGGGGCAAGAATTAAGTTGGTAAACAAGCTTTTACCAGCTTTTACTGAGCTTTCACTAATAGTCAGAGTTTAGATGGTGTTAGTCCTTACAAACAGTTCAGGGAAGAAGTACAACAACAAATCCTAGTTTTATCTTTACGCCCTGGTGACTCAGTGGTTAGAATGCAGTGTTGCAGGCTAATTCTGACCATAATCTGGAGTTTGAACCTTGACTCAGCCTTCCACCCTTCTGAGATCAGTAAAATGAGGATTCAGATTGTTGTGGTTTCTATTGCTATTTTTATTGCAAGGCTACATTAACAGAAATAGAATTTCTCCCCTCTTCTCCCCTTTGTCTCCATAAAACTAGGGAAACATTTCCAGTGTCTTCTCTCCTTCTGTGGACTGTTAGATGCCAGTTGTCCAGTCTACAGCTCTTCTTCCTCCTGTCTCCCAAGGTCACAACCATATACCACTACAAATCAGTGGTGGGTTCCTCCCGGTTTGGCCTGGTTCTCCCAAGCCAGTAGCGGTGACAATATGACATCACCAAACTGGTTCTGCCCCCCTGCGCCCCCCCCGCATTATTCTTACCTTTTATTTGTCCCCACCCCCAATCTATTGCTGCCTCCTGAGTCCCAGCTGATGGCTAGAGGGAAAAAAAACTGTTTAAACTCTTGTGGCAGGGCTTCAAAGGGCCACCCTACAGCTAATCAGTGTTAAAAGAAAACATATGAATAGACCAGTGCCTGCAAAATACATGAGTAGTTCAGTGCCTGCAAAAATATAAATGGGTAGACCAATGCCTGCAAAAAATAAATGGGTAGATCGGTACAGCTCTGCAAGCAATTAAAAGCCTAGTAGACCAGTACCTCTGCTAAATCCTAAATAATTGTCACATGACCATCAAGCCACACCCACAAAATAAGCCACGCCCACAGAACTGGTAGTAAAGCGATTTAGGACCCACCCCTGCTACAAATCGCTAATGGTTTTTCATCAACCTGTGTCAATGGAAGGGAGGGAGGGATGCTTGAAGTAGGAAGTTGGTTCTAGCTTGTGAACATGGGAAAGATGGTTCAGGCCACCTGGTGGAGCTCTACAAACCACTGGTGGACATGAACCTCACTTTGAAATCACTCTTTAACAAGTATCCAGGGGGTTCATTCCTTTTTGTAGCATGTTTGGTACATAACATATGCTAAGCAATTTGTTAAATTTGTAATAAGATACCAAGGTAATAATTATCATCTATGTAATCTAGCAAACACCTTTCTCATATTCATTCATATTAGTCAAATCAAGCACATCTAAAAGCAAAAGTAAGCAGTTAAGCCTGAATTTCTAATGCCTTCATTTGCAGCTACTTTAGTATTCCGTTGATCTGAGTATTTTAAAAGGTAAAGCAGACAAAAAAAAAACACGATAGGGATTTTTGGTAATCTTTCTGATTTCGTATGTGAGGGAAAAGAAATGCTAAAGTAACAACAGATCAGTTATAAAATTGAATTTGAGACAGTTGATGATAAATGATTGAGGTTTTCAAATAATTGCCAGAATTTCACTTACTGAGTTCAGCCAATGTCTTCATATTACAGAAATCAAGCTTGACTATTTTGTGGTTATTGGCACAGGCTTAACTGCAAAATTGCTTTCATAATGGATTTGAGGATCATGCAGTTTGCAAACTTTTCTCTTCTCTCTTTCTCTCTCTAATGTTTAACAGGACAATGAAATTATCTTTTTTTTTAAAAAAAAGTATAGGTTTCATTTCAAATTCATGGGGCAATTTCAAAGATGATGGTGATGGAAATCAAGTGCTATAGCAGAGCAGTTTTTGTAATACAAAATACAACTCAAATGAGGTGGAAAATAAAGGTTAGTGCTGAGAAATAAACAGTTATGATGTTAAAGTGTGGTTATATAAAATGAAAGTAATCTCTGTTTTATGTTAATGATGTTATACTATATTTTGTGCAATATATTGTACTATATCGTTGAGGGAGATGGGCAGTCTATAAACACGAAATATAAATAAATATAAATATTAAAAAATTTAAAGAAACCCCCTCCATGTTCCAAGAAAGGCATAGAATATTGTGTCTCTGTCTTTCTCAGAAAGAGAGAGAGAGAGAGAGAGAGAGAGAGAGAGAGAGAGAGAGAGAGAGAATTATTTACTACTTACTGTCATATTAGTGCATCACTATAATCTAAGCATAACCTAGTTTATAAAAACATAACATTCTCTGTATCTCATAATCATACTAATGATTATTGTAATTTTATTCTGATAGACTTTTGGATCTGTTGATCTTACCAAACCCCACAAATAATTTGGTAAGAAGCCTAGGTTTTATTAGTGTAGGAAATAAAGTTTTCTAAAATCTTTGTAGAACACACTGCAAATTTACAAATTAGTATACATTCCTTCTCTTTTTGTGTTTTAAAAATGTAAATCCTACACCTGCAGTCTGAAAGATTCCAGGCTGCTCTATGCAATTAAATATCATTGCAATATAAAAACCACAGCTGAAAATCACATACATACTGTTAAGAACAGTTAAATTGAAAGCAGCAAACAAAAGTATTCAGCCACCTAAAATGCCATCTGTTTAAAATGTCTGAGTCACTTTAACCTGGTGGTGGATTGAATACAATTCAGGGCCAGGTATTCTTCCTTATATTTCAGATATGGGACATTATAATGCAACTCTTCTAAATAGTGGAATTTCAAAAGTTTCATCTTAACATAATGAAACTTAACAGGTGAACAAGATGAAACTTAACATGTGATCTTTAGAATAAATTTTCCTTCATACATTTAGCTTCCAAGGTATTGAAAGTGTATGTTTTTTGTGATCTTCTGCCATCTCTACACATTGCACTCTTTACCAAGAAAAATGACCTTCTCCTCCTCCCAGGAACTTCTGTAAAACCCAGTTAGCCTTTCCAAAATGCAGGCAAGACAATCTATTAGCAAATGCCTCTACAGAAACCTGGTATCTACTGCTGAAGGCAAAATGGCTGTGGGGAACAGTGCTGAGAGATGGGGAGGAGGTGTACCTAAAGTGACTTAGCAATCTGTTTGCCTGTAATCATCGATAGCACTAGTTATTATTTTCCATTCCAATCAGGCATATATTTTATGGTTGAGCAACAACTCAACAGCTAACAGCACACTAATACTTGTGAATGAGCCAGGCTCATCTGTAGTGTGAGTGATGTTAAAAAAAAAAAAAAAGATGGCTATGACCAGGGGTAAGGTTTGGACAAGTTCAGGCCAACCAGATCTTAATTTTAATGGCTGACCCAGTCCACCCTGCCCCTCCCCTCCCAGGAGTCTCCATGTGGCCCGTTTTGGATGCCAGGTAAGTGCAGGGCCCACATGGACGCTCTGGGAGGGAGAAAAATGGGCCTACTGGAAGTACCAGAAGTCCTGAAACACTAAAACTGAATAAAAATTAACAAAGATGGGAGGGAAGACAGCAAGACACACATTGGGAGGAGATAGGGTTTTATCTTAGTCTGTTAACCATCTCCAAATGGCATGCCCCTGTTGCAGTGGTGGGTTGCCCCCCAGTTTGGACCAGTTCGCAAGAACCGGTAGTAAAACTGTTGGGAGGCCCTGCCCACCACCCCGGATGTCATCATCAGTGATCTGCACATGTGCAGAAACTTCTGCACATGCGCAGAAGTAAGGTGCACTTGCAAGCGAAGCAAGCATGCGCATACGCGATCCTGTTGCGAACCGGTAGTAAAGGTAAGTAGAACCCAGCCTTGCCCTGTTGGGATCCCCAGCCAGTTGGCAGAGTCAGGTTTTCAGGTCTCATCGGAAGGCCAAAAGAATGGGTATGGATCTCTCCTTGGAGAGCATGATCTTTCAGATGCCTCCTTCACTCAGACTATCATTCATTTTCTGACAGATTTGGCAAGCATAGTCAAATCTTCTCTGAGTGATTGTTCTGACTTTAGATTTGAAGTGAAGCCTATCTATATCTATGTGTTCCTTCTTGTTCTTATACGTTAAACACTGGAATTTTTAATAAAACAATGTGTTCCTTCCATGTTCTGAGTCATCCCTGATAAGTTGCTAACACATTCTGTTTCTTGTTCACTACTTGTTGTCTGAAGTCTAAGCAATTGTTTAAGTAAGATAGCTGTGGAGATAGATAGATAAATAGACAGACAGACAGACAGACAGACAGACAGACAGACAGACAGAGCTGGAATGGAATTTTATGTGGGAAAAAACTCAAATAACGAGAGAGAGAGAGAGAGAGAGAGAGAGAGAGAGAGAGAGAGAGAGAGAGAGGGAGGGAGGGAGATGGATAAGCTAGATCCTGGGAAAAAAACTATCTGCATCAGCCACAAAAGCTCACCCATGATAGATCAATGAGAACTAAAGCAACAGATGGGTGCAAGGTCATATAATCATATAACGTAACGTAGCGTAGCGTAGCGTAGCGTAGCGTAGCGTAGCGTAACGTAACGTAACGTAACGTAACGTAACGTAACGTAACGTAACATAACATAACATAACATAACATAACATAACATAACATAACATAACATAACATAAATCATTAACAGATTAACAGAGTTGGAAGGGACCTTGTAGGTTATCTAGTTCAACCCCCCTACCATCCAAGCAGGAGAACTACATCATTTCTGACAAATGGCAGTCCAATCTCTTCTTGAAAGCTTCCAGTGATGAACCTCCCACAACTTCCGAAGGCAAGCTCTTCCATTGGTTGATTTGTTCTCATTATCAGAAATTTCTCCTTATTTCCAGGTTAAATCTCTCCTTGTTCAGTTTCCATCCATTATTCCTTGACTGGCCTTCAGGTGCTTTGGAAAATAGCTTTGTCCCTTGCATTCCTGGGGCATGTAGAGCTGTCTATGATAGGAGGGTATCAACCTTCCCAAATATATTCCATCAGGAATTTTACCTATTGAGACCATCTTTTTATTGTTCCAGTGAAAGTAGATAATGAACTCTCTTGCTTTGTTCTGCAGAAGGAAATTGCAAAGGGCTTTGGTGAGATATTTAAAAAGCAGATAAACTCGTTCAAACAGCCACACAGTGGAAATATTGGGTGTGACTTCAGTCACTGCAAGAAGCCCAGTGAAATATTGATCATTGACCTGGAATTTGATGTAAATTAGAAAGTGTTCTAGTGTTGCCCAGAAACTTTTCCTAATCTGTCCTGGTTTGTATCTTAATCCTTCTTAATGGGTCTTCCCCTGAACTGATCATGATATTCACATTGGGGTTGGACCATCATATAAAAAAGTAAATCCATATAAATGTGATTATTAGTACTTTATTTTTGTTGAATCACCTTAAAACTGTATTTGCCTTTTTTGCAGTTGTATAGCACTCCTAACTTAGTATATTCAGTCTGAAGTTGTTTTGCACAGTTGTTTTTCATGGGGGAAAAATACTATTACCAAGCCAAGCATTCCACATTGTATGCTGTTTTCTGATCCCTAAGTGAAGATTTTTGCATATAGATATCTATAAAATTTAATTATGTTATTGTCAGCCTGTATCTATAACCCATTAATACAGTCTTGCCTTTTATTTCTGTCTTCTAAAGTATTTTGTATCCCATTCAATTCTCCATTAACTGGAACTTAGATGTCATTGTTAAAGATAAATTTGTTGAAGAGTACAGGGCCCAGCTCTGACCCTGTCTTCCAACATCCTGAGTTCTCTTCCTCTAGAAATAAACATCTGTTTTTCTATTTTATTTTCAGAATAATTTCTTTGGAGGTTATTTTATCATTGTGAATTAACATGGAATACCAGTGCTGTTTTCTGTTAGATCTCTCTCCATCACTCCAGTCTCTTTAGCTTCCTGATCTGAAAAGCCTTATAGGAAAAGTTCCTACAGAAGTTTTCCCTTGATATGTAATTGAAATGTAGGACACCAGGGAGGCTTTTGACTGCTGGGGAGAAGTTGTAGAATGTAGGCTAGACACATGGACTCTTCTTGGCCTCAAATATATTCAAGAAACCAATATGAATACTTTAGCAAACTTCTCTTTTGGGAAAAAAAGTAGCATTTTCCCACCAATTTGAATGAGGCTTAAAATTTGCAGAATCTCATTAGCATAATTTATGTCTATAGCCCTAACTAAGCTAAAGTTTGGCCAAATTCCCTAGCTACATTTCAAATCAGAGATAGGTATCATAGGCTTGACACCTTGAAATCTAACTCACTATTCAACTAAGTAGCTACAAAGAAGTTGAATTTTTTTCCTCCACGGAAGCATTTTTTTCAGCATTTGTTTCCCCCCTATTTATAAACTTTAAGGAGAACACCAGATGCAAGGATCAAGCTGCAAATGATTATTATTTTTATCTTGTCAAAGACAGGAAGCAGTTTTGCACTGAGCTTTGGGATAAACCTTGTTAAAGCTCAGTTGAATGGCTCTAGAATTAAAATCCGTAATACATAACCAATTTGATTCAGTTCTGGTGAAGTAGTCACTTCTGGGGGCTGTCTGATGATTCTACCTTGCATGAAGGTCCCACATAAAATGCCTTGAATTGGAAGCTACTTCAGAGCTGGTTTAACAGTTTCTAATAATGAATCCCGATGCACAGAGAGTAATGACAGGTGTCTACCTTTACCAATAAGAAAGGTAATTGATTTAACAGATCTGATTCTATCACTAAGATTAAGCAGGTATACAACTGGCCTTGCCGATAAAACATGGGAATCAAAATTAATTGTTCTGAAATAACAGGCTTACAGGGCAGATCATGGGTAGCTAAGTAACAAGAATTCTTTTGATGTTGTATATCTGGACAAAGTAAAGGCCACACTAGATGAGATCCAAGTGGGTTTGAAAAGTTCTCTTTAGCAACTCATCATGTATGGGGATTTGTCACTAGTAGAAAGGATTTACAGCTGCATTTGAGAAAATTGAACTACTACTTGGGTTGAAGGTTCTTTTTTTTTTTTTGAATAAATTATTGAACAATGATAGCTTCCTTTCCCGATCTCCTATTTTTCCCCCTAGCTTGCATTTAATGGCTTTCTTCCAAAAGACTGTCAGACTTAAGTAATTGTCAGCAAGGGCTTCTGATTCCAAGGGGAAGATCAAAGTGAGCCTGCATAATGCATAAAGCAGGCATGTTTATAAGACATCACAAACAATCCAAATGGTTGTGACTACAACACATTTTGCTTTAAGCCACAGAAATGTAGGAACTCCTAAATTAAATCACTGGATATAGTTTAGAAGTCTGATTTAGAACAGTTGAGTATAGTTCTTGACAGGAGGAAAGGAAATTTTTTTTCAGTTTAACTGGATCACTTCCTCTGAGACAAACCCATCAACCTCAATCAGAATGGCCAATAGCAAAAGATTACAGGAACTGTAATGCATATCTTATGTACAACTCAGCTCCTTTGCAGGGACTTGGAACAATGAATTTGAAAGCAGAATCAGGGCTTCACTTAAGGACCCTACAGTATACTCTGTAATTCCATAGTAAAAACAAAAGTCAACCATTGCAAAAACTCCAAGATATAACTCATTATGAAGTGTCTGTTTTTGCCATTTGAAGACACTTTTGCAAACGATCATCCTAGTCCAATAATTTGCTGTTGGGGTCGATACTTCTTAATCTGAAGTTGTCGCTTCATGTTCCTGTTTTGAAAACTGACTTGCAGGCCTCCAACATTTTTCACTAAATAGGGAGATTCTTTAGAACAAGAGGAGCTTTTTCACATATTGAGACATCAAAGCATAGGATTGGAATCCATGCTTTGCATGATTAGCATTATTTCTACCTGTAGAAAAGATTCAACAGGAGATGGGAAAAAGCTTTGCTTTGAACTACTGGTTTTACTAGTGAACTAAAGCAATTGAAGAGAATAGTTGTAGCCTGGGATTGAACTGGAGGATCCTTGGTGCTCTCTTAACTCCTTTTCTTGCAAATGTTTCATTACCCAAACTAGGTAACATCATTATTGCACAATATATAGTACACTGATGATATCTAGTTTGGTAATGGAACATCTTCAAAAGAACAACCAAGCTCAGAGAGCACTAAGGATCCCTCAATAGGAGATAGTTTATTGGCATGCACAACTGCAATGATCACTGGGCTTCTCATTGAACGAATGCAGAGCAAGGCAAGGTTACAGATTACTGAACATCATTTTGATAGACTACATTTGAATGTTAAATTAAATATTGTAAATCATATAATCACTTCTATTGCTAGAATTTCTTAAATAAAATTTAGGGGATGATTTTAGGACTGTGGGAGTTGATTCCTTTTGGAGATACTATACCATATACCATAAACAATATACCCATCTACTGCCTTCTTTCACACCAGAGAAAAGATAATAGTTTGGTTTTTGTTATCTATCTCCTTTTCAGGGTTGTAGTTTCAGCTCCCTGCCCATGAGTTTTGCCCATCCATCCATCCATCCATCCATCCATCCATCCATCCATCCTCATCATTCATGTTCTTAAACATTTGCACTATAGAGAGATTGATGTCAGTAACTGTGAATATTAGCCAGATGGGGAAAAAAAAAACACCTATGTGTGCTAACATAGGGTAGCTTTCTACATTTCCTGTAATGGAGCACCAGGAAGTCTCTCAGTTGGATCATAATGTACGAAGAACGTGACTTCGTATGATGCTTCTATTGGCTATTTTAAGCTACTGTGGGTATGCTAGCTTCCACCACAAATTGGAAGCCCCACTTGAGTTGTTACTGAAACAATAGGGCCTGGCAGTGAGGTCATTGTATAGGTGTGCCAGAAAACTCTTCTGCCACTCACAGGCAGGAAGAAAATTTTTACATGGCCATCTTGTGTCCTGAGTGTGAATATGCATAATGTGTATACATTTTTGACCTATCAGGAGCCCTTCTTGAATAAATAAAACTGGAAAGGATGAAGAGGCCTCTCAATCAATTACCAGCAGCTTTACGGTAATTTTCAATTCTTATGCATGGATCTCAAAAATGGAGCATAAATATATTTATTGCAAAATAAGGTAATATGTATTTATTGCTAGCTAAACAGGTGATTTAATGCTTTAAGTCTTGCTAAAAGTGCAGTAAGCAGGATTGCTCAGCAAATTCTTTGATTTGATTTTTTTGTGACTATTTTTTATTCCACCATTATTTTTTATTATTTTTTTGTGGGAGAAAGAAGGCCAGAGGGAAAAAAAATTCTTTATGCATTACCAATTAAGGCATAATCCTTACCGCAGGTTTTATTTGTTCACAACAAATCCCTTCCCTGGCCCCTTAAAAAGCCAATTATCAGCCAAGATTCCCTCCAGTGACAGTCATTAGTCAACAGACAGGAGTGACAGTCTAGCTTGGTGTCAGCTTAGCTTCTGGGCCACAGCTGCCAACTGCGCAAACTTCAGCATTCTTAAACACTCAGTTGCAGGATGACCTTGTGGTAATTGAGGTTATGAAAAAGCTCTTGTTCTTTAAAATCGTGAATGAACACCTTTCCCTGTGGGAGAGCAAGGAAGTCCACCAGATACTACTACTGTATGTTGAAGTCATATGAAAGAAAGTGGAAGCAAGTAGGGAAGAGAACAGGGAGATGTGGCAAAGATATGGTCTACGGGAAGGGAATTATCCTTGCTTGTACTACTGCTGATGAATACTACTGCTGATTTACAAAGATGAATTTCATCTTCGTAAATGGGATCAATTTATTTTCTTTGGTTGGCCCTATTCATGTATTAATTCCTTTCCTGCAGGATTCTTTTTTTAGTCACTTGCCAGTCAGGTCAGATCAAATGCTGTAGCATCTCTCTGCCAATAATGTCCAAGTAACCTAAGAAGCCATGTAAAATGAATCTGTGGATAAAAAGACCTTTTATATTTGGGTAGGCTAGGGATAGCTAGCTCATGGGCCATAATTCCCTTCAAGTAGACGATATCTTTGCCACATCTTATTTTTTATGGTTCTTATAGACCCCATTGTGGAAATTCAGGCCAAACTGCCTAAGGGGGTGAGATGTTTGTTTTTTTCTTTTTTTAGGAGGCTAGGAGTGATACAATACCTGAAAATGTCACATAGAAGATTAAACTGTTATTTATTTATAGTTTCAGCAAAGAAAGCTAAATTCCTAACTCTAAGAACAGTTGATATAAGATTGAGGGGGACAGATTTTGTTGAATATTGCGGAGAAAAAAATTACCTCAGAGCTCCCCTTTAATGTAAGTACTTAAGAACTGACTGGAGAGATGTCTATTGGGAGCTTTACCCTGCAAGGTGTAGACATTGAATTTTATGACCTAAATGGCCTCTTCATGATAATATGGTAAAAATAAAAATCAATTTCTTGGGGAACAGGTCCCTAAAATTAATGAAAAAGTGAACATTTATTCTGCTCTTTCTCATCATATCTGCATCACTATCATTCCATCAAGGAACCCAGAGAAAGGAGAGATAAAAGAAAATAAGTAGCAATGGTCACTGCAGCCATGTCCATTCATTAGTTGTATCCTTCTATATTGCTTATGCTAGAGGATTATTCATACAGCTCTCTCCCTATCTGAAGGACTGAACTCAGTATGTAATAATATACAAAGTATTCAATCTGTATTTGAATATGGCTTTTATGCTTAGTTTCTGAGTGGTGTCAGACCAATTAAGTGAAGAAGGATGATATGCAAACAAAATCTATTGTGTTTATTTCCAGTGTTATCCAGATTTTCCCATAGAACTGGACCAGCATAAGAAGCAGCAGCTGCAGTTTCACCATTATAATACAGGATGAGTCCCAAATTTTCAGTTATAGTTACTGTTTTCCATGTAAAATATATGGTGAAATTTTAAAGGTTAGTGGTTGGTTTGCATAATATAGCATTTTATGGAGCAGCTTCTATCACAGAAGATGTGGCTGTACACGGGCACAAATGTTTATTCATACAAATGGTGCTGCAAATTAGCTCCAAAATAATATTGTGCATCCATGTCATCCTGGGTACAAGTGATCCTTTACTTGTAGTAAACTCAATGTAGCTCGTTTAAAAAACCTAACTCTAATGGCTATTTCCTGGAAATATTTAATTTTCCACATATGATCATTTTTGAAAATAGTCTACTTCAATAAGTAAGGTAATGGACTTAGACTGGGGAAGGTCAGATTTAAGTGTCCATTTGATTTCAGAATGCAGTGGATAACTTTGAATCCACCAGCTTTACTCAACTGAGGATTCCTCAAATTATTATTGGATGTAAATGTAGAAAGATATCCCCTGAGTACATCATTTTGAATTCATAGAAGAAAGATGAGATATAAATATCATGGATGGATAGATGGATGGATGGATGAATTGAATAAAAGAGAGGCAACAATCCAAGAATGAAATGTGTCTAATCAATAGGACATGAAATTATTCAGTTTTAGGGGTAAACGTGTGAACTTCCAGACATTTTACTTTAAAATATCTCTTTGAAATGTGCCACTGAATTATAATAAAATTGGCCTGAAATGACAAGCGTTGATTCTGTAGGAAAGGAAAATAGCAAAAGGCCAACAGCATATCAAGAATTCTGAAGCTTCCAAACATGTGAGACTTGAAGGGTTTTTTGTTAAAAAGAAATAACTCACACATTGAAAAATTCTGTATAAGATATGTATAAGTCTTCAATCAAGCAGGCTCATCTGAATGTCAAATATATGCACTGAGCATATTTACAAAATGAAATTGTTGATGACTTAACTCAAAAATTATGGAGTTTTAGGGCCTATAACAGATTCAAGATTCTAAACAAAATGAGAAGTAAGGTAAAGGTAAAGGTTCCCCTCAGACATATGTGCTGATCGTTCTCGACTCTAGGGGGTGGTGCTAATTTCCATTTCAAAGCTGAAGAGCCAATGCTGTCTGAAGATGTGTCCATAGTCATGTGGCTGGCATGACTAAATGCCAAAGCTTCATGGAACACTGTTACCTTCCCACTGAAGGTGGTCCTTATTTTTCTATTTGCATTTTTTATCTGCTTTCGTACTGCTAGGTTGGCAAAAGCTGGGACAAGTAACGGGAGCTCACCCCATTATGCGGCACTAGGGATTTGAACTGCTGAACTGCTGACGTTTCGATTGACAAGCTCAGTGCCTTAGCCACTGAGCCACTGTGTCCCTGTAAAATGAGAATTAGTCCTTATCCTTTACAGATACTAACTTTTAAAATACAGAAAGACAGTCTGTCCTGTTATATATCTTGTCTACCTACTTGAGGTGGGTCTGGCAGATATAACTGGGAAAAGATGGTCCTTCAAATAACCTGGCCACAAGTTATGTAGGGCATCAAAGGTGATAACCAATATCTTGAATTTGACCCAAAGTGAATTGGTAACCAATGCAGCTCCCACAAGATCAGTGATATGTGTGCAAATCTAGATCTCCACAAAACCATCTGGGTTGCTGCAGTTTGAACCAATTAAAGCTGCCAGATACTTTTCATAATAATGTATTTTCATACATAATATATTGTAGGAATTTCAGCATTGGCAGTCTCTGTCTTGGGATCAGGAAAGAGACAAAACCAAGGAAGCTAAACAATGACAAAAAGATAAATAAGTTTATTATACATTGTGTTCTCTGTGTGATGCAAAGCCACTGTCAGTCTTATTAGATAAACCAGACTAGGAAATCAGCTCCCCAGGAAGACTAAAACTACTTTTTATTGAGGCTGGCTATTGGAATCCAATCTTATAAATTGGGTTATGCTGGGTCTCCTCTTCCTTATAATTTAACGAATTAGGGAGGCATCTGCCTGAGTCTTTTCCAAATGTTATCTCTTTAAAAAAATGCTTCATCTCCTTTTACTAAGGTAACATATTTCTTGCATATTTCTGTCAAAGTTATCACCCTAAAGGCTTGATTAGACTTCTGCATCACTGCCAATTAGGGAACACATGGGCCTGTTGTTTGGAGACAGTTGCATAGTTGCTGCATTTAAAATTCTGTGGATGTTAACATTCTGCTAAGGGGCGCTCAAACAACAAAGCAGAGATGTGCATCTCCACACAATGTGTAATTGAGGTACGGGAGATGAGTGTGGCCTGTCTGCAACCTATGCTTACTCATCAAGTCCTTCACATCATAGGTATGAGAGGTGCAAGTCTAAATCAAGTTTTACTCTTTACAGCCACCAGTGCTGTTCTGGTGGAATGGGCAGCCATCTAATCTAATCCTTCAATTATCTGTTCTTGAAATGATGTTACCTGTGCAAATTGTATTCAATTACAAATAATGCTATGAAGTGATGCTAATTTTGAAAAAGATGTGTAAGTAGATCAATCTGGTTTGCTAATGCCTTTGGTTTCACTGCCCCAAGCAAGTGCCCATCTCTATTAACATGGCAAATGTTAGTAAATTCTGACTTTCAAACCTGAGTGCTAAGCTGAAATGATTTTTAATGCAGGCATGAATTAAGCTTTCAAGTATTAAGTTTATATACAATGTTCTAGAAAACATAAGAGAGAGACCAAACGGTTTAGCCTGATAAGTATTTTAATAATCATCAACAGATAATACTTTAAAAAGTCTCAAAAGACAAATTGTGTTTATCATGCATAAAATAAATGTGATCTACTTTTTTTTCAGAATCCATCTGGCGCAAACCAGAAAAAGGAGGAAATGTTGTTTATCCGAGTAATACAAATTTCAAATAATGTGTGGGCAGCGTTACTAAATCTGAAACTCCTGGTGATATTTTTCTTGTTACTGTTTGGATTAAATTGGATAAAAATATCAATAGATTCTGGAAATTATTTTTATTCCATCAGTAAGAAGTCCAATATTTACAGAGCTGGTTGAGTGTCATGCTCTATGCTATACGCCATGTGAATTAGCATTCTTGTAATAAGATTACAAGTACATACTATGTAAAAATATTTTTTTTAATAAAATAAGAACATCCCTGCTGGATGAAACCTATGAAATCTAATCAACTGTATCTCTCAGTGGGCAGCTAGAATCATTCAGAAATTTTACTTAAAAGCTAGGGGAAAAAACTAGTTTATACATAGGAGTATGTCATCATTCTCACATTCTTTTGGTTTATTATCAGTTGGCAATGCTAGTCAATACTCAACTGTCTGGCTGATACAAAGCTGCTTTTAAAAGAGATAACCTTACATAAAGCCAGTTTTCTGGAGAATTACGGCACCCATGAACTGCCTTTACAAATAAACAGTTTACAAATAATGCTATGAAGTAGGCCAGTTATAAACATAGAAAGATAGTTTTTGGTATTTGAAATAAACAGAAAACAGGAATAGGTTTGTTTTGTTTGGAAGTATAGGGGCTCCTTGCTATCTCTGGGCTAACAAATATATTCTGCATTGGATCTAAAAGTCTAGTCCAAGAGTTAATGGCATGCAGTCAATTTAGCCATAAGGCCTCTTAGCTCCAAGGCCTAAGGGAGTCAACAAATTCTCGGTAGGCAAAAATAATTGTACATCTCAGGAAATGAATATAGAACTGCAGGATCAGGCCAGAGGCTCTGACCCTTCAATGGAGCAAAAAGCCTGGTCTCTTCCTCATGCCCTTCATGTCAAAGGGCAACATGAAGACTTCCAGTGTAAGGATCCTGTATGTGCATCATTAAGTTGCACCTGTATAATTTTTTTGCCTTGGATCTCTAGAAACCTCTGGGTGGCCTTCTTACAGTCAGGACGAACAATGCATGTTGAACAAATTAAATTCAGAACTATGATTGCATCATGGTACAAAGTAGTCATGAGAATGTCAGACTTTCAGGCTAGCCTTTGACTGATGTAAGAGCCAAAGGAATTAATGGGGTTTTAACAGATGAAGCTTTTGGAGCAGAGTTGCTAGTCAGAAGCAGCAAGTGATAGAAACAGCTAATTACATCCATTACCTTCTAGTTCATTTATTAAACATTTGATAGAATTCAGAAGGCCACTGTCCACCAGAGAATCCTTCTCAAATGCAATGAATATGAGTAGAAGGACTTGTATCAAGTTCAATTTTCTCTTTCTCTCTTTCCCTTTCTCTCTTTCTCTCTCTCTCTCTCTTGTAAAGTGCAAGCTTTTATTATAAATCTCAAAGGTTTTTCAAGCCATGGAATTTTAAAATGACTCTCCTTGGTTGTTGCTGGCCTGCAGGGTGAAAAATCTACTATTTATATTTACTTTCCACCAGCTTCTTTGAAATCCTTCTCCCCATGTCTCACCAAACAAGGCAAAGCAAATAACCACAAACAAAGTGCTATTTATGTTGTAGCATCATGTTTCTGGCTTGCATTTTAAGGAAAATTCTTAAAATGACTGGATATGATTCTTTTGCTAAGTTTGACAGTGATTTTTATTGTGCTGTCTGCATTACTCTTTTTGATGTTGTTGCTGGCTTTCATCCTTACTATGCTATTGCTTTTATTTTAGATTGTGTATACCATTACTGATTTGTACATTGCCCAGGGATAAGTGGTTTCTGGGAGTTCTGAAAATGAACTGAAGAAATGAAAAAAAAAATCACAATTTTAGGATCATCAGATACTAATTGATTGAGTGATCAGAGTATACATGTAGGGCAATTGAGAAATTTATTTTATTTTAGGCATTTTGCGAGTTCTGAAACAACTCAGAAACTACTAACACCTGGGCTATTTCAACTCATCATGTTTGTATATTGTCAAATTTCTCTGGACGTGGATAAATATATAGGTAGTCCTTGATTTAAAACAGTTCATTTAGTGACCATTCAAAGTTACAACAGTGCTGAAAAAAGAGACTTATGAACATTTTTTACACTTACAACCAGTGGTGGGATTCAAGTAATTTAACAACTGGTTCTCTGCCCTAATGATTTCTTCCAATAACCAGTTCACCAAACTGCTCAGAAAGTTAACAACCGGTTCTGCCGAACTGGTGCGAACTGGCTGAATCCCACCACTGCTTACAACATTGCAGCATTCCTATAGTTACTTGATCAAAATTCAAATGTTTGGCAACCCACTCATATTTATGACAGTTGTAGTGTCCTGAGGTCATGTGATCACCTTTTGTGACTTTCTGACAAGCAAAGTCAATGGGGAAACCAGATTCATTTAACAACCGTGCTACTAACTTAACAATTGCAGTGGTTCACTTAACAATTATGGCAAGAAAGGTCTTCAAATGAAGCAAAACTCACTTGACAAATGTTTCACTTAGCAACAGAAATGTTGGTCTCAAACATGGTTGTAAGATGAGGATACCTGTATGCAAATAGAGGATAAGAAAGTAAAAATCTTTACAGGATTGGAATTATTATTTATGTACACAGACATAGACGAGAATTTCACTAAACTTAATACATGTTGGAGAAACATGCACCTTCCCCGTTATGTCTGTGAGTACCTGGAATGGCACAATTGCAACCTGCAACTGGAAAGAAATATGGGAGAAGCTCCTACCAATAAGTTCTGGCAGAGGTCTAGGTATCCATGGTTCAAATCATGTGGATTCATTGCTGCTCACCTCCTACAGAATAATAAAGCATAGACCTTAAAAATATATAATAAATATTATAATAATATTAATAAATAATAATAATAATAATAATAATAATAATAATAATAATAATAATAATAATAATAATAATAAAGCATATACCTAAAGTCAAACCAGTCTGTCCTAGAGGAGATCAACCCTGATTGCTCTTTAGAATGCCAGAACCTGAAGATGAAACTCAAATACTTTGGCCACCTAATGAGAAGGAAGGACTCACTGGAAAAGAGCCTAATGCTAGGAACGATTAAGGGCAAAAGAAGAAGGGGACAGCAGAGAATGAGGCTGGATGGAGTCATTGAAACAGTCAGTGAGCTTAAATGGTCTCCAGGGGATGGTAGAGGACAGGAAGGCCTGGAAGAAAGTTGCCCATGAGGTTGTGATGGGTTGGACATGACTTTGCCACCAACAAATAGACCTTAAAGGTAAAATAGGGAAAAAATGATTTAGGTTTATCTAATTATGACTCTGTTGCCTGTAGCTAGCATAATCTAGAGTCCTTTGGAATGTAGCATATTTCATCTTTGGAAACAATTTAGTTAAGCCAAAACAAGTGGCTTAAGAAGATAGTAAAACATTCTTAAAGTTGCATCACATAAACCTGATGATCTTTGTCCCATATTGGAAAATCTGTGGTGACAAGCTTTGCCAGGTGCTGGCACTTGCTGAACCTCATGTGAGAGCTATTTCAGAATTTTGGTCATTGGTCTTGGTGAACAATTTCTTTCAACCTACTAATATTACTGTTTTTGGATCCTGTTAAACAAATGCTCTAAACATAATTGTATTGGCATACTTTATGCTTTAAGTCACAAGAGAGAAAATTATCCTGCATGGATAGATGGAGAAGGATTGCCTACTTAATGTTGGCTTCAAAACATCTGGTCCATTCTTCTGCTTAAAGGGACTGGAAAGGAAGAAGACTAGTGATGTCAAGCACAGATATGGAGCTCCAGCTATTCTTTGTAACATGGCTTAAAAAAGACAATCCTCAATGGTCATTGTTCCTAGAAGCACGAAGCCAAAAACACCAGCCTGAAGATGACGAATGAGACTTCGTCGAAACATCGCCAAGACATTTCCAATTTTACGTGGGAGAAAACCCTAATAACCAAAGACCTACGTGTGTGTGTGTGTGTGTGTGTGTGTATCAAAAATCACTACTGTATCAACCAAGATACAAATTTATGTTCTAGAAGAGTTTATGGAACGGGAGTTTAATTTCTCATTTTTAATGTATTTCTGTAATGTCTGATTCTGCGATTGAGAAATTTACTGATAAGCGCTCAAAACACAAACTACATTTTGGAAAATTGCTTTTGCAATAAACAGAAGTGTTTATAGGCAGGCACACAATGTATTACTTTTTTTCTCAAATACATATTAAGAAAGTTTGAAGACAGTGGCCCCTAATATTTTTACAGCCCCATGGAAGCAAAAACAGGAAAGAAAGTTAATAATTTTCTTTTGGCTTTCTATTTTTATTTTATTAGAAAAAAGTTAAAATACAAAACTCTAAAAAAATTAAAATACAAAGAAAAAGCAAACAAGACACTTGGAAAAAAATGCATTAAAAACCCCATATGATCCGTATTTAGTTGAATGCTTATTAATACATTACTACTATTCCCACTGTTTCAAAAACAGCCCCCTCCAAGTTTTTAAACTACTAAATCTATTTGCAAATTATTGCTCTATCAGCTATATACCATATTAATGACAAAATAGTTAACAGGAAGAACAGTGATAATAAAGGCAGGTTAAAGCTTCAAAACTCTCTGTTAATAAACTGTTATTATAATCAACTCATAGAAAATTTACCATGGCATCTTATCTATCCCAAATCATCCCTAGAGTTAAGAGTAATTTACATGGATCAAATGTCCAAGTTGCTAATGTCATAATTAAAAATATTCAAGGTGCTTTAAAGCTGCAGGCGAGAAGAAATGCTGTCTAGCCGGAGCCTCCAGGATTATTTCTGGGAAAGTGCCCTTGTAGAATGTTTGTGGATACCACACAAAGCATGCTGTGATATGCCCAAATTGTGGGCAGACTCACAAGAACAACTCCTTGTAAAAAAGCTGAGATAACAGTGAATGATGAAAAACATCTTTAATAGTTTATCCTGCTTGGTTCCTGCTGCTTCTGCTTCCATATATTTACTTGCCTTTTATCTACCTGTCTATCTATCTACTGATCTGAATTGTTGTTCTAAGGGGATTCTTTCTCCTTTTGTTAGTTCTAATGTGAGGCTGTACAAGTTGATTTCTCACCTGGTTTCTTCTTCCCCTGCATACTTCATTTCATACCCACCTAACTTTTGTACTTTTTCCATCTTACCTCATTTATTACATTTGATACAAATCCCCCAGGATACAGCCATTTCTTGGAAGAAATGTGTTGCCACTTACACACACTTTTTAAAGGACCAAACCCAATTCAACCCAAGGACAATTGTATTGAAGTATAGATAAAAAGGCCTGGGTTGTCACCACAGGATATGCATCTCATTTTCTTGCTGTAAATACTTCCTACTGTAACATTATTCAGCTGTAAATCCAGCTATGATTGTTTGAAATAATCATTTCCACATTCAACCTTCCACAACATATGCAATGTATTCTAACAACCCTGTGTATCTAAGAGGAAGAAGCCGCTTTATGTTGGAATGTGATGATTAATCCAAGGTGAACAATTCTCCCTTATGTTTAAGTGTTCTGAAAAAGCAGGCCACAATTGGAAAAGGTGGGGTGGGGGGTAAAGTCACAACCAAAAAAAGAACATAGTTGAGAAAATTCATTATTTTGGATAAAGAAGTACATCTGATTAATGTCATGAATTGGTTTGGCAAACAAAGCAACATCAATGAAGTTGTCTCCAGTGATGGGGGAGCAAAGTATACAATCTAGAAACTGATGGGTCGACTCAGCTACTTAAATTTTGTAGCTGCATCCGCAGGAGGGAGCAAATTCACCCCAGAACAGAATCAAATTACCTAGTTCCACAGCTGCTTCTGTTGATTGTCAATTAAAAATTGCCTTCTGGCTGTATTTCCATTAATGCTTGTATTGTTGGTTCTGAGGAATTTCCCACTTCTTTTAATGGGATGGCTGGAGAGATTAGCTCTTGCCATTTGAGAAGCTGACACAGCCCAGCTATAGCCAAAGACTCATGCAGATTTCAACATGTCTTCTCAGCATATCCCACATTATAATGATAATCACTTTCTTGTTAACTGTAACCAAGGAAACCAGCAATTTAGTTATTTATTAATTCATTGTCTCAAAATTTTGCATATTTCAAGCAAGTGAGGAAAGCAAGTGTGGTAGTTTGCGTTTTTATTGCTTTACTAAGCATCAAGAAGAAATCACACCCAAATATTTGTTTCCGGAGCAAAGTTAAGATTAATTATCATAATTTGCAGAGAAAGCCAAAACATAGCACACCGTAATTGTTATCTGGCACAAGTGGTTTCTGATGCTAAGATTAGAGCATCTTCTGGTAGAAAAAACTATCATCATATTTTTTTGTTGAAATGCTGAAAACTGTAATACCGTAAAGAACATTTATTAAACTGATGATCTTACAAAGATACGGAGGCCATTAACTCCAACATTGGAACTTTTAGGTTTTTGTTCCTGTTGACTAACTGACATTTCATATAGGGTGAAGCTCATTATAGGTCCAAAATTGTATATGACTTGCCTAATATTACAATAAGTGGAAGAAAGCTAAGAGACATCCATCTTTCCAAAGAGTTTGTTCCTAACATCTCTCACCATTGACCTACTAATGAGGATTGAAAATCTTACAGAAATTTAATTCAGATGATACCTGGGACTGTAATCTGTATGTTTAACTGCATTTTGAATTTTCTGTGCGAGATAAGAGTGTTTTCCATTTTGAATATGTATGTACAAGAAAAATTTTGCTTTTTTAAAAAAACAACTGCTGAACTATCACACTTTCATTTTTGTCGATGCCCATTTCTGTTAAAGGTAAGGCATCTTTGGGACCTGCCTGGCATTTAGCCCTACTTTTGCAACTTTCAAGGTCCAGAAAGATTTTCACTTTGAAATTTGGGGACATCATGGTCTTTGGTGGCATATGTCTATGAATCTATTCATGTAGATTCATAGTACACTGCCATCCCAAAATCTTTTTTTTTTTTTTTAAAGGAGCGAAAAGTGTCTGCTGTCTGTGGGGGGGGGAGAGGTGTCAAAAATCAAATACAGTCTGAAGCAAAAAGAAAAAAAATCCCACCTCTGATGGACTGAAATGCAAATTAAGAGCAGTTTTTCATAAGGAATTGTTTTGTACACTCAATACACTTTATTGTTTCTTGGAAGGATTGGATTGTTGGTGAAGTTCATTCTAACAGGTAAACTAGCAGAAGTGCACTTTTAAGTGTGATGCAAAGAAGGAAACAGATTTCATTACTGGGCCACACACTGGTTTGTGTGTCTGTGTGCATCAGAAAAGATGCATGTAAATAGGAATGATCATTTTGATGTCTCTTCCCCACACAGATGCCCTTTTTAAAAAATACTTTTGGGGAGTTTTTTTGCAGTTACCTACCATTCTAATTTACAATACAATTTAAGCAAAGCAATTCACATCCTATGCATTCCGGTGGCTCTGGCATTGCCCAGTTCTTCCACACAGGATAAAATATGCACATATATATGCTGTAATAAAACGTGAGCAAATTGCATTAATATTTTTTTGGCTGGCGTTGCTATCCGTTAAAAGCCGGTGACCGCAGTTAAAATGGATAAAAGAATTTGCTTTCTCCAGCTGTAGCCTCCAAAAATAAGCACATAGAATATGGAAATGAATTCAAGTTATTGAAATAACAAGAGGAAAAAACCCCTACTCATATATACACCATTGCTGCTACCACATGGAGAAAAATAGTAAATGAATTTCCTAAGTTTTGGAAAAATGCCACCCGCCTTTCCAAACTATTAGAGTATCTGATTATTAATATTTCCCCAGCACCTATTCTTCTAGCTTCTTATCTGTAAATGCAGGTGTATTTACAGATACAGTATTTGACCATAATACTGTCAAAAAATTATATACTGTCCATATGACATTATGAAATGTTGAACTGAGACAAAGGATGACAAATGAAGAGAAGTTGAAATCCTGCCCGTTATATAGAGAGAGTTAAGGCAAGGTGGACATCAAATGTGCTATATTTATGCTTCCTATGCTGTATTGCAGGGGTGTCAAACTCACATCATCACAGTGACATCACATGACATATCGTGACTTTTTTTCTCCTTCGCTAAACTGGGTGTGGGCATGGACAGCACATGACGCATCCAGCCTCTGAGTTTGATAGCCATGCTGTATTGTAACAAGCTTATCTTCACTTTATTTTTAAGAACACTTTGGGTGCCTCCTTTAGCTTGTAGCTGGTAATGAGTAGTATTGTGGCAAATGCTTTGTAAGAAGATGTGTTGCCTAGCAGCAGATTCATCAATAGAAGTTGACTCTTTTTATTAGCGTGTTGAGGGTTCCAAAGAAAGGAAAGTTCTACACCGCTTGATTTCAATACCTGCCATTCCAGATTTCTATTGATTATTTTACTTGTTAACCTAGATTATTATATTGTTAACCTAGATAATTGATTCAAACAAGCATCAAATTTGATTACTATAAAATTAGATGGATTCAATACCTTATATACTGTCATTTTAAGAAATCTTTTATGCCTTTAACTAACCCCAATCTCTTAAATTAAACTCAAATATCAGTGTTCCTTTCCATAATTTTTTATTTCTGCTAGAATGACATGGGAGACAGCTGATGTTCTTCTTCTAGTCATGCTAGAAGAGTTACTGAATGTAACTCAAACAGGATTTATAGTAGCTTGTTGAAACTGGTTGTTTCTTCACCAGGTTTCCTTCAACTTCTCCTGGAGTTTCTTTTTGCCTTTCTGAAGCCAATTACTTTCTTCTGTTGCTCTGACCAGAAATTGTTCTGGAGAATGACTTATGTATTTTTCTCCTGAACACCTTTTATAGTTTCTCGCATTAGTAGTCTCTGCTGTAATCTTATATCTCTTCGAAGGTTATTTTTTTTAAAAGATTTCTTTGCTGACTAGTGAATTTCATAACTGCTTATTTTTAAACATTTAGCAAGGGTTTTGACTAATTACCTACAATTGCTTAGTATTGGTTATTTCTTTAACTTATACATACAAACCAGTAAAAGCCAACAAAATGTCTCAATAATATTTAACCTCATGAGTAATAACCATAAGATATTAAAACAGGATTACAAAATATTTTGGCCAATATTTTGGCCAATAGTGAATGGCATTGTGAACAAATATGATTGAATATTGAAGGATATTTAGCTTACGGTATATTTGGCATTTGTTCACTAAACCAAAAAAGTTCAAAATTATACAATAATTTCTTCTGAAAATTATCCAATATTATGGCTTTCATATTAAAATTAAGGCAGTTATATACTGTATATGTAAATGTGCACACACACACACACACACACACACACACACACGTATATGTATATATGCTTCATAAATAGTGCATACAAACTATGCTATTAATTGTCATCTAAAATAACTAAATTTTTCAGCACATTTTCCTGTGCAGTTTCTTATGCAAAATGCTTATTTGCTTTATCTATCTTAAAGAGCTAGCTCTTTTTACCAGCTTTTCTTCAACATAAAATGATACACAGTACATTCAGATGTTTTTTTCTGAAGTGCTTCCTTATAATATCTGCTATAAAAACAATACAGTAATAAAGTAATTCTTTTTCTAATACATACAGAGGCAAGTTTGCACCTGTGATCTGCCATATTTACACCTACAGATCCATAACAAATAATACTGAACTTCAAAAAGAATATTATTCAAGAATTATTGTTACAAAGGGTTCTTCTGATGTTATCTAACCAATGCAAGTCTTATCACAGAACCTATCCTTCCTAGAAACAATAATTTTTCTAGTATTACTAAGTGCCATATGATCCTGTCTTCTGAGAATATTAAAATGGCATGTATAACATAGTAATATAGCAACTCTGACCACTAAGATAGAATTAGAATGGGCTTGCCTAATCAATTTAAATAAGTCTGGAAAAAAAACCCCAAGGCCAAAAAAACCCCACAAATCTTATATATTGTTAGAGACAGCATTTCTCTGTGTAATAAGACTTTTTATGCAACTCTTAATTGCCTTTATATTTATCTTTTTTTTTTTTTTTACCATTTGTAAGCTTCTCAGATGGTGAGATGGGCAGCATGTAAATTTAATAAATAAATAAAATTTTATATTATACCTAAGGCAGTTAACTGTATGCGGTCTTTCTGTATATACAAATGTTTCCACTAATCTTATGAAAATAGCAAAAGACTTAGGACAATACAAAGTCTAGTTCTAGTCTAGTTCTAGTCTTGGTGGAAAAGTTCATGTGATATAAACTTACCTACTGCAACAGTCAATCTGTTCTCGTATATTTTGCAGGGACATCAACAATATGTCTTAGAGGAGGGAAAGGGTATTTTCATATACTGTCCTCTACCCAAAGTTTTTGGGTAGTGACATTTTTGGGTAAAAGTGACATTATACATCCTACAAAGATTTCCAACTAATACAAGGTCACTGATTTGATCCCTATGAAAATTACAAAATGTGTGTGTGTGTGTGTGTGTGACAGAGACAGATAGAAAGAGTACTAAAACCATCTTGACTCAAGTGCAATCAATTATTATTTTTTTAAGTTCACTTATACAGTCATAAATGGTACGAGCCAGGGGTGGGTTTTACTTACCTTTAGTACCGGTTCGCAATGGGATCGTGTATGCACAGATCACATCTGTGCATGCACAGATCGCCGATGTTGAGATCCGAGGCAGTGGGCAGGGCCTCCTGCTGGTTTTACTACCAGTTCTTGCGAACCAGTCTTAACTGGGAGCAACCCACCAGTGGTACGAGCATCCCTGTCAATGTGTTCCTTAATACATTGGGATCAACTATAATGTTCACTACAGTCATAAGACTATACAGGTGAAACTCGAAAAATTAGAATATCATGCAAAAGTTCATTTATTTCAGTAATGCAACTTAAAAGGTGAAACCAGTATATGAGATAGACTCATTACGTGCAAAGTGAGATAGTTCAAGCCTTGATTTGTCATAATTTTGATGATTATGGCTTACAGCTCATGAAAACCCCAAATTCACAATCTCAAAAATTAGAATATTGTGAAAAGGTTCAATATTCTAGGATCAAAGTGGCCCACTCTAATCAGCTAATTAAGCCATAACACCTGCAAAGGGTTCCTGAGCCTTTAAATGGTCTCTCAGTCTGGTTCAGTAGGAATCACAATCATGGGAAAGACTGCTGACCTGACAGTTGTGCAGAAAACCATCACTGACACACTCCATAAGGAGGGAAAGCCTCAAAAGATAATTGGAAAAGAAGTTGGATGTTCCCAAAGTGCTGTATCAAAGCACATTAATAGGAAGTTATGTGGAAGGGAAAAGTGTGGAAGGAAAAGGTGCACAAGCAGCAGGGATGACTGCAGCCTGGAGAGGATTGTCAGGAAAAGGCCATTCAAAAGTGTTAGGGACTTTCACCAGGAGTGGACTGAGGCTGGAGTCAGTGCATCAAGAGCCACCACACACAGGCGGATCCTGGAATGGGCTTCAAATGTCATATTCCTCTTGTCAAGCTGCTCCTGAACAACAAACAACGTCAGAAGCGTCTTACTTGGCCTAAAGACAAAAAGAACTGGTCAGTTGCTCAGTGGTCCAAAGTCCTCCTTTCTGATGAGAGCAACTTTTGCATCTCATTTGGAAACCAAGCACCCAGAATCTGGAGGAAGAATGGAGAGGCACACACTGCAAGATGCTTGAAGTTCAGTGTGAAGTTTCCACAGTCTGTGTTGATTTGGGGAGCCATGTCATCTGCTGGTGTTGGTCAACTGTGCTTCGTTAAGTCCAATGTCAATGCAGCCATCTACCAGGAGTTTTTGGAGCACTTCATGCTTCCTTCCACAGACGAGCTTTATGGGGATTCTGACTTCATTTTCCAGCAGGACTTGGCACCTGCCCACACTGCCAAAAGTACCAAAACCTAGTTCAATGACCATGGGATTACTGTGCTTGATTGGCCAACAAACTCGCCTGACCTGAACCCCATAGAGAATCTTTGGGGCATTGCCAAGAGAAAGATGAGAGACATTAGACCGAACAATGCAGAAGAGCTGAAGGCCGCTATTGAAGCATCCTGGTCTTCCATAACACCTCAGCAGTGCCATAGGCTGATAGGATTCATGCCACGCCGCATTGAGGCAGTAATTGATGCAAAAGGGGCCCAAACCAAGTACTGAGTACATATGCATACTTATACTTTTCAGAGCTCCGATATTGTTCTATGTATAATCCTTGTTTTATTGATTTCATGTAATATTCTAATTTTCTGAGATTGTGAATTTGAGGTTTTCATGAGCTGTAAGCCATAATCATCAAAATTATGACAAATCAAGGCTTGAACTGTTTCTCTTTGCATGTAATGAGTCTATGTCATATATTAGTTTCACCTTTTAAGTTGCATTACTGAAATAAATGAACTTTTGCATGATATTCTAATTTTTCAAGTTTCACCTGTAGAGCATGACAAAGTAAGCACCATGGACTAAGAAGGAAGTACTTCATATGCTGCTTATGAACATGTAAACAGGCTCTATATAAAGAAGAAAAGAGCAAAAGTAAATAAATTTCCTTTTGCACCTATAAAAAAGAAGAGGTCAATTTATCCCCAGGCATCTGCGAGAAATAAAGAAATGTAGAAATGTACTACAAATGTACTAGAAATAAAGAAATGTACTTTTTAATACATATTTAAAAAGGGACAGAGTTTTGATCATATAAGATGGCAGCTGCCATCTTAACTCTTCTGGGAACATCCCTGTTTATCCCCATCTTTCTCCTTTATTTGAAAAGTGTGTAATTGTGACCAGCATTGAACATACTTCTGTTTTCTTTTTTTTTTCTTTGTAAATTGTGTTTACCTAACCATGATTATTATTTAATGAGAAAGCTAAAGAGTCCTCACAACACTTTGGGAGACTGTTTTTAACTAGGAAAAGGTTTCCTTTTCTCCAGTTTTTGAATATGAATTGGATTTCCTCCCAATCTACTTCAAATATAACTACTTCACAAAAAATTTCTACTTCAAATGTAAGATACAGAAGGATCTCGACAGATTTGAACATTGGGTGCTATCTAACAAAATGAAATTCAATGGTGAAAAAAGTAAGATTCTACATTTAGGCAAGAAAAACAAAATGCACAGGTACAGTATATGTGGTACCTTGCTCAATAGTAGTAACTGTGAGAGGGATCTTGGAGTCCTAAAGAAACAACCATTTAAACATGAGCCAGCAGCGTGCAGCAGCTACCAAACAACATCAACAACAACAACACAGTTCTAAGCTGCATAAACAGAGGGATAGAATCAAGATCACATGAAGTGTTAATACCACTTTATAATGCCTTGATAAGGGTATACTTGGAATACTGCATTCAGTTTTGGTCGCCACAATGTAAAAAAGATGTTGAGATTCTAGAAAGAGTGCAGAGAAGAGCAACAAAGATAATTGGGGACTGGAGGCTAAAACATATGAAAAACGGTTGCAGGAACTGTCTAGTCTTATGAAAAGAAGGACTAGGGGAGACATGATAGCAGTGTTCCAATATCTCAGGGGCTGCCACAAAGAAGAGAGAGTCAAACTATTCTCCAGAGCATATGAGGGTAGGACAAGAAGCAATGGGTAGAAACTAATCAAGGAGAGAAGCAACTTAGAACTAAGGAGAAATTTCCTGGCTGTTAGAACAATTAATCAGTGGAACAACTTGCCTCCAGAAGTTGTGAATGCTCCAACACCGGAAGTTTTTAAGAAGATGTTGGATAACCATTTGTCTGAAGTGGTGTAGGGTTTCCTGCCTAAGCAGGGGTTGGACTAGAAGACCTCCAGGATCCCTTCCAACTCTGTTATTTTATTTTAAATCATGCTATTTGAATTCACTCTTCTTCTTTTTCAGCAATGGACCTAGAGTGATCTTTCAGCCCAGTATGAAACCTTTATCTTCCTTCCACCATCATTCTGTTCAACCCGAGTCTCACTCTAACAGTAGAATTGGCACTTTCTTCAAACTTTGCTGGATATTGCTAAAACAAAGGCAATAAAAGCAAATGTGTAAGCAATTTGTGCCATTTGCTCTTGCAGTGTTTAAAGTAATGCTTTCAGAGGGAAATTCAATATCTTTCTCACAATAAAATGCACGATCTCTAAATCCAATAATTCACATCAGCATTTTGCTGCTAAAATGATCTCCAAATCTTATGCAGTGCCAACTCTGGGTTATCATCTATTGAAAGTGGGATCAACAGCTGATTTTGTACCTTGTACTCAGCTTTGAGTTGATAGCTAAATAATTCCTTATACAGTAATTACTGACATACTGGGCACTTGTTGAGTATCCTAGAAATAGAATAGCTATCCCGAAGTCCATGCTTTTTAAAAAAATATTCTTTCTCTTTTATATATAAGGTGGGAAAATCTAATGAGAACTTTCTTACCAGTTTCCAAAGGCAGTGAACGCAGCAAGCCACAAACAAATATTTGCATTCCAAAATGGTTTGACATAGAATTGGGTGGGATTGTTGCCAATTCTTTTAATCAACACATTCTAAAAGTCTTTTTGAAGCAATCAAAATCAGCTACATTTCAGCAGCTCTGCAAATCTAGGCAGTTTGGTATATTATTCACAATTTCCAACCGGCTTTCCATTCTGTAAGGAATGTGTTCACCTGTGCTTACTTTTATTTGACTAATGATTTTTTCTCTTTTTTCCCATTTAGAATTGTAAAAATTGTAAAGATACATCTCCTAGAGAAGGTAACAGCTGAATCCTTTGGGGATATTAGTAACATTTGTGCAGACTTCACTGAATATGAGATGAGCTCAAGCTGTCATGCTTCGCAGCAACTTTCACACCCATAAGACTCATGCGTTGTTTGATTTTATTGCCTTAATGATGAGCTGAGTTTGCCTTAGCATCACTGTCAGTTTTTTTTTCCCCCAATATGTTCTGCATTTTCCTTTTCTGCAAAATAGCACTTTAGCAAAGTGAAAAGGTAGTATTGGAAAGAAAATTCAGTGAAAGAACTCCGTTGCAATGCAGCTTGTCAAGCTCAGCTTGTCCCTGTGATAATAAATGATATTTTTGCAAGGGGGTAAAATGAATGCAGTTAGGAAGTGCTAAAAGAAATAGGACTTAAATATAAAAGTTTCTCAAACTGAATAAGGAGAGCTGTCATGTACTTGTTCATATTAGATAAGGACTTATTTAAAACCACAGAATCAGTGTTAATTTTATTTAACTGAATTAATAATCTTATGGAACTTGAGTTCAAGCTATGCTCTATTTTATGAGATTCATAAATATTTCTGTTCATACATACTTTTGATTGCTTTCCATCTGCTTTGATAATGTATAAAGATGTACAAACTAGTCAGGGGCAAACAGGTATTAATTCATTTTGCCTATTTTGAATGAAAACAATATAAGAAGGTTATATTCTACAGTTTCTACAATTATTTTGAGACATAATTTGAGACAAATGACTAAGAGCTTGGCCTGTGAATAGCCTTCATCAGGATCTATCTTTGGAAAAGCCTTCTGTAATAAGAAAAAAGGCTACCAAGATTTAAGTCAATCTATAAGTGAGGCAAACAGAATGAGGCAGGGTATTGTTTCAATGTTATCACATATTATTATCCTAAAAATTAGCCATCTCCTACCTTCATGCATAGAAACATTAATTTTCAAGGTTCATTTGTTTGTTTGTTTTAATCAAACAAGGACCCTTTGTAATTAACATAATAAACAACATTAAAAAAACAAACATAAAATTCATAAAAATACAGGTGTACTTTATAGCTGTCCCAACTGATCCTCTATGTACATTCTCTGGAAGAATTTATTATGACCAACTTTCAAATCAGATGCTGAGATGGTCTCAGGGAGAAGACTGCTGCATTAAACAGAAATGGCAAATTTGTTTGCCAGTTTTGGCGATCCCAATATTTCAGAAACAGGCCATAATTATTGAACTTGAATTAAATAGAAAATAAGGTTTGGCTCTATTTAGAGAAAGTGGTCCTGAGTGAACCTGAAAGCCATGGCATTAATAGTTTCCTAAATTAAAATAATGCTAATTGCTGGCAGTGTCAACTCATTTTGGGAGAAATATATATTTTGTTGTCTTAAGACATGATATGGCAGGTTTATGACCATCGTCAACTCATCATGGGCAATTCAGCATAACCAACTTACCATACCCAACTTGCCGCAGCCAGCTCGCTGTGGGACAAGAGTTACACTAGTATCAAAGAAATGGTGAAACAGAATTGTTAAAGAATGGATGCAAAAGGAGGGACAGAATGAAAAAATTGAAATATTTTTTATTTATTTTAAATAATTGAATTGTTAAATTGTCCCATGGTGAGCTGGCCATGGCAAGTTGTCCCATTGCATGAAAGTTGGCCATGACAAGCTGGCCACAGATTTAGGAGATCAATATTACTGTGATTAATAGATGAACAGTGTCTAGTCCAGTTATTATGTGGTTTAGGAATTATCTAGAATATGCTTTATTTCACTCAGAAAAGAATGTCTCCATGCAGGCATAATCACATGCACCCTTTATTTCATATCTAGCTTATCCATATTCATGAAAGTGTGGTGAGAGTGAAAGCATACTTGCACTTATTGCAACAATCTTGATAGCATTGCAGTTTGAAAAGGCAAACTATTTGATGCTTTTCTGCTTACTCCAGGCATAACTTCTAAATGTTTTAAAATCGCACTTCCAAATTTCCCTATTGTAAAGTGCCAAGTAATTTCCAATCCTTGGAATTAGTAACTATAAACTTCCCATTTGGGAAAACTCCATTTTCCCAAATGGAGGTGGAATGGGTTTATAGGTTTGCTACCATTTCAATGGACTGTAATAATTGTAATTAAAGGTGTTACTTTCCTTGATATTTTTTTTTTTTGGCTTAGGCTAAAGGTAAACAAATTGGTTAACAAAATCAACTGTACATAGATAGGGATATTTTTTTTTTAATGAAGCCTTACACAAGTGCTCTGGAACAGCCCTTTATGGCAATGCATTTCTAAATATATCACTAACCTCGTAAAAATGCACTACATGGAGTACCTCATATTTTAGATTTGAACACAACTGCAGATTATCAAAATGATCAACTGTTGAACAGGAATTGAGAAACCCTGGGGCAGGGACCACCAAAATTGCTCTAATACATCATATTCCATTTCTGAATGGCACAGGGGCATTGTGTCTTGACCTTTACAAAGTGCTGGAAGACAAGTTGAGATGTATGAGAGGCAGCCACAAGCCACAAGGTGCCTTTTCTTGGCTTCTTTTTAGCCCACCTCAAAATGTCTGGGGGTGGGTGGTTAGTGGGTAAGCTGTCTGGCTTTACATATTCCAGCCAGCATTAGCTCCAATTCATCAACCTTCTGCTAAGGTCAAAGTTCAGAGATTTAGGCTGAACCAACTTTTTCTCAATTTTGGTTATATTTCCAGATGAATAATCAGTCCTGATAAGAGTTGAAAATCCATTAATTCCTTATAGCTCACCCATCCAACTCTAGTTAAAGAGCAGTTTATAGACCCTTTTTTCTTAATCTTGAAATCAAATCATGCTTTTTTAAGAAATACATTCTAGGTATAGGACAAATGTGATGATTTATTGGGACTGCTTTTCAAACAAATTCATGGAATTTGCACTGATCTGTCTGTCGAATCAGAATGATAATATAGATGGGGCATGAGAGCCAGTGTATTCTAATAGCTAAGGTGCTGGACAAAGACCAATGAGACTCAAGTTAGGAAGGGAAGCTGACTTTGGGCAAGTACCTCAGCTTTAGATAGGATACTGAAAGCTATCAGATTACCATATTTTTCGGAGTACAAGACCCAATTTTTTCCCTCCTAAAAGAGGCTGAAAATTTGGATGCGTCTTATACTCCAAATGTAACCACATGTGGTATCCAAAATGGCTACCTGGTTCAGCTGCTGCCTTCTCTTACCCCTTCTGCGCTTTGCCTGCTTTAGTCACTGGAGCTCCCTCCGAGGATCAGCTGTGCTTTTGAAGCTATTTTTCAGTCCCAATGTGAACAAAGCAATTTTCTGTGCTTTGCCTATTCTAATTGCTGCTCCCTCCGACAATCAGCTGTGCTTTAGAAGCACAGTCCAAACGAGCCCCAACTTCAAAACCAGCAAGTGAACTAATGTGCTGGGACTAGCCAGATGAATACCTGGTAGGCAGAATCCCGCCCCCCTATTTTCCTCCCCAAAAACTAAGGTGCGTCTTATACTCCGGTGAGTCTTATACTCCGGTGAGTCTTATACTCTGAAAAATATTGTATCTTTAAAGGACTGCTTCCCCCCACGTATTATTGATCTTCCAATTTTGGAACATCTTTTAAATTCCAGAGAACCAGTTTGGGGTAGTGATTAAAATATATGGGTAGAGACTGGGTGATTGTGAATTCTAATCTAGCGAGGTGATTCTCAACCCTTGGAAGGAAGCCATGGCAAATCATTTCTGGAAAACCTTGCCAAGAAAATTGCATGCATTTGTCCATAGAGTATGTAAGAATCAGACCTAATTGAATGGAAGAAAAAGAAATTTTCTAAGGAAACCTATTGTCTTGAAAACCACTATTACAGAAATTGCTACACAGACAGAATCTAATGTATATTCTTTGATTCCCCCCCCCCCAACTATATGCAGCTTAATACAAAATTCAACATAATGACATCAATGAATTTTATCCAGTTCAAATAACTTGTTGGTAAAATGTTTTAGTAAGATAAGAAATGGAATTTATCTCAGTGGTAAGCACAAAACGTATCTCTTGAGGCTCAGTTATCACTTGTGATTAACTATTGTTTATGCTCACTCAGCCAGTTTCAGACCGTAAAATGGTGTTTGTATCCAGATCAATTTGATTTTACAGATTTAGTCTGAGAGGCACCATACCTAATGCTGCACTAAAATGTGGATGTATCTGCTTGCATTACATTTGGTTCAACTACTTATTTTGTTAGTCTACTCAAGAAAGCAATCTTTTCCCCTTTCTTATGAAAAATCAATCTTTACAATAAACCCATGTTGTTTGGTGTTCCTGATTCAATTATTCTGATTTAAACTGAGGTAGAGTGCAGGCTGTACCAAGAAAAGAACCATGCCAACCATACGGAGATGAAAGCCACATGTTGTATCTGAGTCAAAATTGGGATCAAACTATCTATCTATAATTCTTTCTGATCATGTTTTCTCTGTGGTGAAAAGTACTTCATGTTCCTGTGATCTTCAGGCACTTCTTGTGAAAATGTATCCATGCTCATATACGGATCCAATATTTGCTTTTATATTTACATTCATTAGCATTTGCTAAAAGAATGAACAAATCAAACTGGAAACAAATATTTGCAGCAGATTTTTTTTTTTTTTTTGCAAATGTTGATGTTTTTGCAACTGTTGAAATGTTCTTGCTGCAATTTCTAATTAAGCATAAAGAAGGACTATCTGAGTGAATCTATGTTTTGATACCATTTGGAAAGCAATATTCCCTAGAAAGTGCCTCCACTAAAATCCCATTTACAATTAAAATATATGTGCATCATTTTTCTTTTGCATCTGCTTGGTTTCATGGGCAGCCTTTTATCTGCTCTTAGTAATAATCATCACCTTTGGATTTAAATCTGCATTTTTTGTTTTCCTTTTTATAGTCCATTCTTGCATTAATAGTTTGAACTTAATTTTTCCATTCTTCTGCACAATAGCTGCCCTGTGGGTTCAAAGAAATATTTTATAAATTATTTTATATAAATTTTGAAGAACTCTGTATGATCTTCAAAAGACAGATTGACAGTTCAGATCATGAGTGATTCCTCTTCCTCCTCCTTCAAGAAAAAGAAATAATCAGTAGCTTCTTTCTATCTGGCATAGTTGTCCTCTTCTACTGAACATACATTTCAGGAGGGAAGAACATGGAGTTCTGAGGGAAGCAGGGTGCAGTCATATAGCCAGCCAGATCAGCCCAATCAAACCCAGTAATCAATAGGGTAACAGATGTTGCAGCCAGGTCACCCATGTTCAGCATTATGAGTTACAAGATTTTCAGTTTCAGTCAAATTTCTGAACATTGCTTCTTGTTTCCAGCAATAGCATCTAGGCTTATATGCTGCTACATATTGCTTTACAGCATTCTCTGAGCAGTTTACAATGTCAGCATATTGTTCCCAACAATCTGGGTCCTGATTTTACCAACCTTGGAAGGATGGAAAGCTGAGTCAACCCTGAGCCACATCAGGATTAAACTCTAGACAGTGGCCAGAGTTAGCCTGCAATACTACATTCTAACCACTGTTCTATCAGAATTATATTAGTGGTATGCTAATTATTTGATAGTATTGAATTCAACTGAGTGTGACAAAAGACTTAAAGATCTTAATCTTGTCTTGTTAATAATAAAATCTTGTAACCTAAACAAATTGTCAACAGAAAAAAAATATTAGTGATTTCTTTATCATAGAAGTAGTTATTCAGTAACAAGGCAAGAAGGAAAATGCCTTTTTCCTATATTTATCCTAAAGATTAAATATGCTGCTTAATATTATATAAATTCATAAATATCTACACTAACCAGTTGCTCCTCTACAAAAATCTTCCACAAGGAAGATATGTAAGATATGCAGACAGTGCAACAATTCAGAATGACAGAAGGAAGAAACAGAGCAGCTATATAACATCTTCTAGCAAAAGATGGAACTTTTATCAAAAAGTGCCTGATCTCGTAACCAGTTACAGCACAACTAATAAAACCTATGAAAAGATTTTTGTGCATCAAAAACATCTCAGAAACAACCAAATTCAAGCTGGGTGGATACGACCTCATAGACAACCCTCACTCTGTCAAGGACCTTGGAGTACTCATCTCAAATGATCTAAGTGCCAGAGCTCACTGTAACAGCATTGCCAAAAAGGTATTAAGAGTTGTTAACCTAATCTTGCATTGCTTCTTCTCTGATAATATTGTACTGCAAACTAGGGCATACAAAACTTTTGCTAGACCAATTCTTGAATACAGGTCATTTGTCTGGAACCCACACTGCATATCAGACATTAATACAATTGAACGAGTCCAGAGATATTTCACAAGAAGAGTTCTCCACTCCTCTACTTGCAACAGAATACCTTATGCCACCAGACTTGAAATTTTGGGCTTAGACAACTTAGAACTTCTCCACCTTCGGTCTGACCTAAGCGTAGTAAATAAAATTATCTGCTACAATATCCTATCTGTCAATGACTACTTCAGCTTCAATCACAACAATACACGAGCACACAATATATACAAACTTAAGGCAAACAGCTTTTTATATTATTAAATCTTAAATTTGATTTGGTACTCCCACATTTAACTTTATTTATTGGATACTCTGTTTTAATTTGTCTTTTAACTTTTGTATTTTCTGTTTCTTATTGTTATGAGTTGCCCTGAGTCCTTCGGGAAAAGAGCAGCATATAAATCCAATGAATAAATAAATAAATAAATAAATAAACAGCTCCAGACTTGATTGCAGAAAATACGACTTCAGCAACAGAGTGGCCAATGCCTGGAATGCACTACCTGATTCTGTGGTTTCATCCTCAAACCCCCATAATTTTAACCTTAGACTGGCTACTGTTCACCTCACCCCATTCCTAAGAGGTCTTTAAGGGGCGTGCGTAAGCGCACCAATGTGCCTACTGTCCCTGTCCTAATGTTCCCTTTTATCATATCAATTTCATGTATTCATAATCATGGTTATACTTATATCTATTATCTAATACATGCTTGATGAAAATAAATAAATAAAATAAGTAAATAAAAAGCAACATGGCACCATTGTAGCACTGAAATCAACTAAAGCTCTCCAAAACATCCTATACAAGCAAAAGACCCAGTAGCCCAAGAAATAAAATTAGGGATAACCTAGTGGAGTGATGGCTAACCTTTTTGCCATCGCGTGCCAGGAGAGGTGGGGGGGCAGGGGAGTTTCATCCATGGGGGTGCCCACATCCATAATTCTATGTGCCCTGCCCTGTGCATGCATGTGCAACCCCCCCTTTCCCCCACTCCTGGCATGCTATGGCCCGGTAGGCCCATTTTTCTTTCTTAATTGGCTCCAAATTCTCTCTATGCATCTGGGAAGGGTGAAAAGAGCCTTTCCCCTTCCCCTCGGAGGCCTGAAAGGGCCCATTTCCCAACTCCTGGTGGATCAGGAAGTGACTTTTTTGCTGTCCCCAGCCTCCAGAGCCTAGGACTCTAGGAGTCTCTGGAGGCTGGAGACAGCAAAAAAGTCACTTCCTGTCTCACCGGGAGTTGGGAAATGGGCCATTTCAGGCCTTTGGAGGGCATCCGAGGGAATGAGAAAGACTGTTTTCACCCTCCACAGATGTACAGAGAGGATCTGGAACCAGGTAAGAAAGAAAAACAGGCCTTCCCCACCCCCCCAGCCCCTCCAGAAGCAGGAAACAGCCTGTTTCCCTACTCCTGGTGGGCACAGAAGGCCCAAAAATCAGCTGCCCAGCGTGCACATGCACACCAGAGCTGAGCTGGCATGACCACTGATATGGCTACGCGTGCCACCTGTGGCATCTGTGCCATAGGTTCGCCATCATGGACCTAGTGTAAACAACTCAAAGACTGTTACAGCATGGAGCACATCGATGAACACCAATTTGCTGTCAGAAGACATGATGAAAACTCCTTAATCTCACAACACATGGGCAGCCTCAACCTCAGTTTCAACTGGGAAATTATTAGCATCCTAGACCAAGCCAAATACAAAAATGCTAGGAATTCCTCGAAGCTTGGCATTCAGACAAATCAGACATTATCAGACAAATCTACATATTTATATATCATCCAAAGGAGAGATTAAAAACCAAGGTAGGAAACAAAATGACTTCAACATATCCATTCTAGCAGCCAACATTCAAAGAAGCAGGGATAAGGACTAGACAAAAACCACTCAGAAAACAATACTATAATTAAGGAAATACCAAAGAGAAAACCACACTCCCACCAAAGTTGGCAGGGCCAACTACTACACATAATCAGGCAACAAATCCCACACTCTCTTGCCCTGATGATTTACCTGGCTGGGTAATGAAACAGATCATCACCAAGAACACATGATATAATATATTGAAAATAGTTCATTTCTGTATTTATCACCCTCTATATATTTATGGTCTGTATGAGGTCTGATCCAGAGGTGTAATCCAGCAGGTTTTGACAGTTTCTGGGAAACTGGTAGTGGAAATTTTGAGCAGTTCGGAGAACTGACAAATACTACCTCTGGCTGGCCCCAGAGTGGGGTGGGAATGGAGATTTAGCAATATCATTCCCCCAGGAATGGGGAGGGAATGTGGATTTTGCAGTATCCTTCCCCTGCCATGCCCATCAAGACACGCCCACCAAGCCACGCCATGCCCACCAAGACACGCCCACCAAGCCACACCATGCCCACCAAGCCATGCCCATAGAACCAGTAGTAAAAAAAAAAAATTGGATTTCACCACTAGTCTGATCCTTCCAGTGAAGGTTATATCATCTATTCAAAAATTTATGTTAGGCAAGTGGCATGAATCTGAAATTCTGGGCATCTGGTTTTTTTTTTTTTAATCTTGCAAGTTCTTTATTTTAATCCTTGGTCTTTTGTTAGACCATATATAATTCATTACCTGTCTATGCCAGTTGCTTAATACCTTATTCTTAATAGAAACTAGAGCTATTTGAAATTGAAAATTTAGTCTCCATAAAATATTCATTTTAACTGATGCATTTCTTCCTAACGAAGACAAATTTAATTTCTTCCATCTAGAAATGTTCTTATCTGTTTGCATATTAATAAATACTTGTTTCTAAATCCTGATTTTACATGCAATTATATGTCTCACCTTCAGTGGTTATTTGAACTATTCTGTTGTGTCTTCATGAGACCTTATATAGTACTAAGGGTGGCAGTTTGTTGTGTGCATTTCCATTCTATCACTCCTGGCTGAAATACTCTGCACAGCAGCTTGTGTGAGTTGCTTGCAACACAGTTCATTATAAATAATATTTTTTTTTTAAAAAAAATCCAATTAATGTTCTCCTAAGGTAAAGAAAGGAATATGGGTTATACAATAAGCGATTGATGAAACATTTAAATATGTTAGGGATAACTTTGATTTTGTTCCTTTGAAAGTGAATTTAAATTCATATTGAAAAAAATTACCAAATGGATGCAGAACCAAGAAGAATTATCTATGGATACATGATAGATAGATAGATAGATAGATAGATAGATAGATAGATAGATAGATAGATAGATAGATAGATAGATAGATAGATAGATAGATAGCAGGACTTTGGCTGCATAGTTACAGCTACTATCTTGATTTTTTTGACCCGCTCATATCGATAAACATGGTAGACATTCAGAAATCTTTATATTACATCTGAAGTCTGAAGAAGACAAAATCTAACTGCATGCAACAGAAATTGATTCAAAAATCTATGTGACTTTTTTCATGCAGCCTGCTTGACAGATGAGATCTACTATTACTGGAAATCTGACCTTATAATTTGTCTCTTTTTTGTTCATATGCTTGCTTTGACATTCTCACAAAACCCTTCTAGAGTTTTCTGCTAAAACTAATTTAAAGTGGACACCCTTCACTTTTTTTTTTTTTTTTTTTTTTTTTGCATTTCTTTTCTGGAAATAAATCTACCTTTCTGCCCCTCTCAATCCTTTTTGGTGAGGAATGAGCTTAATTTGCATCAAGTCATTCTAGCATAAAATTATTCTATTTGTGAGAAAGCAGCAACAAGTTCTGAAGTAAATCAGCAAGGATTAGCTGAGATAGTTACTGGTTCCACACACCTTGCATATAAGGGAGAAATACTTCTGCTAGGGGAATTGGAAGATAGATAAAAGGACTTCTGCAGTGGCCAGCACAACTCTCTGCCAGAGTTTAACAGCAGTTTTAAATACTGCAGTTGAACATGGAATATGTGAGAGAGTGAAGACATTTAAGAAATCCTCTTCCTTTCTAGTGCGAGTTGCCTTATTACTCACATAAGTTGGCTTATTATTCACTTTAAGACATTTATTGTCCAAAGCTCCAATTTCTTTACATTACAGGCAGCAAGGATAAGAACCATAGATTGTAAATTTAGTCATTGGGGCCTTTCTTAATAGTTTCATGCTCTGCCAGCTATTATAGTTACTGTACCAAATTTTAATTTAGATGTAAATATGTAGAAGAAGGGGGTGAAATATTTGTGTTGTGATGAATAATGGACTTAGAAACTACATGACATGCTGGGGTTTGTATTTCAACAAGCAGGCAGTGTTTAGAGAAAAAAAAGCAGGTTCTACCAGATCCCAAACTGGGTTTTATGAAATATATTGTGATTATTCATCATGTATGTAACAGTTTTTTGCTTCTGTCAAGACACATTGACATATGCATGCACAGACAGACAGACAGACAGACACACTCTTACATAGACACGCATACATATACCTAGATATAGACAAAACTTTGTAGGTACTCTAGAAACCCAGGTCTTCGCATGCAGGCTACAACCTCAAACTGTGACGTTCTGGAAGAGTTCCTGATGAATAAGGAATAATATATAGCTTTTATGTTTTATGTCTATTTGGATATCACCCAGAATCACTCGATGAGAGAGATGGACAGTTTTTAAACAGGATATACAAATAAAAATAAATAGCTAACACCATACAGGCCTAACTAATTTGGATATTATCTACAATAATGTCTGATTTGCTCTACCTTTTGAGCTAAGGTACTGCAGCTTCTAAAGCTTTCTACAATATTTTCTTGACATATCTGTTATGGATCTATCTTCCACTTTCTGTTTATTTAGTGACAATTCTGACAACATTTAAGAAAATAAAACTTTCCTTCTAGTCACTTATATCATTGCTTTAAATATATATTTACAATACACCGATGATTTATGTGCCATATGAACTATAGATAATTTAAGATATTTTAAAGTTATATTAAAACATTAGAAAAAAATGATTTGATTTAAATTTGAGTTCTAAAATCTAAGTCTTAACTTTTTATTAGTAGTATTTGACATCTGATAATATATTGTAATATTTTATTTCTGCTTTATTTTTTAAAGTGGCTATATTTATTATTATTATGATATGTTGCACACACAGCCATATCGGATTTGGCATTTTTGTCCACATATCAAGTTCTTCACAAGGGCCTGGGATAGGCAGATGTAGATATTTGATGCTAATATAGATATTGTCACTGGATGTAAGCTCTTTCCAGTAAAGTAGCCTTTTGCAATTGACGAATGATGAATTTGTCCATGCTGATAATGTTCAAGTGGCGCTCTAGTTATTTTGGGATTACACTCAAGGCACCTATTACCTTTGGTTTTTTTTTTTTTTTTTTTGCTATAGTTATTCTATTTCTATTTGCAGGTCTTTGTATTTTGTTATCTTCTCTAGTTTTTTCTATTCTGCTGTCTCCAGGCAGAGCCCACAATCACTATCCAGATTTCTTTGTCTTTCTTATTGTTACGTTTGGGGTGTTATGTGGTAGTTGCCTAGTCTGTTTAAAGTACCAGAGCATTTTAGCTTCATCATTTTCTATTACTTTCTCTATTTTATGGTCTCACCAGTTCTTGCTTTCAGGCAAATAGTATTTTGTGGAGATCTTCCAATTTACCATTGTTGCTACTTTGCATTGCTGTTGTTTGTAGTCATACAGACTGACTACAAACAACAGCAATACAAAATGGCAACAATGGTGCAGCAACTAACCTAGTGATCCACTGTTTCTTCAACAGATAGCAAGGTGGGGCTTGCTATCTATTTCTGTCTTCTCAATTCTGGTTTTGTATGTATTTATTCTTAAGGTTTGGTCTTGTGCAGCCAGAATTCACCCCTCTGTCTCTTTCTCCGATTGTCCTTCTTTTAGCCATTGCAAGGATCTGTTATTATCTGCTTTCTTTGCTATTTTTTTAAAAAATGTACTGGCCATATAGTGCTTTGTTTCCCATGTCTCCTTTCTGTTCTTCATTTGGCCTTTTGGTGCACTAGCTTTAGTGCATCTTCTTCACTATCCTTCAGATATTCTTCCAATGTCCTTTTTTCTTCTTCAAGTGACTGGTATACTTGCAATATTCTATGCCCACATATATTCCTTGGTAAGTAGTTTCATATCACTGCATGGATGAAGGACATGATTCATTGTCATTATTTTTCTGGTCTTCCTATCCAGAACCTTTAATTCTGCTTGAGTCCAGTCCATTATTCCAGCTGTGTAACTAATGATTAGAATTGCCCAGGTGTTTGATTGCCTTGATGGTATTTCTTCTTTATTCTCTTGATGTATTCCTTTCTAGTCTTTTTTTTCTTAATTTAAGTGTGCTTGTTAGTGTCAGCTTGAATTAGTATTATTATTATGGTTAGATGTGCATCAGCCAGATGTTTAGACTTGGATTTGGAATTTTTATTCACCTAGCAAGTCTTTCCAAAGGATCTGGGAGGGGCAGATATTGTTGTATGGTGATGTTAAAGATATCATTGCAGAAAGTTAGCTGTTCCAAAGGTAGGTACCTTTTGTAGTTCACTGATGATGGTTTTGTCGATGCCGATAGTGTTCCAGGTATTTTGGGATTGCACCCAATATGTCTATTATTACTATCTTTGCTTTATTTTGCCATAGTTATTCTATTTGCAGATCTTTGCATTTTCTGATTTTTTTCCCCCAGCTTTCTCTTCTATTTTTCAATCTTCAGCTACTGCTATGTCTACTATCCAGATTTTTCCCCCTTCTTATCAACATTTGTTACAACTAGGGCAGGTGCTTGTCTCTTTGTTATTATTATTCCAGTCAATAGTTTCAATGAATTAATCTTTTAATGTAAATTATCTCCAAATTGCATACAAAATTTCAAGCTAACCACTATCTTATTTACCTTTTTGGGGTGATCAATGATGAGAGAGATTCATTTATCATAAATATTATATCTCATTTGGCCCCTTTTAGAGTTATATACTCCCTTCTTCCTAGAGTTCAGGATACACACACACACACACACACACACACACACACATCCCTGATACATACATACAAACACACACCAACATACATACATACATACATACATACATACATACTACTTCCTTTTCTTTTTTTCTCCTTGCAGCTTTCCTGGATGATAGGCTGGTTAGTCCTTAGTCCAATGAACCTCCATGATTAAAGTAGTCTTGATGTTGTGTCTTTTTTAATTCCTTTTTCAGCATTTTAATAATTATTACACACAGGTTCTCTTTCTCTGCATTCTGTAAAAACATAATGATGAAATATATGGAATGTACCACCACCATAAAAAAAGTTAATACAAGGGCAATTGGAGGCAAAAGAACCTATAATTTTGCCACATTGCTTTTTATAAACCCATATCTATCTGTGAGTGCAAAGTGAAAGTGTGTTGAATAAAGCCAGAAAATATACACTGAAATTAAATCCTCATAAATTCCATATTGATTTTAACATCATTTGTAACAGAACTAATTTACAGCTTATTTTGGAAAAATTTAAGAAATGGCTCAAGTGAACAGCACTCCTGGCATCAATTTAAAACTAGCATATAGATTTAGAATTTGTTGGATTAGCCACTAAATGGACTGATAGTTGTATGGGTGAATAAAATGCTGCTTTGCAGGGGTGGCAGTGTTTTTAATCTACAAACATTAGCAGTACAAGGACAAATCAATTTTCTACAAAGAAGCCCTTAAAAGATGTTAGCATGCAGCAGACTTCTTTAGATAGCTACTGCTACAGGAACTAATTTTCTCACTATTTATTGAACACTTTGATGATGAATGTAGCTAACTGATATTTAACAAAGGGAATCATCAGCCTCTTCATTTCATAAGTTTACTGCTGCGAACATAACTGTGAACATCTGAAGATGGTCGCATTTGAGCTGTGAATCTTCCTGGCGCTGCCCAATCAGAGGAGGTATTTGAATGGCCACCTCTGAATCAGGGCCTTCAGGAACCTATTCTCTGAAGTAATTTAATTAAATTGGGAGAGAAAATTCAGCAGGCAGGCACTTTGGATGACTATTATCTATTTCTAGAGGAGATGTTGGCCTTCAGCCTTTTATGTCACAGCCAGCCATTTTATGGCATTCACCAGAGTCCCCATCAACTTTACAATGTATGTTCTTCTGAAAATTGACAATATAGTTTCCTGTCTTTTGAAAACAAAAACATTCCCAGATGTTTTAAAACCTTAACCTGTTTAAAAAAACAAAAATTAGAAAATCTGAACCACTCAGAAAGAACTAGAAGAAAAAGCATGCCAATGTTGTAGTTCTACCTTCTGTTTCAGTCACTAAATCTAAAAGACTCCAAGAACGAGGGAATGCCTATTCCTATTCCAGACCAACTCTGTCTTCCTTATGTCTCATACATGTTCATGTTTTCTTAATAAGAGCTTCGATCTATTTTTTTTTTTAAAGACAGGCCTGCAGTGAGTTATGTTACTTTGTGATTCTGCTAATGGGGATGTAGTCCAAGGTTATATACAATAGCCACCCATGTTCACAGATGCTCTAGGGAATTAATATCCTTTGCCTCTGCAAAAGTGGACTGACCACTACAAGGTGGGAAAAAAGTAGAACAGTAATAGTTTTATCTTTCACTTTCGTTGTTATACACAGAGTACCTAGCTACTTTATTACTCAACCTAGAAATCTTCTTATCTCATGCCTATAGTGCTCATTTCTCCAATTTTCTCTCTTTCTTTTTTTCTTTAAGGTAATTTCTGTGCTATCACTTGCTATCTGAATTTTGGAATCCAATTAGTTTCCTCAGTATGCCAGCAGTATTGCAATATAACTGCGGTAACAATTTACTCAAGTAATTCCTACATATTTTTATATATAAAAATCCATTTTGAGAATGAGTCATGTAAAGCTAATATAATGATATATAATTCAGATGTATGCTTTCATGGGAAGGTATGAAGCGCAAGAGTTTAGGATTTTGAAAGTAGTAAGAATTCCTATGAAACACTTTACTGGGTCTTTGTGAATAGCACAAATGAAGGTAGATGAACTGATCGATGCCAGGGTTTCATGTTTTTCCATTCATAAATTTAGTTTGTCTCATTTGTCTACAAAAAATTGAATATATTTTTATTCTCTTCTAAATATGCAAGGTTTTATTTCCATTTTTTTCCAGAGGGCTAGGGTTAAGGTTTACAGTTTACACAATATGTTTTAATATGGATTTTTACATTGATTTTATGAATATGTGCTTTTCAATACTGTTTTCTTTATTTGTACATCATTTTGTGATTGTGAAAATACATTGCAAAAGAAAAAGTATGAATTTCAAGCAAATTGAGATTTATATTTATGTAGCCTTTATATTAGTTGTAAAATACAAAATTAACTGAATTTATAACCACATGAGAAATACAGACATTTCTCCCTTTCTCTGTTTCTTTAGGACCAAGCAGATCCAAGCCGGGGTTTTTTTGTCCTCCAACACTATATTTGTTTTTAAAATACATCCTGCACTAAATCTAATGTTCATCCATTACAACATTCACTCATTTCTGAGCTTGAATGCCAAATGATTTATTTAGATTTGGATTCTACAGCCTAACTATAAATCTGATCATTTGTTATAGGTCCAAGATAGACTGTTATATAGATTTATTTTTCTTCCTCATGTTTTCCTACAAGTGGAGGGTTTACTTTTTTTAGATCAACCAAGTATTGATCCATGGGGGATGACAGGAATTGACTGACCAGATTGTCACGTCATGGTGATTGGCCAAAGTCATTTAGCTGGTTTTCATGCCTAAGGGAGGACTAGAACTCACAGTCTACTAGTTTCTAGTCTGGTGCCTGAACACAACACTAGATCAAACTGAGTCTCTAGACTGTATTATAGATATTGATGTAATATGTTCAAGAAAATGACACACTTCCTGAATTACTCATATCTTTTAATCACAGACATCTGTATCATCATTTTAACCATTGTCTATTCCCTGCAAGATGAAGTCCTTTTCTGCATGTTTCCAACCAATATGGTCCTGAGCTTTCTTTTGCCAGTTGGGTCTGCAATACTTGCTGACGTCAATCCACCTTGTTTTAGGTCTCTTTTGTGGATGCTTTTATCAAGTGGGATCTGTTCTATGACTGCCTTGGTCCACCTGCCATTAGTTCTTCTTGCTATGTGACCAGCCCATTTCCACTTCAATTCTTTTCCTCTCTTGATGATATTATATATTTTAGATTGTTCTCTAATCCGTGTGCAGGTCTTGTTTTATAATGTATCTTGCTACGTCTCTTTGCACCACTCATAGCTTTTGTATCCATTGTGAGGTTAGTGTCCATGTTTCACCAGCATTTAATTTCAATTGTTAAACAATTAGGAACCAAGTGATATTTCTTCTTATCTTCAAATTCTAGAAATGCTCTATAGTCCCCTCAATGACCAGTTGAATTCATAGGATCAATAAGGTTTCTCCAAGGTTTTGCAATGTGCTAATATCTCAAACTAAAAATCATACCTTTTTCATTTTAGAAAAGAGAAGTAATTTAGTTCAGCTATACAATGAAGATCACTACCCTGTTTTCCCCCAAATAAGACATCCCCTGATAATAAGCCCAATCGGGCTTTTGAGTGCATGGCAATAAGGCCAAGCACTTATTTCAGGGTTCAAAAAAGTATAAGACAGGATCTTATTTTTGGGGAAACACGATATAGATAGAATAGAATTCTTTTATTGGCCAAATGTGATTAGACACACACAATCACTGTTTCTGATGCATAAGTTCTCAGTGCACATACAAGCAACAAGTAATAATCATAATCATGAAACACTCAGTGACAGTCATAGGATACTAAGCAATCAACATAAATCATAATTGGATACTAAATAAGAGCAATCAACATAAATCATGAGGTAGAACAGAATTATAGTCATAAGAATCTAAGGAAATAGATAATAGGACAGATAAGAGGATAATAAGTATTACAGCCCTATATTAGCAGTGTTGTGAGAATTAGTTATTTAGCAGAGTGATAGCATGGGACAGAGGAAAACTGTCTGTATCTGGTTGTTTTGGAGTGCAATACCCTATAGCATCATCTTGAAGGAAGAAGTTGAAACAGTTTATGTTCAGGATTTCAGGGAATCAGTTGACATTTTCACAGCCCTCTTCTTGGCTTGTGCAGTATACAGGTCCTCAATGGAAGGCAGGCTGGTTGCAATTATTTTTTTCTGCAGTCCTAACTGTCCATTGAAGTCTGTGTCTGTCTTGTTTGGTTGCTATGCCAAACCATACAGTTAATAGAGGTGCAAACATACAGTTATAGAGGTGCAAATGACAAATTCAATAATTCCTTGGTATAACAGATAACAGAGACAAGAGGCCCATCCAGAAGCAGGGATAAAGCTTTATGTAGAAAAGCTCTAAGTGTGGAGTTCTTGGTGCTATGAGCTTTTTTTTTAATTTGTTTTTTTTTTATTTATTTTTATTTTTTTATTTTTATTTTTTTGATTTATATGCCGCCCTTCTCCGGAGGCTCAGGGCGTCTTACAATGTGTTAAGTAATAGCCTTCATACTTTTGTATATTTATACAAAGTCAGCTTATTGCCCCCACAAACTGGGTCCTCAATTTACCTACCTTAGAAAGGATGGAAGGCTGAGTCAACCTTGAGCCTGGTGAGATTCGAACTTACAGTAATTGCAGACAGCTGGTGCTAATCACAATGCTTTTAGTCTGCTGAGCTGTCCAAGCTCTTTTTGTTTGTTTGTTTGTTTGTTTGTTTGCAGACATTTCATTACCTGATTAGGTAACATGAGCTCTATCAATATCAGAGCCCTGATCATGTTACCTAGTTCAAGAATAAAATAACTGCAAGCAAATAACCAAGCCTAGAGATCATCAAGGACTCCACAGTTGAACCCTGAGTTACATATATTCTCTTCTATTAGAACTTTATATAGAGAGAGAATTCTATAAGGTCATATTCCTGCAATGATAACACTTCTTCCATCCTATATAGGGCATCATTAAATATTATTTATTTGTTTGAAAGAAAGCTAGATCAAAAGCTATGTGTTGCTAACCCAACCTCAAAATCTACTATCCTTGATTCTATGAGCAAATCATATCCTAGCAGACAGATGTTATGAAGTGATATTTGAGATGATAAGAATTAATCATTGACAGCCTTCTGGTATTCTGACTAAAAACAGAGTACTCATGTCAGTGTTTTCTTGTGAAAAATGAAAACATCAGGAGATTCATTCAGAGATCATCATCCATCTTCCTTGGGGGAGAGAGAACTGATCCACTGACGTTCTTCATTTTGTTTCATTTCAAAGTAGAAAATAGTGCTTCTATAAATAAAATTTGAAGAAAAGCATACATTAGAACTGCAGAAAAAACAATTGCTACCAACCTGCCTTCCATTGAGGACCTGTATACTCCACGAGTCAAAAAGAGGACTGTGAAAATATTTACAGACCCCTTGCATCCTGGACATAAACTGCTTCAATTCCTACCCCCAAAACAATGCTATAGAGCACTGCACACCAAGACAACTAGACACAAGAACAGTTTTTCCTGAGCGCCATCACTCTGCTAAACAAATAATTCTCTCAACACTGTCAAACTAGTTACTAAGTCTGCATTACTATTAATCTTCTCATCGTTCCTATCACCCATCTCCTCCCACTTATGACTGTATCACTGTAACCTTGTTGCTGGTATCCTTACGATTTATATTGATATTGTTTCCTGATTGCTTATTTGTAACCTATGACTATCATTAAGTGTTGTACCTTATGATTCTTGATCAATGTATCTTTTCTTTTATGTACACTGAGAGCATATGCACCAAGACAAATTCCTTGTGTGTTCAATCACACTTGGCCAATAAAAATTCTATTCTATTCTATTCTATTCTATTCTATTCTATTCTATTCTATTCTATTCTATTCTATTCTATTCTATTCTATTCTATTCTATTCTATTCTATTCTATTCTTATTTTTTACTATATATAGCTAGCAAGTTTATTTTCTTGCTTCTCATTTATCTTTTCTCTTTCTTTCTTTTTATATTCTATCCAATCTTCCACTTCTTTGTTTCCCTTAAATGCTTCTCACACCTTTTGCAACATCTCCCTCAACCCCTCATACTTATGTTCCCAATTTTGCATATTTTCAATTTAAGAAGAAATAGTTTTTAAATTTATTTTTATTTTAATTTATATATACTTCAAATTCAAATCCATTTGATGTCTTTTTTTCTTTCTTCTTTCCAAATAATATCCAATTCAGATAGTCCTTTAAGCCTTCCCAGTTCGAGATTTTATTCTCTCAATTTATTTTTGTAATTTTACTGCAGCTATTTAAACAAATACTCCTCATGTGGCTTCTCACACTGATTTAAGTGCAATATTTCTTTTCCACCAGCAGATGACTCTCTCCAATCCACAAATCCCCAGACAAAAGTATCAATTGTAAATCCACAAATGTAGTGCTTCCTGTTCTTCAATTAGCTCCTTTTGTTGTTAAATAAATGCTTTCTCTCAATTTCCTTTTCTTTATTTTATTCTTAATTTCTTCCAAGTCCAATTTAAATCCAGGTGGTTAGTTCACTTTTTAGGGCTTTCGTTTTTAAAGTTCCTTGTTATTTATTTTTTCCTTTGCTTTAAATTCCCGGATGCCAATTAGCCGCTTATTTCAGGTTGGGACCTTTTTTAAAGCTTTAAAAAATTTTCTTTTTACCTATGAGTTGGCCAATCACTCATTTAGTAACAATGCCCCTTTCATCACTGCTCCTGCCCAATTCTTAATCCAGTTGCCCCAGTTTGTAGCGGCCGTTTCAATGGCCGCCACCCTTGCCGCCAGGTCAAAGTGTTGCCTCTGACCTTTTGAGAAAACTAATAAGTTTATTTTCAAAGTCATAAGATTCATTTGCCAATGTATTAGTATACCATTTCCTTCTCCACTTCCTATTTCTCCTTTCAGTGGAAACTCCTTTTAGTTAGCCAAAGTTAAAAGAAAGTATATTTTCATATAAGTTGCATGCATATAGAATCTTGGTCACATATTTTACTTCTAGCAACTTTATAATGGTAAAAGTGTGTGCCACAGTTGAAATCAGTATAGAAGAGGTAGCAGCATTTTCTCAGTCATGTTTCCTTCCACAATTAATTCAGAAAGTTTGGATAGTGTTAAGAGTATAGGTCTTGGCTTGAAGTAACCTAAAATAAAAGTCTTAACTGATTCATGACTTCTCAGGCTGTCCTATTCAGAGGTTTGTTTTATAAATATTATAAATAGGAATATAGTTGATGAATAGCAGTGTAGATGTTATTTCTCCACAAAACAGAGCTATAAAAAGAGATAGCATAGTCTCTAGGCATGTCAGTTATGAGAAAAATCTGAATATATAGGCTAATATTCTCTCATGGGGAAATTCAGTTTCTACCCTAAAATTAGTAGGGTTTTCCCACGCCAACTTAGAACTGAAATTTGTGTATTTCATAATTCTAAGTTAAGAATAAATTTCTATGTTTCTTCTGAAAAAACAGAATATACTGGAATCTTATTAACACTTTTCTTTTTCTCTTTAATGTATGAAGGGGAGAAATAGGTTACAAGCTATATATAATAGATTTGGATGCATAAATGGTTTATCTGCACAGAATTATTTTCACAAGTGAAGATATGTGAATAAGATTTCTGGGCACATACATTTAGAAGAGGCACAGAAGGGTCCCCCTATAACTCAATGCATGAAATTCAGGTCAACACATATGAGTATTTTAATTCTCTCTTTGGCCCATGTAGGAAGGACTTGACTTTTCTTAGACAGTTTAAAAAAAAAAACAACTCCTAAGCCACTTAGAAAAAATATTTTTTTCAACTGCATATCCCAAGGCATGCTAACTGTACATATATAAAAAGGCTCAGAACAGGTTATTGGCACATTAGATCAAAAGGTGGAACATCAGGTTGCAGAAGCAACCAATTTCAACACAACTGCATCAGAGGTTGACTGCTGATTCATGCATATGCTTTAGGCAGAATTTCAGTTGATGGCAATTCTGATCCCAGCTAGACTCATGCACTCTTCATTAGGGGATGCAAACTTAACCTACTAATAAAACCACCTCATTCTTGTATTCCACATCAGCTCTGAGAGAAAAGGACAAAGCAAGGGAAAAGGGATAAATATATAGATAGAAAGCCATTCTGTACTCTTCTCTCACATAGTTTTTGCTAGTGTGGTTTGGGAGCAGATAAGAAGCCATTTTATGGGAAGTAACTGATAACCTTTACATTGAAAAGCTGCTCTTATTCTCCCAATGATAGAGAAAAGATTGCTGAAGTAAATACTAGAGAGAAAGGAAGGGAGTTCATGTTTTAATTTTTTTAATCCCAGCTAAAACATTTGAATTTTTGCCTGCTTTCCTCTCCTCCAACATGTTTCTTTTGTATTCCTTTCTTTTGTGGCTTAGCCTTAATATAGCTAAAATTGGATATCAATTCTAATTCTATTTGGCCTCTGGTGCAGTAGAGGGTGGGTGTGTGAGTAACGTAACTCTAGGATTCTTCAGAGCAGGAAAAATCATCCTCTACTGGACAGTCATAGGAACTAGCTTACTCTGACATTTGATTGAAGGTAATATTGAGAATTTTGAGTATAACCTTGGCTAGTGACAGATTGCAGCAGTGGACATAAAAAGACTAAAAAAAAAAAGAATTAAACAAGAAGAATCACTTCCTTGCTCCTTTAATACAATCTCTACTTTTCTCTAGGACATAATGCTTATTTCCAGGGCTGTATATATCTCTAAAAAAATTAACATCGGGTTTCATCTTCGTAAAGGCTTTTTTTCTTTTAAAGGACGTTTTCTTATAGGTTTGGATTACTGTAATGGTCTCTACATGGGTCTTCCCTTGAAGACTGTCTGAAGCCATAACTGATCCAGAATGAGGCAGCCTATGTAGAAATGGATACCCTAGGTTTATCCATGCAAAATCTCTTTTGTGTGAGTTACACTCATTTCCAGTTTCCTTCCTGGTTGCAATTGAAGAAGCTGATTATCAAAGTTCTACAAGGTACAGGGTCAAGATATCTGTAGTATCTTTCCCTTTGGACCTCTACCCATCCAACCAGGGGACATGCTCCCTTCCATTAAATATTGCTATTTTATGAGAGTAGGAAACTTAACTTTTTCATGGCAGTCCTTGTCCTATGAAACACTCTTCCCCCTAAAGTCTGGCAGGTGTTATCCTCCTAGCCTTTCAAAAAATATTGAAGACCTGGCTTTTCCCTGAGGGTTGGGATAAGATGAAGTGACTGAATGTGAAGTCTAACTTGTGCCAGGTTTTTACTTAAAATATTTATGGTTTTAATAGTGTTAATATATATTTACGTTGTTTTGTTACTGATAAATACTTACCATATACCATAGTTTGGTATAAGATGGGGGGGGGGTGTAAATAAATAAATAAAAGATGCCAGATGTTTTCATTGTCAGATGGCCAAAGATTGTCAAATGGCAATCTTTGTACCCAGAAATAAACAGAAATGAGTTTGAAGGGTAATGCATCCAGATATTACTCATTGGAAAATGGGTCTTGCTCATCAAAATTTACTACCACATCATTAAGTAATGTTTCCTTAGGTTATTTACCCCTCCCCTCCCAAGAAACCTTTCCATTTTTCATTCTTCAGTAAGGATATGCAAACAGAATCTGCCTAAACAGAAATCTTCTTATTACTTTTAGTTCCCATTTTAAATAATTTTAAAACAAATACCCAAATAATGCCTTTATATAATGTTAATAATGTTTGTTAGGCAAAAATAAGTTACCTCTAGGCAAGATGGGTGGCCTCAGTGGTAGGTTTCTACTGGTTTGCCCCTGTTCGGGCAAGCCGGTAGCTGTGATGGTGAGCTGAGAGTGAACCGATTCGCTCCGACAGTGTTGTGGCTCCGTTGCCTGAGCCTGTGTCATTGTCAGGAGAGGACTCCGAGAGTGAAAGGGAGGAATTGGCAAGACCTCCCTCTCCAGGACCCTCCTCTCTGGCAATGCCCCTGGAGGACACCGAAGGGCAAGAGAGCCAAGCACGTCCCCTCAGCCACAGGTGGACAGCGATGAGGGAGATAAGTGCTGGCTGGATCCTCGACAGTGATGCAGGGAGAAACGTGCCCAACAGAAGGCAAGGCGTGCCAGGGTTTAGCTGAGTCACTGGACCACACCCCACAGGATATAAAAGGGAGCATGGTGGCCAGTCAAAACCTTGTGACGAACAAAACTGAAAGCTTCCATGCCATTCTGTATCACTAGACTATTGTTTCAAGGACTGAACTGTAAATATTGAGCTGTTTATCTTTGATGTGCCAGAAGTGGAGAGACGTTATCTCCCTTCCTTGTAACTAATAAACTCTTGGCAGGCAGCCACTGGGTTTTTGCCGGCTGGTTTGCTCATTAACTCCGGAACGCCTGTTTGTGTGTGTGTGCGTGGGGTCGGGGACACAACAGACAGTCAATTGGCCCTTCTGCCCATCCCTGCACTATATCTACATATATTTGTTCTTTTTTAGCCCAGCTGATAGGCGCTGCAGAACGGATTGCCATGCCCCACTGTTCTGCAATGCAATGCACTTGTGCAAAGTGCATGCGCGAAGCGAATCAGTTGAAACACCGGTTGAAACCCACCATTGGGTGGCATACAAGTTTAATAAATAAAATAAATAAGCTATGTTCTATTAAGTTCTCGGGCCTCTTCAACCAGCCACAACTGCTCCTCTTTCTTTCTTTTTTTTCTGTTTTATTATCTTCTCATTTGCAGTCAGTCCATATCATAGTACAGATTGCCAGCTTCTTCTTAGTCAATACTCCGTCTTGGATGGAATTTAGCAACTTGTCTCTAGTGAATTCAGCACTTACAGCTACACAAGAAGCTTAATCTCCCTGTAAGCTAAGAATGATAGCTAGCTGATCTCTGGTTATGAAAACACAATGGAGGAGGAAAGAAAAGAGTATTACCCAGACCAATGGATATTCAAGCCACCTACCAATTATGGATTCAGGTAGGCAATAAAATCCTGAAATGAATGTTGCTTGGCTTATAGTATGCATTATCATACGGCTATTGGGCTGACTCCTATTGGAAAAGCAGCTTTTTTCCCTGCTGCATCCAGTTATGAAAGTAGTTTTGCTGCTATAAGAATCAGATGAGGAAAGAATAGCAAAAAATGATTTCGCTGTGAAATTCAGATGTACAGACAAAGAAGTACCTGTTGTCTGCAAAATACCAGATTACTACTACAGGTAGTTCTCACTTAATGACTGCCCTGTTTAGCCACCATTCAGAAGTATGACAGCACAAAACAGTAACTTTACAACTGGTTCTCACATTTACAAGCATTGCAGTGTCTCAATGGTTGATTGTCTCTTTTGAATGGCATGTGGATATTGCTTATCTCTAAGTGCCTGTTGGTGGCTGATTTGTCAGAGTGACAGGCTTTCAGGAATTCTTTAGATTTTTGGACTTAGCTTGGTCCAGAACATCAGTCACCAATGGGTGGTCCGTGGGCTACTGGTGGTCCGTGAGGAAATTTTGGTGGTCCACAGAAAAAATATTTGCATTTTTCATGTTGCACTAAATCAAGGATCCTCAAACTACAGATCCTGGGCTGGATATGTGCAACAAACATTTGTGTTGCTGCAGAGAGGCTCTCCCTTCGGTGTCTTTTTGTGCTGGTTGGGGGGGGGGGGGGCAAAAATTCCGACTTGTGGTCTGCTTCAGCCTCCTGGTGCGGGGCTTTGGGCGAAGACTGAAGGAAAGTGCTGCTGGTGGCAAAGAGCCAGAGGGCCTTGTTCCAGTGGGACTGTATCATGGCTTGGTACTGGCTGACTATCTCAACTAACTGAGCCTCCAGGCGCCAGTAGCTGGCCTTGCACTCCCACAGGTCTTCCCTCTGCTTGGAAAGCCTATGCTCGTAGTCCTCAGTAAGGTGCTTCTGCTGAGCCTCCTTCTCGGTCAGATCCAATTTGAACTGAGCCAGTTGTTTTGCCAACTCTTTCTCGTGGTGGCTGCTTAGCTCCAACAACTGCTTCCTGTTGGGGCCCTAAGAAGCCTGGGCGGGAAGGAGAGGAGTGGCTGGCAGGGAAGGGGCAAGTAGAGGCTGGCGAGGTACCCCTTGACGTGAGTGACATCAAGTTGGCCATGCCCACCCAGTCACATTATCACCTAGCCACACCCACCTGATCATTAAACAGATCATATTAGTGGTCAGCAGGATTTAAATTTATGAATTTAGTAGTCTCTGAGATCTAAAAATTTGGTGACCCCTGGTCCAGAATGCTCCCAGTTTCTCAGTTGAAACTATGGTAATGTCTGTCCATGTGCATGCTTAAGGAGATTTCATCATGTCTTCTGACTGCTAGTGGCTGTTTATGGATGCATTCTGATAATCTGCTCCCTGACCATCCTACATAGTGGCTTACAATGTATGTTGTATATTATTTCTTCTTCTTCTGGGTCTTTTGGTTTACTTAAGTTTTGAATGGCTTTAGTTTGCATGTTCACTATGATGATGCCATGTGTTCATAATAGTTTGATTATTTCTGAGTTGCTTTTGTGTAGGACAGTGTTATCCTTAATAAAATCCTTTATTGCACTACAGCTTAATCAAGGAACTATCAAGAAGAAAATAACACTCCTACCAAAAGTGGCTCATAAGCCACTGTATATAAACATACAGCAAAGCCTACACCTTTCTAGATGTCATCTAGTTGGGTAATGAAATGTCTTCAAGAGAGCACCAAGAAGGGCTTCACACTTCAACCCTGAACAACAAATATTCTTTTCTGTTGGGTATTTTCTACAGCAGCTCACAAAATTCAAATTCTTTGAGTTTTCCTATAATTAACTTTGGAAAATGTGTCCTCCCTTTTTATGGCACCTTCCTCCCACCACCTGAAGTTTCATTCTTTACTTCAGTATTAGAACACAATTATTTATTTAATTATTGGACTTATTATCTATGTTTTCATTAAAAGAAGCGCTTGAGGCAATACACAGCAGAGGAATGTATTTTTAAAATGCCCTTGAAATGTTTATTGTTTAAATTGAAAATACAACAATACGATTAAGAAATAAACAGCGGGGAGGTTGCGCTTCTCTGCACTGTGGAATAATAATGCCAGATAGTCTCTAAAAGGGATATGGCTAATTAATCCCTGGCATCTCCAGGTAAGGTAGGGAAAAAAGCCTGCATTTTCCTTTTCCATTTTTTTAATAGTCTACTCTTATAGTAATAATTTGAATTTATTGTTTCCATTCTTTTGCATTGGGGGCTCCAGAAAAAAAAAAATCCACCTAGAAGCCTCTCCTACTGAGAGGCTTCTAGTAACATACTGGAATAGTTAGCCAGTGATCTGAGTTAATTTAAAGTAGCTTTCAAGAGTTGTGTTGTCTAAAACAGGGGTGAAATCCAGCAGGTTCTGGAGAACTGCTAGTGGAAACTTTGATCAGTTTGGAGAACCGGTAGCAGAAATTTTGATTAGTTCAGAGAACTGGCAAATACCACCTCTGGCTGGCCCGAGAGTGGAATGGGAATTGAGATTTTGCAATATCTTTCCCCCAGGAGTGTGGAGGGAATGGGGATTTTGCAGTATCCTTCCCCTGCCACACCTCCCAAGCCCCCCCCCCCCAAGCCACACCATGCCCACCAAGCCATGTCCATAGAACTGATAGTAAAAAAAAATTGAATTTCACCACTGGTCTAAAAGCTAAAGGCTGTAGTGGTGCATTTTAACTGTTTCAATGGATTTAAGACCAGTTTTGTAAACTGCCATGACTTAAAAATACATAAATACTATAAGAATGCAAATGACCAGCTGTCTGCAAGGAATATAAATCCTTCCATTCCCCACCATCCAGCCAGCGCTGAAGAAGCTTCTTGGATGAGAAACAAAACGTTTTCAAAGAAATACCAGAAAATCCAGTTGCCTCTTGAAAAAGCACCTTTGGGACAACCACGATCTGGATGACTGAGAATCTCCATAGATATACATTCTATAATTAACTAAATAATTTTAAATTGGAAAAAAAATGAAAACTTAAAAATGTTTCTCCTTTTCTATTTGTAATGTAGTTCTACCCTCAGTAGTGTGACTTCCCTACAAACTAATTGGGCTATAGAAACACCCACAGATAAACTGCCAGAATGACAAGATACGTTGATAAAGTAGAAGATAACATTTAGTATTTAGATTTCTGTATCTTGCATTTACTGTTGCACGTGTTGTGAAAATATCCCAAGTGAAGCAGCCAACAAGTTGGAGAGAGATAGCAATGTGACCCTCCATTACATTATAACAACAATGAATATTGGCCAGGGAAAAAAAGGAACTTACCCATTAATAAGAGTTCTCTCCCTCTCTCCCTCTCATCTATCCATCTATATATGTATTATTTTGTGATTAATAAAGAATAGCTAGGAAAACTTACATCATTAACATATACAACTTTGTTCAAGAGGATTCCTTACATCTCAAGGTTTTTTTGTTTGTTTTTACCAGTTGGAATCTGAAGTCATGCCAATTCATCAGGTCAGGTAGAATTTACTTCAGGGTACTTATTCAAAGTTATCTAGTTCCTGCTACTGTCTGAATAATGTTATTTAATATTCTCCCTTTTTTAACCAAGGATTTTGCCTTCATTCATTCATTCATTCATTCATTCATTCATTCATTCATTCATCCATTCATTCATTCCCAAATTGGAAAATGAATCAAGCTACCATTGTAATTCCATGATTGCTTGTGCTGGAGAAGAACGGACAATTTTATGAGCAAGGATTTCTTATTTTGAGTAGAAGGATTCATGCAAAAGCCACAGTTCTCAAATACGTAAGCAAATGACAAATCTGAAAGGGCACAGGCTCTATTTGGACTTCTAAATAAGAAGTTTCATTATGAATAATGGTCTAATCACACAGCCCTACCAGGCTGTATGCTTCAGGCCTAATTGTAATCATTATTTTTAAGCAGTTAGAATTACTTGGCCTTCATGTCCTACAAAACTAGCAAAGCAGACTGTCAAATGCCAGCAATACCAAATATCTGTCATATTGATTAAGAAGAATGAACGTGTAGGATTTTAGTAAGATATGGGTGTTAGCTTGAAACTTTCACCTTGAAATATGATTCCATCCTTTCTTCTTCGCTAACCAGATTTTTTTTTTTAAAAAAATAATAATTTCACCTGCTATTGATCACAGCGCTACCCTCTCAAACTGATTCTGTAATAATCTTGGTTCTTTCGAATAAGGAACGAAAAGTGGCAGACTAGCCTGGCCTTTCTCATGAACATGTCTATATGACAGATGGCTAAGCAGTAGCCTGGGAGCAAGTTCACATATGCATTTTCATCACTTCATGACTGCAACATCAGGACATGATTTATATGTGCAAATGAGTTAACAGAATGGATAGACCTTTTGAATAGCCCCACATCATAATGTTTTTAGTAAGTTAATTCATATACTTAGCTGCCAGACATCAAATATGCAGTAGCTCAGCACAGAAATCTAAAGGAAGTGTGAACACAGGTTCTGATTCAGACTCTCTTATGACCATAATTATTATTTTTTAGCTGAGGTTGGAAGTGAATAGGTAGCCAATGTAGTTCTTGTGGAGTAATAAAGTCCCAATTACAATTAAGAGATCTAAATTCTGAAAATCTGGGTATGTATAAAATGAAGCTTTTTTAAAAACAGTGACATATATATAGTATTTTACTGAGAGAAGTAAAAGGCACTTGAACTCATTTTGTCCATAAATGCATGTTGCTGGTCAAACAAAGAGACCTTTGAAAATTTCTATTATGTCATGGGTGCTCCCCAAAGCTGCAACTGTTCTCTTTCAGGGGTGTAATAGGTACAGGTCCAATAGGATCAAATAGTTCCATTTTCAAACTTTTTATACATTTCGGTTTTGGTAGTTCTTCTAACCTATTTACATTCACAGCAGAAATTAACCCATATTGCATATTATTACTATCTTAATTAAGAAAAATCATCATCTCAACCAAAACCTTGTAATTTTAGGATAATTACCTTATATAGTAATTTCTTATCCAGTTCAACAAAAAAGATCTTGAATCACTTTTTGATTATCTGAACTTTGCATATCTTTGTGGCTGATTGTTGTTAGAGTTTTAGGAGAACCCTGTTATACAGACTCTAAAGGCAAGCTGAATGAATAAACTGTATCAACTATAAGTGTTTAATTCATTTTATAAACTGATTATCCAACATGGTGTGTACAGTGTGATACAAAAATGCCTACCTGTCCTACCCCAAATCCAATCAGTTGTTAATGTAATTAAGAGTTAACTAGGTACTATTGTATAAATGTTTTATTAAACAATGAGGGTTGATTTGGGCCAGTTCTGTTCTATATTAATGTTACAAACCCTGGTTCTTTTAATGACACTCTTATCATACACAAATTTAGATTTATATCATGCCCCACTCCCAAATAAATAAATAAATAAATCCGAAGGCCTTCTTAAAATCTCTCTTGAAGAAGTTCTAAATCATTTTTATAGCTGTGCGGCTACACCAGTTCGCTGAGACATAGTCCTGAAATGGAGATGTTTGGGACAATAGTGATCCATTTCTATAGTACAAGCATTTCATCAAAATATGTCTAAGAATGCAGCATAAAATCAGCTAGGGAATCTCAAACAACTTCAGAAAAATATCAAGGGATTTACAAATCTTCCTCAGACTTCATGATCAGAAAAAGACTGGATATAAAAGTATTCACAGGAAAGAAATAAGGTTAAAGTACATTGATACTCCATGTTTGCAAAAAAAACAAAACAAAACAAAATAAGAAACCCATCAGGATTATATTTTACACTTGTTCTATGGACAAATGAATCAAACAGGAAACTTTCCTACTATGTGAATTTTATTATCTCTGGCAGAAACCAAGCATTATATTCAGTGATAAGACCTGGTAGTATCATAGTCTGCAATGTTTGCTACCTCGGGTCTTGAGTGGCTTGCTAACATGGAAGAAATTATGAATTTTGGTTCATATCCTATCATTCTGCTGGATAATATCAATCCATTTGTCAGCTGAAGTTTAAGTGGATCAGGCAGCAAGATTTTCTCCCAAATACAAAACAAATTTGTAGGAGAATGGGTGAAATGTAAAGTTCCTATAGAATCATCAAGTCATTGTGTTGGAAGGGTCTTTATTAGTCATCAAAGCCAATCTTCTGCTCAGGGAGATATTCCCTAAAGCATTCCAAATACAGCATCTCTTTGTAGCATCTCTTTGGTTTTCTGGAGAACAATGTTTCTACTGGCTGACAAGTTGTGTAGCTAGGAAGTTCCTCCTGATGTGTCTTCTGAGTCATGGTTCTAGAATAGTCAAATAGTCAAATCCAGGTCTAAACTACATAGAAACTAACAATTCATTCCAGAAAACCAAGGGTGAAATCCAGCAGGTTCTGAGAGGCTCTAGAGAACCAGTAGCGGAAATTTTGAGTAGTTCGGAGAACTGGCAAATACCACCTCTGGCTGACCCCAGAGTGGGGTGGGAATGGAGATTTACCAATATCCTTCCCCCAAGAGTGGGGAGGAAATGGGGATTTTGCAGTATCCTTCCCCTGCCATGCCCAAGCCACGCCCCACCAAGCCACGCCCACAGAACCAGTAGTAAGAAAATTTGGATTTCACCACTGTAGAAAACCCTCAGATATGTTGAACTAAAGTTGTTGGCTGTGAAGGAATTGGCCCCAAGTTCCTGCACAACAATGTAGGATATTGATCATCAGCTAACCAAAAGCATCTGACTTCAGTTATTGCAGTAAAAGATAGTTGCAGCATCTAAGAAGGCTGTAATTTTTTTTCACATTGCATATTGGATTATTTGTTTATGGAATAAATGAAGCAAGCAACAAACACCAGTTTTATCTACTCTTGTTATAAATCAGTTGGATACACACGAAACTCTGATGACGTTCATTAGCTAATATATGCAAACACACCAAAAATCAAAAATGAGGCAAATGCTTTTCAGAAAACTACAGCTATTAAATGGTGTGGTAAAAATTTTAATATCTCAGAAGTGTTATAAGGCTGAGCAGAGCCTCTCCCAGTTATACTTTCTGAGAGAGATCCTCTATGCAGTAATAGAATCACAGTTATTACTGTGTTTTCTGTATACATCCACAGGGTTGTCCAGTTAGGATACTTTAGCTGTTTGAAGTTACAAAACATCAAAGAATTCTGATTAGAATTCAAGGAAAACTAATCAGTTGCACACTTCATGTTTATCTCTCAGCAGAAGGAAGGAAGGAAGGAAGGATCGCTCGAAGGTGCATCTTTTAAATTATATGAGTTGCCTGAAACAAATGGATCAACAATAATAATAACAAAATCCCATAAAATCAGCTAAAGCAAGTGATGTTTCTGCTCATGTCTCACAAGTTCATTCTTATACCCAGCCAATTCTTTGACACACTAATTTAAAATGACATGGAACTATGTAGCTGTTTGATTCCTGAAGAAATGATATTCCCCTCGGACCTTGTCACTACAGCAGGCTGCTTCCATAATGTGGTACTATGTAAGGTGTTAAATAGTGCTGAGATGAAAAAGGCAAGTTTATTTCACAGCAGGTTAAGTATAGAGAATTTATTGAACAGAGAAGTTCAGATTAGCTGGTGAAGGGCAGAGGGGAATACTTAAGTACTCTATGTTGACACTGTGTCAACTCTTTCTGTAAGAACATAGCAAGTGAGGTGGGAAATCCTCTCCATGCCATGTTCTTGTCAAGCTGGTGGCCCCCAGGGGGAGAGCCTTCTCTGTGGGGGCACCCACCCTATGGAACGAGCTGCCTCCTGAAATTCGTTTGATCCCGGACCTCTGTGCTTTCCGAAAGGCCCTTAAGACTTATTTATTCCAACAAGCCGGCCTTGCTTGATTGATTTTAATGGGGTTTTAACATTTTTTGGTACTATTAATCCCTGGGGTTTAAATTGGGTATTTTAATGGGGTTTGAGATTTTTATTTTGGAACGCCAATCGATTTAATTTAATTTTAAATCCTTTTAATATTTGTATTATATGTGTTTTAATTTGGTTGTTCACTGCACTGAGTCCCCCTCCTGGGGAGAAGGGCAGTATATAAATTGAAATAAATAAATAAATAAATAAATAAATAAATAAATAAATAAATAAATAAATAAATAAATAGCTTGAAATTACTTTTTGGTCTTCTCAGTGTTACAGAGAATCCTTCATACATTTCTTTTACATTATTATCTTATACAGGTTCATGTCTACTTGACTAGTAGCTGCATTTAGTAGAGTTAGATTTGCTCTCAGGTAAAGATTCATCAAACTGCAGTCCTATAGCACAATCCTGTTCCTTTTCGCAGTAGTATATGTTGTAGGGCTTCAGTTCATCAATGTATTGGCTACAGCAGGGGTGTCAAACTCACGGCCTGCAGGCACTGGCCACACCCACCCCTGGTTTAGTGAATTTAGCATCCAGTGATCAGATTGGGAGTTTTATGAATAGGAAAAAGAAAGTGTAAGCCTCCCTAATGCTTTTTAAATAAGTCTTCTAATAAGAGTGTTTTTAAAAATCTACAATCAGTCTTTTGTTGAAAAGGAAAATCTCACGATTAATTGGACATTTATTGTTATAAAATCCAGGGCCAGGAGAAGCTTATGTACAGTGATCCAAAGGTGGGTTTCAACAGGTTCTGACCAGTTCTGGAGAACCGGTAGCAGAAATTTTGAGTAGTTCGGAGAATCAGTAGTAAAAATTCTGACTGACCCCTCCCCCATCTATTTTCTGCCTCCCAGGTCCCAGCTGATCGGGAGGAAATTGGGATTTTGCAGTAACCTTCCCCTGGATTGGGGAGGGAATGGAGTTTTTACAGTGTCCTTCCACTGGAGTGGGGTGGGAATTGAGATTTTACAGTATCTTTCCCCTGCCACACCCACCAAACCATGTCCACCAAGCCATGTCATGCCCATCAAGCCACACCTACAGAACCGGTAGTAAAAAAATTTGTTGGCTGACTTCTGCACAGTTGCAGGCAAGTCTATATAAAACTGCAGCCTTAAACATTTAAAAAGCAATGTTACTAGCAGGGTGCCATCACTCCTATCATTACAGTGTTGTTGTTATTTTTTTAAATGGAATGCATCTAAATCTTAGCCATATTTAGTTGGGGGTACATATGCACTCTTGACTCTAGCTGTGTTGTTGGATATTAAACATATTTACTCTCACATTACAATACATTTGAGCGTATCAGTAACTTTCCATCTGGTAGAGAATATATAGGATGGTAGCCTTAGTCCTACACAAAATCATCTTGTGCAAATAGTAGCTACTGTTTATTTTCAAATCCTGGTTCAGATATGGAAAACATTCCAGACAAAATTAAACACTTTCTGGTCCTATCTATTTTTGAGGAATTTAAATTGAAGTTCGGGGATCTCAAAAAATGTTTAACTTTGTTTGGAAAGTGCCATTAGTGATTATCTTCAGATTAAATTGCAAATAATCTCCTGTTCTGACATGCTAAAAGCCTGGAGTCAATCTAGATAAATATAAGTAATTTTAATTCCTTGGTGGTTCAGTTTCTTAAGATCAATGAGTCGTAACATTTATGTCTGACTGAGTTGTGTTTGTCTAGATGAAAGTAGCATGACCCAAACCAGAGAGATGGGAAATACGTAGTTGTAAACAAATTATTGGATCACAGTTCCCATAATTTATGCTGGTTAGATTTCTTGAAAGTTAAGTCTAATAATATCTAAAGAGCCACATCTGCTAACTGCCAGTCTAGACTAGAGTACTGTATGTCCTTTTTAAGAACCAGTTTCCACAAAATTAACAGGTCAAGATTGGCCATTGTGTAATACATAAAAATTGTTACTAGAGTAGGAAAGAAAAGTACAGGAAATGTTTCTCCATTTGTAATTTATTTCATACAAATAAATCATTATTAAGAAAAAAAATGAAAATAAAGGATTTAGGTTTGTGGCTGGTTGGTAAAATGGGAGAGATAGTTTAATTAATATGTCTAAATAGACATCTATTAGGGATTTTCTGGAAAAAAAATCCATAATATAATTTGGAAAATATGCTAGAATATGATATATGGTACAGTAAATGTATTGTGAAAGGTTATTTGTTAGAAATGCTTAAAAAATAACTAAGGAAGAAGCAAGAGAGGATTGAACTGGTGTCAAAGAACATTAATGGGACATCAAATATTTTTATGTAAAATGCCAATTTATTTGAACTAAAAGTTGGGCATTGATTCAAACAATGACAATATTTAAAAGAAACACTCTATATTAGAGTAAAAGGGTCTGTGGTAATATTGCAAATATTGTATCATGCTAAAGTTTAAATTAATTTACTTAGGGTTAGCAAAAATAACTTTTATGTGCATGTATAGAAAGATGACATGAAAAAGCAAGTGATTTCCAAAAAGTATATAAATCCATTAAAACATACACAAATTGTGATTTATTAAAGTGGTTTCCATGTTAAAATTTAAATTTAAAAACATGCATACCGTATGCCGTTCGATGAAAGCAGAATTAGCAAGAGCTGTTTAGACAGCTGCATACCTTGAAAAAGCTGTTTTCCCCTCTCTGGATTAATATGAAATTTCCCTGCATGTTGAGACTCCTCAGAATAGAACCCAACCTGCTGGGTTTTTAATGGGGCAAGGAGATAACTTTGAAGGCATCTGTATAAAGTGCATGTGAGTGTAGTACAAAAGTAATCCAACTTTGAATCAGAAAGGAAGAAGTGTTTACAACGCAAGGTGTAATGGATAAGAGAAGATTAGGCTGTTGTCTGTGATATTTTTCAATCCAATTCCACAAAATTGCTGAGATATTTCACAAAGAGTAATCCCTAATGAACGAGAGTACTTTTCTCTTTCAGAAAGAACAAAAATCTTAAATATTTCTTGATAGACAGGCAACTTTTGGTCATTGCCATATATTGAGCTGAAATAAATAATTGTAATTAAAGTGTGTTTTGAGCACATAAGTTCACAAAGGTCTTGTCTGAAGAATTCTGAGTGCTTTGTTAACTCCAGAGAAAAGTAGCAATTGACCCACATCCTGGATAAAACAGCCATTGTATCTCTTTCTTAAGGCAGATATAAATATAGTGAGTATATACTATACCATGTTACACTGGAACAGCAACAAGAAGTAAGATTGAGTGCTCCCTCCTTTCCTCTTCTTATGCATTCCCAGGAGGAAAGATATGTGAATTACTATTGGATTTGTCCAATAGTATAATTTCAAGCTTCAAGGGCATCAGGTGAGTCTAGTCCATTAGGTGAAAGTTTTGAATGCTGGCTTGCTGGTAGATAGAGCAAATAGGTCATTCTATCCTATTTCTCATAATGGTGATGAAGATAGGACACCTTTACACCATGAATGATCATTCTGGGTGAATCTAGGTAGGAGCAAACCAAGATGACTTAATGCCTAAGAAATATGTTTGCTTTTATATATCCCTCTTCCAGACAACAACTTAACCTAAAAGCACTACTTTGCTAAGAAAAAAATATTATATTTAGATCTTCTTTTCTTTTGATAAAGATTTTGATAAAAAAAGACGGACCTAAAAGTGAACTTGCACTTATCAAGTCATTCTATCAATTGTGTGTGTGTGTGTGTGTGTGTATATACTGTGTGTGTGTGTGTGTGTGTGTGTGTGTGTGTGTGTGTGTGTGTGTGTTTCCGTTCCTTTTCTTAGGCTTTATGTGTATTTCTCTTTAGCCAGGTTCTTCCTATGTAAACCAAGATTTTTATGCAGCCCTAGTTCAGTGAAATCACAATCCACTAGTTTCTAGGCTTTTTTTTTTCTGACAACCAATGGGCAGCAGAGGGTCTAGAAACTAGTGGATTGTGATTTCACTGAACTAGGGCTGCATAAAAATCTTGGTTTACATAGGAAGAATCTGGCTAAAGATAGATAGATAGATAGATAGATAGATAGATAGATAGATAGATAGATAGATAGATAGATAGATAGATAGATAGATATAGATAGATAGATTTGTAGATTTTCACGGGTAGAGGTATGCAAGTTTTGGTGTATTAGGGTCTTTCCCATGTAAAATTGAGAGTATCTTGGTGACATTTCGACGAGGTCTCACTCGTCATCTTCAGGCTGGTGTCTTCGGCTTCGTGCTTGCACACGAAGACTTTCTTTTCCACTGTCTATTTGCATGGTGTATGAGCTTCTGTTTAGTCTTGAGACATCATAAGAGGTTTAGGTATATCCCAATTACAAATTTAAAATGGAAATAGAAAATATGAATTCATAGTAGGAGTACAGACAGAGACCTTTTCAGACTAAACAACTGGGAAACGATCTGCTAAAGCATGGCCACATATACATCAAAAATAGGACTAGAAAAAGTCTGTGAGGGTAGCCAGTTGTTATGAAATCAGAAGTCTGGTTTCTAGGTCTATAAATAAATAAATATAAATAAATCTGGATATTTCTTAAGCTGAGAGACAAGCAATGCTGCCTGCACATATCACTCCCTGTGTGATCTACACAAAGCTTCTCATCTCATCTTCTTAATTATACTCACTTTATATGAGAGTGCATCTGTGATTGGAAATAGAATTCCAATATACCAACAAGTTGTAATTAGTGTAATTCATTAATCTTGAAATGTTGCCTCAAGGAACGTTAAGGTAGCATTTCCAGATACACGAAGTATACTAATTATAATACTCTGGCATATTGGAATTCTATTTTGAAATATAGGAACTCTAAACAATTTGAGAAAACAAAGTATTGTCAATTTTTCAGAACCATTTCTTAATTCAGATAAGGCTACAGCCCCTTCTATTGTGCAATTACATTTTGAGACTTCTGTCTACACATGGTTTTAATTTTTGTTCTTGAGATGTTTTGGGATTATAGGCCCATTCAAGATTAATCTGAACATGTAGAAGACTAAATTGAATAAAGAATGGCCAATGTGTGCATTTCCTCCTCTCACAGAATTCTTGCATTAGGCTAAGTCTTGAGGAGAAAAGTAGTTATATACATTTGAAATACAAGGGGGTGGGGGGGTTGTGTGTGATTTGGAAATATGCATTATTAGTGTTCTTAAATGTTTAGAGAAAGGAATTTGCAGCCCAGCACAGCTGGTAAAACTTAAAACATTGAGTTAGTGCTAGAATTCACAGCAAGAAGCAAGCAATTAAAAATTTAAAACCAGAAGAATAACTTCATGATAGCACTAGCACTGGATAAATAAAATAATTGAATGTAAGAAAGGTGCTTTTTCAAGAGGCAACTGGACTTCCTTGTTTTTCTTGGAGGACATTTCGCTTCTCATCCAAGAAGCTTCTTCAGCTTGTCTTCAGAGAAAAACAAGGAAGTCCAGTTGCCTCTTGAAAAAGCACCTTTGGGACAACCATGACTTGAATGACTGAGAATCTCCATAGATATAAGAATTTAATATACATATATCTGAGGATATATAAGATGTTTGAGTTCATATAGTTACAGTCTTCTAATCTCAAGTTTTATGATTTCTAATTTAAATTCAGAAGATGCCAATACTGAGAACATGAGCCTAGAGACAGAGGATTATATCAGACTAGTGATAAAGTCAACCATCCCATCCTTGATAATACAGAATCCATTGCTGCTGCTTTTACTGGTCTCACAACTCTGATATGCAATGGAGTTGTTTTTCTAATTCGTATAATGTCCCAGGACATGTATAATGTAACATTATTTTTTTAAATGTGAGAAACTGGTACTTGAAGCCACTTCAATGCATTGCTAATGTCCTTTTATCAGATAAATCTTTAATGCCTGCTGGATGTGTAGATTAGGAAAATTCAAGTTGATTTTCCTATGTGCTTTTTCCTAAGGCAGAATTTGACTCTGTTGCAAGCTTAAAATTAATTATCAAATGCTACATCCTTTAATTTGCAATTTCCTATAGTTTTTAAAGTATTTAAATGTTTAAAATACTGTTTACCCAAATTTCCAAAATGGAAATACTTTTTTCCAGCACATAAAGGAGGGCAATGGAATGGATCCATGATGTATTATAGGGACATATATGCCGCTTTGAAAGAAGCAGTGGTGAGACCCCTCCTCAAAAAGCCCTCTCTGGACCCGGCTGTTTTGGCCAGTTACCGTCCAGTCTCCAACCTTCGCTTTGTTGCGAAGGTTGTTGAGCGTGTGGTTGCATGGCAGCTTCCCCGGTTCCTGGATGAAGCTGTCTATCTAGATCCGCTCCAGTCCAGCTTCCGGCCTGGGCACAGCACGGAAACGGCATTGGTCGCGTTGGTGGATGATCTCTGGAGGGCACAGGATAGGGGCTGTTCCTCTATCCTGGTCCTATTAGATCTCTCAGCGGCTTTTGATACCATCAATCATGGTATCATGTTGCGCCGGTTGGAGGGGTTGGGGTGGGGGGCACCGTTCTACGGTGGTTCTCCTCCTATCTCTCTGACCGGTCGCAATCTGTGTTGACAGGGGGGCAGCGGTCGACTCCGAGGCGCCTTGTTTGTGGGGTGCCACAGGGGTCGGTCTTCTCACCCCTTCTGTTCAACATTTATGTAAAGCCGCTGGGTGAGATCATCCATGGCTTTGGGGTGGAGTTCCATCAGTACGCTGACGACACCCAGCTGTACATCTCCACCCCAGGCCACCCCAACGATACCGTTGAAGTGATGTCCCGGTGTCTGGAAGCTGTGCGGGTCTGGATGGGGAAAAACAGGCTCCGACTAAACCCCTCCAAGACTGAGTGGCTGTGGCTGCCGGCGTCCCGATATAGCCAGCTGACGCCATCGCTGACTATTGGGGGAGAGATATTGGCCCCCACGGAGAGGGCTCGCAACTTGGGCATCCTCCTGGACGCACGGCTGTCTTTAGAAGAACACATGACGGCCGTGGCCAGGGGGGCTTTTTATCAGATTCGCCTGATATGCCAGTTGCGTCCCTTTCTAGATCGGGACTCCCTACGCACAGTCACCCATGCTCTCGTGACTTCCCGCCTGGACTACTGCAACGCTCTCTACATGGGGCTCCCCTTGAGATGCACCCGGAGGCTCCAACTGGTCCAGAATGCGGCCACGCGGGGAATTATGGGAGCAACGTGGCGCTCCCACGTGACACCTCTCCTGCGTGAGCTGCACTGGCTCCCGGTGGTCTTCCAGGTGCGCTTCAAGGTGTTGGTGACCACCTTTAAAGCGCTCCATGGCTTAGGACCTGGGTACTTGCGGGACCGCCTTCTGCCGCCAATAGCCTCCCACCGGCCAGTGTGCTCACACAAAGAGGGCCTCCTCCGGGTGCCGTCGGCCAGACAGTGTCAGCTGGCGACCCCCGGGGGAGAGCCTTCTCTGTGGCGGCGCCCGCCCTCTGGAATGACCTACCCCCAGAGATACGCAAGATTCCAGATCTCCGGACCTTTCGTTGGGCCCTTAAAACCCATTTATTCCATCTAGCTGGGCTAGCTTGATCCCATCCTCCATTTTTAAATTTGAAATTGCTTTTAAATTGGGTTGTTTTAATTCTTGGCCGAATAATATTTAATATTTTTAATTGTTTTTAACTTTTGTATACCATGTTTTATTTTGGCTGTTCACCCCCCTGAGTCCGCAAGGAGAAGGGCGGTTTATAAATTGAAATAATAATAATAATAATAATAATAATAATAATAATAATAATAACAACAACAACAACAACAACAACAACAACAACAACAACATAGGGCTACTAAATTTCACATGACCACCGAAAGGCAGAATCGGAGTATCTGTGCATTCCTGCTGCTGTGTATTTCTGAGTGACCATCCAGATATTTGCAGCTTGTTATGAATGTTAAGGATCCATTGTACTTGATAAGAGGCACTATTGTTTGTATGTCTTTTGAAATCATAAAGTTGCATTGCACCTGGAAATATTCATATAGTGCTCATTAGGTATGGTTCAAAATTAATATGTATGGACCATAAAGTCTTTACAGATAATGAAGTCAAAGGCCTTTTCTCTAGTGGAATTTTAAATGGAAACTTTAAGGAAGTTGAGTAATTAAAAAAAAAACATCATCGAATACTAGTGTGGAATGTTTAATTTCCCTTCTTAGACTAGTTCAAATGTTGAAACATCATATACAAATGTAATGGGATATAATGGCAATTGCACTCCAGAGACTGCATTCCCATGTTTGTAAGAATCAAAGGCTTGAAAAGATATCCTCAAACTGCAGAAACAGACTGAATGACGAAACTTTGCAGCACCACCTGCCACACAATTTATGCAACAGATTTCGCAGCAGTTAAATTAAGAAACCATTTGTCCATCTTCAAAGCTAAAGACAAAGCATCCTATCATAAACGTTGTAAACTGGATACAGAATGAAAGGTCCATGCCATGTTTATCATAAGAGGTTGTCGTGGAGATTTGGGCAACAATTTGGAAGCAATCCAAGAGTATGCCCTCCTCCCCCCTACTTAGAACTGGCTTTGTTACTTTGAAATTACCGCTGCAGCTTCCATGAGTCGTTCATTCTTACATTCCCCACAAAGTTCTTGTCTAAAACTCAACACTAAAATTGCTACTTGACTAATTTCTTATCTCTATAATCTGTTTTTTTTTATTGAGTCACACTGGTATATATTCATACTGGAACTGGCATTTTGATCATAAAATGCTTCTGAATATAAAACTGAGAAGAGGAGCAATTTATTTATTTATTAGGATCCCACCTTTATTATTTTTACAAATAACTCAGGGTGGGGAAGATATATAGCATGCCTTCCTCCTCCTATTTTTTCCACAATAACAACCCAATTCATGAGATGAATTGGGCTGAGAGAAAGTGACAGGCCCAAGGTCATCCAGCTGGCTTTCAGGTTAAGGTGGTTCTTGAAATCATGGCCTCTGTTGAATAATTGTTCACAAATGTAAAATAATACTATTGACATCACTGAAAACCCCATTTTCCCCCAGGGCCAATGTGTTTGTTTCCTGCAGATAGCCTTCGTGTACATATAAGGATTTATATTAAATCACAAGGACTAAAGCTATATTTGAAGGAGAGCTTACTTTACATTTATAGCGTATCTGCAACACCAATGTATGGCCTTTGAGGTTAAGCCAGAAAAGTCTTAACCATGTTCAAAATGTTTGATTTATTTGATTAGATGAGACTTCTTGTTTGACTTCATTTGATTTCTGTGAAGATTTGTACTAGAATCATAGAATCAGTGGACTTTGAAAGTCTTTTAGGCCAATCTAGATTCTTAGGCAAGAATCCTTTTACCATCCTGGGCTTTTATTTTGAGTCTTTTCATAAGAACTTCAAGTAATGGAACATCCACAACTTCAGCAATAGCTTAATAGCTTTCATAGCTATAACTTCTATATTGTGCTACCTGTAAAGAATCATAACAAGGAACAGCATTTAATGAACTTTGTTAGATCTTGGATAAAATCAGACCTGGTTAGTATTAGGATAAAAGAACATTGGGAAATTGAAGGGCTATGGTCAGACTTATAGTTATGGAGAAATGGAGCAAGAGTCAAAAGTTATGCTAACTCTTTCATAACATTTATAGTCCAGAACTAAAGGGCCATCTATTCTTTGTTGTGCATTTAATTGTAGGTAGCTGAGCAAATGATGCTCCAAACCTATACATCTTATATCTGTATGTGTTTTCTTATCTTTCCTCCATTTAACTTCACAGTCAAATTGACGCCTCTTGTGTATCAAACCTGCACAAAAATGTTACTGTTATGACTTCCCACTTTAAATGATACCTGTGGTATCCTTCTTGTTATCTTGCATCTTTACAGTTGTAAAGTAATTGTTCCTCATGTTTGAGGTCTGTATAGAGTGCATTCCTCCCTATTTCAAGTTTAGCTCTCGCTTTGTAAAGCATTTACCCATTGGTTCTTGTCTTATCCTTGGGTACTATGGAAAATAAATCCACATCCTTTGCCCAAGACATTCTTTCATGTATTAAAATATGGATATCCCAACTCTCCTTAGCATTCTTTTTTGTAGCTGAACTTACAAAATTTCCTTAACTACACCTAGTGGGACTTAGCCTCAAAGCTCCTTTGTTATTTTTCTGCATACCCTTTCCAATTCCTCAGCATCCAGCAGTGGCTCCAGCAGTTTCCAGGAACAATATCAGAACTGTCTATCCAGAAGTATGCAGTGATAGGAGCAGCTAAGCTACTTGAGCGTAACCCTTAAACTTCTAGGCCTCTGATAAAATACTCAAAACTGAGGAGAACACTTACTACTCATAAGGGATGTTTTTTAAAATTAGATTTTTGTCCCACCTTTATTATTGTAAAGGTATACATGGATACATTCCTGATCTCTTAAGATGCCGATTAAAGTCAAGAAATCCACCAATCTTGACAGTGCGTAAGTTGATGGCCGATCATCAGAACACCACACAAAAGTGGATGGAGGCGTGGAGTAGCTGTCCCCCCCAAGATGTCTCCGAGCATATCAGTCCTAGTAGTATACCTCCAGGATTTAGCCTACCCCGACACATATGGGTGGCATATAATAGAATTAGAACAACTCATGGGGTGTGTGCTGACTCCCTGTATAAATGGGGAAAGACACCTTCAGCACAATGTGATTGTGGGGGCCCTCGACAGACTAGCCAGCATATAGTGAGGGAATGCCCTAACAGAAGGTATCCAGGAGATTCTAGGGAGTTCCTCTGCATAACAATGGCAGCTACTGACTGGATCTCCAAACTCGACATTAAATTTTGAAATGTTATTTCTGTTTTTCTTTTAGGTTTTCTTACTGCTTTTTTATTGTTTTAATTGTTTTTTAATCTGTAAAAATGAAGTGTTTTAATACTGTGTGTGACCAGCCATACTCTAAATAATAAATATTGTAAAAGTAACTCAAGGTGGAGAACATATATAGCACAGAACTCCATCTTCTTCCTCTTTCCCCCACAACAACCACATCCACCGCCCTGTGAGGTGGGATTGGATTACAGTGAGTGACTGTCCCAAAGTCACCCAGCCAGCTTTCATGCCTAAAGCAGAGCTAGAACTCACAGTATCCTGGTTTCTAGCTTGGTGCCTTAAGCACTACATCAAACTCTCTCTACCTCTCTTCATATATATTGCTTGAAGAAAATATATACTTTTACTGTATGTATACTTTCCAAATTTTACATATGCCTGTTTGCACTTCACTATTCTGCTCATTTTGTGACTCTTTTGAATTGCAGATCTGGAAGTGATAGATTTAGATTAAGGTATGTGGGCAAGCAAGCAAGCATATAAATAAGTAAGTTTGTGAATTAGTTCAGGCACTGCAATTTGGAAATTGTGATATAAGCCAAATCATTTTCTTATCCTTCCCTGCTCTACAGATATTTGAATGGAAATGTTTAAGTTTGGGAATGTGCCTGAAATCCACCATTCATGCATTAATCTCATCTTTGTTGAGCACATACAAATGCTTTCAAGTTCTCCCAGCTTCAATCTATACCCTCTGGATCTCTTTGAAATTATCATTATTGGTAAAACAAAAGGCTGACATTCCTATGAAGACAAACTTCAAGCATCTCTTACAGTTATGAAACAATGAAAATTAACATTAGGCCATCTGTTAAATGTCAAAAAGATTGTATTTTTCTCCTTTTTTTTTTTTTTTTTTTTGGACTTGGAGGAGAATCTGCTATTACTGCTGAACATGAAGCTATGTACATTAATGTGCAAAGAAATGTTTAGTAAATGATACGGAAAGTAAAATGATTATCCGCCTGTACCTACCAGTAATTTTTATGTTCAAGCAATTACAACTATACAAAGAACTGTCAATTTATCTTGAGTGAATTAAAGCTTAATTAACCTCATATCCCCTTAAGATCATTGATCTAGGGACAGCAAGCCAGTAATTGGAAGATGTTCCTACCACTACCACCTATTTTCTCAGAATATGCACAAGCTGTTTTACAAGCTGTTTTCCCCCCTTTCTCTGTAATTTATTCTTCAATGATATCTTGCAGTAACATACTCTTCAGCAGCCCATTCCTACTTCTTACCTGGGTAGTTCAGACATCATGCTGGCATCAATATTTTTTCATAATTTTATTAAAATTACAATTAAAAAGATAAAACTAATACAAATTAAAGAAAAAATAGGAAGTGGAGAAAAAATAGAAAAAATAAGAATATACTAAAAAACATGTAAACAAACAACTTTCTCCTTCATCACAATTATAAGCAATTTTAGTTACTTATCATCTTCTCTTAAAATACAACATATTACTTTTTTCCATATTCCATCTTATTGATAAATAATTTCTTAAAGCCCTATCATTCAGTCAAATCAAAAACCCATTAAGAATTATCAGAAATAACACATCCATTTTAACTTTAATCAAGTAGACCAACTTTATATTATTTCCTTTTCCTTTAACAATCTTTGTATTTAGTCTCTTCAAATTATGACCCAGAACTTGGTTTCTTTTCTCCCCTCCCCGTCCCCCATTTTTCATTGTCCAATCTCACAAAATTCTTCAAAGTTTCAACAGGTCTATTTTTCAAAACTAATATAGGAAGATTATCAATATCTCTCTTGGTTTGTTATTAGTATAAACCCTTTAATTATTGAGACATTGGATAGTTTACTGTGTATGTCCAGTGCAGCATCTTTTTCCATATCATTTCTTTAGCTTGCCGTTTAAAATCCATTTTCAGATCAACTTGTCTTGTCCAGGAAAACTAGTAACATCTTTTAAACACTATCTATAGAGGCAGACACTCTTAAAATTAACATCTGGTCCATTGCTGAAAAATATCTTTCAATGTATTCTCCTTTAATTGTAAGCTTCAGTTTCTTCTAGTTCCCTCTAGTGTTCAATTTATAGTTAGATTCACAATGTAAGACTGGTGGAAATCTAATGCAAGTTCTAACCAAGGATCTAACAATTATTAAGATAGCATCTACAAATATAGGTGGTTTTTTTTTAAGAAAAAAATTAGGGTGTTCAGGTCTGATAAATTTAAAAGTTCCAAATCTCGAGGAAATCCTTTTAATATTGGTCTGAGGGCTCCAAACACAATGGTGATTGAAGATTTCTTTTTCCATAAGCAAGTTTGCAAGTCCCAATGTTTTGTAATTTTTTCCCAATTGTTTTCCATCAATCAAAATAGCAATGTCAGTGAAGCAGGCTTTTTTCTTTTCAATAACAGTTATATCAGGCATGTTATGAACATATGATCTTAACCCACTCATTTTTCAAAACCTTCTCAACTTGATGGCCGCAGTACCTTTTACTAGCACTGCTACTACTTTTTTTTTTTACTATTTTGCTTTGCACTGTCACTATATTCACTCCTCAGCTCCATAAAGCAATATGTTCCCTCCTGCCAGCCTGAAATACTGAGAACAACCAGCAAAATCTTTAGCTTGCCCTGAGCTATTGTTATGTAGGTCATTGTTCCTATGTAGCAGGAATAATTTCCTCTCTCAGACTCCACACTTTTTAAAAAATAATAATAATAAAAGAGCTGCTGATTCAGTTCTACAGAGGAATTATTGCGTCTGTCACCTGCACCTCTATAACTGTCTGGTTTGGCTGTGCAACGCAACAAGACAGACACAAACTTCAGAGGATAATTAGAACTGCAGAAAAAACAATTGCTACTAATCTGCCTTCCACTGAGGATATGCACGAGTCAAAAAGAGGCTGTGAAAATATCTACAGACCCCTCACATCCTGGATATAAATGGTTTCAACTTCTACCCTCAAAATGACGCTATAGGCACTGCACACCAGAACAACTAGACACAAGAACAGTTTTTCCCTGAATCCCATCACTCTGCTAAACAACTAATTCCCACAACACTGTGAAATTAACTACTAAGATTGTATTACTATTCTTCTTCTCATCCTTACTAGTACCTATCTCTTCCCACTTATGCCTATATCCGTGTTGCTTGTATTTTTACAACTTATATTGTTTTTATTGTTTCCTATTGTTTTTATTGCTTATTAGTATCCTATGACTATCACTAAGTGTTGTATCTTATGATTCCTGATGAATATATTTTATTTTTTCTTTATGTACACTAACAGCATATGCATCAAAGACAAATTCCTTGTGTGTCCAATCACACTTGGCCAATAAAAGAATTCTGTTATTCTATTCTATTCTATTCTATTCTATTCTATTCTATTCTATTCTATTCTATTCTATTCTATTCTATTCTATTCTATTCTATTCTATTCTATAAAATAAGCAAGACAAAACCAGAAGTTACAAAAAAGACAAAAACTGCCAAAATTATTCAGTTTTAATCAAGCTCCTATTTATTAACTACTAGAGAAAAATGTGGGCCACCCAACTACTATTTCCCAAACATGACCTGAAATTCACGAGACATGAATCAGGTAAGGCAAGCGTCCTCTGCAAAGGAAAATAAAGACATAATGTCTAAGAAAACCCCCATATCCCAATTTCAGTTATAGCCCAATGGAGCTGAAAATAAGTCAGTTCAGTTTTCAATACTGTCAAAACATCCAGTACTGTCACAAGACAGAGACTCCAAGCTGTTTAGAGAATGGCTCAAAATTCTTCTCTCTAAAGGTACGTAATCAAAGGTTTTTTTCATTGTTCAACATTCACTGTTCAACATACAAAGGGAAAAAAGTTCCGATATGTCACGTGATGCTGCCATGACTATGTGCATTTGACACCCCTGTTCAAGAATGTTGACCAATTCAACATGCAATTCAACAATGAGCCATTCAACGTGCATTTAAAAAAATATTATTGATGTTAATTGATTAGTTATTATGTTTGTTGTCTATTCTGTGCACTATGCAGTCACAGTTAAAAGATGGGCAGCTGTATAAATGTGATAAATAAATAAATAACAAAGATTAGTGACTTTATTTAAGCAAACAACATGAACTTTTGGTTGCTTCCTATTTTTAATGAATTTTGGAGTCCCACTGTCTCCATCTGGAAAGTCAAGTGTGCTACAGTGCCTTCCAGGCAGAGTCAGATATGCTACACTTCCTTCCAGGCACTATATTCCTATTTTCTGATCTGTGTAGCTGTCCTTAAAAGCATTTGATAATGGTGTCATTGTTAGCATCAAGAGAAAGATTGGGAAATGGCTTTAAACTCATGCAATCGATACCAGGGCTTATGGTTTCCTCATTTCCTGATTCAATTCATTGAATTAAGGAACAACTAAAAAATGAATGCCATGAATCCAAATATCAAATGACAAGGATGTCCATAAGGTAAAGTAAAAAAAAAAAAGTCAAGATAATGGCCACAAGTATGCAAAAGAAGTTCCACCTGTTTTCATGTTTGTTATGAAACACCCATAAAATCAAAAGTTTAATGTGGTTGACATCTTGACATTTTTTAAAAATCTATAGCCTGAAGATAACCTCTAATGAAATCTTGAAAGCAATAGCTTTAGCACTTACAGAATTGCCCTGATTTCAAAAAAGCATCCCTTCTGCTTTTTCTCCTTCCCAGAAGGATAACCTTGCTAAGCAGAAGACATCCGAGATCTGAATGAATGAAATAGCATTATTAAATACTTTGTTCTTTACATACACTGTTTATACACTGCTCAAACAACTAAAGGGAACACAGAACTACTGTATGTAATGAACAAAGTATTTAATAAGGTATTTCATGTCTTCTGCTTGTGTTCCCTTTATTTTTTGAACAGTGTGTGTGTATGTGTGTGTGTGTGTGTGTGTGTATCTTCATGGGGAAAAATACAGAGACAAAAGTTCAGAAAATCCAAATTCATTACTAGCTGGGAGAGTTGACCCAGTAATATAATCCTAGTTTTCCAATCATGGGTATTATTCAGCAGCTAATTATGCTGAAATCCAGCACATGATTATATACACTCAAATCCCATCAGTTTCAATAGAACCTAACAACATATGTGGTGAAGTAAGGTCCAAGAGACAAAGAACAGACCTTCTCAAAAGAAGAAAGAAAAGGAGAAATGACATCTAACTAGAAGGAAACAAATTTCTTGTGCTGCTGCAGACTAATCACAAACATGATTTAATGGGAATAGACCACAGAGGGACTGGCAGAACAGAACAGAACAAAACAAAACAAAAACAAAGGTATGGTATTGCTTTCAAAGAGTGATAAAACACAGGCCTACTGTGACCAATGAGATAAAATACTTGCTCAATTAGGAGACTTCAGACAAAGGGAAACGCCTCCACATCCTGTAACCTCCCTAGACTTTCTTGGCTGTGTTATTCCTCATAAGGGTCTGTCAAGAGTCAAGAAGCTTTTCCTGAGCAGCTTATCATTGTTCCTGAATTCAACAATGTGCCTTTCCTAAGTCACACAAGCAAGGCGTTCCCTTGCATGTTTAGTAACAATACCAGAAGTCTGTTTAGGGAAAACATTAAACAACAGTATTTTCGTGTGTCCATCTATAGCTACGGTGGGAAAAAAAAGTCTGATTATTCTAGTGTGCGAAGTATATTAACTAACTTTTGCCCTGTTGGATAATGGTCTATTTCTGCAGTCAAACAAAATGTGTTGGTTGCCAATATTAACACCATAGAAATTAAACACAAGAAAGTCAATCATTAAGTTACCAGTGCATCCTTGAATATTATAGAGACAAAATGAAAATTGTTTGGAAGAAAGGCAGGAGATAAATCTAATACGTAAGATTGAATGCACACACATATATCCTATTAGACTTCCTGCAACCTAATGCCCTTTAGATGTTTGGCTTACAGGATCTCTAGAGCCTGAAATGAATTCTAAAATAGGGCCTAATAATATTTCAATATTTATTGACTTACAAAAGAACTTATTCGGCTGCTCATCTCACAAATGTGTTTCTGAGTGGTTAGCAACATATTAAAAATAATGCAAAAAGAAAAAGAAAACAAAAAGACATCCAAACCCCAATAATGGCAAAAGCATAGAAATGCGCCCTTGGCGAACCAGTTGTTAAACCTGGTAACAACCAGGTCCCCACCCCTGGTATGTTGCCTCTATGTGACCTTCTTTCAATAATCCTGGTATATAGCTTGATACACTTAACAGTTCTAAGAGAAGAAGCACATGAATAGATGTCTAGAACGCCACTGGGAAAAGGAAAATAGTGAACCTAATCAAACAGGTAAGGATGTATAAAGGGGTTTACATCTTGGTGCTATATGGGTTCCTCCCCCCCCATCCTTATTACATCTGTTAATAGCCACCCAGCAGCCTTGTGGAAGGTGACACAGAAACAAATGAGGAAACACATTGGAGGACCAATGTGAGAAATATTCTGACTTTTGGGTGGACAAACTCAAGTCAGATTCCTAATGGCTATGTCTGTATAAAATATCCAAAGTGTGGCCTCATGGAATTAGCTGGAATGAGTTTGTGATTCCTGAGAAGTGGACAGTGTCCTCCAGTTCGTAACTTGGCTGCATATTTGTTAGATTCAGATCCCTCCTGGATGGTTAAGGCTATGATGGAGATGATGTGGAGTTGCTGTCTGCTTCTCTGTGGGAAGGGATAGTCCTATCAGTCTTGAAAGAGGCTATAGTTCATCACTAGCCCAACCAATTGGCAGCTATAGCTGGACTAGAAAGTTGTGGCATGGATTGTTATGTGCATGTGTCCTTAGTGCTTCCTGAGCTACATTCATTTACTGTTGGTTTCTGGGTGTGGGTCAATATTCTGACTATCATACATGAAAGCTACCAAGGCTTTGTTATTTAATGGTCTCCATATATTTTCACTAATCCATCCATTTCACTTATGCCAGCTAGAGTGGCAACTATCTGCTTTCATCAAATAAGCAATGCCATTTTTTGGGACCTAGGAAGCATGCCATTCTGTCCTGTGGAACAATATTTTCTCAGAGAGTCATACTGTTTTCACCTTTTGACTCTACAAACTGCTAAAGATCATTCTCCCAAGCATTGAATTTGGGTAGTGATTGAATGACTCTCCATCTCCCTCTCCCACTCTTTCCCTCCCTCCCTCCCTCCCTCCCTCCCTCCCTCTCACTGTGTGTGTTGTGTTTATTGCTTTTTGGTATTTTGGGGTCTGTTTTCCACTCAGTTGTCTTTTCTCTTGATATTCTCTGTTTTCTTTTAATGTATACAGAGTCTTAAAGTTCAATTGAATTAAATTAAATTCTTCAATCTTGAAATTAATTAATTAATTAAATACTCTCATAGGTGATCTAGCATCTTAATCCTCAAGCTCTGGAACATATTCAGCGTCGTTTTCATGGAGGTGCTTTTCATTCAAAGTCTGTCTGACAAACCGGGGGACAAAATGGTAGACTTTCCTAAATAAATAGGATGTTTGAAATAATCTTAGAATGATTATGGGTAGTTTTCCCGAGATATAGATTAATTATGAGAGGAATTGGGCTATTTTTTTTTAAAGAAAGGAGAAGAAAGACATGGAAACCAAATGACATATGTAAAAAAGTCTATCAAGCTGTGTCTAGTTTAGTATCACAGGACTGTTTTCTATGAAATATTTTAAAACAATAATCTTTATTACATTTCGTAATAAATAAAGTAGCAGGATAATGAAGATTTATTGCAAACAGGTGTGATATTTAAACATAATACATTTGTAATATGTATAACAGCTGGCTGGAGAAGTCTATCTACATGATGCATATTTCTATTAGTAACAAATCACCATACATTTTACCTAATTTGGCATATAGGAGCTCACCTAAGAGATACAAATTTCTGTTTCATTGCTACCCTGGTTCAAACAACTGTTCAAAATTAATCACACTCATCTACCTTCCAATTGCATACAATTATTGCTATAATGTAGACTTAGCTGCTCAAGGGAGGGTGAAACATTCTTCTTCTTCTTCTTCTTCTTCTTCTTCTTCTTCTTCTTCTTCTTCTTCTTCTTCTTCTTCTTCTTCTTCTTCTTCTTCTTTCCTCCTCCTCCTCCTTCTCCTCCTCCTCCTCCTCCTCCTTTCTTCCTCTCTCTTGTGCTTCATAAAGAATTTAAACATATGCTTTATGTCCCAAATATTAATCACATTTCCTCTCCAGATTTTCATTACTCAATTGACTTAAACACTCTGTGCTCAATCTACCTACCACCACCTCTACCTGTAGCTGATGAACGTGAATAAGGATCTTTGTTATTTGCTTGGCAACTGATTCATATTTATGACAGTTGCAGTGTTCCGGGGTCACCTAATCAACCTTTGTGACCTTTTGATGAGCAAAGTCAATGGGGAAGCCAGATTCACTTAACAACTGCATTATTAACATAACAACTGCAGTGATTTACTTAACAACTGTGGTAAGAAAGGACCTAAAACGGAGCAAAATTCATTTAAGAAATGTCTCTCCTACCAACAGACATTTTGGACTTTATTATTATTATTATTATTATTATTATTATTATTATTATTATTATTATTATTAGTCATATTTCTATGCCTCCCACTCGCTGACGACTCTGGGAGGCTTACAACAATCGACAGTATACTAAATAGCATATTGCCCCCAACAATCTGGGTCTTCATTTTACCTACCTCGGAAGGATGGAAGGCTGAGTCAACCTGAGCCAGTGAGATTTGATCCACTGATCTGCTGAACTAGCAGTCAGCTGAAGTAGCTGCAGTACTGTACTCTAACCACTGTGCCACCTCGGCTCTACAATTGTGGTTGTAAGTCGAGGGCTACCTGTATTCATCTACTAAGATAAATAATTACACAGAAAACAGATTAATGATGACAAGGAGAGATGATTCAGTGCCAATCAAATGCATGTGCATTATGAAAGATAATATAAAACAATAAGTATTCAACAACTGATAAAATAGATGTGTGATATGTGAATGTTATTCTGTTTTTGGGTGCATGCCATGTGTATTGCAGTGTACTGAAAGAAGCAAAACAAAACAAACAAAAACCCAACTCACCTAGACTTTCATGAAAGACCATGAAAGCCAAGATACCTTTCATGGGCATCCTCCTGGATACACGGCTGTCTTTAGATGATCATATGACGGCTGTGGCCAGGGAGGCTTTTTATCAAGTTCACCTGATTTCCCTTTCTGGACTGGGACACCTTACACACGGTCACTCACACCCTTGTCACCTCCCGTCTGGACTACTGTAATGCTCTCTACATGGGGCTCCCCTTGAGGAGCACCTGGAGGCTTCAACTGGTCCAGAATGCAGCTGCATGAGCAGGGCCAGATTTAGATGAAAAGACGCCCTAGGCTATTCCACTTATGAGGCCCTTTCACCTCCCATTTTTAAGTTTGTAAATTACATGAGAGATAATCTCATGTATCTTGAGGCCCTAGGCTGAAGCCTAGTTAGTCTATAGGAAAATCCGGCCCTGAGCATGAGTGATTATGGGGGGCGACACGTCGCTCCCATGTAACACTTCTCTTGCGTGAGCTACACTGGTTCCTGGTGGTCTTCCAAGTGCGCTTCAAGGTGTTTGTGACCACCTTTAAAGCGCTCCATGGCTTAGGACCTGGATATCTACAAGACTGCCTTCTGCCACTGATAGCCTCCCACTAGTCGGTACACTCCAACAGAGAAGGCCTCCTCAGGGTGCCGTTGGTCAAACTATGTCGACTGGTGACCCCCAGGGAGAGAGCCTTCTCTGTGGGGGCCCCTGTCCTATGGAACAAACTGCCCCCAGATATACGAAGGATCCCTGACCTCCGTGCCTTCCGCCTTGCTCTTAAAACCCTATTATTTCATCAAGCCTGTCTGACGGAAGAATGATTTTAAGGGGTTTTAAATGGATTTTAGCTTTGTGGTTTTAATTATGGCCAATTATTGAATTATTTTAATAGTTTTTAACTTTTGTGTTGCTACTGTTTTATTATGGCTGTACACGGCCCTAAGTCCTTTGGGACAAGGATGGTATAAAAATGCAATAAAATAAATAAATCAGAAATGATACAGATCAGATGAGCTGAGGTTGAGAAAACTTCCTGGAAGAAAAAAGTGGCAAAACACTCTGTCCTGTTGCCAAGACAACAGGGAATGACTATATTCATACAGTTACAAGGAGGTGCTTCCTATATTGGATGGGCTCTTTTTCTTTTATTAAGGGGAATCTATCATCAGTATGATTGCCTCAGAGCTATGCTTTCTGTTTTGCACTTGGTTACAATGCATATTTTGTACTGAATGTGATACTTCATGCTTCTTCTAAATCAACTGGGTGAAGAGGTTTGTTAATATCAACTCTTTTGGTGAAGTTTAGCATGACACTCTGTAGATGCTCTTATATATGGTATAAGGAAGCCAAAAGGGGAAGTAGCAAAATACTGAACTTGTAACCTTGAGTGTTTGAGGGCGACATCCGTTTACTCTAAGCAAAGTAGATTTTCAAGGTGTACACTGGGTGAATATACTATTTTAGAAAAACAAAACAGGATTACTATATACAGCATGCTGTAAGTAGGGGTACGAAAGACATTTTTTAAAAAAACAACAACAAAATGGTGAACCTATCAATGTCAACTCTCTTGCAACAGTCTATATGAAATCTATTAACATCCACTGTTCTTGACTGAAATCCATAATTTAAAAATGGATATTAATCTGGAGAAAACAAAGGAACAGAAAATGACAGATACAGGGGAAAATGCACAATTGCACATGTCAAAACATAAAGATTATCTTTCAGCTACCCAATACTTTGTAGACAATTTGACAAAACAGAATATTAAAACAAATAAGATTATTAGACTACTGATCTCATTTTTCTACAGAAATCATTTAAAAATCAGCTGGCAAAAAAATCTCGTAAGTACTTTTCCCAGCCCTTATCAATATACAGTATGTATAATACTGATACATTAAATAAGTAATCATTTCCTTCTATTTTACAAAACACAAAGTCTACTGCTCAAAATGACTTCCTTGCTCTGTCTAACTGCAATGCAGGACCATTTTCATTTAGCTTCAGTTTATGTATTTTCCCTCATATCCATTTTCATGGACACTGATATATTTAGTGAACTTTGTAAAACATAAACCATAGATTTAAATTGTTGCTAGTCACCCTAAGTTTATGTGTCCAAATCCATCTATCCATCCATCCATCTATCCATCCATCCATCCATCCATCCATCCATCCATCCATCCATCCATCCCTCCATCTATCCAGTATATTGCCTCTAATGTATATTTCAAAAAGTAAAACAAGAACTACTCAGTAGTCTTTTATAAAAAGGGACAGGCAAATTTATTTATGTCCTTTCAGACTTTTAGATTAGGAGGCATTTAAGTTCATGAATAGAAGTGATGAAACTTTCCAAGACAGAAAATCAGTGCAAGGTAGTTTAAATATTCTGTAGGGAATGGACTGTCTTCATATAATTGCATCCCCTCATCAGTGTGCCATAAACAGAGCAGGGTGCATTGTAACAATTTACAACCTAAGACCAAGCAAGAGCATTAAAATGATCCATTGTAACTTTAAGCTTTGAAATTGTGTAAGATGATGGGCAGTATGTTCTCAGCTGGGAAAAGTACCAGCAAATCACAGTAACTTCAGCAGATGAAAAATGGTGATAATATTAGGTAAGTGGCTTCCTGTTGAGCAAAGGATCTTTCAGATTCATCTTTGCAGGAATAAGAGATTACTGAAATAGATTTGTGCTCTGTGAGTAAGAATAAAAAGAACATGGAAAAACTTAATAAATACCAGTCAGAGATTTAAGTCAGATGTGCAGGCTGTACTTTTCAAAACTTGCCTGATTATAAAACTACATTCCTTCATATTATATATACAGTCATTTACTAACAAAAGTACAATCCCAAACCTTCTTGGTACATTGTTTTCAGTGCTAAGGAATACAACCAGGACTAGAACAGGTTCTACCTCTGAGAGGGAACACAATAGAGAAAAGGTAAACAGACTCTTGCTGCCATGACGTGATACAAAATGCTTGTTGTGGCCCACCAATGGCCTGTGTGCAGATTGTTGCTGATCCCAATGACGAGGACGCTGGTGTGGTGTTGCGCCAGCAGCCTGTGCAGCTGGCATTCAAGTCGGACAGTGAGGGGGCTGAAGAAGATGTGGTGCCAGAGGCAGAGACTCAGCCAGGGCCTTCAGAACCTCCAGAGGCTCCTTCAAGTGAAGAGGATGAAGTGGAGAAGCTTCTCAATGCACGAGCACGCAGAGCTGCCAAAAGGCAGGAGGAGGTCTCCTCGAGAGTAAGGCTTGGGGCTAATTGGCCACTCCCTTATCCTATTTAAGTTTGCACACAGCTTGTAAATGTTGCAAGAAACAATGCATGTTCGTTTGTTGGTCATTGAATGTGGATTGTCTTTGCAAACCTTGCTTCTGGGTTTTCTGCCAACTCTCGTAAGACTTTATCTTATCTGTGGACTTTCTGGCAGGTTGTTAAGGATGTTTTAATTAACAGTCTGCATTTTTAGAAAACTACTTTTGGAAGTAAATTGAGCTTTGTTCATAGTTTGTGTGTGCTATATTCCTTGGGATCCGTAGCTGGGGCAGAACAATGCTGTATTTTCTAACATGATAGCATAATATATATTCATTTATGGAATAACTTGTTGAATGGACTACCTTCTCCACCTACGAAGAAGTTACTTTCTCCAGATTTACATTTAAATCTTTTTTACCTCATGTCATGCATCATCATTTTAGCAATAGTGCCTTGAAAGTTTTAATGTGATTCAACCTCTGTCAATGGGGAATATTTTAGAATAAAACTTCTGCAGATGAATAGAATGGAATAAAATAGAATTCTTTATTGGCCAAGTGTGATTGGACACACAAGGAATTTGTCTTTAGTGTATCTGCGCTTAGTGTACATAAGGAGAATAAAATACATTCATCGAGAATAAAAAGATACATCACTTAGTGATAGTCAAGGTTACTAATAAGCTATCAAATCGTACTAGGAAACGAATAAAAACAATATAAATTGAAAGATACAAGCAACATGGTTATAGTAATAAGTGGGAAGAGATAGATACTAGTAAGGAAGAGAAGAATAATAGTAATACAGTCTTAATAAATTATTTGACAGTGTTGTGAGAATTAGTTGTTAAGCAGAGTGATGGCATTCGGGAAAAAACTATCCTTATGTCTAGTTGTTCTGGTGTGCAATGCCTTATAGCATCATTTTGAGGGTAGAAGTTGAAACAATTTATGTCCAGGATGTGAGGGGTCTATTTTCACAGCCCTCTTTTTGACTCATGCAGTATACAGATCCTCAATAGAGGGCAGGTTGGTAGCAATAGTTTTTTCTGAAGTTCTAATTATCCGTTGAAGTCTGTGTTTGTTTTGTTTGGTTGCAGAGCCAAATCAGACAGTTATGGAGGTGCAGATGACAGACTCAATAATTCCTTTGTAGAACTGAATCTCTCAAACTGCCCAAACAGCTCTTTGGGCAGTTTGAGCTTTCTGAGTTGGCCCAGAAAGAACATTCCTTGTTGTGCTTTTTTGATGACGTTTTTGATGTTAGGTGTCCATTTAAGTCTTGAGATATGATAGAACTTGAAGGACTCTACTGTTGATATTGTATTGTCTAGTATTGTAAGAGGTGGTATCCTGTTTCCCCCAAAATAAGACATCCCCTGATAATAAGCCCAACCGGGCTTTTGAGCGCATGGCAATAAGGCCAAGTGCTTATTTCAGGGTTCAAAAAAAAATATAAGACAGGGTCTTATTTTCAGGAAAACACAGAGGTTTTCTTCTAAAATCCACCACCATTTGGAGTTATTGCCTGCCCTTTTGAATGATTGAGATCATCAACACATGCGGGCAATTAATGGAGCAATTATAAATGGGGCAATATAGATGATATTAAATCACAAGATTTCAGAAAGCCTTTGTCAACCTTTCCAAGGTTAGAGTAACAGGGGTGATATATTCCACCCAAACCAAGAAAGACACCCAAGTTTCCTTTGCTATTCCTCATCTATAGATAGAGTTTCTTTTGTTGTTCCTTACCTATAGATTGAATCTTACCAAACTAAAACAATTATTTATATCATTAAAGAGATACTCTGTCTAGTTCTAGGGAGAAACTGCCTTAACCCTTTTTCTCCCAACCAAAGTACTTAAACTTCACTGTCTCTTGGTCCTCTGAAATGTAGCCCCTCCTTCCCAGGAATCTGGATCATATTCTACCACAAAAACAAAAATAACTTGTGTAAATTACTTAAATAGGTGTATTTATTTATAGGTTTTATTTATTCATTTGATTGTATTTATATCTACTTTTCCAATTTGGTGAAATTTAAGGCAACTAACTTACCAACCCAAATATTATGTTAGCCCCATTAGTGGTAAGCAGAGGTGGAATTCAGCCGGTTCAGACAGGTTTGGGCGAATTGGTAGTGCCGATGATCAGATGGCCCCACCTACTCATCCATGCTCTATCCTGTCCTTTATTTCCTGCTTTGTAGCTCATCTCAATCGCATGGCACAGCTGATTCCCACCCCGCTATTCTACTTAGCGTTGCTTACTTGGAAGGTAAGCAGCTGAGCTTCTAAATGCTCCATTTTTAGTGCTGCACACAAGCACCTTAGTGGTAAGCAACATTTTGCAGAAACTAGGTAAGACATAATAAGCTAAAGAAATTACTATTTTATTAAATTTATCATAGCTGCTCACTCCAGAAAATTCTGGATGTCTTATAGTATCTCTCTTCCTCATATTTTTACATGTATTTTCCCTTCATCCACAGCCTTTTATGCAGGTACTCCTTGACTTAAAACAGCTCATTTAGAGACCATTCAAAGTTACAGTGGCACTGAAAAAAGTGACTTATGACCATTTTCACACTTACAACCACTGCAGCATCCCCATGATCACATGATCAAAATTCAGAAGCTTAGCAATTGGTTCATATCAGGGGTGAAATCCAGCAAGTTCTGACAGGTTCTGACAGGTTCTGGAGAACTGGTAGCGGAAATTTTTAGTAGTTCAGAGAGTTCGGAGAACCAGCAAATACCACCTCTGGCTGGCTCCAGAGTGGGGTGGGAATGGAGATTTTGCAATATCCTTCTGCCATGCCCACCAAACATCATCCACCAAGCCACTCCCACACAACTGGTAGTAAAAAAATTTGGATTTCACCACTGGTTCATATTTATGATGGTTTCAGTGTCCTTGGGTCATGTGATCTGCTTTTGCGACCTTCTTACAAACAAAGTCAATGGGGAATCCAGACTCACTTAACAACCGTGTTACTAACTGAACAAATGCAATGATTCACTTATCAGCTGTGGCAAGAAAACTCATAAAATGGAGCAAAACTTATTCAACAAATGTTTCACTAAGCAACATAAATTTTGGGTTCAATTGTGGTTGTAACTTGAGGACTTCCATTCCATCAAACATTCATTTTAATACTTCCCAGTAGTGCAATTCCATACACTTTTATTACATGGCACTCTGTGGCATAATTTTCCCACTCTATTGCATTTGGCTTTCGTATCTTCTTTCTTTATACTGTATATTTTTCTGTTTTGTGCCTTCAAGTCATTCTGGACTCTTGGTGACTGCTTGAACTAATTTCAACAGTTTTCTTGGTAGGATTTCAGAAGTGATTTGCCATTGCCAGATTCTTTCTAAGACTTGAAAGTGAGTTATGGTCTCAGGTTACCCAGCCAGCTTCATGCCTAAGGCAGGACTGAACTCAGTTTTCCACTTTCTAGCCTGGTTCTGTTAACCACTAGACCAGATGTCTTCAAACTTGGCAGCTTTAGGACTTGTGGACTTCAAATCCCAGAATTCTGCAGCCAGCATAGCTTGAAGATCTCTACATTAGACCAAAGTGGATATCTTCCTCATGTGAACTTTCCCTTTATTCCCTTAAATGTATCATGTTGGCCCTAGTTTATACATTGATCAAGGACTGAATTTTTAAGTTTCACACAAGATAAATACCACTACAAATCAACATTCTTCAATGCAAGGTTTATTGAAGAACATAAGTGACATTAAGATACATTAAAAATACAATGATCTCTAAATTACCACATGTTTTTGAATAAACCTTCAGTTTATTTAGCATTAAAAGAAAAAAAAACTCTCAAAGAATAAAAGCAACACTGTTCCACTTGACAAATCAGTCACAAACTCAAACCAGCAATATAGCTCTATTGCTAATTTAAAAGTATTATAAGATTGATAAAACTTTTCAATCAGATATCTATTCAAAAATAACTGCTCTGTATGTTTTTCATTCAGTTTAAAGTATTTAAGTGATCAAGAAAGGTGACACTCATACCCTAGGTTCTCTTAGTCTCCAGCATTTCTGATTACTATATTTTGTAAAAACAAAATGCTATACTCTAATTATTCCCACTAGGTAGAGAGGTAACCTGAAATATTCGTAAGTAAACTATAAGAAGCTTTGAAGTGACACAGTAGGTGGCTGAAGTGAGAATTAAAGTTGACATGCTTCTTAAGTTCTTATGGTACAGTTTTTAAAATATTCTACTTCCAGGCACCTGCCAATGGTAAGATTCTTCCAATCCTGTGATATCATTAATTAAGTTAATTTCAGATATTTCAAAAGCAAACAAGTTATTCCTTGTGTGTTAATGAGATGCCTTCACAAGATCTAAGTATTTTGTTTGCATATCAGAATGGAAAATAGCATTAAAGATCCAGGGTATACCAATTACTTTTATGTCTATTTAGAAATACAGGGTCATAGGTTGACCTCTCCTCACACCCATTCAACCTACTGACATCGGCTTTCTTAATTATTTTAAACAGGTCTACTAGCTTCCAGATTTAACATTTCCCTAATATGCCCAGAAGTTATAATGAAAAAATGCTATAATGAAGAAAGGGCTTTTCATCATTCTTTTTACAAGCACACATTACTTAATTATTAGACCTTTGGCTTTGCATTTCAGAACCTGATAGGAGGGGATTGGTTAGATTACTTAGTACCTGGGGGGGGGGGTCTTGTAATTTTTTTCCTCCTTCCCTCCTTCCTTCCCCCTTCCCTTCCCTTCCCTTCCCTTCCCTTCCCTTCCCTTCCCTTCCCTTCCCTTCCCTTCCCCTCCCTCCCTCCCTCCCTCCCTCCCTCCCTTCTTTCTTTCTTTCTTTCTTTCTTTCTTTCTTTCTTTCTTTCTTTCTTTCTTTCTTTCTTTCTTTCTTTTTGTTTTCATGATACAAAAGAGTTTTCCACTCAATTCTTGAAAGAGATGTGCTCTTTCCATTTGTATGAATCTGAGGTGGTAATCCAAATGCATACAGATGTTGTTGATCTTAGGGACTGATGAATCTTAAAAAAAAACAAATCCAATTTTTCCACCATTTTTTTTACAGTGAATCCATAGAAACAAACCAAATGAATTTAAGCTTTAATGATTCAGTGGTCCACCATGGGATATGAACCAGGAGGAGTAAACATTCTAGTACCCAGGATAAAATGCTTGTGGTTCCAACTAGTGACCAAAGAGATAGACTGTACCCACCATAATGCACAGTAGTCATTAGGAATGGTGTTATGTGTATATAAAACAACAAAACAAATAAAGCACAGGCACACTACACAGGACAGTATTTTATTTGCATTGTTGTCTTTCTCTTCTTTTTATAACCCTGTAATCACTTAATTTACGGTACAGTTTGGGTGACTGAATGTTGCTGAGCATTTACTGGCCAGATGCCCTTCCTGCCAACTATATGGAGCTGATAGTTTCTCTTTGTGCCCTGAGACAGTAACATCTGCCACTACCTAGGATTGAATTGTCAACCTTCCAAATGGGAGGTTCAACACTAGCCACCTTGCTGCTCATGCTTGAGTTGCTGTCTGAGGATATCAAATCTTCAACCATCCTCAACATGTATCATAGGAATAGGTGCATTTCCCATTCTAATCTTAAATTTAGAATTTAGCAAACACATGTTTTTAACTTATTCATTCAAGTGCTTAGTCTTCTTTTGCATGTTTAAAAAGTGTATTTTTACTAGTATTATAAGAGTGCCCCAAAACATGCCCCCATGATGAATCTGAAAAGATGAACTTGAGGAACAGTTTAATGGAATTAAGTGGGGATTAGGACTAACATTGCATTTTCATGATAGGCCACCACATTTTCTGAAAAAGTCTTGGGTCAATTTTGCACAATTTTAAAACTGAAAACTGAAATGCACAATTCAAAATGTCAGAATTTGTAAACATTGTAATTTTAAATGTGACAGGAAAGAAAAGATACTCAAAACTTAACTGGAGAATTGTACTTCAATTAAAATTAGCATGAAATCAAAAGCAGCTTTTGTTCTGGCCCTACTCAAAACTTTTAAGAGTTCAACCACCCATATGCTACTTGACTAAGACCAGAAAAAAGTGGGAACTCTTCATTTAAATTTAACTTGCGTCAAAAGGAAATGGCAGGCAAGCATCCACAGTCATCACTGTGAGTTCCATTTCCCTTCACAAGCCTGTATTGGAACCATTTCTTTTTAGAAAACTTTTTTCATTGTTATTTGTCACAGAGAGACTTCATGAAGAAAGCCAACATTTGATTAGAAACATATATGCTGTATGTCCATTTCATCTGGATTGATCAATACTGAGTGCAATGTTTAAAAAATAAACATTCAAATTTGGATTGGACAATGGGGAATTGGTGGCGAGAAAGTGCTGCAAAGTTGGTGCTGCATTGTTTCCTTTTCATATTGTGATTGTGAACAGTTGCTCTGGCTGATTTATGATTATCTTTGGAGGTCCAGTTAATATGACCTAATGGCCTATTGAGACACACAGATCCATTAGCCACACAGGACAAAATAAGGCTAGGCCTTTATAGCTGTAGCATCTTGACAATGACACTCTTTCCCAAAGGGGGGGGGAGGCTTTTTATTGCTGTTTTGAAAAACAGTAAATATAATTTTACAGTATTTGGTTTTTAATAAATTGTGATGGGGCCCCTTGGGCTCTGATGACAATTGGGAATTGGAATTGTTGCCATCAGGTGATGCAGTCATAAACTGCTATATCATGTCAGTGCATCCCTTGGTGATGGCAATCCCAGGAGTCTTGCCATGTAACCTCAGGTCATGTGGGTCATTAAGTGGGAAAAGGCCAGAGTCTCAGGTGTGGTGTGTAGGTGGTTGTACAGACGTCACAGGGTGATGGCATGAGCAAGTGCTAGGGAGTGCAGGCAGGCCAGTGAGGACAGTGGGCAGAGCCTGGTAGCATAGAATAGTGGGAAATGGCCACAGGCAGTCAGTGGGCAGTTTGGGCAATACAATGGGGTCTAGAGGAGTGGGGATGCTAAGGGTAGGTCTACAGAGTCTGGATGAACCAATGGAGGCTGCAGGCTGGCTAGTGAGGTGGTGCAGTGGTTAGAGTGCAATACTGCAGCTATTTCAGCTGACTGCTAATTCAGCAGATCAGAGATCAAATCTCACCGGCTCAAGGTTGACTCAGCCTTCCATCCTTCCGAGGTGGGTAAAATGAGGACCCAGATTGTTGGGGGCAATATGCTATTTAGTATACTGTCGATTGCGGTAAGCCGCCCAGAGTCCTTGGAGAGTCGGCGGCATAGAAATATGATAAATAAAATAAATAAATAATAAATGGGAGCCAGGGGTAGGGCATCCCATGGGCAGTTCTAGAGAGAATGGGTAATCTGGTAGTGGCTGCACACTGGATAGTGAGACTAGGCTAGAGGGGGCCACAGACTGTATCATCCAGCTGATTAGGTGCCTCTCATTGGACTGCTTCTATTTCCATTCATTTCAGAATATCCTTACATAATACATTCACAACAGAGACCAGCAGTATGGATTCCATAATTTCTGTTTTAAAAATTGGCACATTCCAGAAAGGTTAGTTTGCATGAATCCCAATGATTTCAGTGGACTTTTAATAATGTGCTTGTATTTCTACCAAGCAAATCAATATGAGAAACTGATTTGGTATGACTGAGACATGTGGATGGCATGGATTTTTGGTAGGAGTTCCATTCCAGCTTGCCAATCATGGAGAACAAAATTGCAGGTTGTGAGAAAAATAATTTTGTGTTTATGTGGGTCTGTGTGCACACATGTGTGTTTACATGTATGTATATATGTTTATGTGTGTATATAACACACACAGAATTACAGAATTGGAAAGGACCTTAGAGATCTTCTAGCCCAACCCCCTGCTCAAGTAGGAAAGCCTATACCATTTCAGATGAGTCGCTGTCCAATTTCTTCTTAAAAATCTCCAGTGATGGAGCACTGGAGTTTGACCCCTTTCTTTGTGGCAGCCCCTCAAATATGCTATCTGATATTTAAGTGATTGTCCGCTAGGACAATCTAGATCCTTCTCACAGTTACTGCTATTGAGCCAGGTACCACCAATCTACTGCCTATTCTGTACCTGTGCATTTGGTTTTTCATGCCTAAGGAACTTTACTAAAACTTTACTATAGATAGAGCCAAGTGTTCAAGTCTGTCAAGATCCTGTGGATCTTAAACCTATCTTCTTGTGTGTTGGTTATGCCTGCCAGCTTGGTGTCATCTGAAAATTCGAAGAGTTCTTCTTCTATCCCCTCATTTAAATAATTTAGTGAGTGGATATAAATCATTTATACAGATGTTGAAGAGTATTGGTCCTAAGACAGAATCTTGGGATACCCCACTGCATACTTCCTTTCATGCAGATGCAGGACTACACACTGAGTGCTTTTTGTTAGCCAGTTACAAATCCATCTGATGGTGATACTATCTATCCCACATTTTCTATCTTACCAAGAAGTTGGTTGTGGTCTATTTTGTGAAATGCCTAACTGAAGTCCAAGGGTAGTATGTCCACAGCACTTTACTTATCCATTAATTTAATCACATTGTCAAAGAATGAAATAAATTTTGTTTGGCATGAGCTGTTTTTTGCCAAACTCATGTTGGCTTCTGGTTATAACTTTGCTTGCTTCTAGATGTTTACAGATCTGTTGCTTGATTATCTTTTCCAGCATCTGCACATGTATTAAAGTCAGGCTGTAGTTTCCCGGATCCATTTTTACCCATTTTTGAAGATAGGATCATACCAGCTCTTTTCCAATCCTCTGGTAGTTCCCCAGTGCCACATGATCGTTGAAAGATATGGTTCAGTGGTGGTTATGTTTGTGTGAGTGCTTGCATATATTCATCCATCATTTTGTTTATGTATAAAACACATAAATTTAAATAAATAACCCTTCAAAAATCTCCCTGCAAACAAAACCATGTACCAAAGTCTCACTTATGTCAAATTCTTTACCACAGATAAATGGTCTGATTTGTATTTATCAACTGCAGATATGTGAAACTGTACATAATGGAACCAGCTGTATTTTTCTTTATCCAAATAAGAACTGGGTTTTTGAAGACAAGAAAAGAAGCATAGAAAATTTCTTACTTCCTTAGAGATAATAGATGGCAAAAGCTGTTTTTGACATGTGTTCAAATATGAGACTAGTAAAATGGTATTAAAATATTTAAATGTGGCATATAAGGGAAAACTATAAAAGCTATTGGTACAGAACAGACCTTTCCTAGTACTTTGTCCTATTAATATTACATGTGCTGATGTATTTGTGGCAGAACATCTTTTGGATATTTTTAAGCAGAAGAAAAATAACATGCAGAAAAGCAAGTGCACTGAAACAGAAGGAATAAGACAAGGACATATCTTGTACTGTATGTTGTCTGAATTGGAAGGAATAGAGGAAAATGCACACAGTCAAAATAATACTTCACAAGACAATTCTGTTGAATCAGCATCCTTTTCATAAATCACCTCTTTGATAATAAAACAATGCTACTAAATGTCTCCTAAAATGAACCTTCTGGTTAGAACAATTCTTCTTTCTACTTTGTAAACTTCACTACTATATCTTTGGCATGGATTGTAAATCCCACATTCAGAAATGTAGATGAGAAAATAAGCCCATAATTTTCGACAGTCTGTTATGTGTTCAAACATTTAGGCAACAGGCAAACATATTTTTCTTCTGTTCATTCTGGATCGTAAATTTAGTTTTAAAAAAGAGAAAATTATTAGTGAGCATTACTGTATTCATTAATGGTAGGCTAAACCTATTTATCCTTATGGATGGATAACAAAAAATGTTACATGCTGTATATCAGATATTTCTTTATGATAAAATGCAGAAGCATTTTATCATAGGAATGCAGAAGCATTTTATCATAGGATATCATTTTTTTTCACCAAATTCAGCATATTACAGCTTTAAACAATGAGTGATAAAGAAAATAAATTCTAATGAATTAGAAATCATATTGAATTGGTATGTTGGATGATTATCTGAAAGAATTATGAATTCAAAATTTGCATTAGAAACTATGGTTTACATTTGTTTTTTAAACGTATATTCTCATAGTGGTTAAACAGATATAAACAGCAAATGAGATAACTCCTTCCGCTGCAGTTGGTCTTCAAAACAGATCGCTTACCACCAGGTGTGAAATGCTACCGGTTCGTACTGGTTCAGGTGAATCAATAGCTGCGGCAGCAGATGGTTTGGAGAACAGCGGCAGTGCAAGGCTCCGCCCACCCACCTGGATGGCATTACTTCCTGATTTTAACCAGGAAGTAACCTGTTTTTTACCTTCTGAGCATGTGCAGAGGGCCCAAAATTGCACATAACGAGCAGAGCGAGCACACACCTACTTCCAAACTGGTAGAAAAGGTAAGTAAACCTGAGGTAACAAGTACTGATTTTTCAAAGTGAGCAGTCCTTAATAGGCCTGACTTTCCTGAATTCTTTCAATCCTCTTTTAAAGTTTTCCAAGTAGGTGATCACCACCTTGCATAATTTTAATGAATTTCACAAGTTATCTACCCAGTGGATTAAATTGTTATATCATTAATGACAAAAATCTCTCAGTCATTAACAATTAAAAACAAACAAGAAAAATCAAACTAAAATCAAATGTTAACAGCAGTTAAAAAGCAATTAGAACAAACAAGTAGTATAAGTTGAATTAATAATTAAAGTTAACAGTTCAAATCAGCAGTTAAACAGTATGAAAGTGTTTTAAGGGCCTTTTAACAAGCTAATAATGATGTCAGGCCCTCTCGATTCCAGAGAGAGTGCATTCCAAGAGGCAGCCTAGTGACAGAGAAAACTCAGTCCGAATTTACAGCCAAAGAACCTTGCAACAATAGACATAATGTCTTACTTAGTAGGGGTGGGGGTTCAGAAAGAAGTAGGATCCCTCTTAAATAAGCCATGTTGATTTTAAAGTTAATGACTTTTGTATTTTGCCTGGAAAAAATTAACAGTCAATTCAGTATTTGAAAGATAGGTTTAATTTTATATTTCTCCTTCTTTTTAAGACAATCTTGGATACTACTATGTTTTCTACCAGATTCAGAGTAAATAGAAGGCAGTTCTACATTAGTACATTGCTCTAGGCAATGGATCTGAATGTTACCAGTATGGGTTTCACAGATACAGATATTTATTTATCTGATCGATTATTTTATTTCACTCTTCCACAATAGCCACATTATTCAGCATTTGTTAACAAATGTTGTAGCTATAACCCTTGGGTTACATCAAATACATAATAATGTATCTGTTAATGAGGCCTAGATTAAAAACTCATTTTAATCATCTATCAATTAATCCAAGTCAATATTCCCACTTTCATCCAATTTTTCCATATCATGATCATTTTCCCAATTTTTAATATTGGATTCCTCATGAAATCAATTAAGCATGAGAAAAGGATTGGGTGTTTTTTTCCCCATTAGACATCTTTCTAGCAGTCACAATTGTTTCCAAAGAGTTCTATTGTATTTAGATCCTAATACTGTCCATCTAATCAAAAGTGCTCTATTCATTATGTATATTATAATGTTACCCAAATTGGAAAACTGACACATTTGTTGGCTTCTAATAATTAATCATAGATAAACTTGATAATATAACTGCAGATTTGGAAAATCAAATCCTCCCATATTCACTGATATTTCCGTGTTCTGTAAAGTTATTCTCAGAATTGAAGAACCCCATACACATTTTTAAACAATGTTTATTTTCTGAAAATATTTCCCAGATATCTGTAGAGGAATATGCATTTTAAGAGCCCCTTTCCCCAAAGAGTAAAGTTTTATGACTCCCTTCTATCCATAACTGAAGAAACCTCTTTATATATTTTATTTGTATGACATGTTACTGAGCTATATCTTTTGGTATGCACATAGCTAAACATTTAATGGCTATGGAACAAATATGGAATTGATATTCTTGAATAGATAGGTAAATTAACCATTTTCTCTTACTGACATCAGTTTAAACCAATTAATAAACTGTCCTGATGTGTATCATTTGCATGAACACTGGAATGGTAGAGTGACGTTTAGAAATAAACAGAAGAATGTCAACCCCTTGTCTGGACTTAAGCAATGTTTATCTGCTCATTGCCTTGGTAACAGATCTTCCTTCTCTCTGTTGAGTTCATCCTCTGTACTTTCTACACACAGAAAACTCTGTACTCAACTATGTGGGGAGCCTAGCAACTACCAGAACTGATTGAAAAATTCAATCAGTGTTTTGATTGAGAAAGTTTACAGGTGAAGAAGTGGTAACAGGCCAGTGTCCTGGAAGTATGTTATATTATAAAGAAATGTACAGGTGAAACTTGAAAAATTAGAATATCGTGTAAAAGTTCATTTATTTCAGTAATGTAACTTAAAAGGTGAAACTAATATATAAGATAGACTCATTACATGCAAAGTGAGATAGTTCAAGCCTTGATTTGTCATAATTTTGATAATTACGGTTTACAGCTCATGAAAACCCCAAATTCACAATCTCAGAAAATTAGAATATTGTGAAAAGGTTCAATATTCTAGGATCAAAGTGGCCCACTCTAATCAGCTAATTAAGCCATAACACCTGCAAAGGGTTCCTGAGCCTTTAAAAGGTCCCTCAGTCTGGTTCAGTAGGAATCACAATCATAGGAAAGACTGCTGATCTGACAGTTATGCAGAAAACCATCGTTGACACCCTCCATAAGGAGGGAAAGCCTCAAAAGGTAATTGCAAAAGAAGGTGGATGTTCCCAAAGTGCTGTATCAAAGCACATTAAGAGAAAGTTATGTGGAAGGAGAAAGTGTGGAAGAAAAAGGTGCACAAGCAGCAGGGATGACTGCAGTCTGGAGAGGAGTGTCAGGAAAAGGCCATTCAAAAATGTTGGGGACTTTCACAAGGAGTGGACTGAGGCTGGAGTCAGTGCATCAAGAGCCACCACACACAGACGGATCCTGGATATGGGCTTCAAATGTCGTATTCCTCTTGTCAAGACGCTCCTGAACAACAAACAAGATCAGAAGTGTCTTACCTGGGCTAAAGACAAAAAGAACTGGTCTGTTGCTCAGTGGTCCAAAGTCCTCTTTTCTGATAAGAGCAACTTTTGCAACTTATTTGGAAACCAAGGACCCAGAGTCTGGAGGAAGAATGGAGAGGCACACACTGCAAGATGCTTGAAGCCCAGTGTGAAGTTTCCACAGTCTGTGTTGATTTGGGGAGCCATGTCATCTGCTGGTGTTGGTCCACTGTGCTTCATTAAGTCCAGTGTCAACGAAGCCATCTACCAGGAGTTTTTGGCGCACTTCATGCTTCCTTCCGCAGACGAGCTTTATGGGGATGCTGACTTCATTTTCCAGCAGGACTTGGCACCTGCCCACACTGCCAAAAGTACCAAAACCTAGTTCAATGACCATGGGATTACTGTGCTTGATTGGCCAGCAAACTTGCCTGACCTGAACCCCATAAAGAATCTATGGGGCATTGCCAAGAGGAAGATGAGAGACATGAGACTGAACAATGCAGAAGAGCTGAAGGCTGCTATTGAAGCATCCTGGTCTTCCGTAACACCTCAGCAGTGCCACAGGCTGATAGCATCCATGCCACGCCGCATTGAGGCAATAATTGATGCAAAAGGGGCCCAAACCAAGTACTGAGTACATATGCATGCTTATACTTTTCAGAGGTCCGATATTGTTTTATGTACAATCCTTCTTTTATTGATTTCATGTAATATTCTAATTTTCTGAGATTGTGAATTTGGAGTTTTCATGAGTTGTAAGCCATAATCATCAAAATTATGACAAACCAAGGCTTGAATGATCTCGCTTTGCATGGAATGAGTCTATCTCATATATTAGTTTCACCTTTTAAGTTGCATTACTGAAATAAATGAACTTTTGCACAATATTCTAATTTTTTGAATTTCACCTGTAATTAGTTAGGATGGCCATCTTCATACTGTAAACTGTGAAGATGGAATTGAAGTTCATTTGTAAGAAAATGATCTGATATGATTGTCTTTTTGATTTTGAAGAAACAGCTTCTCCTCAGATTCATCATCAAGGCACAGTTGGAATAGATCTACATCAAGCTCTAGATCTCATTTACTTGAGTGACCACCAAAACACAAATGTCATTCTTCCTGCTGAAGCAAAGAGCTGAAACATGAACTTGATACATTTGGGAGCTGAATTTGATTTATTCTTTACTGATAACTTTTCTTTTAATCAGCTCTTACGAAGCTGCATTCATATTTTGTTAACTATTTTTATGGTTCATCGCATAGTTAGCCAGATGTTCAGACTGGATTTGGCATTCCCATCTACATATCAAGTTCTTCCCAAGGTGCTGGGATAGGCAGATGTGGATGTTTGATGGTCTTAAAGGTATTGTCACAGGACACGGAACAGTAAGCTGACTCTTTATTACTATTTGTTACTATTTATTAAATGTACATATTATAGTATTTATATTATACAATTTCTATGGATGTCTTTACATCTTTATATCCAACTGCTTCTATCAGTTTAGAAGCATTAATGCTGCTTCTATCAGTTTACCCCTCTAATCTACCCCTGGGGATGATTCTCCCTCTTGCTAACAGAATTTTCAACTTCTAAGGCATACTTTTAATTTGAGATGTTAGCTATTGTACCTGAAGACTTTTTAGCAACAATCTCTTCTGGAGATTGTTTTCTTCCCATTATTCATGTTGCAGCTTCTTCCAAGCAGAAACATATTGTCCTGTGCTTATTCTAAAGATGAATGGCATTACTGGCAGACAATAGTTAAGCCAAAAGTTAATAGTCTGGCATATTCAGCAGTAGCTGCTTATCTCAGTAATAATTGAGATGCCCCAAGAGAATGGTTGAGATGAAGTTCAAAGCTGTGGTATTATCTAATTGGAACTTTTTTTAATTTTTTATTAAAATGGAAATCATGCTCATACTTTCTCAGAGGAAAGCAGAAAAACAATATACATAAAATTGACAACTGAAGTCTAATAAGAAAGCTACACTGATGGTATATAGAGGTGGGTTTCTGCAGGTTCTGACCAGTTCTGGAGAACTGGTAGCAGAAATTTTGAGTAGTTTGGAGAACCTCTGACTGACCCCGCCCCAATCTATTCTCTGCCTCCCGAGTCCCAGCTGATCGGGAGGAAATGGAGATTTTACAGTATCCTTCCCCTGGAGTGGGATGGGAATGAAGATTTTACAGTATCCTTCCCATACCATGCCCACCAAGCCATGCCACGATCAGCTGGGACTCGGGAGGCAGAGAATAGATGGGGGCAGGGCCAGTCAGAGGTAGTCCTTACCGGTTCTCTGAACTACTCAAAATTTCTGCTACCGGTTCTCCAGAATTGGTCAGAACCTGCAGAAACTCACTTTTGGTCCTCATGCTTTAATAAATAAAGCATCAATAATCAAATTGTATATATTTTCACATGTACATGCTAGAATCAGTGGAATTTCTTCTCTATTTAGACATCATAGAATCAGAAACTTGTGGAGGCAGGACAGACTTCAAAATAGCATCTGACCTTAATATGCAGTATGAATGGTGAAGCAATCCATGGCTTTTGGTTTAACGAAAACTATACCACTTTCAAAGTATATATTGCAAGTGTTGGTGGAAGAGTTTTAATATATCTTGGTCAGTATCTTGTAAGTGCCTAAGTATATGATGAAAGAATTAGCAGCATTAAGTACATTATGTAAGAGATATGAAATATATGCAGTCACATGTTGTCTATAATATACGCTAGCTGATTCCTATCTTTAGTTTTTGTCTCATGAGCTAGAAGCACAGTGGCTTTTGTGGTTAGAACACTGAGCTGGAGGTTAGAAGTTCATGTTTGAGACCCAAGTACTGCCATGGAATAGAGTGAGCTCTTGTCCTTTGCTCCAGCTCCTGCCAGGACCATGAAAGGAGCTTCCAACATGCAATGGTTAACAGACTAATCCTCTCAACCCAAAAGCACCTCAGTGCTTCTGACATGAGTGCAATGCGATCTCATGGGCTATCAAACTTGGGTGATTTCAGAAAGTTCTTGCTTAGAGAAGAAGGTTAAGAAATCCTCTTGCAATATATCCATTTATGTCTGGTTACAATGCCTTCAAGAAAGTCTTTTGTTTAAAAGAGCATAATTTCTACATATATGTGATTGAATGCACACCTTTTGATTCATGTTAAATGAATTGAATATGGATTGCATATGATTTTTAGATCAGTGAAATTCTCCAGTTTGTGCCTAATACCTTTTTCTAATTTATCACTCGTTTTGGCTCTGTTCTTGGGAGATAAGCATAAAACGTTAGGCTATAGTAAGAGAGTTGGGACTGAAAAGAACCCTAGCATGGATGCAGTGTAGAAATTTGAATAATGGCTTCCCAGATGCCTGAAATCCATTCTTCAATGATTAATTATAACAGACCATGTTCAAAACAACTGTGAATACTAGTGGCAATTGAAATACTTTTCAAAAAGCTAGGGAAATTCTGTCAGGCAAAGGAAGCTTACCAAATTATAAAACATGAATCATCCTTGGATGCCTACTCAAATGCAATTAGTGGAATGTAATTAGCATCTACTTTCAGTGTGACAAATCTTGGCTCAGATTTCCTAGTTCTATCCTGAATATTTTTAGAAATAGACTGACTTAGAAATAAACTGACTTTTGAATATTTTTGAATCAAAGGAGCCCTTTTTAAAATTGTACTTGTTTATGAATAATAGTGCTTTAACACAACTCATCTAAACACACATATTTGGATGTCCTTCAGCAATAGAATAACCATTTGCAAGATGAGTAAGAAATAAAATCCATGTTCTTTGATACATTGTCTCTCTCTACTTATTGATTTGCTTTCTCTCTCCCTCTCCCTCCCTGTCTCTCTCTCTCTCACACACACATATCTCTACCCATCGTTCTTCAACCTGATATGAAATATGGATGAATGAACCATATTATGAGCCATGTTCCAAGTTAAGTAATGCTGATTTATAAATCTGACCACTAAAAATCACTAAGGCTGTAAGCACAGTCACATTTCAACGAGAACCTATCCCAAAATTCACCATTTTATGGTATAGTGCTCTATTTAAAAATGTAGCAGCCATTATCCAACCCATAGCAAATGTCACTGAAATGTACCGAAATCAACTGATATAAGCTCCCTTAACATGGGTAAATCATTTATAGAACTATGTTATTGTATGTTATTGTAAGGGTAAGCTAAAATTACCTCCTTTGTTGACATTCACAAAATAAATCACAATGTTGATGATTCTTTAACTAATTCTATCATAATTTAAAGTATAGAGAACTATGACCAATCTAAACTGGCAGTCCTTGGCAATAAGCTCCATGAGAAGGTTTCCTCCTAAAAATCTTCTTTTCTTTGTTAAAATATTGTCCTATTGATTTTAATGGGAACTAAGTTCATCAAACATAATTTAGCTCCAATGTATCACTGTTACTTTAACTTAATTCTGATTAAGGCAATTTAATGTTATCTAATCCATACAAATAGAATTTTATATAAAAGTATAAAGTAGTATAACAGTAGTTTAGGTAGAGTATAAGTATAAGTAGTATGGGTAGAGTATGGGTAGTATATAACAGCACCAGACATCTACCTATGTAGTGAACTGCGCTAAAGAATTTCCCATATATGCAACTCTGTTGGCTTTCATGCAAGGTTAAATGTGTAAACTCACTGTCAAAGATTATGGAACCAAACATGCATAAATTGTACACATGAAGATATTTCATTCAAGATTTTCACATTATTCAAGTAGCAGCCACTTCTAATGGGGCCTATTGGCCTTCCAGAAAGCGGTGAAGACCTGGCTTTTCTGGCAGGCCTGGGGCCACTGATCTCGCTACAGCAATCTTGCGAGACCCAACCATGGAATGGAATGTATGGGTTTTTAATGTTCTTTAAAAAAATTTTTTTTACAGGATATTGTTTGCATTGTGGTTTTTTTGCTGTAAACTGCCCAGAGTCCCTAGGGAGTTGGGCAGCATAGAAATGTGACTAATAAATAAATAAATAAATAAGTTTTATCCCTACAATTGATGTAATTGAAACTTTAAACTTTTTGGGAAGAAGTAGGACAAATAAGATACCATGAAGCAGCCTGGATTGCATTTTCTGGACTGTAGAATATAAGTGAGTTATGCAAAGTGGTGGCATTATCTCCTCAAGTGAAGACCATAACAATGACTCAGTGCTATAATTCAAATTAATTTTCGAACAAAAGCAAAATGAAATCACTTTTATTATTTTGTTTGCTTGTTATTGTTCTCATCATCATTTGCTAATGTTCTGCATAATATATGCAGATGGAAGAACACTTATTGAAGCAACATAAAAAATATTTTTAATCCATGCAGGAAAAACCTGAAGGCATTAACATAGTTTTTCTCAGTTAAGACTTTCAGCCCCTATGCAAGATAAAGCATCTGTACTAATCGAGAGAGTTTCATTGCAGAACTGAAGCACTTAGTATTGCAGTAAGTTACAATACCTGGAGGATCTTTAGCCCAATGTTTAGAGGCATTTGAATCAGATAAATTGTCTCTCAGAGAGTAAGCACTATTTAAATGCAGCATTTGTTGAACTGTCCTTTCTTAAGTCAGTCCTACTCAGCTCATGAACCAGCAAGTTCAATAGTCCACTGCCATGCAGTGTGGCTCTCAATAATCAGGGGGTGTGAAAGGATAGTTGTCAGGTGAGCATGAGGCAGACGATCAGATATATCTTCATGAGTGCTGAAGAATTTATATTCCTACTGATTTTATGGAACTATAATTACTAGCAACTGCCATGACCAGAGGTGATAGACCAGTACTTGTGCTTCAATATCTCAAAGGCATTTACCCAGCTGTGTTCTATATAATGATGTTCTGATATGTGGGGGGAAAAAATTATCTCAACCATTGCTCTTCTATCCAGTGCCAAAGAAAAGATAAATAAAAGAAGACAATGGTATGGTACCCAATGCATAGTATGGTACACTAGCAAGACCCCATCAGCTGTCTAAGGTCAGGAGGGTCATGTTATCTGCCAGCAATGTGATGGTCTTTAATGCTGCTCTGGTATTGCTTGTTTGCTCATAGGGTGTTGCATTTTTTTTTAATCTGATATATATGTCACCCATCTCCGAAGACTCAGGGCAGCATACAATGTGTTAAGCAATTTCCAGAGCTTCTAAACTTATCAATAAACGTAGGATATCATCAGAATATTTATATAGTACAAACTTACACGATACACTTCACAGTCTAAATATAAGATGGAAAAAAGCTAAGAATGCCATTTCAGCCGAGTCTTCTACAATAAGAGTTTGGTCAATCAAGGGTTGATTCCAGATATTTGTTTTGTATTTTGATTTCCTTGAGTCAACACATAGATTGCGTCACTTGGGACAGATCATAGGATTTAGACCTCTGATTAGAAATGAAACCAACCACTTATCAAGAACTTTTATATGCTTTGGGCAATGGTGAAATCTGAACCAGTTTACTACCGGTTCGCTGGCACCGTGGACGAAATGTGAGTTGTGTGCACATGCAGGTGCACACATGCCAAAAGTAGACATGGGGTAAATAGAACAGTGCACGGAGGGGGGGGAGTTAGATCAGCTGTGGCGCGCGATCTATTCGGCCAAATAGGTTGTAAAAAAATGCTTTTAAAAGATAAAAAAGAGGCTCTGACGATCGAGCAGCTCCGATGTGATCATCAGAGCCTTTTTTTACCTTTTAAAAGCATTTTTTAAAAGAAGCATCAAGCAGGCGACCGGGTGATTGGGTGGGCATGGGCGGGGGGGGGGCAGGGATTTTTGCTACTGGTTCTCCGAACCACCGTCCACCATCACGGCCGGATTGGCTGATCCGGTCTGAACTGGGAGCATTTTACCCCTGGCTTTGGGGCACAACATTCATATGAGAGAAATACATGAAAACACATCTTCAGACATGAAATTATTGTTGAAATTTTGCTATCTTTAAATTCAAAGTTTATTTCTAAAGAAAAGCTGCAGAGGAATTTTAAAGAGGAAACAAAAACCTTTCCTTATGCCATCCAGCATGCTCCTACCCTGTTTTACCCCAAATAAGACATCCCCTGATAATAAACCCAATTGGGCTTTTGAGTGCATGGCAATACAGCCAAGAACTTATTTCAGGGTTCAAAAAAATATAAGACAGGGTCTTATTTTTGGGGAAACGTGGTATCCTAGCATTAGATTTTACCTGTATCAGATTACAGATTACAGAGGAGGAGGGGGGGGATAAGGAGGAGAACATATCATCATAAGATGCTGCCTTGTTATAGAATGATAGTATTTATTTATTTATTAGAACATTTAGATGGCCACCCAACTCACTCTCTCTTTGTATACAAGGAAAATAACCATATACAAAAAAGCAATAAACATCCAATCTTGTGGTGAGAACAATCAGATGAGCTACTTGATGGGTTCCATATCACTCTGGGGTCAGGAACCAGGTCTTCAGGACCTTGTGAAAGAGTGTCAAAGTGAGGGAGGGGGAATCTTATCTCTGTAGGAATAATGTTCCATAGGGAGGGAGGCACCACAGAGAAGGCCCTTTTTCTTGGGCCCACTAAATGGCTCAAGCCATTAGGAAAGAAGACCCATAGCATTCTATGCCACCCAGCCCTGATGAGTTGGGTAGATATGACTGGGAAAATACATTATTTTGTCAGAATCTAAATATTTTAATATTATTTTTCAGGATAGTAGGGCTATCAATACATACTAGGCACTAAGGCTTAAAGTTACTCTCAAATTGTGGCAACATTTCTTTCGATATCACTTGCAGAGGCACAAAATTTCTCATGGCTGTTTCAGTTTTTGGTTAGGGTAATAAATATGAAAATGCATACTTTGTGAAAAGTTGTATTTAAGGTAACTCTGTTATTGTAGCATTTTAAAAATGCAAAAGATTAATCCAAAAAGTGTAGATTTAGCAATTTAAAAAAATATAAAAATGACAAAGAACAGACACTGATTTGATCCATTGTCCTCATGTTCATATTATGCAAACACACCAGTGCTTGGGTAACAATGTAGCTTATAGAGAAAGCTTGATGAATGACTTGGTAAAATTGTAATTTAAAGTTTCCAGGCAACTGATTTGAGATGTTTCTTTATAGATTAATCATAGACAGATCTTTTAGGAAAAGCTAAATTTGACCAAATAAATAAATATAAAAGGAAAGGAGGAGGGATGCTGTTTTCATTAGAGAAGGAATCTGGGAAGAACCAAACTGCTGCCAGTTTGATAAAAGATGGAGGAGGAAGACGAGAGAGAGAGAGAGAGAGAGAGAGGGAGGGAGGGAGGGAGGGAGGGAGGGAGGGAGGGAGGAAGGGAGGGAGATGAATAGTATATGAAGGACAGTTTCTATTCAATTCATCCAATTTGGGTGGATCACGCTTATTAAAAGCAATTATTTTTTCTTTTGGATTTTTCAATTATTCTGTCTTTCATTGTGCTGTAAATGAGTGGATAGAACAGTTTCAGCAAAACAGGGTTTGTTTGTTTGTTTGTTGGTTGGTTGGTTCAATTGGTTCAATTTATATGCCGCCCTGCTCCGGAGACTCAGGCGGCTTACAATGCATTAAGTTGTAACACATTGGGTTACAATGTGTTACATTGTAGGGCTTCAACCTTCAGTCTTCTGGACAGGAAAAAACAAGAAAGTCCAGTTGCCTCCTGAAAAAGCACCTTTGGGGAAGAGACAGAAGGTTAATGAGGAGATGAGCTTTCCTGGTCTTTGGAGACCTACTGTCACTCTGAGGGGGGAATTACATAAAAAAAGGAAAAGCATGACAGGGCATAAAGAACCTAAAGATAACAGAGAAGGGTCTCAGCAAATGACTTCTAAAAGTCACAGTTGTGGCTATGAATGAGCCTCAATACAGGACACATAATTGGATTTTAGACATAGGTTCATTCAGGGCAATTTGTTTATTTCTATGTTACTTTATTCCTTCACATATTCTTTTTGGTTCTGAACGAAACTCAATTAGTTGTCTTTATTATTGTGTCCAAATTACTTTAATATTTATATAACTAGGGGAAAAAAGCAGTGGTTTCATTTCAAGGAAGCTATGCACTTAATAAGGTCTACATAAATCTACTGGGAATATATCTACTATTTGCTAATTTTGATTATGCTATGAAATATATATGAATTTATATCTATGGACATATTATTGGAGAATTATAATACATAAATAGGATGACTTGATGTTCAAACGTCTTGCATTTAGACATGTAAACCAAAGAAGTTGCTAAAGAGTTAGTTGCCTCAGTAACACTTTGCATAGGAAGCTCTCCACTGTTTTAGAACATTGGGGAGAGTTTTTAAAAAAACTCTGAAGTCAAGTAGAAACATTAATGTTCTCATGTTGCTGAGAAGGTCTTTGGGACAGTGCTCATCTCTTCAAGAGAGGATTATTTCAATAAAGCTGAGTATCAAGCTGCATTTTACTCTTATGCTGACATAAGAAGGAGAAACGGAGACATCTGGAAAGGGACGGTTGACTTTTCACCTACTTATTTTCCCTGGAGATAATATCCTCTAGGAGATGGGATGGGACGGGGGAATTCCTTTGAGCTGAAACAGTAGATTAGGGGTAGAGTGACTTGGGAGATAGCCAATGAGTGCAGAGGAGTGGGAGAAGGAAAAGGAGGATTTTGGGGTCGGAAGTCAGTGTTGGCTACGATGAGTCAGAGAGAATGCCATGCTTAATAAATGGGAGTTTTTTCATTAAAGACTTTGTTTGAAATGCAATTTATTTGAGACGACCTCGGAACCTGACACAGAGCTACCCACATAGTTTAGATTTGTAATTGTTCTTTACAACAAACATGGAAGAGAGAAACTGCTAATGGGAACCTGATTTTGAAAATGTTGGTGATATACAAGAAAACAGCCCATAGCAAAATATGATGGACATTTGCCAGTTTTGGAGATTAGTTCTGGATCAAAAGAAAATAAAGATGTTTATCTTTGATTCAGGACAACCGGTCAACGAGAAGGAGTTTTAGTCTTTTTAATAGGAAAATCTACGTAGGAGATTTTGCATGCATGTAAATGATCTGTCCCCCTGTAGCTTTGCCGTTCATCTAGCTTCCAAGACTACGAGGTTGCTATGTTTGTTTTGTTTGTTCGTCACAAACATCATGACCCACCGTCCTGTCTTATATAGGCTCTGGGTGTGGTCCAGTGACTCACTGATCCTGTGACTCCAATCCAGTGACTCAGGTCTATTTCCTCATACGTCGCCGCAGCTGCAGTAATCTTTTCTCTCGCCTTCTTTGGCATGCGTCCAGGAATGATGTCTCTCCCTCACTCTCATCTGAGACACCTGTTTCCCCACTACTTGGCTCTCTTTCAGCTGGCACCTGAGACGGTGCCAGAGTGGGGGGGGGGGCTGGGAGATCTGGCTGGCTCCTCTTCCTCCTGCTCAGAGCTTCCTTCCTCCAATGGGATAGGCTCAGAGGACGGGGCCACAACAGTAAGTGTGTATTATGTATTTTCAAAGCTTCATACAGGTATGAAAGAATATTACTTATTTAGCATATGATAAAATATTAGTTGAATATAAGCAGAGTAAGTAAAGATTATGGTAAAGGTTTTTTGCAGATGAATGTGGGTGTTTCACTTGTCCTTCTATAACAGCATGAGTACAAGTCAGAACAAAGCCTTGTTAGTGTTAATCCTCCTTCAGAAAATATACTCAATGTAATAGGACTGGGTTTGCATTTACTTTCTTCACATAGTCAAACTTCTCTTGTATTTTTTTAATTTTTTTTAGAAGATTAATGCTCTCCAAACAGCAGTATGACTACAAATGCAACTCCTATCCAATAATTGGGGTTTTTTGACAATCTTTTTCTAGTTTTATTCATTTATAACATTTATTTATTTTATTTTTATTTATTTATTTATTTATTTGTCGATTAGATAATATATATAAGTATAAGCATGAATTGAATATATAAAATGAATACAGTTAACAGGGATGGTAGGCACGCTGGTGCTCTTATTCATGATCCTTACTGACCTTTTAGGAAAGGGGTGAGGTCAACAGTAGCCAGTCTAAGGTTAAAATTTTGGGGGTTTGGGGGTGAAAACCACAGAGCCAGGTAGTGCATTCTAGGCATTGACCACTCTGTTGCTGAAGTCATATTTTCTGCAATCGAGTTTGGACTGGTTCATACATGACATGTATGTATGTATGTATGTATTGTATATACATAACATGACATGCAAAAAGAATACAAAAGCAAATATTAGGGAAATTAGGAAAGGAAAAAGGGAATTGTATAGTGTGGGAAAGCAAGGGAAAAAGGAGAAAAAGAGCATTGACTTCTGACTCCTTTGGTGCAGTAAAACAAGGCATTAAAATCTCAACTTTTTACTTTTTCATAATAATAGGAACTAGCCATTTCTATAACAACAAACCTATCTAATCGGTAGAACCCAAAATCAAAGTTTCATATATTTTTTTCCACCTCAAGCACAAAGTCCAGAAGTTGTTTCCAAGTAGAAATAAAAGTATTTGTGTTTTTTTCTTTGATCAAAGCAGCCAGTTTAGCCATTTCTGCTAACTCCATCAGTTTTTGTAGCCATTAATTTACTGTGGGGATTGAGGTGACCTTCCATTTCTGTGCGTAGAGTAGTCTTGCTGCCATCAACATATATAACATCAGCGTTCCAAATTTCTTTTCAAGTTCTTGTTTCATTAAACCCAAAAGAAAAGTCTTTGGTTTTCTTTTTATATTCACTTTAAGAATTTTCTGTATTAAGATATGAATCCTACTCTTATATTTCTTTGCTTTATCACACGTCCACCATAGATGATAAAAAGCCTCTCCTTTACATATACATTTCCAACATTCATTTGATGTACCTTTATGCCTTCTTGACAATTTATCTGGAGTTAAATACCAATGATACATCATCTTATAGAAATTTTCTTTTAAATTATAATTTAATGTAAACTTTAAACCTTTATTCCACACATTCTCCCACTGTTCAAGCCTTACATTCTATCCAAAATTCATTGCCCACTGAATTATACAATGTTTTACTTGTTAATTTTCCAGATTTAAGTTCAATAACACTTTATCCAGTGGTGAAATTCGACTGGTTCTATTTGACTTGGGCAAACTGGTAGCACTGGCGGCGGGAGGCTCTTCCCACCCACTTAGATGTCATCATGTCCCATTTTTGACCCTCTGTGCATGCGCACGAGGCTCTGCGCATGCATAGAGGAAGCGCACATACTCACATTTGTGAACTGGTAGCAAAGGTAAGTAAATTTCACCCCCAACTTTATCCAATAACTGTTCTGATTAAAACTGTTACAGATTTTTAATTAAAAAATAGTACAAGAATATGATGAATTCAAGAGCTATCTGCTTTCTTCCTCCTATTTAACACCTATTTAAAACTGGTGTATAGTCATTGATGTGATAATCTCCTCATGGTTGAGCTACTGAAATGCATGGGGCTGCCCTTGAACACTATTCAAATTCAACAGGTTCAGAAGGTAGTTGGAGTGGCATGGACAGTAATGAGCATGCCTCGGGAAGTGACATGAGCGGTATTATTTGCTGGTGTTCTTCCAGGTACATTTAAAATGGTAGTAATTACCTTTAAGACCCTACATGATGTACGATATCTGAGTGACTAGATAGATAGATAGATAGATAGATAGATAGATAGATAGATAGATAGATAGATAGATAGATAGATAGATAGATAGGTTCAGTGATGGGATTCAGCTAGTTAGCACCACTTTGGGAGAACCGGTTGTTAATTTACTGAGCAGTTTGGCGAACTGGTTGTTGGAAGAAATCATTAGGGCAGAGAACTGGTAGTTAAATTACTTGAATCCCACTACTGGATAGATAGATAGATAGATAGATAGATAGATAGATAGATAGATAGATAGATAGATAGATAGATAGGTTCAGTGATGGGATTCAGCTAGTTAGCACCACTTTGGGAGAACCGGTTGTTAATTTACTGAGCAGTTTGGCGAACTGGTTGTTGGAAGAAATCATTAGGGCAGAGAACTGGTAGTTAAATTACTTGAATCCCACTACTGGATAGATAGATAGATAGATAGATAGATAGATAGATAGATAGATAGATAGATAGACAGACAGACAGACAGACAGACAGACAGACACTTGATAGATGAGAGAGAGAAGGAGAGACAGACAGACAGACAAATGATAGATAAAGATACAGAGATATACAGATATATAAATTTTCAGAGTTAACATTATTTCTACAGTTTCTACAGTAAGATTTTTGTCCAAATATATCCAATATGAAGAGAAATGAATAATTCTGGTTCATGAGATACTTAATTCTGAACAAAACAATTTTTTTATGAAAACACAGAAAGAAGACATTTTTGTTCATACCTAGCTATTTCTAAGCTTTTTTTCCCCCTGGCAGTCAGCAAACACTCTGCTGCCCATTGGGAGACTAAGGAGACTAAGATACATCTATTTCTGACTTATAAGTCCTGATCAGTTAGCCACACCCTCATCCCATGTATCCTCCCTGTAAAGGTACATTATTTGTTTTCTTTCCTTTTCGTAGGCTTTATGTGTATTTCTTTTTAGACAGGTTCTTCCTACGTAAACCAAGATTTTTATACTTTAAGATTATATATATATATATATACATATACATACATACATAAATACATAAATACATACATACATACATACATATATATATATATATATATCATACATGCACACACACACATAATTGTAATGGTGTGTGAGAAAGACCTTGAGAAATGGGGTGAAGAGATACCGCCTGAGGGAAGGGTCAGATAAGACAGGGCTTAGCCTATAACTGCATAATGGATGCTTCAGAAGGGACACTCCCAACTTCTCAGACTGTCAAGGAAACAGCGGGAGATCTGCACTTTCAGGCTTGCAAGATTCTGTTAATGTAGCTTTACAGCAAAGTAGAATTATTATGTTTTCTGTCTGGCTTACTTGGAAAGGTTCACAGTAACACAGAAATAGGACTGGGAAAAGAATTGTATATATCAAAACCATTTCCCACATTGGTACTTAATTATTCTTCCTTGTTCCTCTCTTATTGCTGGTTGTCTGGGTAACTATTTAGTGAAGGCACATCTTTAACAGCCACTTGCAGACTTATCTGATCCTTGCCTTTTCCTTTGAGACTAGTTGTTTGTGTATTTGCTTTTCAAATAATTATTTTCATTTTTATTTTTCTAGGTAGGGACAAGGGTAGGGAGGGTATGTTTATTTCTAAAACAAGCTTGAGAATCTGGTGACAACCTCATGATTATTTATGATGCTAAATAGGAACAATGCATTTTGCGGTGATTCTATGCTTTACAAAACAGGAGAGGCAGCAAAAGTAGAATCTGAATTATTAAGAGAATTGCAGTGGATCTGGGGGGCTTTCTCATTCCCTCTTGTTTAGCTGTTTAGTAATAAAATGAGTCCTTAACTATACTGCTGAAACAAAGAAGTATGGGGTTACCAAGAATGGATTTGTGAGTAGAAAAACAGTAAGCTACTTGTAGTCCTTTTATTTTGAGGAAATTTCTTAGCTCACATTCCCTTAATTCAACCTCCAATTTTGGGATGTATGCTCTGGCTGGTGAATCCTGAGACTACAGGAAAATTCCTGGTAGATTCCCCCAGCTTACTTTTGTCTATTCCTAGTGGAAGTATATTGAATAAACAGCATAGTCAGGAACTGGGGACAAAAACATATGAAGAAAAATTGAAGGAATTGGGTATGTCTAGTTTAATGAAATAAGGACTAAGAGCAGTGGTGAAATGCTCTGAGGTCTGCTACGGGTTTGCTTCGCTACTGGTTCATTTCACCCACGCAGGTGCGGTGCGCGACAAATGTGTGCTTTGCACGCATGCGCACCACAGGTGCTACCCTGCAGTGCTGAAAAACAAGGCTTAAGAAGCCTTTTCTAAGGTAAGTAGAACAGCGAGGGGGGGAACAGCTGTGCCGCGCAATTTAGATTTGCTAGAAAGCAGGATTTCCTGCTTTCTAGCGAATATAAATCGTACGGCACAGCTGATCGATGGAAATATCGGTTTGTCCGAACCAGTAGCATTTTTCTACTACCGATTTGCCCAAATTGGTAGCTTTTATTACTACCAGTTTGCTGAACCGGTCCGAGACAGTAGCGTTTCACACCTGACTAGGGGTGATATGATAGCAATGTTCCAATATCTAAAGGGCTGCCACAAAGAAGAGTGGGGTGGATGGGGTGTCAATCTCTTCTCCAAGCACCAGAAAGCAAGACAAGAAAAAATGGATAGAAACTAATGCAGGAAAGAAGCAACCTAGAACCAAGGAAGAATTTCCTGATAGGGAGAACAATTAACCAGTGGAATGACTCCAAAGTTGACTCCAAGTTGAAGGTGCTCCAATACTGGATGTTTTTAAGAAGAGATTGGATAACTATTTGTCTGCAATGGTGTAGGGTCTGCTATTCTGTGTATTTTCCTTGAGCTTCCCAATTGTTCTAATTTTGAAATCTATAAAGTACCGAAACACCTACTAGTTAGATATTCAAAAGAAGCTCTTGTAAAGATTTCTTGCAACAGAACAAGCAAACATAGGACCTAAATCCTTGGGTTGGAAGGAACTAGGCTGAGACTATTCTTTGTGGTATTATTGTTATATTTGTTAACATATGGCATCATTGTGATTCTTATACTTTTCATGCATCACTCTTATAATCTCCTCTCAATAACTTTTAATAACTGATATCAATAATTAATAATCAATTAATAATCAAAAGTGCCATAGAGAAATAAAAATGCATGGTACTCTTTCAAAAAAAATGTTGCTATTATATAGTCATTGATGGCCTCATTCACTGGATAATTTGCTTTTTCAAAGGGTTCAAAATCCTTCTTTTAGATTCATGCAGAAGTTTACACAGTTCAAAAGATAATTTGCTTAGTGCTGCATTACATAAAGTCTTGGCTGAGCAGAATTTTAATATGAGACCTGTAGCTCAGGATCCTTTTTGTTCCTCAAAGCAATTTTAAAACAGTTCCCGAATTTGTCATTTGTAGATATAGTCATCAATGGTTAAAGAGACTCCAGACAGCAAATACCTGGACAGATGATATCTTAGTTATTCTTTTTAATAACCTTGTAAAATTTAGTATTTCAAGCATGGCTGAAAAAAAATATTCTTGAAGTATATAGTGTAAGTGTAATATTTTGACCTGAACGGTGTAAAATGGGAAATCATATGGTATCTACCTCACTGTTACAACCTCATCTGCACAAAGTGACCATATTCATAGATTTTCTCCACAATGATCTGTCCTTAACCTGGTTTTTCAGGTCTCCCAATGTTTCATTCATTGTAAATGTTGGTAAGAAGAGCTGTAATAACACTTTTCAAGGCCATATTTGCTCAGTGAGTGAGATGGACAGACTCTAAATTTGATAAATAAATATTCAACTTGCATGTTATTTTATACTTTAACAAAGGTTTACTACAAAACCTTTACTGTTTTGTAGTAATTAGCTTTTGGAGGAAAAGATAAATCTTTCTTTTTTAGAATCTTAAAATTCAAAACACCCCCAAAATGTTTTCTTGGACATTCAAGACTTTCAAAATGATTAGTATAATTCCTTTCTTTTCACATTGTGAAACAAGTCTTTTTTTCTCCCAGCTGCTCTCTTTTAATCTAAAAGAATGCAAACAATTTGTAGTATAAACACCCTGGAACAAAGGTTCCCTGAAAGCTATGCCAAGAAAAACACCCCCAGGGCTGAGCTACAATAGAGCAAGTGACTTGGATCAGGAACTATCCATTGCGTTTTACTGCCTATTACTACTTTTGACCAAAAGGACCGGAAATGCAACTTCTGTATACAGGGACCTTTGGTAAATGTTCAGTCCAGTTAATTTACTGGTGGCTGTGAGCGAACAGTTGTCAAAGTGCTTGGAAGAAGCCCAGCAGACTGTTGACTCAATTATGCCAGACAACAGAGCCAATGTCTTAAAGCTGTGAAACATGGCAATTTTTCATACTCCACACCATTGCTGTCACAAAGGCAAAAAAACATATCTATTGACGGCATTAAAGGCTCAAACCACATGTACACAATTTCATCTCCTTTTGTTTGTTTGTTTGTTTTAATAATTTGTAAGAGCAAGAAGCTGTCTGGACAAATAGGATTTCAGCAGATCACTAATCAATTAGTGCCACTATGGAAGACTTGTCATTTTCTTTCTTTTTGCTTTTCTATTGTTTTATTTGCTATCAGCATGAAACTAATAAACCAATCAAAGCAAATGTACTGTACTGTATGCTTTAGCATGGGCATAAAAGTACGGTCATCATGTGAAGCAGGTCATTTTTTAAAATGAATTAAATCTTTATCATAATGTGAATCATATTGGTTAGTCATTCAATTGTGTCTAAAGGATAAAAGGAACCTCATTGCTTCAGGATTTTATTTCTGGGATTTTGCATTGTTATAATAATTTTTTTTTTATCATATTCAAATGTTCTCCTTTTATAACCAAAATTCTTCCTGGATCAACAAACTCCAAATGATCATTATCTACTTTATCCTTAAATTCACGTTTTTAAACATTTTCTATCTCAATCTTTCCTATTTTGTTTTAATATAACAGGGCAACTAATGAACAAGTCCAAATCATATTTAAATCTTCATTTAATCTTCAAATGTACACATCGCCAGTATGAAACATTTGGGGCAAGGCTGTCTTAAACATTTGCTTGAGATGTTCTATAAAAATGAAAACAAATATTTTTTATGACTTACACTCATCTCAAGATCACATGGCACTTATATGACAGCATTTCAAATGTGATACCACTGATTTGTTATATATTCCAGTTCTATAGGATATTCCAGTTCTATAGACTAAGGTTATTGTACATTATCTATTTTTATCCAGGAGATACTATTCAGTTGTTTATATATCTGAAATGTGGTCTTGAGCTCTGCCAAAATCTTTGGGGAATATCCCCAATATTTTATGTGTTTCAGAGACTGCCAAGGTCAAAAATAAGAGAGCAACAAAATGTTTTAATTGGATATCTTGCTATACAGCATTTCAGAATTTTAGAAATTCTTTTAGCAGTGGTCAAAACCTTTACAAAAGACTTTGACTATCAGTTGGTTTAAGGTAAGTCCATTCTCTGCCAATTTTTTGCAAACAAACAAAAAAGACTTTTAGCTACCACTTTTAAATTTGAGTTATCCCAAAGGATAAATTTCTCATGAGAACCAGTGTTGATTTTGGCTTTTATGCCAAAGTCTTCCAAATATATTTTTACAGCCTTTAGAACAGGAAAAATAAATATGTTGGCTAAAATTAGAATTTATTTGCCAGGTTTTAAAGGAGCCAGATAATGGTTTTCTAGTTGTACCCAATGTTTATATACAAAAATCCACTTAAAAATACATATCAAGATATTGAGTCCAGCAAGATAAATCAGAAAGATTAATTCCACCATAGTCTTATCAGGGCTTTCTACCTAAAGCCCTTCAGCTGTTACACAGCTGTATTTGATGGCTTAAATAAAAGAGTTGTTTGACATGCAGGTAGGCAGCATATACATTTATTTATTTTATTTATTTATTAATTAGATTTCTATACCGCCCTTCTCCTACCGGACTCAGGGCAGTGAACAGCCAATTAAAAACCAATACAAAAAAGTTAAAAACATACTAAAACCAATATAAATTAGGCTGAGAGTATAAAACCAAGTAAAACTCTAAAAAATTTAAAAATAGAAGGGATCAGGCAAGTCCGGCAAGTTGAAAGAGATGAGTCTTCAGAGCCCGACGAAAAGTCCGGAGGTCAGCAATTGTTCTCAGTTCTGGAGGAAGATCGTTCCAGAGGGTGGGGGCTATCACAGAGAACGCTCTCCCCCTGGGGGTCGCCAGCCGGCATTGTCTGGCTGACGGCACCCTGAGGAGGCCCTCTCTGTGGGAGCGAACCGGCCGGTGGGAGGCAATTGGTGGCAGAAGGCGGTCCCGTAAATACCCTGGTCCTAAGCCATGGAGCGCTTTAAAGGTGATTACCAACACCTTGAAATGCACCCGGAAGTCAACCGGCAACCAATGCAGCTCACCCAGGAGAGGTGTCATGTGGGAGCGCCCTGTCGCTCCCATAATCCCCCGCGCGGCCGCATTCTGCACCAGCTGGAGCCTCCGGGTGCATCCCAAGGGGAGCCCCATGTAGAGAGCATTGCAGTAGTCCAAGCGAGACGTGACGAGCGCCTGAGTGACTGTGCGTAGGGAGTCCCGATCTAGAAAGGGCCGCAACTAGCGTATCAGGCGAACCTGATAGAAAATGAATGAATGACCTTCTTGATGATGAAGTCCAGCAGAGGAAAAAAAACACCATATCTCCAGTTAAGCATAAGATCTAAGGCAAGTTGGAAATTAGGACTATCTCTATCAAACTGTGATGATGTTAAATGTATCCTTACACAAATGATGCAATTGTGTAAGAGTTTTGTGATGCTACCTAGATCATTTGCATTATGACATATGACATCTGTTGTCATTTGCTACCCTGCCTCTTGCAAGTCATAAATATCTTATATTATCAGTTGTAGTTTCTGAACTGTCTCCTGCCAACTATCTGGAAATGGATATTTGCAGAAGTTCTCACTATAACTTTGGAAGCAAAAACTTTGTTTTAGGATTGGAGATCACAACTTGATAGGAATTGATTCCTCTCTTTAAATGGGCTAAATATTAAGATCTCAAAAAGCTAACATTTCAGCTTAGTATAATATTGATTAATGTGACACAACATGGACAATTTTGTGGAAAAAAAGACAATTGGGTGTAATCAACCTTAGGTAGGAATAATGAATTCTGGTGACAATTCCATATATATAGCTTTCACACTATTACAGTAATCATAACCGAATCTGTAAATAATTGAAGGTCCAAATCACAAGAGGAAGTCTAAGCATTGCAAGTAATCCTGTAAATGGCATAAGTTTAAGGTGTGAAGGACTGAATCTTAATTCTATTTACCAGTAAATAGAATTACAGTGTTAATTATACTCAACTTGCACAAGGCTCATTTTTAATGTTAATTACACTCAATTTGCAAGGGCTCATTTTTACCTCAGGATCTTTTCTAGCTGGTTAGAAGCTTCAGAGGAATCAATTCAGGGTCCTAAGCCAGTAACCTATTTTTAGACAAATTGGAAGGAAGTCGATCAAAATGCTATTAATTATTTATGCAGCCATTAGAAGACCAAATGTGAATGTTCCATCCTGATCCAATCAATAGAAAATTGCGCTAAAAGTTATGGAATTAGTTTCTTTTGATCTTGAATTGGGAATAATAGAATTTCAAACAATGTTTTGTACATATTGGATATTTCCCAGAATAATGAATAGAGCTTGATGACAATTCCCTTGCAGCATTTGGCATTGCAATTCAGAAGCTGGAACGTGAACTTACATGGTTTGAACTTGTAATTGTCATTTTTGGGGCTTAAGTATTTACATGATTTTAGAGCAAGGGTGTCATGGCTGGTTGGTTGGGGAATTCTGGGAGTTGAAGTCCACAGGTCTTAAAGTTGCCAAGATTGGACACCTGTGCTTTAGATGGAGAAGTGTTAAAGACATGTTATTTTCTTGATTATATATTTGGTTTTTGCAGCTTGTTAAGACATCAAAAATTGTATTTGCCCATGTTATCATTAATTTTTAACATTTCTGTCATTATTCCAATGTTTTAATTATCTGAAATTTCATAAAGTCTTATGGGATTGAGCAGTATATACATTGTAGTAAAAATAAAATAATAATATTCCCCATCTGCAGAAAAGCATTGTGGGTTATTTTTCAGGGTTTTTTTTTTCTTCTAAAAAGGAGCAAGGAACAGGACTTCCAAGCAATTCATTTTAAATGTATGGTTTTCCTACTTTTTTTTCTCTTCCACTTTTTAAAATAATGTTTTATCTATTTATTTATTCAATTTATACAGCAGCCTATCTCAAATATATGACTCTGGGTAACAGTAACAAAAAGGCTTTCATCCTGCAGTGGATTGATTTATGTTTATTGTTATTATTACTTATTATGAATACATATATACACAGCCTTACATATGTATGTTGGATTCACATTGTGCAGAGCAGTATCTACATCTGTTGGACTTTCTGCTATTTTTTTTCCCATCAGACTGGAGAAGGTTGTTTTAAAATGCAGCCCTTAAAGGAACTTCTCTGACTGACAGCTCCTATGATGTGTCAGATGGATAAGCAGTTCCTCCAGTAAAGAAAGAAAAAAGGAAAAAAATCCAATGTGTCCATGTTCACATAGTAACTGGATGGAAGTGGGAACAATGTACTGTATTCATGTGTTTGTTTGTTGATATGATAAGGCAGAACATGTATTTGCCACTAGAAACAAAACCTTGCCATCCTCAAATCTACAATAAGCTCAGTGATGGGCTGAATTGCATATTCAACTTTCCATCTTTACGTCTTTCTTACTTCTAGTCATTCTTGTTCTCCACCTTTAATCTAACAACAAATTATTTTAGAAGCAGTTGTCTTAGGTAGTCTGCAGCCTCTGTAGCTCAGAGTCTTAATTTTTCTTGTTTGTCTGAAATTAAATGTAAAAAGGCTGGTCTCTTCTCTTCTCTTCTCTTCTCTTCTCTTCTCTTCTCTTCTCTTCTCTTCTCTTCTCTTCTCTTCTCTCCTCTCCTCTCCTCTCCTCTCCTCTCCTCTCCTCTCCTCTCCTCTCCTCTCCTCTCCTCTCCTCTCCTCTCCTCTCCTCTCCTCTCCTCTCCTTTTCTCATCAACAGGACTGAAAAACCAGTGAATTGAAAAGCCTTTTCCTTTCTTCTATATCTTTGTTCCCACTCCAGGCTACCCTGCTAAATCATTAAAAATTGTTAATTTGTACTCACCCTTTGTATGCACCCTTGTAAACTTCTGTGAACAATCAAAAAGTGTTATTTAGCTGTTCTCTTATTTGGGTAACGGGGGACTGTGTTAGTGGGAAAGCTTCTCAAACCATTTTCACACATTAAATGAAACGAGTCTCAAGCTCCAACTTTTTGAAATCAAAATATATGTGTAGTTAGAAATGCAGTGTTCAGATTTGATTTACTATAGTTTTTTTTTTTACTAGAATGTGTGTGAAAACATTGTTTCTGTAAACTTGGCCAGGTTCTCATCATGCTAAAAGATTTACATGTCTTAATTTTTCCCATTATACTGAACAACAACAAAAAAAAAATCAGACATATTAGCAAGAACATTTCATTTGGGGGGAGTGGTAATTGCAGGATTGCCTCTTTTGTTTTCATTTTGGGCTTTTAATTTAGTTAATCACATCTTCAACTGTTCACTAAAACACATGATAATATGATTTTTCTGTGTCATGAAAACATCTCATGAACTGATTCCTAAAAGACAACTGTCATTAAAAGCAGAAGTGAAAAGCTAGGCGAAGAAGTGAAAAAAGCAGAAGTGAAAAAGCTTGGTACAGTGGTTAAAAACAGCAGATGAGAAACTGGAAGACGGTGTGTTCTAGTCCTGTTTTGGGCACAAAGCCAGTTGGGTGAACTTGGGCCAGCCACTCTCTCTGAGCCCTAGGAAGAAGGCAATAGCAACCCATTTCTGGAATCTTGCCAAGAAAAGGGAGTAGTCCACACTATGGCCAGAACTGACTCAAAGGGACAATAAGTAAAGAGTGGGGAACCAGGTTTTTTTTTAAATTATACTTTATTTATACATTTATAATTGGCATTATTTATGACTGGGAATTTATGTCTCAGTGCATCTAGGGTATGAAAGTAGCATCTATCTGAAACTCTTTAAAGCAGCTATAGAGACTACAGTTATAATGCCTTTGCTTTACTATCAGGAATACAATTGCAATTCCTTTATATAGCATGCAGCTTATATAAAAATGACTGTATAAAAAATGTGTCCAGTTTCTATCTTAAATTTCAACCTAATTTTTTTTAAAAAAATTATTTGGATAAAAATAAAATATAAATAGCTGTAATATAAGGTAATCTGCTTTATGCTGATTTAGAATAAGCACATCATAGCTTTCGTAAATTTAATACTTGTCTGCTATTCACTGAGGTGGCCAAATCCTTTCTTAGGTTTCCATGAGAATCTGAACAATAATGAGTTACTTTAAAAGTCACATTAAAGATGGGCTGCTTTAATTACTGAATTCATTAAAGCAGTCATATCATGTTATTTAGGCTTTTCTGTTTTAATGAATAAAAGAAAGGTGCTGTATTCAGGGACCAAAGCAGGGATGAAATGCTCTCGGTTTGGACCGGATCACCTGATCTGGTAGCGATGGCGGCGGGTGGTTCGGAGAACCAGTAGCAAAAATCCCTGCACCCCCTCCATGCCCAGCTGATCCGCACGATCATCAGAAGCTTCTTTTTATTTTTAAAAACATTTTTTCTACAACCTCTTGCGATGAAAATATGTTTTTAAAAGTTAAAAAAAAAAGCCTCTGATGATCGTGCACCTTAGCTGGGATCATCAGAGGCTTTTCAAAGCATTTTTTTCTGCAACCTCTTCGGCCAAAGAGGTGGTAAAAAAATGCTTTGAAAAGTTTCTGGCGATCCCAGCTGATTTGCCTGATAGCCCGAGAGGCTTTTCAAAGCATTTTTTAAAAAGCCTCTCTGACGATCCCAGCTGAGTTGCCTGATCGGCAGAGGCTTTTCAAAGCATTTTTTTTTTGGCAACCTCTTCAGCCGAAGAGGTTGTAGAAAAAATGCTTTGAAAAGTTAAAAAAAAAAAAGTTGGCCATGCCCACCCAGTCACATTACCACCCCACCAAGCCACGCCCACAGAACCGGTAGTAACAAATTTTACATTTCACCCCTGGACCAAAGTATGCCATCTGAACTATTTTGAAGTCTGTTTTTATTTTATGTTAATTAATTAATTTAACTTCTATATTTCTTATCTCACCTAAGTGATACTGGACAGTTTACAACTGTGGATAGTTTACAAGTCCTAATATCTGAAGACTTGTTCTGATTTCTCTTATGTAGTTTTATTTCTGAATTTAATTATTTTGCTAGCATGTTTAGACCTTTTAAAGAAGCAAAGTAGGATTAGAAACCCAACCAAATAAATGTATGGTTGTGGAATGGGCCTCAATTCTCTCCTGCAATATTATGGTGGATATTTGGGAGCATTGTTGAAATTTAAATAATTATCCCAATTCAGCTTATTGGCAATAGGTGAACCCAAAGGATAAAGGATAATATAAAAAGTTTGGGCTACAAGAACATAGTAAACTGAATTGAGTCTGTGTATTCTCTAGATTCATTAAAAAAAAAAAACCTACTTAAACTAGAGTGCAAAAAGCTGCTTTGCACATTATAGTTTAGAATGAGAGGAACAATTTTGTAACACTTTTAGAACCAGTCTTTTCACAGAGCTCAGGAGCCTCCATAAAATCTATTCCATTTTCACTTCTGGTTTTTTAAAGTTATAATGAAATTGCTTATATGGTCCTATATATGGTGGCATTAATGATCTTTAGAGTTTTCAGAGTTTCAGAAGTATGATACATTTTGTAAAATGCCAGATTTCTTTATTTCAATTCGTCATCAGGACCTGGATGAACTTCTTGCCAAATGAATTCCAAACACTTTAAATATACGGGTACAAACCTACTCACAATTTTCAGAGGTAATGGGTCTCTGCCTTTTAAGAATATTCTTTTCAATGGCTTTAGTAATTTATTTTCCCATTATGTTTCTTCAGAGCTGTGTAAATACGCCTCACATTCCTGAGTGTTTTGATTTGAAATAGATAGTCTGCCTTAGGATTCTATTTTTAATAATAAATGATCATTTTTGACTGAGAAACTTGGGGAGGGGAGAAATTTGGGGAGGGGGAAGAGATTGTAAACAATGACATAACAAATTAAATTACTACCAGTTATTTTTCTGAACAGATTAGTCTGCTAGCCAACTGACAGCCTTGATTATGTTTGGTTAGGTGCAGCCATGTCAGTTTCATCATTTACATACTAGAGATAGCTAGATAGCTTGCTAGATTATATATATATATATATATATATATATATATATATATATATATATATATATATATATATATAGAGAGAGAGAGAGAGAGAGAGAGAGAGAGAGAGAGAGAGAGAGAGAGAGAGAGAGAGAGAGAGAGAGAGAGAGAGAGAGAGAGAGAGGGAGAACTATATGTATCTATGGATGCTGTGCTTGTTAGTACAACTCTGTTTCAATGTTCTGAGTGTCAGAGTAGGTCCGTGATGGCGAACCTATGGCACGCGTGCCACAGATGGCATTTGGAGCCATATCGGTAGGCACATGAGTGTTGCCCTAGCTCAGGTCCAGTGAACATGCATGCACTGGCCAGCTGATTTTCAGGCCTTCTGGGCCCACCAGAAGTCGGGAAACAGGCTGTTTCTGGCCTCCGGAGGGCCTCCAGGAGGGTGGAGAAGGCCATTTTTGCCCTCCCCAGGCTCCTAGAAAGGCTCTGGAGCCTGAGGATGGCGAAAAACGGGCCTACCGGATCCACCATGCCATCACGTGCCAAAAGTGGGGGAAGTTCGGGGGGATGGGGCACATTGAATTATGGGTGTGGGCACATGCACACATGGCCCCCTGCACTCCCCCCACTTTTGGCAAACGATGGCAAAAAGGTTAGCCATCACTGGATTAGGTAATTTGAAGTAGAAACCAGGAGTCTGTGACAAAGATACAAAGGGAGCTGGGTGTCTTTGGGCTAATCATTCTCAGCCCTAGAAAGAAAGCAGTGGTAAACCAGTTCAGAAAAATGCACACTATTTACCAGCACCCTGGATGACAGACCCAAACATTCTACATAGATACATTATGATTTCCTAAATTCTTGGGAAGAATCTGATGTATATGAAGGCCAATACTAACTAAAGAACTGGCAGCTGTGATTTCATATTGTTGTGAAAAGATAATAATAGGAGTGAATGTGTATCTTCCCATCAGATTAGTATCGTTTACCTGGTCCATCATAAGTCTTATCATCCTGAGAGCATTTTGATAGTGGTGTTGAACAAAGATAAATTTTAAGTGGCTTCCCAGACTTTGTGATATGTACTGCTTGAAAACGTGCCTTTGGTCCCTTCAATTTCTGACATTTAAGATGTTGAAGAATTTTAAATAGGCATTAAATGCCAAAAATGAGATCATAGGTATAATTTTTATTATGCAAGTTTTCATTGGGCTTTAATCGATGTAATTTTTGGATGCAATTTTTATATTTCTTCTATTTTGTCCAAGACTTGTTGTATTGGGTGATATAAAAAAATACTCTCTCTCTCTCTCTCTCTCTGTATCCATCCATCTATCTATCTATCTATCTATCTATCTATCTATCTATCTATCTATCTATCTATCTATCTATCTATCTATCTGATTTTGAAAACCGCAATGAAAGGGAGAGATAAGGAGGAAGAGGAGGAAGGCAATGAGACTGATTGCTTCTGATAAAGCAATCATCCTGCATGAAAGCATGGAATCAAAGATAATGTATATGTATAAAATGGGGGGAGGGAGAGAGATCTGCAATGTTTTCAGACATTGTGTGAAAGCTCACATTAACTGGAACCATTTGCACTTGGCATCCATCATACTTATGTAGACACCAGATACAGCATTATTCAATTTCCTTTGCTTTTGTGCAAGCATACTTCACTACTTTATTACACAAAATATTTGAACATGGCCATTTGAAAGCGGGCATACTGCACAATACAGTTCACAGATAACCACAAATATACTAATCTTCCCACCTCAGACATACTGGTACAATGGTTTTTGGAAGACTTAACAGAAACATCTTAAAATGTGTCCAAGGTTGAGGTAGCACAACAATGTTTGGTTAACCAGATCATTTAGGTCAGCTCTGCAGAAAAAGAAGGCACAGTATCAGTTTGACTACCTGTTAAGATAGGATGGGTTGCCATATTTGAATGTTATACACTGAGAATTGTAGCATACATTTAGTCCTCAATTTACAACAGTTCATTTAATGACTGTTCAAAGTTATAATGGTACTTTAAAAAGTGTCTTATGACCATTTTTCATACTTACAACCATTGCAGCATCCCCATGGTCATGTGACCAAAACTCAGATGCTTGGCAACTGATTCATATTTATGACGGTTGCAGTGTCATCTGATCACCTTTTGTAAACTTCTAGCAAGCAAAGTCAATGGGCAAAGCAGATTCACTTGACAAAGAGCCTGGTGGCGCAGCAGACTAATAGTCTGTTATTAACATTCAGCTGCCTGCAATTACTGCAAGTTCGAATCTCCCCAGGCTCAAGGTTGACTCAGCCTTCCATCCTTTCTAAGGTAGGTAAATTGAGGATCCAGTTTGTGGGGGCAATAAGCTGACTTTGTATAAATATACAAAAGTATGAAGGCTATTGCTTAATGCATTGAAAGCCGCCCTGCGTCTCCGGAGAAGGGCGGCATATAAATCAAATAAAAAAAAAAACCTGTGTTACTAACTTAATAACCGCAGCTATTCACTTAACTGTGGCAAGAAAAGTCATAAAATGGGGCATGTCACTTAGCAAATATCTCACTTAGCAACAGAAATGTTGGATCAATTGTGGTCATAAGTTGAGGACTATCTGTAGTAATAACTCTGAAAAAAAATTGGAAAGCTTTACCAGTTCCATTTGCTGCCCTAATATGGCATTAAAGAAGAATGTTGGCATTCAGTATGTAAAACTTCGAACAGGGTGAAATTTTGACTGACTGAACTTTCAAATTGATTAGCAGATTGAACCAATCAGGAACAATTTGAAAGTCATTTGGAAGCTTGCTGGACTTTTTCACTCAGTAAAATTTTAGATATTTTTACAGCTTTCCTTCCTCATATCGATAAAGATCAGGAGAAAATGGAGGTTGTGATGAGTTCTCTAATATAGACAAGAGCAGTCAACTCATGAATTTATAAGAGTTCTGTAAAATGTGTCTATCACAATATTTTGGGAGATGTTTTACTATTTCTCTCTTCTGATACAATTTGTTTAGGCAGACTCACTTAGACGGAGAGAGAAAAAGGAACTCATTTTTATTCATTGGGTAAATAGGCCTGAAAATGTGCTTGCTCGGATGCATGTAAATAATAGTCCTTATATGATTCTATATTAACATATCAGACTTTGAGAATGCTGTATAATCAGTATATAATAAATCACACACACACACACACACACACACACCCAAAGAAACACAAATCATGCAAAGAAACCTCTCAGCTTAAAAAAGCAAGTGGTCAGTGGATGATGAATTCTCATTTTTCCACAAACCTATTTTTAAATGATTTTTGAAAGTATTGTTGTTAAATGAGAGTCAGACATTTTTAGCACTGGCTTAGCACAATATTTCTACAGTCTCGTCATCTTTGCTGTTTCTGCCTTAACAATAAAGAGGGAGAATACTTCAAGAATGTAATGTAGTCTAACTCTTGAAAAGATAGGGTTATGCCATTTCACCCCATTCTATCAAAAAATGGATCTGCTTTTGGCATCTTAATTTTTTTTTTCACTGTGATGCTTCTCCATTACTCGCTACCTTTATCAAATGTGGTGTCCAAACACAAATTGATTTGAAACAAACAGAATCTCAAATCACAAACTGCAGGCAAATGGTATTGGGTTTATTTCAGTAAAGTGAAATAATTTCCAATAAATTCAATTATACAAGGTTGGAAAAATAAAATTGAAAATTAATAAAATAAAATAAAATAAAAACCCAGGCTAAAGGAGCTAAGCCTGGAATTATTCACACAATACACAATCATTTTCTGGAGAAACTGGGAATTGGTTTGGAACATCTGCTCATCTAGAGCAAAATCTGGATGTCTCCCCACTTGAAGATTTGATTGTTCCTCCAGGCTTTGGAGTAGGATGGATGGAAACACGCCCCCCCTCCTCATATGATATGTTCTTATATTGAATGACTGGATCCTATTTACTTATTATTGGGTTGAGTGGTTGGAATTATGTTTTAATATGATCTACCCAGAGCTACTTTGGAGTTGCACAGCTGCTAAATTGAAACAAAAAAATGTTTTTTTGAATTGTAGGCTTTTTTTTTAAAGGTTTCACTTTTTAAATCCAGTGTTTCCTTTCAGCTCTTTCTCCAGTGTTGTGAGGAAATAGGAGTCCATCTATTAACTCTTGGCTTTTCTTCATAAAAGTAAAAACGGTAGTAAAAATTGAATTATTACCAGGATAGCATGCCAGGATTCAATGGGGTCTTTTCTGTATATGGGCTTATTTTTACAATGATATATATCTACCAATGAACTCTTCAGGTCACCCTTAGTGCAAATTTCACCTGGTACAAGTGAATCATTTCTCCTTAAAAAAAAACCCTTTTCTTTTTCTTTTCTTCTTCTCTAACAGGATTAAGTCTAGAGAGAGACGGAAAAGAGATACTGTTCTGACTTTCCTCCACTAGAAACTAACATCTAGGTTAATAACTTGGCCTGCATTTGGAAAAGAAAATTGAAGCCATTCTTCTATTTGGTTTAGATACTACATAGAAAAGTTATTACAGGCCAAGTAATGAAGACCATCTCATTGTTGGCACAAACAAACCTAGACCTGGGATACTATATCTCAAAGGCGCAATATCAGCATGTTCAGAAATAGAGGATATAAGACATGTTAAATAGTTTTATTAGATGCCTGGATCACAATAATGACAAAGGTGCATCAAAGATAATCTAACCCTCTTTACCAAACAAGAGAAAATATATTGATGGAATTTTCTCAGGCTCGAGTAGGAAGATAGAATAAGAACCTGAGAGAGACGCAATAGGTACAGCTTTTGAAGCACTAAGTAGAGCAGGAGAAATCTCTGATTTCTATGACAAATGAAAGCACAGCCAGTAGCTTTAGGAAATGTTTCAGTTCTGCTTCTGAAAATCAGGCATTCAACTTGACTCTAAGGGAAATTTTTCTAAGTGATAAATTCAAGCATATACACATGCCGTACATATAGACATTACTGGAACATTGCAATTTTTCTTTGAAAAAAGCCCTATGGGAAGATATATCTTTGGAACAGTAAAAATATATGGATCATTGCCAAAATTAAAATAGATAAGTAACTTTGAGCTTTGGCATAAGGGCTGCTTCAGGTCATGGAGAATTGTCCACTTGCACAGCAAGTCGGAACTTTCTTTAAACATACACAGCTGGCCTCACTCTTAGATTTCCTTTTCTTGTTATATGAAAATACAGGCATGGGAAATGTCTACTGTTTTTGAATCTACATACAAATCTCAGAATGTGTGTGGCCTAGCAGCTTGTTTATACGGCTCCTGTTTAAAAAACATTGCAGGTCTCTCCGTGCAGTACTCTGTTTCTATGCCACAGAGAGTTGCTGGTGAATATTGGCCTACAGTAAAAATTTCAGGGCAAATCTGGAGGTTTGTGTTTGGACAAAACATCTGAAGAATGACAAGGGTAGTAGAAAAAGATTGCTAACATGTCAAACAACAGCTCTTAGGGGAGACTCTGCTTGTCCCTACTGGGAGATATTCATAGAAAACAATGAATATTTGTTCCTCGTCTAGCTGTGATGTGACTGGCATCTCTTTTTCACTACTTCCTTTGCTGAATGTTGGGTTGGAGAAATGGGGAAGAAATGAGAGGTCATATAATATTGCTTGGAAGGCGCATCCACCCCACCCCCCCCGATACTATTCCTAATTCCCCCCTTCCCCCTTCACACTTTACACTCAAGGGATCGTATTCATTCTTGGAAGTAATCAGTTCAAATAAAGAATTAAAGAAAATACTATTAATGAGCAGCCCCACCCAAGAGAAACTATGAAAGTGTTTATTTCCCATGAACAAATATGTGAACTAGCATTCACAATTCTTGTCCACAAATAGGGATGAGAAATTCATGAGGCTATTCAACCCCTAAAGGAATCTCATTTACATAAATTTCTGTCTGTGCGTTTTTCACGTGTGTGTGCGTGTGTGTAGAAAGACTAAAACATAGGAGTTTGTTTCTGGTAGAATGGTGCACATTTCACAATTTAATTCATAGTCCTAGAGATATTCATACAATCCAACAGTTTTATCAACACTCCTTCTCCCTCACCGTGTGTGTGTGTGTGTGTGTGTGTGTGTGAAACAAATCCCTAGAAGAGTAAGAGTCACGAGAAAACAATACCAATTTCTGACAAGACAATTAATTAAGCATGAAGTAAATTTCAGATGGCTGATACCTGAGGGAATACTGGTGACATGGATGGATCAAAGGCATAGATTGGATACTATAGAGAAAGCAGAACAATTTTATGACAAGTAATTTGGATAATATGAGGGAAAAAAGAAAGAGAGAAGAAATAGATGACAAGAAACAAGAAGAAGCATCAGGAGGAGGAAACACACAACAAAAAGATGAAATAGAGTTAAAGGAAAGAGTAGAATGAGAAGGTGCAAAGATAAAAGAATACAAAAAGAAATAAGAGTGACTTGAACAACAAGACCTATTTACAAGTAAAACCATAGAGAATAAAATAAAATTGCTGTTGACCAATATAAATGGACTAAATTTTCCTATGAAAAGGAAAAGGACTTTTAACAAATTAGGAAGCTAAAGTTAGATCTTATTTGTCTCTAAGAGGTCCACTTAAAAAAAAAAGAAATTATTGGAATATCCTAAAATTGGGAAATTATACTCCTCATTAGCATGGCAAAAGAAAAGATGTGTGGCCCTATATATTAAAGAAGCAATAAAAGCAAACAAGTTTTGCAGATGAAGAGGGGAGAATCTTGATGGTGGAGGTAACAATGAACTATAAGCAAATACTTTTGGTAGCAATATATGCACCAAATAATAAACAAGAAAATTTTTATGAAAAATTATACAAGAAAATGACAGAATTGGAATATGAAAATATTTGTGTAGTAGAAGATTTTAACACAATTGTAGATGCAGAATTTTATTATAAAAACAGTAAAGCAAGTAAAAAGGCTAGAAAAACTCTTCCAAAACCTTTCTTTAAAATGGCGGAAGAAATAGGTACTTAAGATGTATGGAGGGAGATAAATCAACATTCCTTCTCCCCCCCCTCTTTCTGGTGTGTGTGTGTGAGAGAGAGAGAGAGAGAGGGAGAGAGGGAGAGAGGGAGAGAGAGAGAGAGAGAGAGAGAGAGAGAGAGAGAGAGAGAGAGAGAGAGAGATTGGGATACATATTTGAAAGCAGACCTTATTTAGGTTATTTTAATGTTTTATATGTTTGCCTTTTCCCTGATGTCTTTGTGTTTCCTTAGTTTTTCACATTGCCAAGTTAGATAATAAAGATCTGGATTGGAAGAAGAAGAATCAATTTAAGTTCGCCTGCTTGGATCTGCTGTACAAATCCTTTGACTCATTATAGCAGTTGTTTGTTTTTCTAGGCTCATATGCTTACCAAGGAAGTTACTTCTGCTCTCTTGGCATGTTCCCACAAAGGTTCCTGCTTTTTAGAAAAGAACTCTCTCCTTTTTTCCATCCCTTTTGCTCACTATAGCAACCTTGGTGTCTGAGAAGGGCAAAACTCTGACATGTTGGGTGTGAGCCTCAAAAATCGTGTTATGAATACACTAAATAATAAGTGAACTTTTTTCACTTCTGAACTAGATTCACCAACATGGCAACCCAGTCCCTCCTTTGCAATTGGCCACCATTTAACAAAATGCCTGATTCGTTGTCATAGACAAACAGCTACAATGGAATGAATGATCTACAAATGTCCAAAGCGAAGCCCATTAAGGTCATGTCCATTTTACTCAAACCAGGCAGTGTGAAATTATTTTAATCAAGGCCACTCTGTCCAATAGTTTATGTATAGAGAAAGCTGCCTTAAGACAAATGCCTTCCAGAGCTGCTCAAATGCTGAGCTATCGAACCATTCCTATGAGTACAAGAAAAAAAATAGGCATAAAGCCTTTTTTAAAAAAAGAATAGAGGTGTGTCATATCAAAACTTCTTTTGATATCCATTTCAGCATATCAATGTCTTCAGTGATATAAAAAGATATAAAAATGAGTGGGCCACGTTGCTACCAAGGAGATGGACTGTATCAATAGCCAGTACAGAAAATAACAGGAAACTGCAGACCATGAACAAATATTTATTGATACTAGCACAGTGTAGGAGATCTGATATATGCAACTGAACAGAAAGGAAAAACAAATAAACCATGTTTCACTCCAATAGCAATGCAATGTTGCTGTGCAGCAGCCTTAACGCCTTCTAGCCTGCAGGAATCTGCTTCAATTGTTATTGTTTGTGGGTTTTTCTTGGCTAACAGCTCCAGCAATAGAGGCCATAGCTACTGGGAGCTTTACCCACCTTGGCTGATGTGCCAATTGTGACCCTATTTGGTGCAAGAGAATGTAGCTACAGTAACTCATGCCCCCATTCCCACCAAGTTGGACTACTACAATACATTTTATATAGGGTTGCCCTTAAAACTTGCCCCAAAAGTGAAGATAGCTCAGAATTCAACAGCCTGTGAACTTATTAGTTCACAACAATGGTTGATTGTATTTTCTGTGTGTGCCCAGCACTATTTGAAGTCAGTTTCTTGGAATAGTTTAAGGCTGGTGTTGAACTATAGGGTGCTATATGGCTTGATAGGAGGGCAGAACTACTACCTTGGCTTCAAACTAGAATTGGCCTGGCTCACCAGATCATTGTTTCTCAAACTTTAAGATGTGTAGATTTCAACTCCCAGACTTTCCCAGCTGGCCAAGTTTGAGAAATAATATACTTGATTACTCAGGCAGCAACTGCTTGTCATCCAACACTTCTGGGAGATGAGGTAAAATCACATTAGAAAATGTTACTTTCTTGTAGTGGTCTTGATACACCTGAACAGCCTCTCCACAGAAATCTAACTAGTTTCATACTTAGTGGATTTCAGAAATATGATGATGATAGAGTTATTCCAGAGAGCATCTCTTAAGTTAAGGATCAAGCCATCTTTCCCTTTTTAAGTTCTTGTTCTTGTGTGTATGTGTGCGTGTGTGTGCATGTGTTTATGTGTACGTGCATGCTATTGACCTTCATTGTGGATTGATGATTGGCAGTATTCATTTTAATCGTATTATGCTGTGGATGTTTTAAGTTTTGTTTTACTGTTGATTTGGTAAGCCACTGAGAACTGTCAGATTGCAGTAGGGTATAAAATGAATGAATGAATCTGTTGATGAGCTTCATGGTGCTGAATAAGGAAAAACCTCAGGTGGCTTCTTTCTGCATATGTTTACAGATAACTTCTTGCTCTACTATTTGGTCATGTCAGGTTCTCCCTGCATTTAAGTGAATATGCATAGAAAGCTCCATGGCTCTTCCTGATTAGTATGTGAAGTTATAGTTAAGTTGACATGTTAGAGAAAAAAAAGATTTGAAAGATATCTTGATAAAAGTATGAGTTTATATTACTTCTCCTTCAAATGCCTCTTCCCTTTAATGTGAATTTCTATAAATCCCAGGCACCTTATGACCATCCTCAATATTATTTTATTTCATTGTATGTTTTACTTTATTATTTTAATTTTTGATAGGAACCTAACATTGAGAGGCAAAACACTATTCTCAAACATTCTTTATTTTCAAAATGTTTTGTGCCTTGTACTTTTCTCAAATTTTTATTAACTATTGCAGCCCAATTCTTTGTTTAGAAATGTTCCCCTTGTAGATGGCTATTTTGTGGTTGACCCCACTAATCACTGCAACATTTTCTCTGATTGCTTATTTTCTTAAAATCCTAATGAGGCATCAACACAGCCTTTCTGCAGAAGTATGAAAACTGTCAGTATTAAAGTGCCATAGCAATATTTTGTTTATTAAATATTTGCAGAAGAAAGAGTGACAGAACCTCGGGGCAGAGTTAAAAGAGGGGTCAGCCTAGAATCCCTACATAGCCAGAAGAGAATTATGTCCAATCTCCTTTGAATTCTGTGGAACCTTATCCACAGAATGGGTGCTAATTTGAGAAGATTCCTGTGCACAGGCTGTTTAGCAATGAATCAATTTAATTAGACCTTCACCTCTAGACATGGTCTTTCATGCCTGACAATATTATTATTAAAATAATTTTGCTTTTGCCTTTATTTTCCTTACTATAATTGCATTCAGTGTTGCTATTTGTATTTTAAAAATGTACAAAACATCATTCGACTTAAAAATATTAGAATAATTTTAATTTGGGTTGTACCTGTTGTGGCTCCGTTGCCTGAGCCTGCGTCATCAGCAGGGGAGGACTCTGAGAGTGAGGGAGAGGAGTTGGCAAGGCCTCCTTCTCCAGGACTCTCCTCTCTGGCAATGCCTCCGGAGGACACCGAAGAGCAGGAGATAGGCCCAGAGCCAAGCTCGTCCCCGCGGCCACAGGAGAACATTGATGAGGGGAGTGAGTTTTGGTTGGATCCTCGCCAGCGTCGGAGAGACAGGAGAGCCCAGCAGAGGAAAAGGCGTGGTCGTGATTAGCTGGTGGACCACGCCTCCCAGGCTATATAAGAGAGGGATTGCAGCCGTATCTTTGTGACGAACAAAACAAAGATTGATGGATCCTTGTTTTGAATCGGCCCTGCGTCTCAGCTCTGAACATTTTGGTGGTGTGTATGTGACTGACCTATTAATAAAGAAGTTGGCAAGCAGCTGCGGATTGCTGCCAATCTTTGTTATCAGCTTACTTGGTTGCCTGCCAGTTCATTAGACTCTGATTGTCTGAGGGGAGGTTATTTCTGGGAACGGGGCCAGAACAGTACCCATATTATATCTTTGCTTCAAAGTTTACCTTTAATATTCCTGAAAGTATTTTTTTGTTAGCCCGATGCTGCACAGATATGAAGAATCTGTCGCCATCCAGAAGGCAATGCAATATTACTTTTTAATTTTACATATTGGCTTTAATCATGGTGTAATTCATCAGCTCCCAAAAGACTAACTTATTTTGCATCCCTGATAGACCAAATTCCCCTCCCCAAAAAAGATAAATCCAAATCATAAAATGACATATTTCCTATGATAAGCAATCCATATATATTTGCCATAGAAACAGATCCCACTTGGGTTGTTAGATTTCTATCAAGGAAGAAAGGACACTTCACATTTGGTGATTTAATGCTTGCTGCTTTTAACCTTTGATTCCAGTTCTAGTCACTGAAGATTGAAGAAATAGAAATCATGATAAGGACTTCATGAAGGTGATAAAGCTGCAGCAACCAAAATGTAAACAACCCACCCAAAAAATACCTGAAAATGTTTATTCTTTTAGAGATAGTATCAAAATCATTTACCTTTTTTTCTTGTTTTCTCTCTCCCTGTCCCCACAAATTTGATCTGATATTATAGTCATATTAGAATAGATATCATATCATATATCTTCATATCATATCATTATAGGAAGGAAGGAAGGAAGGAAGGAAGGAAGGAAGGAAGGAAGGAAGGAAGGAAGGAAGGAAGGAAGGAAGGAAGGAAGGAAGGAAGGAAAAAAAATCCAAAATCATATGAAAGTTTTGTTTCTGGGAAAAAGTGATCTCTTTACTACACCATTACTATACGAGGATAAAGATAATCAAATTCTGATTTTATCATTTTCTTTTACATAACAAATGCTACTTGTTTTGTTCAAGATATTACTTTTGTTCTTTCAAAACCAATCATCACAAATAACGTCCTTTATGATTTACTGACAATCATTTTCTTGTCCTGTCCTCAATCTAGTTAGTTAGGGGGCTACCATCAGGCTAAAAGTAATGAAATTGAAGATTTAAAGAACAATTTTTGTTTATTTTATTTATTTATTTTGTTTGTTTTATGATCACTTATTCATAATTTGTAATACACCAGAATTAATAAATGAGCCTTGTTCATTCAACTCCATCCCCATTTTATTTCATAAAATGGTGCTTGGGCCAACTGGATTCACATACTTTTTATATTGTTTACTAGGAATTACCAGGGTGGGTTCTCCTTAACTTTACAACCGGTTTGCAATGGGACCGTGCATGGTCTTCTGGCATGCACAGAAGCGTTCTGATGACATTGGGGGCAGTGGGCAGAGCCTCCCACCAGTTTTACTACTGGTTCTATAGAACCAGTGTGAACTGGGGGCAAACCACCACTGATAATTGCTTTTGAGAGTGTTAAAAGCAAATCAAGAAATAAAACTAATACGAAGGTCTGAAAAAAGTCTTGTTAGAATATCCACCAAGATACACTTCAGTTCCTGTCCTGAGAAAACTGAAGGGAAGATAGTAGAACCAAAAAGAGAAACTCAGAGTTACTTAACTTAACAACTACAATTGGGACTAGTAATTCTGTCGCTAAGTGACATGATGTCTCCTTGGTGATGTCATGATATGAGACATTACTTAACCACAATGGGCTTATGATCTCATCTATGATTGTTAAGTGAGACATCAAATGACCATATGGCTGCTTCTCCATTGACACTGCTTGTCAGAAGCCAGCTATGAAGTGCACAAATGGCAATCATGTGACTGTGGGACACCTACACCAGTTGTACATACCCATTGGGTATGAAATGCCCAAATCTCAATTATGTGATAATGGAGATGCACTGATGGTTGTAAGTGCGAACACTGGTCATAAAGTTATGTTTCAGACCCATTATAACTTTGAATGGGGTTCCTAAATAGGGCAGTCATTAAGTGAGGTCTATCAGCATATAGAAATGTACAATTTAGAACTCATTTCTCTCTTTGGAAAGCCTTCTCTCACTGGAAATTATAACAAATTTCATTCTCCAGGCACCCGTCTTATAAGCAGCTGTTTTTACTGCTTTTTTTAAAAAAAAAACTTTTTGCCTTTCATTCATTCTCATAATGGTAATAAAATGGACAAAGATCTGCAAGATGGATAACAATGCCCAATGCAATGTATTAACTTACTATGTTTTTCTAAAAACCCTCATGTCAATACCTGGTAAGAGAAAATGACATATTATATTGTTGTTGTTTTTGAATGTGACAGAATACATTTCTCCCTTTCTTCTTTCTTTACAATGTTCATATGTAATTCAGAAGGATTACAGAAAGATACAGAGGTGCATTGTATTTTGATGTTCACTAACTAATTTTAATCATGTTATAGTGTGTAGTATAGTATAGTATAGTTATAGACATTTCAAAATGATTCATAACAGCTCTTCTGTTTAAAATACCATATGCGATTTTTGGCGAATTCACTTTTGGTTTAATCTTTTCAGTGGAAATTGCTCTGTTTTTTGCATTCCACAGTAGCTATAATTGCTATACTTAAATAACAAAATATATTCTCTATCCATTTTTCCCCCTTCCTTGGGACTAAACCATTAAAAGAACACAAGCAAGCAATGTTGCTTTACTGAAAAAACAAGCTGAAATGAAACATTTAAAGACGGGATGACTTTGGATCTCATTTAATATACAGGGAGATTAATTTGAATACTCTCCATGAGGACAGTTAAGGAATTTTCTAATTACAGATGCTACTCCTAACTCATTTGGGAGGCATTTACTGAAGGTCAAAACTTACTCCCAAAAAGCTTCTTGAGACAGCTGGTTCTCTTATATTTGAATTTCAGGAAATCAAGTCTATGCTAGGAAGGATTTTGATTTTTAGTTTTCTATTTCCAATTGTATCTGCTGTAAGGAGGAAGGGAATATGATTTCCTGAATATGAATTATAGTAAAACATTAATGGGAGGTGGAGAAGAAGAAAGAAGTTCAGGAAAGGGCAACTAATATCAACAAATAAATTAGGTGAAGAGAGTTCCAGGCTGGGCTTAAAGTGATACTCTCATCAATATAATCTCCCTTTTGTCTGTATTAATTTTTTTTATAGTAATGATAGTCAATATGATGCTTATGAGTCTCTCTAGTCTCTTTTTAAAAAGGGCATTTAAATTACAAAGATTGATAGAGGAGAGAAAGGAGCTGGCATTCAGAGTGATGTCTTAGGACCTACAAAGATCTCTCTTGGATAGAAAAAATGTCATATGAAGTATATATTTCACCTAAATGGGTGTTTCTGGAAGCATCCAGGTCTATTGTGGCAGCCATTTTTTCCTTAGTGGGCAGATTTCCCATTACAGCCAGTTAGTGAATGCATTCTCTCACTATTCTAAATATGTTCTTGGCCCCAAAATATTGCCTCCCCAGCCTCCAGGAGCACTCTGCAGGTCTCCCACACCCTATGTGCATCCTGTTTTTGTAAAAAATGCCCCATTTTTTGTGAAAACGGGATGTACAGGGAGTATTGGGAGGCCAAAAATGGCCCTATTTGGTCTATAAGCCATGTCAACATTTCCACCCTCTTTTGGGGGGTGGGGAAGTGTGTCTTATAGTCTGAAAAGTATGGTAAATAATTGATTAAATTAAATAAAAACAACTTTCACTATGGATACAGAAGTAATATTATTTTTTTTCTTTTTAAAACGAATACAATAAATTGGGACTCAACTTTTTTAAAAGTCAGACAACATAACAGCAATGCATATGTTCTCTTTTTTCCAGCACTTCCTAGATTGACTATGTGACATACAATATTTTGTGCTACTTACAGTAGTCATTCTAGGAAGCTTTGGGAAGAAGTTGAAAAATTCCTTCCAAGAAGGTAGTGGCTACTATTAAAAAGCTGAACTTTTTGACACCTTTTTTTTAGTTTCAATACAATCAATTGAAACAAACAAAAAAAAAAGTATAATGTATGGATTTCTTGGTTTTGTGGATCTAAGGAAGGATGAATATTAGCTGGACTTTGCTTGTGACTAGGTTTTTATATTAGTAATAAAAAATAATGCTTTATTCATTAATAAGACACTCTTTGGGGAGGGGTTATGTGTCATTGGATCTCTTCAATAAAGTGAATTGTTGTTCATTCAGCACAATCACTGCAGAACATAGAACAGATTATGCATATAGCTCATGGGTGAAATACTACTGGTTCGAACCAGTTTGGGTGAACAGTAGTAAAAAATGCTACTGGTTTGGCCAAACTGGTACTTCCGACAATCAGCTGGGTGACGATCAGCTGTGACACACAATTTATATTAGGTAGAATCGTTAGATTTCCTGCTTTCTAGCTAATCTAAATCGTGTGGCACAGCAGATTCCCCCTCCTTGCTGTTCTACTTACCTTTGCAGACTCGGAAGTCTTCAAAATGTTCCTTTTTTAGCACTGCATGGGCATGCCTCAGGTGCACATGCCCGCAAAGCCTGGGCTTGGTAGCAGACTCACAGAACTGGTAGCAAACTTTAGAGGATTTCACCACTGATATAGATGTATATGTTACCTAATGTTTATTTCTTATCAGGGCAATTCATATTATGTTTTCACCTTTCAGTGAATTTATAGCAGTCCCCACTCCTTTCCTATAGGATTTTTACTTGGTTGGCAAGTCTTACAGTCCTGCTTTCAAAGCCTCTAATCAAATGAAAATATCTCCTATTCATTTTTCTAGGATAAGTGCAAGTACAAGAAGAATGCAAACTTGAACATTAGAGGAGATGTATTTTCTTTGCTGACATAGGATTGTGGAAGTTCTAAATAAAATGTCAGCTGTGCTTCCATAACTTACTAATGGCTCAATTTATTCTTTTTCTCAGGGACTTTTCATTTCAGTCGGCAAGTTGCTTCAACCCGTGTTTCTAATTTTGTTATGATTAATTCACAGTCCTCCATAATTTATAGCTTTTTGCTTTCTGTTCCCAAGGTGACCTCATCTACTGTTTCATTTCAGCCTTGCTTCTCACCAAGCAGGTTAATTTTTCTTTGGCAAAATAGTATACTTGCTTGAAAGTCTTTTGTGTTTTGCAAATATAAATATATATTAATTATATATAATTAATCTTAAGGGTTTAATCAGTAATTTGCCCTGTTAAGCAGGAAAAATGGAAAAATTGTCTGATTTAGTAAACTTTGCCAGTAGCTTTTTACATTTTTAGAATCCATTCTCAATTTGTGGAATTGTTTGAAGCAATTCTTAAAAGCTTATGAACTCTGCAGGACTTCACAATTACACCTGCAGCAAAATTGTGAGATTAGTTTAGCATTAATCATTGATAGAACAAAAAGGAATATCTGATATTCTCCCCATACCCTGTCTGCTATTTCAGGATCAGTTAATAAATCCTCTGTTCTTCTATGTCCATTGATGTCAGCCCTACAAGGTAGAGCAGATCAAGAAATCAGTTTCCAGGAAGACTAAAACTACTTTTATTGAGATTGCCTATAATAAGAATCTTTCAAATATGATTGTGTTGTATCTCTTGCTTTTTTATATAGTTCGTGAATTACAGATGTTTGTGAGCTGCTTCCCAATGTTCGTTCTGGTTTTCAAAGATGTTTCAGCCCCTTTTTCCTAGGCAACAGATTCTGCATATTTTTCTCAAGCTCATCTTCTTTATTTCCTGTAATAGACAAGGATGGGACTTAAAGATCAGTATTTGGAATTCTTTCTGTCCTGATATTCTTTATATCCTAACTGATAAAAGAACACCAACAGGAAAGTGCTAAAGTATTTTGATATTCATTGCCAGCAGTGCTCATAAGATGTTAGAGAGAGAGAGAAGGAAAAAAAAGTACAAATAATTATTGTGGAAGCACATGTGCTCAGAATCAAGTATTACTGATACTTAAATAGTTTTAGTTGGTATACATAAAGTTGCAGGTTAAAATATCTTAACACCAGGAATGGGCTTCAAAAATTTTAGCAAGGGGATCTGTGACCAGTTGCTGGGTGGGTGTGGCCATAGTGGGCGTGGCCTAGTCAGCATCCTGCACCACGGGTGGGGTGGGGGCTTTTTGCCTCCCCGGGTTCTGGAGGCTTTCCTTGAGGCTTCAGGAGGGCAAAAATGGCCTCCCCAGGCTCTGGAGGCCCTTTGGAAGCCAGAAATGGGCCCATTTCTGGCCTCCCCAAACTTCCTGTAGGCCTGTTTTCACCCTTCCTGAGCCTCTGCGCATGCCCTAATCTTAACTGCATCCAAAACAGGCCACATGGCGACTCATGGGAGGGGCGGGGAGGGGCAGGGTGGGCAGGGCCAGCCAAGAGTGGTATTTGGGGGTTCTCCAAACTGCACAGAATCTTAGGTAGAGGTTCTCCCGAACCTCTGCAAACCCCCAGCAGTCCACCCCTGTTTTACACCCCATATGGTCCTTTAATATTGAAAATTATAACTAGTTTATGTATTTCTGCTTGTACCATTTCCTTAGTGGACCAGATTCCAACAAAATAGTCCACAGTCTAAGCATTGTATCCCTCCTTTGCACCAAGTATAATAAAAACAGAGAAAGGCAAACCTGTACCAACCCATTAGGTATCCTATGCCCACAAAACTTCCCTTTAACTTTCCATTATATTTTTATATGTGAGACAATTTGTTCATATGTATCTATGTTTGGTATGGTACACACTGTTTTCAGAATAATTTTAAACTATAATATGACATCAACCATTTATGGCCATGGTCTCCATTATTTTAAAACTATACCACATATATCCCTGAAAATTGACATGGTGATATCTTCAGAAAGGGGAGAAATGAGATTAATTAAGGCTTAAAAATTTAGAGGAAGAATGTTTTCCCACAAAACCATTATTCCTTTTGGCTCCCAAAAATATTGGGAAGAAATTGGCTTCTAGTTTTGGAATGTGGAGAAAGCAAAATTGTTACGACTTCTGCAAGTTTTCTAAACTACATGTAGATTGAGAGATTCAAGTTGTCCATTCCTAATTTATAACTGCAAGTTTCAGCTCCAGGGTACAAAAATCTGGAGGGTAATTGATGCCAGCAAAGAAACAGAGAAAAGTTTTTTTTCCTGCCATCCAGTTGTTATTCAGTTATTCAGCAGATGTGGTAGCCCTATTTAAAACAGTAAGTCTGGAAGCATGCTCAGAAAATAAAATATGAAGCCATATTGTATGTGGTCAAGTTTGGATGTTAGACATTTTGTGAACAGAAAACTGCTTCTATTAGTCACCTGGGGAGACTATTCACAATATTGTCTCAACGTTCCAAATGTGCCTCAGATGCACTTATTTCTGGCATAACACCTTCATTTCATTTCACTTTTCTTTTATAAACCTTCATGAAGATGTCTATTACTTTTTAAAATTTGTCTGTACATTCCATATATCCACCTTTAAAGGACATGATGATGTCTTGTCTGGTTTTCATATGCATGTGTGTGTGTGTTTGCGTGTGTATTCCTATTCAGGTTTATTATCATATTAAGGAGAAATACTTCAGATTTATATTAAAATTAATTGTAATATTAGACTGCAAGAAAGTCCTCTCCCTCCCTCCCTCCCTCCCTCTCTCTCTCCCCCTCCCTCCCTCCCTTTCTCTCTCTCTCTCTCTCTCTCTCTCTCTCTCTCTCTCTCTCTCTCTCACACACACACACACACACACACACACACACACACACACACACACACCACAGAATGCTCACGAAGTTTATTGAAATAGGGTTTACTTGTTTCTGAGGAGAGAACTAAAGACAATGTAGTGTTACTAGGAATCTAATAAGTGAAATTTTAGATCTCATGGATATATTTATTCTTGGACTGGTGGAATTCTCTCACACTGTGATCCATGATACCATTTGCCCTTGTTCCTTTATGTTGGCAGTTTTGAATGATGTATAACTTCTAAACGGATGCAGATAATACCAAGGTAACCCTTTGAGCTTAGCACAAAGGAGGGAGAAGTAAAGCCTTCAGGCTGTGTTCTGATGTATATATCAAAGTGACACTGAGACCTGACAGAATTTGCTGTCAAAAATGCTTTGCTAGTTTGGAATCCTGATATGGCTGCTGTTACTTTCCCTACATGACTATAACCTAATACATGGCCTGGAGGCTGGCATATCCCTCCTTCTACGTTTCATATTTAAGTAGAAAAACAATGAGTTCTGTAGAAATTTGGACAGTTGGGCTGGCAGTATGCTAATAACTATTTTTTTCCTTCTATTTTATCAGAGAAATACAGGGGTGTATATACTCATAAATAGCTATAGCACTTAGACTTATATACAGTTTCACAATGCTTTACAGCTCTCTCTAAGCAGTTTACAGAGTCAGCATATTGCCCCAACAATTTGGCTCCTTATTTTACCCATCTCAGAAGGATGGAAGACTGAGTCAACCTTGAGCCTGGTGAGATTTGAATTGCCAAATTGCAGGCAGACAGCAGAAGTAGCCTGCAGTACTGTACTCTAACCACTGTGCCACCATGGCTCATTACATACACATACACACTTGTAAATTTAACAAAAAGTAGTATCACATCATCTATTATTTTGTCTGTCACCAGTATCTTTTTAATCAAGATAGAGGTGTTTCATGCATTTTATTAATAAGATTAATGGAACAAATTCTTCTATTATTTTCTCTCCCAGAATGCCAGACCACATTGCTATTCCTTTGCATCTCTTTTAAAAATCATTATGATATGTTTGATGCTTACTTGCTTTATTACATAAAACTGCTTTCAATTTCTTCTCTGATTTCTCCTTTAAACAAATAAATAAATAAACTTTATTGTCGTTGTATGTGTATACACAGTATACACATACAACGAAATTTATTTGACACCCAAAGACCAGGCCCCACACACATAATCCTCAACACACTCCCACCCACCACAATTCCCCACCCCTAAAACCACCCAAACATCTACACAACAGACCAAGTTATACTGTCCAACAGTTACTGATGGTGGCCCTTTAGTTCATTGTTGAGTGCAATTATAGCTCTGGGATAAAAACTATTCAGAAAACGTGTGGTCTGAGTTTTAATTGTTCTGTATCTTCTGCCAGAAGGCAACAATCCAAAACGATTGTAAGCAGGATGGGAGGAGTCTCTTAGAATGTTATGCGACTTCCTCAAACAGCGAGATTCGAAGATGTTGTCCAGGACCGGTAGCTGGAGTCCGAGAATATTCTGGCTGTTTTAATGATTCTCTGTAGAGCTTTTTTGTCTGCTACAGAACTACTCTCATACCATGCAAGAATCCCATATGTCAGGACACTCTCAATGGTGCTGCAATAGTAGAACAGAAGTAGATGCTGAGATAGATTTATCTTCCTGAGCATTCTCAGGAAGTACAGCCTCTTCTGTGCCTTCTTCACAAGAATGTTAGCATTCATCATCCATGAGAGGTCCTCCGAGATATAAGTGCCCAGAAATTTAATTGGTTGTTCTCCTTTTGGTTGGTTGCAGAACAGCTAAATCCTGATCTCAGTGTGACACAAGTGTCCACAGGGGAGAGCAAATCAGAATCAGAATATAGCTGGAAGGGACCTTGGATGTCTTCTAGTCCGGTCCTTTGCTCAAGCAGGAGATTCTATACCATTTCAACCAAGTGGGTCCAGTCTCTTCTTAAAATTCTCGAGTGATGAAGCACCACACCTTCTGAAGGCAAGCTATTCCACTGGTTAATTTTCTTCACTGTTAGGAAGTTTCTCCTTAATTCCAGGTTGCTTCTCTCCTTGACTAGTTTCCATCCATTGTTTCTTGTCCTGCTCTCTGGTGCTTTGGAATTTAAATTGACACCTTCCTCTTTATGGCAGCTCCTCAAATACTGGAATACTGCTATCACATAACCTCTTAGTCCTTCTTTTCTCTAGACTAGCCAAACCCAAATCCTGTAACCGTTCTTCATATGTTTTAATCTCCTGGCCTTTAAACATCTTAGCTGGAATGTTAGTTGGAACATTCCATTACCTTAATTGGAATGATGGAATGTTGCATTTTTGTAGACAAATACATTAGGTGTAGAGCTTGCCTTGTGATGTCATAACACTTGTGTAGTGATTCTGATGAAATCATGTCTTGCTCATATTGCTGTCACATGATCATTTTTTGCACAGACTCTTGTAAAACGGTCAAAATTGCTGAGTAGAAATTTAGGAATGCCCTTTACATTTGATCAATAGAAAAAAAAAGTTTTATTTGTTGTATATTGCTTTATGTAATGTGTTTTATTTCAATGATAGGCTTACTTTTATTAAGGGCACAATCTTACAATATCCAACATGCATTTAAAAATAAGTCTGATTAAAGGCAGTGTGGTTTACTTCTAAATAAACAAGTAACAATATTTTGTTTGTTTGTTTTTCAGACTACTTTCTGATTAAAATATCCCAGAATGTGGAGAACTGAAAAACAATTCCTAGGAACCCACATAAAGTGTTGCTTTGAACAAGTGCATTATCAATAGATTGAAAATAATGTAAAAATAGTTTGCAATGGAATTGAAATGAATATCAGAAAAGCAATTAACAGAATCATACTGTCACAAAAGACAATGAGTGAGTGAGAAATAGCTAGCCCAAAAGAGTATTTGTGAATTTACTATTTAGTTATTGACTGATTTCATCATATTTACACAGCTACCTATCTCACTGTCAAATAGCTTTGGATGGCATACAACAAAGTTAGAAATGAAATATACAGATTAATATTAATATTGTTAATATTGTTAATAGTTTAAAATTATAAAATATAAATAACCATTACCTATAGTGTGAAGAATACAGTATGAAAATGATCAGAAAAAGCTTTAATGGAGTTGGAGGAAAGGAAAATGATAACTATCTATCCTCTCTTAAATTTGCAGCTTTTAAGAAAACAAAATAAACTGTGATAAGTATATACTATAAGTATATAGTATACAGAGAAACATTAAAACTGTCCAGAATATCATTGGGTTCCAGCTACCAGCCCTGGATGACAGCTTCAAATCTCGCTGTTTGAGAAAGTTGTATAACATTCTCAGAGATTCTTCCCATCCTGCTTACAATCTTTTTGGACTGTTGCCTTCTGGTAGAAGATACAGGACAATTAAAACTCGGACCACATGTTTTCTGAATAGCTTTTATCCCAGAGCTATAATTGCACTCAACAATGAACTAAAGGGCCACTATCAGTGAGCTGTTGGACAGCATTACTTGGTCTGTTGTGTGGATGTTTGAGTGATTTATGTGTGGGGAATTGTGGTGGGTGGGAGTGTGTTTGGGGATTGTTATGTGTGTTGGACTTGGTCTTTGGGTGTTAAGTGAATTTTGTTGTATGGGTATATATATGTGCAATGACAATAAAGTTGTTGTTGTTGTTGTTGTTGTTGTTATTGCTCTAGAGGAGCATGATTAGAATTCCAAACATACCTTTGGGTATTGTGTTTGAAAAATAAACTGCATTGGGATTTTTTTTTCCTTTCAGAGACACTGGAGCTGCATTAAAAAATGATGAGCATAGGTCATCTTTTTTGATGGGTATATTGCATCTATGCATACACGCACACAGCACACTGCACAAGGAACAGCATCAACAAGCCAAATCAAAGCAAACGTGTAAATTATACACACCAAGAGAGACAGAGGCATAATCGTCTTCAAAGTAATGCTATTTCACAATGAAAAGTATTGTTGATTTTTGGAAGATCATTTGATGCCCCGTCACTGCAAATGGTGATAAACTATGATTTAGAAACACCAATCTTCCCTTCTCTCCCTGTCTTTACTTTATGCCACCCAAGTTTTATACAACTCACAATTTGTATGCAATGTTCATGCCACCTCTTTTCCCCACAACAATGATCCAATGAAATGGCTTGGACTGAGAGATAGTGACTGGCCCAAAGCTTTCATACTTGAGGGAGGATTCAAACTCAAGGTCTCCTAGTCTAGTCCAGCAGTTTAACCACTACACCAAACTAGTCTTCTTGTATCTAGTTTCCCTTCCCCTGAGCCTCATGGGTCGTGAACCTCCTATAGTTTTGATGTGTTCTGACAAAAAAAAAAAAAAGAGAGAGAGAGGAATATAAATGAAATAGATTATAGAGTGCTACTACCTGGCCCTGTAGCACTGAGGCAATTGTATATTTCACTTTTTTACAGTGTCTCATCCAGCAATATTTAATTTTAATATGAGAAAACCTTTATTTAACTAGCAGAAAAGAAGAGGAGAGATGCTTGTTGCTTGTGTGCCAAATCCCATGTGCTATTGCTTGAGATGGAGCAGATTTGTTCTGAAATATATTTATTGTGAACTTTTACTTTCTAGGGTTTTACTCTGTAAATAATGTTTCATTATTGTTATAAGCACACTTAAAAGATAGAAGAGGTGGATAGATATTACAACAAGAAGTGGGGAATACAACCATACAGGGCCCTCTTGGAATCTGAATATAATCACTTCGTATACAAATCCGATATTTGAGAATATATTAAACATGAGTTAGAAAAATTGACTTTATCAGTAAAAAGATTACTTACTAAATTCATGTATATCTCCATTATTTTCAGTAAGTTCACTTTTTATTTTTTAAACTCTCTTCCCACCATTTTTCGGCAAATATTTTTCACTGCATACATGATTATCTACAAATGCATTGTTTTTTCCATTGGAAAACTGCTTCAGAGCATTTTAGCAAAGTGTGGAAGCCAAATGATAATTGTGCCTTGCTTTATTTAATAAACCAGAAAATGTGAATTAAATTGGTTATCTCCCTATTCACTCTATATACCTCTGCTCCAAAAATAATTATAATCTGCTTTGATTTACTCTAAACATTATGCTGAAATTTTTTATGAGTTTAATTTAATCAAAATGATTTTGATCATCATAGATGTCTGGAACAAAATGAAAAAAAAATGTTTCTATCAAGCTGTCTTCAGTCATTTTTAATACAAACTTTTGTCTTGTTCATTATAGTGATAATATCATTTTCCATTATTATTTCACTTAGTTTTGTGCAGCTCCAGTAAAGTCTACTTCTTCATAGCAAAAGCAAGAAACTGTTGTGAAAGGAGCGGACTATCTTGTCTCTGTAGCATGTAACCTGTTTATTTTTATTCATTCTAGTATCTTCCAGATTTTCTGGACAGTAATCTCTTCATCCACTGGTGGGTTTCAATTTTTTTTACTACCGGTTCTGTGGGTGTGGTTTGGTAGGCGTGGCAGGGGAAGGATACTGTAAAATCTCCATTCCCTTTCCAATCCAGGGAAAGGATACTGCAAAATCCCCATTCCCTCTCCAATCCAGGGGAAGGGTACTGCAAAATCCCAATTTTTTTCCGATCAGCTGGGATTTGGGAGACAGAGAATAGATGGGGGCAGGACCAGTCAGAATTTTTACTACCAGTTCTCCTAACTACTCAAAATTTCCTCTACCGGTACTTCAGAACTGGTCAGAACCTGATGAAACCCACCTCTGTCTTCATCTCCATAAGATACCACCAATAAATCTGTTTCTCATGATGAGCTACACTTCAGTGTATGAAGGGCACTCAGATCAGGAAGTTGGTGTGTTACAGATATGCTCAGCTCCTCTTAGATTTTCTTACTGACTTTTATTTAAAACAACTTGCAATCATTTAGAGTTGCTCTGATCTGGATGTAGAAGCATGTTGTGGGAGGGTTTCTCAAGAACTGGAATTCATCAAACTTAGTTCATTGTTCCATGGGTTGAACAGTTATACAAAGGAAGTTATCTAACTCCTGTTAATATTTTTATAGTTGTGCTTTTAATGTATTGTAAGCCACCCAGAATCACTCTGGATAGTGTGATGGGTGGCATGGAAATTTAATAAATAAATGAACAATATACTGTAAATAAAAATTCTGCTTTTCTTTTCTTTTTTCTTACTTTAATGTGCATAAACCAAATAAACAAGAATGCAATGGAGACCTCTGTATTAAGAATCAAGTTCAAAACAGAAATTCTTATTCTGTTACAAAATAGGTTAATGCATTTTGCAGTAGTCTATCAAGTTGCTATTGAACACTTACTTTAATTGTACAATTCAGTTGTACAGAATTACAGTTAACATTGGTTTAAACTTTTTTTCCTTACCACTAAAGGTTTAAGTTATTGTATTGTGGGGTCAACAAATTCCAGTTGATACTGCTGCAACCAGGTAATGTTTATTCTGTGATGTATTATTTGCAATTTATAATACAATAAAACAACTTTAAAAAGGCAGAAAAAGTTTGCCATGTGTCTACTTATCATCATCCTTATTTCTATCTTCCTCTTTCTTCTCTTTCATCTATCATTAATTATTTCTCTCCTTCTTCTCTTAGCAAGCCTGGGCAATTTAAAAATGTACTACTTAACAATTGTAGAAACAAGCTGAAAGACCTACTGTATTTTTTAGCATCTAAAACTGGGTTTTAAAGTTATAGTTGAACTTTAGAACTTAGATCCCTCCTCCCAAAAAAAACCTCATTAATAGTAATAAATGTTTCTCTCTTCTTCTCCAAATGCTCAGTTGAATGCCTCCTTGAATGTACCCTTCGGTGTTGCTTGTACATAATCCATGGCTTAAGAACTCTTGAAAAATAGCTCACAAAAGTATTAAGAATCCTGCTGAAATTTGCCAGAATCCTGATGTGGAGAACTCTTCATTTTTATTAATCTGTTACTATGGCAGCATATTGTGTCTTTTCATGTGCCAAGTTGCCCACTCATTTTCATGATGTTCATCTTTACAATATGTGGAGAATATAGCAAACATGGTTACTAAGCAGCAATGTTTGGATTTTATCCAAACTATTGCATGTTTTTTTGCAATATGAGACTGTGCCTTTTATAAATAGCTTTTGTTTCCCAATGGAACAATGTTATCCATGTTATCCCAGAAACAAGACCTTTTACATTCAGTTGTCCATTGTCAATGTGTATGGGATTTCAGAGTAGTCTACTAATATATGATATTTTTAAAGAATCTTCCTATAAAGATTAAGGGGCTCTTTTATTAGAGTGCATAAAACTAATATCATTGACTTTCCTTGCAAGACCAATGGTTTGTACGTCCTTCAGCTAATCCTAACCCTTCAGCTATTACTTACTACTGATTTACTACTACTAATAAGAGTTTTAAAAACTGGTAGCTGCATTTCATTTTTTTCCCTTCCTCTTACCTTTTACTTTTTATGTCATTCTTTTAAACAAAGGACAAAGGCTGTTCTTGCTGTTTAGCATTTGTTTAAAAATTATAAACTGATATGCCATTTTGAAGAAAAGTCTGATATAAAATATCATTATGAATTAGATTTACCAGGCTGCCAAAATTAAGACAATTCCACTACAGAAAATAACTCAAAATCTATACATTTATGTTTCTACAGCCCCCTTCTGGTAGTTGCACTATAAATAAATAAAATATTTATGGTAACTTTCCCCCAGCCCTACCTATGACCATTAGCCTGCCTCTGAAATGATACAATATAATCTCAATATAACTTGTCTTAAAATGTATTGGCAGCAACTTCTACTGAAATGGGAGGAAGAGAATCTTCCAATGTATGATTGTATAAAAATTTCTGACTGCAATTTGTAAATTAATGATAATTTTGGCTCATACACAGATCAAATTATTTTTGCTTATTTGTCTATTGCCATTCCTTTAGTCAATCGTGCACACTGACCAAATACTGGTAAAAAGGAAAAGTGACATTAGAGTACACTCAGTTATATCAAGGCACTTTTTAAGCATGTCTATTTTGGTAAAACAATGATTAAAAATTAAAAGAAAAGTGGCCATCAATCAGTGGACTGTCAAATATATTATTAATGATTGGCCAAACATTTTAAAGCATTGATGTTTTGAGAAAAACAAATAAAATCATCATTTCTGAGTTCAAAGCAAAAAAAAAAAAAAAGAGTAACAGAAAACCCTATGTGATTTACCACATAACCCTTAGGTTTATCTGGGAAAAAAACTTCCTGTCTGTACCTTTTCCTATATTAGCAACCTTCCCGGCATGGCCGATTTCCTGTCCATTCTATGTGGCCATCCCTTTCTTCCTATCACATCCCATCGCGTACCAAACAAATGACAAATACCAGGACAATAGTTTTATTTCAAAATGCATTGAGTACCAAATTTTTTGAGTTTTGAAGGAGTTGAGTACCGAGGTACCATTCAGGGGTGAAATGCTAGTGGTTTGGACTGGTTCAGGCAAACCAGTAATAATAAAAGCTACCAGTTTGGGCAAACCTGTAGTAAAAAAATGCTACCGGTTCAGACAAACCAGTATTTCCAATGATCAGCTATGCTTCGTGATTTATATTAGCTAGAAAGCAGGAAATCCTGCTTTCTAGCGAATCTAAATCACGCGGTACAGCTGTTCCTCCCCCTCCCTGCTCTATTTACCTTAGAAAAGGCTTAAGCTTTCCTTTTCAGCGCTACGCGGTAGTATCTGCGGTGCGTCTGCATGCGAGAATCACACACTTTTTAAAATTTGATTTATATGCCGCCCTTCTCCAGAGACTCAGGGTGGCTTATAATGCATTAAGCAATAGCCTTCATACGTCATACTTTTTTTGTATATTTATACAAAGTCAGCTTATTGCCCCCACAAACTGGGTCCTTAATTTACCTACCTTAGAAAGGATGGAAGGCTGAGTCAACCTTGAGCCTGGTGAGATTCGAACTTACAGTAATTGCAGACAGCTGGTGTTAATCACAATGTTTTTTTAGTCTGATGAGCTACCAGGCTCTTCTTTTGATGTGCACCGCGCATGTGCAAACCAGTAGCAGATCTTGGAGGATTTCACCACTGGTACCATTGTATATATTTCAAGTACATCGGAGGCAATTTTCAAAGAGAAGAAAATTCAACCAAGGTGTCAACTATGACCTTCTCCCCATCTTTTTTTTTTTTACATGTACTACAGAGGTTGGCAGAGCTTCCATTGCCCAATCATTTCTGCTCTCTTGCTTTTTTTGACCTCCTCCATGGAAGTGTCTCCATGCTCTTTTATCAACTAATTTAACTAAAAATCCTGTTTTCTCTCACTGATCACACTGCACTTTCACAAGCTAAAAATAAAAATAAAAACAGTAAAGACTTGGCTAAAATGTGACAAATTTATTTAACTATAAAAGATCTGCTGTAGGCATAATTTGAAGGATGGTAAGCAGCTAGTAGCAAGTCTTGTTTGGGCTCCCACAGAAGTAGTTTACTTTGGCCTTAAGCCACAGATTAACTTTTCTGTCAAACTGTTATCATTGCCTTCCTGATATTGGATGACTCAAGGAAGTCTAATAAAGTCTGCCTGTTGCCTTCCTGGTCCAGTGAAGTGCAAACAACAACAAACAACAACAACAACACAACTTACATCTTCATTGGAAGGAAGGGGCGCCTATAAGAGGACGAAGAAACTCTGGAGAAACAGAATGTCCTAGAAAATGTCCTTCATTATCTCATATTTGAGTCTATTCTTTTGCTTCTCTTCTGGATGTGGGTGCAAGAAGGCAAATACTGTAAAATAGGATTGGCCAATCCTATAAATCACCCACATCAAAGCTGCTGAATACTAAGATACAACAAGCAAACCCATTTAAATAGTTTCCTTCAAAATAGAAACCAATTTCTCATTCCTCCTTCTGTTCCTGCTGGGAAAATCTGCTCTCCTTCATTACTCTTCTCAGAGGCACAGTTTTCAAAGATGTGCTGACTATCACAGAATAAACAGAAACTCCTTAATTCCACATTGAGTTAAGCAGATTATTTTCCCACACAATATCTGCTGTCATGAAGGGGAGGGGTGGAATCCTCCATTTTTCTGTCTGTTCAGAGTTTTATTTCAGTGTGCTAAATCTGGCAGGGTTTTTCTTTCCTTTTTAACAGTTGCTTTGGGGTTCCCAGCCCCCCTCCCCATCTTCAAGAACTGCAAGCAATAAAGCTTTGTGGAGCTTCAGAGGCTGTCAATCAGGTTGCTAGCAAAGCAAGGCTGCCTAATGAATCCTTTCCATTTGATGCTGGAAGTGTATCTATTTAGGGGCTTGAAGTACTGTTGAAGGGGGGAAAATGTTTTTGATCCCTTAGTTCAGATCCATTTGGGCAGATTTGGTACTCTAGGTCATTTTGTGGGAAATGACTTTGTATAGTAAAAAGGCAAGTCTAAAGGATTGCTTCAGGCTAGCTTTTGGCCTTCCAGCAAATGTTGTAATTCTATCATCTTGGCACTACTTGCATTTTAACAATAAACTGCCTCATAAACTAGTGGTAGAGAGATTAAATGCTGATTTTTAATTGGGAAAAGCACCGCCTGTGGGTACAAAAGTGTGCCCATTCCCCCCAATTAACAAGCTAATTAATAATCACAGCAAACATTTAATGAACAGCTGAACAATATTGGCAATTCAGTTAAAAATCCATGTACCCTTGTGCTAACATAAATCAAGGCTAAACTGGATGTTACACAAACAGATTCATAGCTGCCACCAATCTTTACAACTGGTTTCCATTATCTAATTTACAGCTGGGAAATCTACATCTCTTCAGATGCTGCTCAACTACAAATTCATCAGCCCAAGCCATAATGAGTAATATTGAGTCAGTAGTATTCCCACTACTATGGTCTAATTGAAGGAGAAATGTTAGGAGTTATTATTTTCAACATTTTTCTGACCTTCCACAAGAGGTAGCAAGTAAAATGAAACCAGGGTAAAACTGGATGAATGTGATAAAATTTTGTAATGTAGAAGATGCATATATCTTTCTTTCTTTCTTTCTTTCTTTCTTTCTTTCTTTCTTTCTTTCTTTCTTTCTTTCTTTCTTTCTTTCCCACCTTTTTATTTACTTTTTAATGAATAACTCATATTTACCCCACTAGAACAACCAGGAGTGAAATGCTACCTGTTCCTTACGATTTTGAGTGTTTTATTTAAAATAAATTCCTATTTGCTGCTTTCTACAAACCTATTTTCCATGTGAAAAATTGGTGACTAGGCCAAATAATTTGCCATGTCTTCTTGACAGAATAGAATTTTCCTTCTAAAACAATCAATAGAGGTGTCTAATATTCCATCCTGTAATTGTTTTAGTTGATTTTTACTCTCTGACCAGTGTGTATATTTGTCTTCCAAGACAGTTGCTGAGCCATCAACAAAACTATAATGAAGTCAGAAACTTAATGTAAAATTCTCAATTTATCCAGTCATTTAAGATATGATCAATATAATAAAAATTGACATATTCCCATTCTGCCATCACACAGAGTGCTGCTTAGTTTGGATCATGAATCTATCTGATTCTTACTGGTAGTAGAACTGTAGAGGAACCAGGAATTTGCATTTGGAAGTTAGCTCATCAGTTGAGTTTTGATTTGGAGATTGAATTTGACTTGAGGCTGCACAACTGCAAGATTTACACTCCTGCCAAATCCAGTAAGATTTTCCAAAGATGGCCTTGTACAATTATATTATCCCTTCTATTAATCCTTTTTTCCCCCTAGTTACTTTAAAGCATCTTAGGTGCCACAGGAATAGCAATGGGAGTGGACAATATTATGACATGACATGCTTTGAAGGGACAGTGCATAGGAAAAAAATATGGCTGTTTGGTTGCTGCATTCCATTGCAAAGTTCTATCTGGCAAATGATAGACTCATAAACTCTTTAATCGTTCCTCTCTGGAAGATTTCCAGTTCTGCTGTCACAAGGATGGCAGCACCTGCTTTTTCAAAGAGCTTGTAGCTGCTATAAAAGTATATAAAATGAAAAGGCACAAAATTAGAAGTTAGCCTTTAAATGGTTTGTGACCTTCTCCTTGTCTTTCTTCTAGAATTTAATGAGGACTTTGTGTTAATTCATAAACACAGCTTCAAATGTGATGAAAGGAATTTGATACTGATAATGTTTGAAATCAATAAGAGCTGAACTGAACTGGATTCTTCAATGTCCAGTTAAACCCTTCCATTCCTCCTGATCTCTGATCTCCCCCACAATCTCCATCTCCACCATCCCTATCTTTATATTGCATAGCTACCACTGTCTAGTAGTTTAAACACAATTTCTTTAAAATGTTTTTTGACAAACCATGAAGTTTCTTTCTTGAAAAGGAAAAACCTGATTTTTCCCTCACAGGATGACTGACCATTACATATTTTATTGTGGTAGCATATGTTCAGGTATTGTTTGCATTGTTACCCGATCACACATTGGATGTACAGAAGGAGAGGGAGTATTGCAGTGCTGGCTAAGATGCAATATTTTACCTTTTGGATACTTTTCTTCCAAAACACACAGTGGCAGAACTTCAGTAAGTGAAGGTTTTTTTCCCATTCTTCACTCCAGTGGTGGAATTCAAATTTTTTTACTACTGGTTCTGTGGGCATGGCTTGGTGGCCATGGCAGGAGAAGGATACTATAAAATCTCCATTCCCACCACTCCAGGGGAAGGTTACTGCAAAATCCCCATTTCATCCTAATTAGCTGGGACTAGGGAGGCAGAGAATAGATGAGGGCAGCGTCAGTCAGAGGTGGTATTTACTGGTTCTCCAAACTACTCAAAATTTCTGCTACCGGTTCTCCAGAACTGGTCAGAACCTGCTGATTACCACCTCTGTGTCACTCCCTGAATTGCAACTGGAATTTTAGTTGAAAGCCAATAATATTGTTCTAGATTGATTTTATATCATTTCATGGCAAAGAGAAGAATGAAAATGATCAAACAGTGCCCAACCTACTAGAGTTTTCTCTTCAAAAACTCCTTTTATTCTATATAGACACTAACATATAGCTTTATTTGCTATATGATGAAAATGATCAAACAGTGCCCAACCTACTAGAGTTTTCTCTTCAAAAATTCCTTTTATTCTATATAGACACTAACACATAGCTTTATTTGCTGTCACCTCATTGGGATGCTGCCTGAGGCAAATCACTACATTGCATGGACACCTTTGGTCATAGTCTTGTTCAGTGAGAAAAGGAGAACTTTTTCCTGTTCATTTATGAGTGTCATTAAATAATTTTGTACAACCATCTCTTCTTACATAAGGGTATTGATTCTCGAAAAAGCTATTTTAAACATTTAATTCCAGGAAGCTGAAAGAGATATATCAAAGGCATCACAATTTGTAGCAGTCATTTACATGCACAGTGACAAGTGTGGAACGCTTAGGAATAATCAATACTGTTATTTTTATTACCATTCAGGAAATCAAAATCCCAGTCCTTGACTGACCTCTCTTTCATGGAGTAAAAATGAACTTTGGGTGAGAAGATGAATTACTTTAAAAAGAATTTCAGAAGCCTTTCCTTCTACATATAAAAATAATTACTTTGCAAGATTTGATTTCCTTATTATTAGTGATGCTGTGTGTTCTACCATTAAACTATTGCCCTTTATCTGTTTCTGAAGAAACCAAAAATAATTAATGGGACTTCAGACTAATAGTAAACCAGAATTGCTTCTTTTTTTGTCCTTGCCTCTCTATGAATAATTTTCATAGATTTTTGTTTCACCAGTTGCCATAGGCGTTTTATATGTTTCTGTAAATAGAAGTTTAGTAAAATCATTAGAATGCTTTAGGGCACATGAAAGATAGAGAAAGCCTTCAGTGACACTAGATTTCAATGAAAGTTGATGCCTCTCTGTTTAATAAATAAATTCAATTTATTTAATCTAAAATTGCTTAAACACTTTCAGCTTTTCTATCAAAAACTGATCCACATGGCAGCTCACAGATAAAAAAGATCAGAAAGAAAAAAAGTCATAAGAAAATGCCCACAGGCAAGTGCCACAACATCTTAAGGAAATGAGAAAACAATGACTTGCCACCTTAAAAATACATGGCAGACAGCAAAGTGACCACCTATTTACTTCCTGAAAGGCTTTAAAAAAACATGTTTAAGAAGAAAGAAGGTTGTGTAAATTGGTGTCATCAAAGAGAAAAAGAGAAAGGGACATTGTGGTTCAGTGGCTAAAACTGAACCACTGCAAGTAGAAAATCATAGGAAATCATAGTTTTATTAGAAATAGACTTAGATCACCAATAATGCAGTCAACAAGATCACTGCATTGGAAATGGAACTGTCAATCTTCCTGGAGTGACCAATCCATGATCCTCACCATATCTTCTTTAACTTGTCATAAATAAGCAAGTCACATCACATTCCCCAATAGGTTTTCAGTGACCATATTTTACCAATTAACTATGCTGAAACAATATAACATCCATCTATGGAGGTCAGTTATCTGGCTGCACGTCGAGGACTATCTGTACATTCAAAAAAAGCAAACAATTTTTTTTGGTTTGCCTCTACATCTTTGGGCACCCTTATTAGTACTTCAAATTTAGAAGCCCCCATCCCCTACATGAATACTCTGACTGCAGGTAGACCAACTATTACTGCCTCTCTTTTGTCACACTTGGAGAACCATTTAGCAAAATGGTTGCATTTTTCTTGCATTCTTTAAGAAGATAATTATAGAAAGCTAGTGGTTTCAAAGTCACCTTAGAGACCAAGAGCAGAGAAACTATCCCAAAGCCTTTCAACACAATATCTATTTCATTCATTTTGCCAAAGTTGCCTGCTCCAATAAGGGCAGGAACTGGCATATCCACTAAACCTCAATGTTGTGAGAAAAATTATTAAAGGAATATCTCTTGGTGATATAAGTAAAGGTTCCCCTCGCACATATGTGCCAGTCATTCCCAACTCTAGGAGGCGGTGCTCATCTCCATTTCACAGCCGAAGAGCCAGCACTGTCCGAAGATGTCTCCATGGTCACATAGCCGGCATGACTAAATGCCAAAGGGTCACTGAACACTGTTACCTTCCCTCTAAAGGGGGTCCCTATTTTTCTACTTGCATTTTTTACGTGCTTTCGAACTGCTAGGTTGGCAGAAGCTGGGACAAGTAACAGGAGCTCACCCCATTACGCGGCACTAGGGATTAAAACCTTTGAACTGCTGATCATTCGATCAATAAGCTCAGTATCTTAGCCACTGAGCCACCACATCCCTTTCTTAATTACATTGAGGAAAAAATACAGAAAAATTGACTCAAGGAATAGGTAAATGGAGGATTCAAAGATAAAATTAAGAACCTTTGGTCATAAATCTACTCAAGTTACAAATTCACTTGACTCTGTGTGCTATTGCTGAATATTTATCATTTCTGTTCCAAGATGAAGCCTTCAGAACATAAACCTTAGAACATAAGCCTTAGAACATAAGTAAATGAGCCATGAAAGCTCTAAGGCCAAAGGGAATTATATGTGCAAACAAAACAAAAGAAATAACATCAGTGTATAATAACTTGGTATAGACTTCTTCCTTCTCTTTGCTCACAACCTCTCTAAGACATTTATGGCTTTGTCAACAACAAAAACATATACACATTTTGGTGTTCTTAATCAGGTGATCAATAACTCAATCTTTTTCTTTTTTTCATATTGTTTCTAGATTTGCTTATGAAATCTTACTTTGTAAGATTTCATAAGTTTACAATGTACCTTTGTCTACCAAATCAGAAATGCTGCTTTGAAGAAAACATGAGGGTGTCCACATTGGGTGAACTTTAATAAGAAAAAAGATGAAGAAATAGTCTCCATGAGACATTATTGCATTTAATTCTTCATTTTTTTTCAGGATCTGATACTTTGAGTCAAATTCTTTCTTCCAGGGGGAAGGAATACAAACTCTAACTCTGATCATTGCATTCAAGAGGATAACACGAAGACTAGAGCTGCAGGTAGGCCCATATTTTGCTATCTCAAGACTTTGCCTTGTCTACAATAACCAAAAATTGGCAACATTCTTTCTATTTAGCCACAGTGGTGCAGTGGTTAGAGTGCAGTACTGCAGGCTACTTCCGCTGACTGCTGGCTGCCTGCAATTTGGCAGTTCAAATCTCACCAGGCTCAAAGTTGACTCAGCCTTCCATCCTTCCAAGGTGGGTAAAATGAGGACCCAGATTGTTGGGGGCAATACGCTGACTATGTAAAATGCTTAGAGAGGGCTGTAAAGCACTGTAAAGTGGTATATAAGTCTAAGTGCTATTTGGAAAATATGAAAAATGCACTACACATCGAAAAACAACTTTTCCCTCAAAACTACATAGTGAGGATGGGCAGGAGGGATAGCAAATTTGCCCCTAACATGAGTTGATAATCCTTCTACTTTGCATCATTCCCTACCTAGTTAGTCTTTGTCCTCCAATAAAAGGTTAAGTACATCTCCAAGATGCGTAAAGAAAAAAAAGGGAAGGGGTAGGGAGGAGGAGAAAGGATGTGTTCAAAAAAGGAGGGAGCATAGGGGAGTGAAAAGGGAGAGGGACAGATCTTAATACCTTCAGATAAACTCTTTCTGAAGAGAATCATTGGACAAAATATGGATCTAATAGTAAGAATTGTACACTGAAGTTTTTGATGGAACCATCTTTTTTTGCTTCATCTCTCCAACTCTTGATTTTGTCCAGATACAGAAATGTGGTAAATGCGTTAATGCCACCACATTAAAAGCAAAAGGGCAGAGAGATGAAGGGTTACCAGATTTTTTGGAAGAGACACTGAAGTAATCTACTGAGGAGAAGATTATTACTCCTGACTAGCCCAATTTTTGAAGTCAGTTCTGATTAGTATCTGCTCTATTCAAAAACTTCCAAATGTGTTAGGCTTTGCCTGCAATAGTCAAATTTTGTAACAACTCAAACATAATCATATGCCTTGATGCCAAAGCCTGTATGAATTCATGGAAAATATGATCCAGTATATTACCTATTTGCAATGGGTGCCCTGCATAAAATATCACTGTTTTGAAATGCCGGCAAGCAGATGTTACATAGGCACTTGTTTGTACAACTCCAATTGTCCTTGTATGAACGAATATTTTTATTATGGTCATTGACCAAAATTGCAAACAAACACTTTAAAAACAAAAATAAAATAAAATAAAAACAAGATAAATATTACAATTGTTTCATTGTCAGTGGGTAATAAATATCTAAGTTTACAGGTAGTACAATAAAATTTAGCTTTATTCAAAGAGACAGAATTACACTGATCTGATAACAACAACAGTATACAAAAAATGTCAGAGTTTCTGATCAGGCTTTACTAGTCATAAGGTGTATCTTGAGTCCTTATGCAGATACAGTACAGCAGGACATGAGCTGCAGTTTCAACAGTCTCTTGTCCACAGAGGCACAGCCTTAGCAGTGGTGGGATTCAGCCAGTTCGCATCACTTCAGGAGAACCGGTTGTTAACTTTCTGAGCCGTTTGATGAACTGGTTGTTGGAAGAAATAATTAGGGCAGAGAACTGGTTGTTAAATTATTTGAATCCCACTGCTGGCCTTAGCTCATAAGGGATATTTTTGTATAGAGTCTCCAAAAATTATATGAAGAGACTTTTGAAGCCTGCTAGCATTAGTGCTCTTCAGAATTTGGAAAAAAGTTATACAGTTTAATTATCTAACTAGTTTGTAAAAAGGGGCATGACTAAGACAGACATTCTCAGACAGAACAACCTGGTCCCATTGGACTACCAGGTCTCTGATATGTTGCTTACATGTATTAAGTGCATCCTCATAACCCATCATTGGGAAAGGCCACCCAGGAGAAGGTCTGGTCCTCAACCTTGAGCCAGTTATTCTGTCTCAGCCTAACTCACCTCACAAGGTAGTGATGTGGGGAGGAGGAAGGAGTATTAGGTATTTTTGCTGCATTGAGGTTTATTTTATAAAAAATAATAAGGGTGGGATAAAAAAAACATATCAATTAAATAATTAAAATAAAATAAACTATGTTCATTTGTAATTGTCCTCTATAAAGAAAGAACCCAAACAGCAACTTCAGCCAATGTGCTATGATGGAGATCCATGCACCTGTTTTGACATTAGATAGCCCTGCCTCTCGCCTTAATACTATCTGGAATATACTGTAGCTCTTAAGAATTTAGATTAGTCCCTTTCAAGAAGGGTAAAGGAAGTTTAAGGTCATAGTTAGGCACACTTGTGCATGAGCCTTAGCTGAAGATAGTTCAGTGCTACTGGAATATACTATGTTCCTCTGATGAAATTAAAAGACTGAATTGCAACCGACCAAACAAATGCAAATTGTTTTTTCAGCATTTGTTAAAGAACGCAAAATGTGGAACAATCTTAGTTTAATTTCACGTATATGAAAATAACATAACATTCGAGGACCTTCCCTGTCCATTTTTGTATCTTTGCCTTATTTCTTTCTGAGGTTCTGCTGCCAACAGTCCATTCAAAGGGTGATTGAGTCCTTAGCCAGAAATATTATATCTCTGATATGATGGGGCATGTAGTTCAGTTTCCCTCCAAGTCCAAATCTCCAATAAACAGGAAGTGGAGCTAGAAAAATTACTAGAGGTATAATCAGATCAGTCTGATGTATAGAAAGTCATCAATTTGCATTTATTCATTTAGGAACTTTTTGAAGATACAGTGGCACTGAAAAATGACTTATGACCAGCCCTTGCACTTATGACCATTGCAGCATCTCCAGAGTCATATGATCAAATATCAGGCAATCAGCATCTACTTATGACAGTTGTAGCAATTCAGGATCATGTTATTGTCATTTGCAACTTTCCTGGCCAGTTTCCCATAAGCAAAGTTAATGAGATTCATTTAACATCTATGTGGTTCATGTAACAACTGCAGTGATTCATTTAACAACTGGGGCAAAAAGTTGTAAAATTGGTCATGACTCATTTAACAACTTTCTTCCTTAGCAATAGAAATTGCGGTCCCAATTGTAATCGTATGCCGAGGACTACCTGGGTGGCACAAAAACAGGGTGACACTTAGGGCCTACTAATACAACACTACTTATCTTACATCCATTTGCATTTATAAAAAGAAACTTTTTAAAAAGTTTCTCCTTCAAGTGTGGAGTTTAATTGTATGTCTAGTCAGATGGCAATTATACGCAGCTACCTGATTAAACGTTCCAAGTGTTCATTCACATAATGATTAGAAGTGTCTTACAGTGATAGCTATATCATGTCAGGTTTAGAATGTATGATTATCACCTGCTGATTGTAAAAGCGAAAGTCGGTAATGGGATTAATTTTAATGGCAGTGCTTATTATGATCTAAGAGAGATCGTATATTGCAGCGATTATTTTGTTATGTCAGATTTTGATTTAAATAGATAGAATTTTCCACCATTGATTTACCTGTCAATAAAAAGAAAACCTAAACGAAGAATGCACTGAATAATTAAAAATTAAAACCCAACCGGTGTATCCTCATTTCCAAAAGGCTGCTTTACTTGGAAGAGCTTACATTCTGCTGTGTATGAACTGTATATCTGTAACATCATCAAATATCTACATCTGGGTATCCCAGCTCCTTGGGAAGGACTTGATAGGTGGACAAATATGCCAAATTCAGTCTAAATATCTGCCTTACTATGTGACCAGCCTTATTTTTTATTACTATTACTATTACTAGTAATAGTAATAAAAAATAAGATAATGGTGGTATTAGTTGAGAAAACTGGTGTTTAATAAAGTATTTCCTCACATACTGTATTGTGGCAAAGTTTTAATAAGGAAATAACACAACTGAATAGACAGTACAAGTAAAACATATAACCAACATATTCCAGAAACTGATTAATGCTATAAAAAGGTTACTTTGATATCCATTTTTCATTCTAGTTGAAATGCACCCAAACATTCAAATTATTCTAAAAACTGTATGCTCAGAGGGAAATATTAAAATGTGGCCTAGTTTATTGTACACTAGAAAGGAGACAATTTCTCCTAAATTGTTTTTTGACTTATCATACACAGCAGTATCTATGTTTTACTACTAGCAAATTCATTAGCAGCCAACATTTTAGATTTTTTCTAAAAATCTATTCATTTACCACAAGTGTGCCTATAAATATAAATTAACTAAGATAACAAAAGGGAACTGAATCCCATTCTTTTTGCTTTTTTTATTGGAAGCAAAGCAGCCTAACAAAAATTAAAAAATAAAATAAAATAAAAATGTAGATTAAACCAGGGGGCGGGGGGGGGGGGAAGGAGATGAGGAATGGAATCACATGTGTGCGGCGGTGAGAATGGGGGCCGATGATTCCAGCGGGGCCCCAGCTGCCAGCGGGCTTATGGACCCATTGGAGGCTGGTGTGGGTTTCCCCCCTCCCCCATCCCGCTTGTCCTCCGCTGGCCCTCAAACTATGCCCACTCCTCTATTATTTGCCCGCTACTTTCCGGAGCGGTGCTTTGGACCTTTGGCTTTTCCATCAGTATTTGGCTTTTCCATCACTATTCCATCATTCCGCTGGCTGGCCATTGGAAGACAGGCCAGCTCACGGGAGGACTTGTGGAGCCGGTTCTGTTATCACCTACCCTGAGGGGGTGCCACACCTACAGGATGAATCTGCCGGGCCACGGTGAGAGAGTGGCCTTGGGCTCTCTAACGCGCCTGCTTCTGGTTGGACCACCGTGAGAGGGTGGCCTGGACATCCCCTCAGTTGGACAGAACGCAGAGACTCCTGGCCGCTACCGTGAGAGGGTAGTGGCGTTTTCTCCTGATTGACCTGGTCCTGCTTCAGGACATCTTGAACTATGACTATGGACCTATGCCATGCCCCCATTTTCTGGCCCACATCTGTCTGGATGCTCCCTAGGTCTACGCTTCTTGCCCTGCGAGATTCCCCCCTCTCGCGGGTTTGGCCCTCCACGTTATTGAGGGCCTACCTTAATGACGGGTTTTGGGACCCCGAGAGGTGGCATGTCGCGAAACGGAGATTGAGGGGTTTTTTAAGTGCTTTTTAAGGGTGTTTTAGGGGGTTCTGGGGTGGGGGAGGGTGCGGGTTTGGGGGGAAACCCGGGGGGGAAAGGGACAGACCTGGCAGTCTGTGATGCCATGGGGGGTTTAGTTTCTGGAGGTAAGAGGGCTCCTATTGAGCCCTCTGTTGAGGGTGGTGTGATATCTACGCTATGTGGGAGGGGAGATATGGCGAGAGAAGGGGACCATATCGTGTGGTGGGGGCACGCACTCGCTGTCTTCGAGCGATTGCTTGCCCCGGTCCCAGGAGCTATTCCCATTCCCTGGGTTGTTCAGAGTCTCAGGACCCGAGGCTCCGGCTGTTGTTGTGCAATGCGAGGTCCGTTGTAAATAAGGCCCCCCTCATATGTGATCTTCTTCAAGAGGGGGGTGCGGACCTGGCTGGTATTACCGAGACCTGGCTGGGCCACAAGGGGGGGGTTCCCCTCGTGGAGATGTGCCCACCGGGTTTCCTTGCATTCCACCAGCCAAGAGCCCAGGGCAGGGGTGGGGGAGTAGCGGTCATTATTAAGGAAGGTCTGGGTCCGAGGGAGGCCACTGTACCTCAGATAGCCGGGTGTGAGTCCATCTATGTGAGGTGGGGTCCTGGTGGGCAGATGGGTCTGTTAGTCACGTACCTGGCTCCCTGCCACATGGCAACGACCCTGCCCAAGCTTCTCAATGTTATAGCCAAGGTGGTGGTTGATACCCCCAGGCTTATGGTCATGGGGGATTTCAACCTGCCATCTATCGGTGAAATATCCGAGTTGGCTCGGGAGTTCATGGCTTCCATGACGGCCATGGACCTGACCCAGGTAATTCAGGGCCCGACTCACATTGGTGGACACACCCTGGACCTAGTTTTCGTCTCTGGTCAGTGGTTGAGTGGTCTTGATATTGGGGACATAGGTGTGGAACCCTTGTCATGGACTGACCACTCGCTCCTTCAACTCGACTTTCTGACTGCTGCACCCCACCGCAGGGAGGCAGAACCAATTAGGTGGTTCCTCCCCAGGCGCCTGATGGATCCTGATAGGTTCCAGACGGAGCTTGGGCCATTTCCTGAGACACTGACACGCGACTCGGCTGAGGACCTGGTGGCTGCCTGGGACAGGGCAGCCGGTGGGGCCTTGGACCGTGTCGTGCCTTTGCGGCCTCTGACCCGGCGCCGAACTCACTTATCTCCTTGGTTCACCGAGGAGCTAAGGGAGATGAAGCGCCGGAAAAGACGCCTGGAGAGCGGTTGGAGGGCCAGTCGCTCTGAATCTGACTTGACACTAGTAAGAGCTCATATTAAGACTTACTTAGTGGCAATAAAAGCGGCGAAATCTACCGTATTTTCCGGTGTATAAGACGACTGGGCGTATAAGACGACCCTCCTCAGAGCCATTTAAGGCTCGTCAGAGCCTTATGGGCTGGTCTGCCTGGTTACAGAAGAATGAGACCCGGCATATAAGACGACCCCCGACTTTTGAGAAGATTTTTGTGTGTTAGAAAGTAGTCTTATACGCAGGAAAATACAGTAATTATTTCGCTGCTCTTATCGCGTCATCAGATAATCGCCCAGCCGCCCTGTTTAGGGTGACCCGCTCCCTCCTTCATCTGGGAGCGTGGGAGGATCCCTTGCAGGGACGTGCTGAGGACTTTGTTCAATATCTGGATGATAAAATAACTCAGATTCGGGATGATTTGGGTTAGTTCGGGCGAGGTGACTGAGTCCGGTCTTGAGAGTGTTATCTGGGCTGAGTTCGATCCTGTGGCTCCCGAGGACGTGGACAGGATCCTGGGAAGACTGAACGCTACCACATGTTTATTGGACCCGTGTCCCTCCTGGTTGGTGCTGGCCTCCCGGGAGGTTACACGAGGCTGGCTCCAGGAGATTATAAATGCTTCTCTGAGTGAGGGTGCCCTACCGACCGCTTTGAAGGAGGCAGTGGTGAGGCCCCTCCTCAAGAAGCCCTCCCTGGACCCAGCTGTTTTGGCAAATTATCGTCCAGTCTCCAACCTTCCCTTTTTAGCGAAGGTTGTTGAGAGTGTGGTGGCGTGGCAGCTCCCCCGGTACCTGGATGAAGCTGTCTATTTAGACCCGCTCCAGTCCGGCTTCAGGTCTGGTTACAGCACCGAAACGGCATTGGTCGCATTGGTGGATGATCTCTGGAGGGCTTGGGGTAGGGGATACTCCTCTATCCTGGTGCTGTTAGACCTCTCAGCGGCTTTTGATACCATCGACCATGGTATCATGTTGCGCCGGTTGGAGGGATTGGGGGTGGGGGGCACCGTTTTACGGTGGTTCTCCTCCTACCTCTCCGACTGGTCGCAATCTGTGTTGACAGGGGGGCAGCGGTCGACCCCGAGGCGCCTAGTGTGTGGGGTGCCACAAGGGTCGGTCCTCTCGCCCCTTCTGTTCAACATTTATGTAAAGCCGCTGGGTGAGATCATCCGTGGTTTTGGGGTGGAATTCCATCAGTACGCTGATGACACTCAGCTGTACATCTCCACCCCAGACCACCCCAACAATGCCGTGGAAGTGATGTCCCAGTGCCTTGAAGCTGTGCGGGTCTGGATGGGGAGAAACAGGCTTCGACTCAACCCCTCCAAGACCGAGTGGCTGTGGCTGCCGGCGTCCCGATATAGCCAACTGACTCCATCGTTGGTTATTGGGGGCGAATCATTGGCCCCCACAGAAAGGGTGCGCAACTTGGGCATCCTCCTGGACCCACGGCTGTCTTTAGAGGATCATATGACAGCTGTGGCCAGGGGGGCTTTCTATCAGGTTCGCCTAATACGCCAGTTGCGGCCCTTTCTAGATCAGGACTCCCTACGCACATTCACTCAGGCGCTCGTCACGTCTCGCTTGGACTACTGCAATGCTCTCTACATGGGGCTCCCCTTGGGATGCACCCGGAGGCTCCAGCTGGTGCAGAATGCGGCCGCGCGGGGGATTATGGGAGCGACGGGGCGCTCCCACGTGACACCTCTCCTGCGTGAGCTGCATTGGTTGCCGGTTGACTTCCGGGTGCGTTTCAAGGTGTTGGTAATCACTTTTAAAGCGCTCCATGGCTTAGGACCAGGGTACTTACGGGACTGCCTTCTGCCACCAATTGCCTCCCACCGGCCGGTTCGCTCCCACAGAGAGGGCCTCCTCAGGGTGCCGTCAGCCAGACAATGCCAGCTGGTGACCCCCAGGGGGAGAGCGTTCTCTGTGGTAGCCCCCACCCTCTGGAACGATCTTCCTCCAGAACTGAGAACAATTGCTGACCTCCGGACTTTTCGTCGGGCTCTGAAGACTCATCTCTTTCAACTTGCCGGACTTGCCTGATCCCTTCTATTTTTAAATTTTTTAGAGTTTTACTTGGTTTTATACTCTCAGCCTAATTTATATTGGTTTTAGTATGTTTTTTAACTTTTTTGTATTGGTTTTTAATTGGCTGTTCACCGCCCTGAGTCCGGTAGGAGAAGGGCGGTATAGAAATCTAATAAATAAATAAATAAATAAATAAATAAATAAATAAATAAATAAATAAATAAATAAATAAATAAATACATTTTAAATGTTCATATTCAATTTTGAATTACAAATTTTATAAGTAAAAAAGATTTAATAGTTTGAAAATATTGTTTATATAGTTACTAAATGACTACCAGATTTAAATAAATTTATTCTGCCACAATGATTTTTTTAAATTTTCCAGTTGTTTGTGACAAAGCACATTTATAGGAAATGAATTGATTTATTATACTGCATCATTATATTTTATGCATGGGTTCATTAGATAAGTATATTAGATTATTTTCTAGTTTTGAAAGCTTTCCACCAAAATGACTGCCTAATATGATATTTCCATCAAAGTTGGTGATATATTCTACCATTTGGCTGTAAGCCACAGTATAACAAGTTTACAAAGTATTTACCATAATTTTAGGAAAGTGTAGTTCCATATTTATGGTTTCATAATCTTTTATCTTGTAATATCAAATTTCCTCCTATTTGCACGCAAATAATCTTCCAGTTCTCATACCAGGAACAAAACACAGAAGGTAGAACCTGATAAATATTGTGAAAAACAAGAATAGGATGAGTCCTTATTAGCAGCATAAGGAGTTAAGCCTAATCTTCTTGCTTCAGACATTCTACCATCATCCCAGTTCCCAAAAAACCCTCCATCAAAGAACTGAATTATTACAGACTGGTTGCTCTGACATCATAGTTATGAAAACCTTTGAGAGGTTAATGCTGGCCCACTTGAAAATCATCACTGATCCACTGTTAGATCTCTTGAAGTTTGCCTACCAAGCAAATAGATTGTCAGATGTTGCTGTCAATATGGCACTGAATTACATCTTGCAACATCTTGAATCCCCAGGGACTTATACACATTATTACACAAGTCCTTTTCATAGACTTCAGCTTGGCATTCAATACCATCATTGTCTTCACTCTAAACTGATTCCAAAAAAAAAAAAAAAAAAAAAAAAGAACCCTGTACTTGTTCATACTTGTAGGTGATGCCAGCATTCCAGCACTGACATATGAAAGGAGAAGCTTGAACTTTCACCTACTTAATTCCCTTGAAGATACTGTCTCCTCAGAGATGGGATGGGAGGGGGGACATTCCTATGGACTGACGGAGATGGGATGGGGAGACTGGCTTGGAAGATGGCCAATGAGATGCAGGGAATTGGGGAACGGAAAGGAAGGGCTTGGGGGGCAAAGGCCAGTGCTAACTGTGAAAGAGCCAGGGACAGACTGTTATGCTCAATAAAGAGAAAATTTCCTCAAAGATCAGCCGTCTGGAAATTCATTTATTCTGAGATAACATTGAAGCCTGACAGATGGATTATTAGCTTTCTGGCAAATAGGAAGCAACAAGTCAAGTTAGGGAAAATCACATTGAGAACCTGATCAATTATCACAGGTGCCCCTCAGAGCTGTGTGCTCTCTCCATTGCTCTTCTCTCAATATACTGCATCTCTAAGGATCCCTCTGTTAAAATTCTGAAATTTGCAGTGATGAGTCTGCATGTAGATGGGAAGGACCATTTTCCCCTCATGCCATCACTCAGCTGAACACTTAATCCTCACAGTACTGTCATATGTCTAAGTATATTTACCTATGTTGTATGACTGTAGTTATTATTATTATTATTTTTCCATCTTCTTTACTACCTCCCCTTATTGGTATCATTATTATGATTATTACTCTGTTGCTTTGCATGTACATTGAGAGCTTCTGAACTGGAAACAAATTCCTTGTGTGTCAAATACACACACACATACACACACACACAAAAAACAATTAAAATAGTTTTAGCATATTAGAGAAAGCTAACTGATATAGCTCATAACTATTGATTATCAGTTTTATAAACTATAAATGAAATTCAGTTAACTGAGATAGTTAACTGAATTTCAAGGAAATTACGCTCTTTTTTTATCAATTTCCCTGACATACTTAGCTGCCTAATAATCTTGAAATCAATTGTAGGGCCATTAAAACCTTCTCACTTAAAGCAGAAAGATTCCCATAGTTAGGCACTTCTCATTTATTGTCACACAAAATTTATGGCATTATCCACTCGAGTGGGTCAAATCTCACGTGACTATTCCCTTAGGGCTAAACCCCAAGAATTCAGCTGCAACAACTTGACATCTAAGTATTGTAATAAATTCCAGGGAAGCCTGAACTACTTTTCTTTCTGAAAAAGACACGGTTTATGTTGAATAAGGCATGTAATAATGTCTTCCGATCCATGGAAGGAATCAATCAATATTCCATTTAAACAAGTTGATTAAACACAAAATCTGTTTCTTATTTGAGAGAAATGACAGAATTGTCTTCCTAGTGTAATTTTCACATTTTATAATTGAGAAAAGGTGATTTTTGTTACTAATTTTTATTTTGTAATGATGTTCACCTATGACACAAATGCAGAAGATTTCATTCATTGCTGATCAACTCAATGAAAACTTTACAGGTAGTTCTGAGATTTTATTTTTGTTGTTGATTATTCAAACATCTTAACCTATATAGAATCGCTTAGTGGTCACAAATTCTTTAGAAATATCAGAATGGAGGAATTTGGTCAAAGTTCTTGGAGCTACTCACGATGAAGCCATTTGGATTTAAGTAGCATGAAACTTTGCTTTACATTTGCTGCACAATGTGTGAACATACACACCACCTGATAGGCATAGTTTGTCTGCTTCTTTGAAGTGTTTCATGTCTGGGGGAGGAGACAGTAGCAAAACAGATCAATTGATCAAAGCAGAATTACACCATTGCAGCTCAGCCTCCTCCCTTTTGCTCCTAGGTTGTGACATCATAAATGCCTACAAAAAATACAGAGCTTGCTGTGTGATGATGCAATGCTCCTTTTGTCATTTCAACAACAAAGTTAGATCTTGCAACCTCTTCTAACTGCAGAAGAGCTTTTGTGCATATTAAGAGAAGTCTCAAAACAAAGCCACATAGCTATTTTTCTTAGCTACTAATTGTCCTGGTGGACAATCACTTAAATAAGAGCCAACAGAGTGCTGCAGCTGCCAAAAAAGCCAACACAGTTCTAGACTGCATTAACAGAGGGGTAGAATCACGATCACATGCAGTGTTAATACCACTTTATAATGCCTTGGTAAAACCTTGGAATATTGCATCCAGTTTTGGTCATCACAATATAAAAAACATGTTGAGACTCTAGAAAGAGTGCAGAGAAGAGCAACAAAGATGATTAGGGGACTGGAGGATAAAACATATGAAGAAAGATTGTGGGAATTGAATATGTCTAGTTTAAAGAAAAGAAGGACCAGGGTGTCAGATAGCAATGTTCCAATATCTAAGGGGCTGTCACAAAGAAGAGAAGCATCAACCTGTTCTCCAAAGCAGCAGAAAGCAGGACAAGAACCAATGTATGGAAACTAATTAAGGAGAGAACCAAGGTAGAACTAAGCAGAAATTTCCTGACAGTTAGAACAATTAATCAGTGGAGCACCTTGATTCCAGAAGTTGTGGGAGCACCAACATTGGAGGTTTTTAAAAAGAGATTGAACAACCATTTGTTTGAAATGGTATAGGATTTTCTGCTTGAGCAGGGTGTTGAACTAGAAGACCTCCAAGGTACCTTCCAACTCTGTTATTTTGTTATTCTATTATTCTCTGGTTGTGGATCAGTAGTGGGTTTCAATTTCATTCGCTACCAGGTCGATTGTGGGCACACATATGTGTGTGACACTTCTGCGCATGCACAGAGATGGCTGGGTAGGTGGGTGGAGCCTCCCACCGCCACCACTACCGGTTCTCCCAATCCGGGGTGAACTGGTAGCAACCCACCACTGATGCGGTTTGTGCGTGTGTGTTCCTTTCTGAAGCAGCTTCAAAGGTACCTCAACAGCCTTCATTGATTTAATTTACAGTATGAAGTCAAAGTATGGATTATTGGTTTTAATTTAGGATGATGTGCAATCCCAGTGATGTCTCATAAACTATGGTCTCTGATCATTTGAAGATATTGTAGTGGACAGTTGATGGGATGTTTGCTTCTTCTTGTGATGCGTCCAAATTATGTTAATTCTTTTGTGCTGTTATATGTAGAGTCTCCAGTAATGATGTGATTGGATGGAGAGGTCTTATGCATTTTGAGTAATCTGTAGAAGTGTGGAGGTAGAGTCCTCTGCTTCTCACTCCTCTGTGGTGGAATCAATTTAGCACACAAGCCAACTAAAATCCTTCAAAATATCCTAAGTAAACCAAAAGACCCAGCAGTCCCAGAATAAAAAAATCAGGAGTCATTTACAACATCTAGTGTAAAAACTGCAACAGCCAGTACATAGGACAAACAGGCAGGAGACTGCAAGAATTCATCCATAAACACATGATGAACAGTCAGAAGACATGATGAAAACTTTTTACTTTCACAATATACAGTTTCAATTGGGAACTAGGGATTTTTTAGAAGTCTGACACTCTGACACATTACCTATCAAAAGACACATAGACATGTGATATCTGTATACTATGCAAAAGAGACAATCAACAAGCCAAAAAGTGAACAAAAAGACTAAAACACCTCCCCACCAGCAATTAGCACCCAGATCAGCATAAATTAACTTCAAGATTAACATCAGATCAACCCATACAAGAAACTGCCAAAAAAGCCAACAGAAACAGACCAACCAAATAACCTTTAAAACTACCCCAGGGCAAGCCACTAGAATATAAACTGAGAGCAAACCCCACTCCTTACTAGCACTGATGATGTTATTTCGTTTGGATAATGAAATGTCTGCAAGAAATAAAAAACCAAACTCAGAGGGTACCACTGACCCCTCATTTCAACCCTGAGCTACAAACATTTTCAGTTATTAGTTCAAAACTTGCAATTCATGTAAGATTTTAGAAATAATGTTGTTGACTGTATTGCACAAAAGAAGAAGGAGGAGGAGGAGGAGGAGGAGGAGGAGGAGGAGGAGGAGGAGGAGGAGGAGGAGGAGGAGGAGGAGGAGGAGAAGAAGAAGAAGAAGAAGAAGAGGAAGAAGAGGAAGAAGAAGAAGAAGAAGAAGAAGAAGAAGAAGAAGAAGAAGAAGAAGAAGAAGAAGAAGAAGAAGAAGAAGAAGAAGAAGAAGAAGAAGAAGAAGAAGAAGCCTGTAAAATATGTTAGATAGGGATGGTAAATATATATTTGGAATAATTCTCAACCCACTTTAAGAACTACTGGGGCTGAAAATTGATTTCCTGCTGCTTCTACACAACAGCACTTTTTCACAAAGAACTTTATCCATTTGCCTACTCAAGAGTCAAAATGACACAAACTACACTACAAAACAAACTGAAGAGGTAATCAAATACCAAAAGATATCACAAATATGATTAAAAAAATGGCATATAAAATATTGAGATGCCTTAACAGATATCAATGCTAACAACTTCAGCATTATCTTGAGTTAGCTAATTCTGGGAATTCTATTAGGAAATTCTGTTATCCAATATTGGTAAAATGACCAGGACTTCTCTACCAGTGTAACATCTGGATAAGATTACTTTGACAATGCTTAACGGATTTCAGTGTTAATTAGGACTGCTATATTTTTGCCCACATACCAAATTTCAGCTCCCTGTGCAGTAAATTCATGTTTTGATTCTGAAATGGAAAACCTCACATTTTCAATAAAAAATTTACTAAAATATACAAATAAAGATGTTTATTTGAAATGCCAAGAACTGTAAATAACATTTTGAAAGTTGAGCTGTTCATTTGGGTGTTAGCTAGCTGGCAAAACGCACATTACCATGAGCTATTAAGCATCAATGGAGAGACTTTGAAGAGTTCTTGTCTAATGAGAATGTCCAGTTAAATATCCGAAGATATTGATATTTGGTATTCAAAATCTCCCTGGACAGATCCATCAGTATTCTCTGATCATACTCCATTAAGGTCGCCTTGCTGGTTTATCCCTTACCAGTGATGAATAATAATGAGCCCTGAGTCAATATTTTGAATAAGATTATAAGATAATGTACAAGGCTTTTACTTCCAAGACAACATCCAATTTTGACCTATTACAAGACTTCATTAACCTCAATTGGGTACATGAGAGAACTGTGAGCATATAGGAGATACAGGATCTACATTTTTATATTCATTGATACTTTCTACTTTTTTTACATTTTGAAAAACTAAAATAGGGAAGGGTTAAAAGAATAATCTGTTAAAGTAATATTCATATCTTTTGAACATGATCTACTGAGCTGTTTTTTTCTAATATAAGAAGTGGACTCTATTATTCTTCTTTAATTGCTATGGTTATTGCAACAGTCTCAAAATTATTGCCTACTTATTTCTTATATATTTGAATATATATAGCCTGAGTAGCATAGGGGGCTAATGCCTCCTACTAAAGGCAGCAATTAAGATCCGGCTGCCTGTAATTTCTGCGAGTTCAATCCTAGCCAGGCTCAAGGTCGACTCAACCTTCCATCCTTTCTAAGGTGGGTAAATTGAGGACCCAGTTTGTGGGGGCAATAAGCTGACTTTGTATAAATATACAGAAGTATGAAGGCTATATACACATACATATACATATACATAATCTTACTGAAAGTAGAATCATACTTACTCCTATTTATCTTGTCTTTATTATTTCTACAAATAATAAAGATATGTAACATCCCTTCCTCCCACAACAGCAAACCCTGTGAGGTGAGTTGGGCTGAGGCAGAATGACTGGCCCAAGGTCATCAGCTGGCTTTCATGCCTAAAGTGGAACTAGAACTCACAGGCTCCTGGTTTCTAGACTGGTGCCTTAACCACTGTTGGAGAAAGTAGAAAAAGCTTTGGATTTTTGTAATGAACTGATACAAAATGGGATTTTTAGCTAATTTGAGTGCATGGTGATCTTTTTTATAGCAGTTAGCAAAACTATTAGAGACATGGGAAGGTAGCAATAAACTACTTCAGTGTTGAGAGATCTGTGTTACATAGAAACTAGCATATGAAAGGAACAATACAAAAGCTTCTAAAATGCCCAGCAAAAATTCAATTAAGAACCTACCCTGGCCTTGTTGTTTTGAATTCTTATTAAAGACAATGGTCTCTCATTTAATACATATTGTTTTCTTGGCTGGTAAACTTGTTTATATGCAAATTGACAAGATGAGTTGCCTCTGGAAATAGCCTATTCTTGTGCAACAATTTCTTTTTTCTCTTTTTACCTACCTACCTACCTACCTACTTACCTGTTTCAGAAATGTGTGATTTATCACAGTTTTATGTGAACTATTTTTCTATAATACAATTGTATTTACATAATATTTTTAGGACCACCTACTCCTACTGGCATCTACCCATTCAATAAAATATACAAAATAAAATTGCCGTATTCTAATCATCAGGGACAAGAAGAGAAGCTTTTCCATTGTTTCATTTTCCAGGATTAAATCAGCCCCAGAACGGTTAAGATTTAGAAAAGCCACTGAGACTTGCTTTTCCAGAAATCTTTGTGTGGTAATTTGAGATATGAGATATGAAATGAGATGAGATTCCTTGTTGCGGTAAATGATGGTCTATCTATTTTGGGGTTATGTTAATTCCTGGTACAGTACAAATAAAAACATGTTACGATTGTATTTCTTTACTATATTTTTAACCTACTGTATTAACTGAATTGGTATGTATTCTACTTAGATTTGGTTGCATATGAAGCAGTATTTAAGCTGAGCAAATAGCCTAATACAAGTAGTATGAGTCCTTTGGGAGAAGGGCAGTATAAAAAAATTAATAAATATAAATATAAATATATAAGTAGACATATTCAGTTCTACTCATACAATGAAGAAAATTCACTGACTCGGTACAAGACAAGTTTTTCTTCCTTAAAAATCTGGTTGAAGAGAAAGAGATGGGATGAAAAGGAGGTCTGAAACAGCTAAAGTAGTCACCAGCAGATTGGATTTACTGGAATTACAGGTCTAGAGCTATAGATTTGTGGAGAAAATTTAAAAAAATCACATAAAAATAAACCAGATCAAAAACAGCAGGAAACTACATCTGAGTGAACCTGCCTAGATAAATTATAGTGGAAATGTAAGCCTAAAATAATAAGGCAGAATCTTCTTCAGTGTTCTGATAGGAAAGACTGCAGAAGTAATTAAACTCATTGGAGAGTGCATTATATTGCTTAATTCCACTTATAGCTTTGTTCATATATGGAAGGAAACATTACAACTGTGTCAAAAGGCTGCAAAGATACAAAGTCCATCAAATATTTGCTGAAGCATTTCAAAGACATCTAACTTGATTCAACTCCTCAAAGCATACCAAACATTTGATTTGAGAGAATTCAGTTGAATTTACTCAAATTACTTCAAAACTTTGCATAGCCTCTTGTTAAAATCTTTAGTAGGATTTTATTCCCTTCCTTTAAAAGCCAAGGTCAATCACAGTTGTCTTGAAGAAGTGAATTATTTTAGTGTTAAATACTAATTTATCTAAATTATACATGGAGAAGTTCATAGTCATGGCAATGTGTTTATACATTGTATGAATGAATAATATGTGTATAAATGTGTTAATTTATGTCAGTAGAGAGGATCTGCGCTGTTTTTAAACTCACTACTTGTGGGATGAATATGCTTTATCTAAATACTGTATTTTCCTGAAAAAAAGACCCGGCCCTTTTTTTTTTTTTTTTTTGCCTCCAAAAGCATCAGGTCTTATTTTTGGGGGGATATCTTCTACTGTCTCACCTCATGGCAGCGGCATCAACAGTCTCACCAGCAGGAGCCAGTGTGGCCACTGCTGGCACGCCTCTTCTGTGGGTGCTCGCCGCCACTTGCATTCGATGGCCTCCGGCCTCCATTTTGCTGTTAAAGGCCTTTAGGAAAGGCCTCTGCAGCTGAGAAATGAGCTCTGGGTTAATGTGCATTATGCCACCACCCTCTCCAGCTTCCTTTTCACTGTCAGAGGCCTTCAGTAAAAGCCTCTGCAGCCAAGAAATGAGCTCCAGGTTGATGCCTTCGGAAAGGTCTCTAACGGTGAAATGGAGGCCGGGGCAGTTACTGCACATGTCAATTTGGAGCTTGTTTGTCAGATACAGAGGTCTTTCCTAAAGTCTTCTAATGGTGAAATGGAGGCCGGGGGTGATGCATGCAAGTGGCAGCAAGTGGCCATAGAAGAAGTAGGCTGGCAAGGCGAGATAGGTATTGGGATGTGGGACACCTGGCTGCAACTGTCCTAAGATAAGTAGATGCAGGGCACATGGGGCAGTTCTACCCCTCATCCCCAGTCTAACTTGATTTTTATCTGTGTGTTTCACCCCACCTCATACAGCCAGGTGTAGGGGTTATTTTGGGATAGGGCTTACATTGGGCACAAATGTAAAAATTTCAGGATAGGTCTTATTTTCAGGGAAAAATGGTAGATATAATTGTGTAAAGCTGAAGACTTAAGAAATGGATGAACTTTTAAGGAGAGAGAAAAGGGCAAATGGGAAATATAAGAAAGAAGCTCAAATGGCCTTGCCTTGATTTTGTTCGTTATAAGACAAGCTTTCAAGATTCTGTTATTAGAATTTACAACAATAAAGTAATATTTCCCTATAGTTTCTGTTTCCTGACCTAATCTACCTTAAGGGCTGATCATTTGTCAGAAGGTTTGTGCAAGATGGCTTGGCTTTGACTTAGTGAAGCAATGTGATTTTTAAATTATTATTATTGAGGTAAGGAGGCAATAGGATTTTTCTCAATGAAGTGTTTTATATTACCTTGAAGCCTTGCAGTTCCAGCAACAATATATATATATATATATATATATATATATATATATATATATATATATATATATATATATATATATATATATATATATATATATATATATTGGTTGAGCAAATGTTCAACATACATCCTGGCACTTCTATATATCTGACTTGTGCCTTTTTTAACTATTGATGATGTTGGGTCTCTGGAGAAAAACCAAGGGAAATAACAGAGCTGCTTAGCTTTTAAAAATAAGGATTATTCAGAAGATCCAAAGGAACTTCAGTGGGATTCTTTGCTCATACCCCTTTGAAGGCTCCTTTTGAAGCTGCTTCTTTATCTTGTCTTTAATTATTACATAAATTTACCATTTTGGCCTAGTGGGTAAGGCACCAGGCTAGAAACTAAGAGACTGGGAGTTTGGTCAGTCATTTTCTCTCAGATCACCTCACCTCATAGAGTTGTTGTTCTGGGGAAAATAGAAGGAGAATTATGTATGTTTGTTGCCTTGAATTATTTATCTATGTCTAAAAATAAAATTACAGGAAATATTGTAAATAAATAACATTATTTGTTAAATGTACTATAATGCTGAATTTCCTCATCTATATTATTTAAGAGCTATATGGTAATGAAATGCATAAAAATGTAAAGCATCCTTTTGAGCTAAGTGTAGATACCTGACTCATACTGTACATGTAAGTGCATTGATTGATTTCACTGCATTGAAAATATTGTATATACAATAAAACTCACATTGACTTTATTACTAGGTTACTGACAGCTTATTCACATATGAAAAGCATCACTTGGTTTTGCTATCACAAGCTTAGGAACTCAACTTCAATTTGATAGCTGATAGGTTTTTAATGTTTTTTTTTTCAGTCTGACTGTTTCAAAGATGGCTTGCTCTGCCCTTAAGCTGTTGTGATTTAATGCTACATATTTGCTTAAGGTTCTTTTTTGGGCAGCTCTGTGATTTATGAATAAACTAATAAATAAAAATATCTAGTACACAAAATTAAAATCTGGTCTTATTCTCAATGCAAACAGGTTAATAAAAGGTAGGTAATGTGTCTGAACATTCCTTTAAAATACTCTATTCTAAATTATGGTATCAACTGTTTCCTTCATTATTATTCCTCTGCACTACACAAAAATGATATTTTTCCCATTTATTAACTTTTTCTCTAGCATACCTACTTCCCAGGACCAGATTAAGAAAGTATCTTGGGACGAGCATGGAATACATAAATGTTTCAAATGTTATTTTTCTCTTTTGCCCTTTTATTTGGATAACATAATCTTATACCTTATGTATAATGTTGAAATCAATTTCATAGACTATGCTTCTCTACACTTCAATTCCTTAAAAAAAATGCTTAATATTTTCTTCTTTAGATCTGTATAGACAGGCTATCACCACCTCAATCTTGAATGGCTTCTCTGAAGATCAATTCCATTGCTGGGAAAGGTCATTTGAAGCTCAAACACTGATAACCTTACTCAAGAAATATTAAATGTCAATGCATGTTCTTTTTCCCCAAAAAAATTCAAAGAGAAGTATGAGTGTTTGTGTGCGTGTGCGTGTATGTATATGTATATGTATATGTGGGTTTCAGGATGTTTAGTGTTTTCTTTTGAATTAGAGAGTACCATTTCAGACTGAAATGTTTTTTCTTTTGTGGGTTTTTTTGGTAAAATTAAACTCTCTCCCCAAAACAAGATATTGCAAATTAAGTGCAGTGAATCTTTTTATAAAAGGTAAGCTTGCTTTGCAAGCTGGCCAATTAATTAAACAATTATTGTCAATCTGAATAATTTACACTAGCAAGCCTGAACACTTCTCTGAAACACAATTAAGTAAATATTTATGAAAGAAGTACAAGTTACAGATGATGAAAAGAATATTACTGTGTTTGTTGGGATAATATCTGTGATAAGTTATAGGACAATATTAAAATATCCATATTTTTCCATTGCATCACTATGAAAACATAGAGAGATATCCCTGAGATACTTTATCATGCAATTTCATTCAAAAAAAGGACAGTTGCCTTTAACCTTGTTTAATTTTGTTTTTAAATTCTACCTTTCTTATATTGGTGCCTAATTATGATAGCTATTTAGATGCTATCATGTAGGATTCATTTTCTGGTTACTTAGTGGGCATATGCACACTAATAAAATAAACACAAGTTAGGATGGGTATTTTAGTTTCATCAAACAAGGTTGGAGAAATATATCTTTTGTGAAATTGCCACATGGAGTATCAGTGTCATGCCCCTGTTGGAGCCTGAATCTGCGGGGGAAGATGTGCTGGGACAGGAGCTGACAGAGATCGAGGGGGCGGCTTCCTTGCCTTTGGAAGAAACTGGGCAAGGGCACAACCAGTTAGGGCAAGGCATTTCAGAATTAGAACAGCTTGTAGACAGGGATGAATGTTGGGATCTGCCAGCAGCCTGAGGACTTGGCAGTGGAGTCGGACAGTGAGGAGGCTGAGGAGGACAATGGGCCAGTCCTGGAGTCAGGGAAAGGCCCAGATGAGGGCTCTGCGTTGGAGGCAAAGATGAGGGCTCTGCATCAGAGGCAGAGATGGGGCCAGGGCCATCTGGGAGTGATGTGCGGACTCTGGAGCCTCTGGAGGTGGACAGCAGAGAGGCAGAGGAACAGAAGGAGCCTGTTCCTAGTACACACATGTGAAGAGCTGCCTGAAGGCAAGAGCTGCTGAAGCAAAAAGGACAACTCAGGAGTAAGGCCAGAAGACGATTGTCCACTCCCATAAGGCTTAAAAGAGCAGCAACCATCCGTTGGGTTCTTTGTAGAAAAACAATGTTGATTCAGCGTCTCTTGAACTTTGTGGGGTTTTTGCAAAGAAAAACCTTTGGTAGGTTGCCAAAGGCATCAAAAGTTGGTGATAAGGCAACCGATTGGTTATTAAGAATTTTGTTTTGGACTAAATAACCGATTGGTTATTAAGAATTTTGTTTTGGACTAAATTTGAATTAATTCATTCTCAGCTGTTTTAATAAATTAAACAAATAAATTAAACAAATAAATTAAACAAATTAAATTTGTTGAGGACTGAATTGTGTTTAGTAATCACTACTTGGGCCTTGATCACAACAAGGAACAGGGGCAAGGTGAACATGAGAGACAGAGCTCAGGCAATGAGCAAGGACCATCCTTCTTGATTCTAGAATACAAAGTGAAGAGAGAAGGCGAGAACAATGCAGACTGAGCCGTCTACAAGGGAGGAGAATGCCCCACTCCCCTTCACAAGGCACACCTGGGGACCAAGATGTAGGAGATGCCGGGGGGGGCGCATTTGTCAGAAACAAGCATTGAATCTGTGGAGCCTTGTGTACACTTGCCAACATCTGGAGATTACTGTGCTCTGACTTGTGGGGCTTGCCTGATTTGCCTGCTTCGCTGAACTTCTGGCTCTGGTTACTTTTTTGCTAACCTTGCTAACTGGACTTCTTGCCTTTGTTACCGTTTTGCTAACCTTGCTTACTGGACTGCTGGCCCTGGTTACTGCTTTGCTCACCTTCCTTAATGGACTACTTGCAGCCAGAGGCTGCTGAAGGTACACATGAGAGTTTTGCTCCAGGACTTGTAGTAAACGTGGGGACATTTGGAGACAAAGTTGGAGCAATAAAGAGGAGTTAGATCTGTTCTCTGGCTGTGTTGTTTTTGTCCCAGGTCATCCCAATTGGTCCAACAACTATTATTTTTTATGCATATGTAGGTTTTTTTCACCACAATACCAACTTTATAAGGTAAATTCAGCTTACCAGTAAACATACCTATCTGACTTACAGCTGGCTCTTCCTACTTTTAAGTCTGATACTTTAACCACCATACCATCCTACCATGTTACACTATGTGGACTTTCCCAATGTCAAATGCTGGAAAGTTATTTAAAAAGGCAGAAGTGGAAGGGATCCAAATGTGGCAAGTGGACTGAACAGAATGATCTCAATATGTATTTGGGAGAAGACATCTTAGTTAAGAATGGGAAAAACATGCACCATATTATCCACACTGATAATTACAGTATGTGACTTTTTTTGGTGAATTCTTACCACATCTGCCCTAAAACATATGGTATATCATATATGCGACAAAATAAAATAAATAAAATAAATAAATAAATAATAAAATACTTCTACAAATTTTTATACTTCTACTCTAAATAGTATGGTCTCAATTCATGAAAGGCAAGACCTCCTTTAGCAGCCTAAAGGAGGTTCCTTAATATAGCAATTCAACTATGAAGGACTTGGGAATGTATCAAATGTCATTTTAGCCCACAATCAATCCTTCAGCTAACATTACTAGATCTGGACTGCAAAAACCTAGACTTTCATTTATCTCATTGATACCATTTAAACATTTTCTGGATTCTCTGCAGTCTTACTTCAGTAAAGCTTTCTTGGCCTGCACATATTCATAGATCTGATGCTCTATAGCCTCCTGCAGAAGCATGTGGCTGAAATGTGAAAAGCCGTAGCCTTGGAAGTGAGACGTCTATTTTCAACCTCAAAACCATTCATCCCTAGTTCTATTTCTTCCTAGCACCACTTGGCTCCCTGCATTTTTCTTTTAGTTTATGAGGCTCTCTGTTTGTCTGTCTCTCTGTCTGTGTCTCTCTGTCTTCCTGTCTTCCTCGTCCCCCTTCCGCCTTTATTCTTATTTTTTTTTTTTTTTTGTAAATGACTCAAGGCAGTGAACATTATGTAATACTCCTTCATCCTCTTATTTCCCCACAGCAACAGCCCTATGAGGTGGGTTGGGCAGAAAGAGAGTGACTGACCTGAAGTGAACCAGATGGCTCTCATGTCTAAATTCACAGTCTCCTGGCTTCTAATCTTGTGTCTTTTAACCATTCAACCAAATTGGGTCTCTAATATTATTCTCCAATGTTATTCTACAATCAAGGCATAACCATGAGGCCTCCTTTTTTTGGCCTCTACTTGTTGCTATTGCACTGGACATAATTGAAACCCCCCCCCCTTACTTCTTTCCATTTGGTTGTGTTCTTCTTAGAAATAAAATCAACAGAAAATAAATTAAGAACAGAAATAAATATAAATGACAATGAACAACATGAGATAGTTCTGATATTATGTTTCCATGGCTAATTTTACATCTTAGTATGTGTCTATCTGTAGTTATTTAAATAGAATTCTACCAAAACAAGAATTTAGTCACTTTGTGTCTGAGGTTATAACTTAATTTACCTTAAAATATAAAAGACCAGCTTCTCATTATGTGAAGACCTAATTCTCTGGGAGAATTTGTAAAGCTGCAAATATGGAAAGAAAGAGAAGAAGAAGGTGGCCAGAAATAAACCGACAAGAGCCTTGGTGGCACAGCAGACTAAAGTGCTGTTAACTAGCACCAGCTGCCTGCAATTACTGCAAGTTCAAATCTCACCAGGCTCAAGGTGACTCAGCTTTCTATCCTTTTGAGGTAGGTAAAATGAGGACCCGGATTGTGGGGGCACTTAGCTGACTTTGTATAAAAAAAGAACACCGCTTTGGGGGGGGCGCGAAAGCCCTACTAAGCAGGTATATACAAAAGTATGAAGGCTATTGCTTAATGCATTGTAAGCCGCCCTGAGTCTCCAGAGAAGGGCGGCATATAAATTGAACTAATAAATTAATAAATAAAATGTAATAAAGACCATGTTAGGAGCAGACTTTCATGGAGAAAATATGTCTGTATTGTTGCTAGGTCAAAAAGACTTGATAGCAGATAGGAAATAATGATTCATATTTTTTTGGATATCAATTGAACTCTTCTGTTGTACTTACCAGATGAAGAGACAAATGGATTTCAATGGTTTTAAGTTTGGCCTAGCAAGAAGCAGCACACAATCCAGCTTCCTCAATTTGAGAGCATGGCTCAGTGAGTCTGTCCAAAAATTGCCACTGAATTGTAATTTATAATGTTATAAAATTATTGAATGCAAAGAAAATAACCATATGGATGGCATTAGAATATTTTAATTGAAATTAAATTTAAGAGCTGTGGCAGAAAACACTATATTTGGTGGGAACATATTCCAGTAGAAACATGGAAAAAAACAGGACAAAAATAATACAGTACTTGTCAATAATGATAAAAAGAGATGAAGTGGGATTCAGGAAGATTTAATAGAAAGCAAGAAGAAAATAGTGAAGCATGAATTTGACAGTTTACATTCTTTTTTAATTTGGATTACATAAATAGTACCATATGTACCATTTTTTGTACCATTTGTTTTGCTTAATCTGACTCAGCTCCCTCATATAATTTTAAAAAGTATCATGCACTTCAATAGCCACTGAGATGGTGTGATAATGCCCATAGGATTTATCAATTTCTTGACCTCATGAGGTAGGAGGGAAACCAAGTTTGGGGAAAGTAAGGGTTTCTGATGCACTTAAGATTTAGATTCTCTCTCTCTCTCTCTCTCTCTCTCTCTCTCTCTCTCTCTCTCTCTCTCTCTCTCTCTCACACACACACACACACACACACACACACAAACACACACACACACACAGAGGGGAAGAGAGAGAGGGAGGGAGGGAGGGAAGGGGAGAGGGAAAGAGATTAAATCAAACAAAAACTGCCACAGAGTCTCCTTTTTATTCTTTTTCTTCAATAGTCTGCTGCTGGCCAAGTATTGACTAGACTGAACCAAACAATAGGGTCATTCCAAGGGTATCCACAGGTGCAGTCAAAAATAGTCAAGATATAAAATGCAATGAAAACTTTTTATATACCTTATTTTTTTAAAAATGAGCAGTTTCATAGTCAACATCCATTCAATATTTGAAAATGTCTGAATCATCTCAAACTTTTGAACAAACAGAATATTCAAACAAAAATAGTACATACACACAAAGTTGTGCGGTTTCTTATGCTTAAATAATTAATTTCTGGATACTCCCATAATCTTTGAGAGGGAAAAAAATCTACTTATAAACTCCCTTGATGATATATTATATAAGCCAATATCTAAATATCCAATGTTCGTTTCTCAGGTAATTCCCAGGTAATAATAATAAAAAAAGCTATAGGATTTGCATGGCATTAGTGTCTCAAAACTATTTCAATGCTGGGGTTATTTTTATTTCTAAATTTTCACCCCATCAAGAGATACAAAATGTGGCCATGACATTATAATTCTTATCCCATGAATTTTGTTTCTAGATAAATAAAGAAGACTTAAACATGTTTGTTTAAAGAATACAGTTGAGAACAGGGTGGTCTATCACACACACTGGGTACTTCTCAAGTGTACTGAAAAAAGAGGGGGAGAGAAAAAGATGGGAGTTGTATACTTTTATTCGCCACCTTCATTTTCAATATTGTTTAGATTCTTTTTAAGACTGAAACTGGGTAAAACATTTCAATAGCAGTTTTGAAAGTGTGGTGGATTAAATCTATTTCAGTGATTTTTGCGGTGAGAAATTGAAACCAGCTTTGTGAGAGTTGTTGACAAAGGAAGCAGATTATTTGCTTCATCTTACACAATGTTGAACTGAACTGCTATTTTCATACTACTCCTATCAGAGAAAGAAAGCGAGAGAGATGGGAGGGAGGGAGAGAACGAAAGAAGGAGAGAAAGAGGAAGGGAGAGAGCAAGAGCAATTTATTCAGTTAATTATTAAAGTGGTATCCATAAAAGAAATCCATTAACTAGCCTCTGGAGCACTAATTCTGTTCTGAGGAAAAATAAAAAAGGAAGAGTAGTCTAACAGGGTTTGGTGATGTAATTCCAAAATATTGGCTTGATTATAAGCAAAATCAGAGTACTTCCATTTCAGCATGTAGCTCTTTATCTAAGAATAGTTTCCTGCTTGAATATCTCTAATGTTTTTTTACTAGTGATGCTTTTAAACCAGCTTGTATATTTCACTATAACTTTGCACTATTGTAGTAGTAGCAACTTATTTTACTTTCTTTATTGTTTGTTGTTTGTTTTGCTTAAAGTGGGAATAATAAGGGATTTGTTAACCATGCCCAACTCTTTAGATTAACCAAGAGTATGACTTTATTGAAAAATCCATCTAGGCATGGCAGAAACAAAGTCAGTTCTGAGATTTCCCCATGAAAATGCATAAAGGTAACTCCCCTTTTCCTCTACGGGCCACCCACAGTTCACAGTTCACCTATTGAGTTCAGCTCTTTTGCTTTGGGAAAAGATGTCTGCTTCAATCAAAACATTCTTCATCACTTGGCCTTGGTAGATAATGTCTTCCTGACAACAGATGGTTCACTTCAGCGGCAGGTTTCTACCGGTTCACCCTGGTTCAGGAGAACCGGTAGTGGCAGCAGCAGGAGGCTCTGCCTACCCACCTGGATGTCATCACAGAAGCTCTGCACATGTGCAGAAGGTTCTGTGCATGTGCAGAAGGGTAACACATAAGGAAAGCAAGCATGTGCACACTCACAGTTCCGAACCGGTAATGAAGGTAAGTTGAACCCACTACTGGTTCATTTGCATTCCATAGCCTCCCTCCACTCTTAGGAATTCACCACCCTTCTCCTATCACTGTTTGGCAAAGCTGTCAGTGAAAGCAGGTACAGGCAACTATGAAGTCGAATCAGGTTTGACAAGGTTTGTAGTTTTCCAGGGCAGTTGATATAAGGAGGACAAACTCACTGATTGGATTAAAATATTTTCTAGTCAAAACATTGATTGACTCCTAATAATCTTAGCATGTTATTTTCATGAATGTCAGCAGGAAAGATAATTGCAGCTTTTTTGGAAAGTCTGAGTAGTAGTAGTAGTAGTAGTAGTAGTAGTAGCAGTAGTAGTAGTCGTCATATGGAAATACTCCAAGAAGAAAATGGTGTGAATTGTGAATTTATCACATATTATAGAGACAGGGAAAGGAGAAAGAGAGAGAGAGAGAAAAGAAAGAAAGACCTCAAAGCCATTTAATATTAATATTCTCCTTCTGCCCTTGTTATTGAACAAATACATGGATACAAAAGTAAAGTTAGATAGCCTTGAATCATAGACAAAGGATGCCTGAACTACAGTAGCAACATCTTGTCCATATTAGCTAATTCTTTGTATGTTTATTTGTTTGCTGGGCCAATATGCTTTGATTTCTTGATTCTTGGTCATAGTGGACTTACAGTATAGAATGTCCTTCAATTTGCACAGCGATAAAATGGAAGAGCAGACTGGCAACAACTGCTTCTTAAGATACAACAGATTCTGGCAATCAACTTAAGCAATCTGATCAGAACAAAACAGCTTCACTGTTGTTGTTGTTTTTTCAGTGAATTGGCATATTCTAGATTAATGGTGGGTTCATGGGGATTTTTAAATGTCATTTTTTGATGCAACTGTTATACCCCTTCAATTCATTTGACCATACTGGAGGTTACATTTTAGGGGTCAGCATGGCCAAAGCTATTGGTTAATGCCATCAGAGCCAAAGCAAAATTAGTACTTCTATTTCTTTCTGATACCCAATCTCTCTCTCTCCCTTCCTCTCTTTCTCCTCCCATCCCCCCAAATAACAGACTGCCAGTTTTGATAACTCAAAATTATCACTTTTGGAAAATTTCAGCCAACATGACCAGGGATTTGCATTCTGGGTTTAATATTTTATCAATAGATGTAGAGTGACAGATCCCTGATCTCTTTCTCTCTCTGTGTTCCACTCTCTCTGTCTGTATTTATGCAATTCTGCACAAAGGTCTTTGTAAAAACCCAAGTGTGTCTGATTAGTAGCATTAAATTGCACTGGCAGGCTTTTTTTCCCCCCTTCCATGCTACTTATTTGTGTTTTATGGTTTTAATTATACTTGGTTCTATTCATATGGCTGCTGATACAATTATCATAGGTAGAATGTAACTGGAAGAACTAATGTATTTTGGATTATTATATTATAAATTGAATATATTTATCTGGCATTAATTTTAAGGCATTAATTTTTTTGTTGCATTAAGATATGTTTATTACCCTGTCCAGCAAAAAAGTATAAGGTACATTTCATTGTTAACTGGCTGTTACATGACAAGTAAACAAGTTTAATTGTGTTATTCACCTCATTTACTTTAATTATTCAATAATAGATGTAACAGAAACCTCAAGACCAGATGGTTGAGTATGTATATATGGAAGGAGACTCAACATAAACTATGAACATTTTCATATCAAGTGTAAGATAAATGTTAAATCCCCTAATCTTCACTCTCAGAGTTTGTCACCAGTTGAGTAGATATAACCAGAGAACAGTAGTTGTCTTATCTAAACTAGAACTTCTTTTCAGTGCAAAATTGATGTTATGAGCCATGTTTTATTTTTGGTTTTAGGAAAGACTCAGTGAGGTCAATGAACTGAAATATCAAGGATTATCAAGGAGTAAACCAACAACAACAACAGGGCAAGCCACTGTATATAAACTGGCAGCAAGCAAGGGGTAAAATCCAGCAGGTTCTGACAGGTTCTGGAGAACCGGTAATGGAAATTTTGAGTAGTTCAGAGAACCGGCAAATACCACTCTGGCTGGCCCCAGAGTGGAGTGCGAATGGAGATTTTGCAATATCCTTACCCCAGGAGTGGGGGAGGGAATGGAGATTTTACAGTATCTTTCCCCTGCCACACCCACCAAGCCATGCCCACCAAGCCACACCACACCCACAGAACTGGTAGTAAAAAAATTTGGATTTCACCACTGGAGTAAACCCTACACTCACTAGGACTGATGATGTTACCTAGTTGGGTAATGAAAATCTCCAACTAGGCTCAGTGAAAATCAAGGATACCAAACTGAAATATTGTATTATATTTCTGTTTATATTGTCTTATGAGAAATGCCATACTACTCGAAATTTTCAAAATTAAAAAAAAGAATATTTTTATAATTCTAGGAAAAATAATCTATATTTTATATAAGTTTGCTATTTCTGCTTAAATCTCTAGAAAACACGATATTTTAAAAGAAATGATTACATTAGCAGGCAATTTATAATGAACTCAATATAAGTTACTTCTAAGCAGACTACACTATTAGTTAATGAATCTACCCATTAAATATTTTACTTCTAATGTAGAACTTAATTCCTTATTGATTTTTCCTATAGTTCTTGGTTCAGCACAAAAGTTGCCATAGGGAGTTATATCAAATGTTTCTCAAATTCACTGTTGGTACATCCATGCTGGCATCTATGCTGAACCATGGTTACATTGCACTGTTTCTTTTTACAGCAGAATAAAATAATAGCTAAAGTAGAAGCAGTTTGGTGTAGCAATTAATATGGCAGCTAAAAATTAGAAGTCTGTGAGATCTAGTCCAGTGTAGGCACAAAGCAGAGGTGTATTCAGCAGGTTCTGACCAGTTCTGGAGAACCGATAGCAGAAATTTTGAGTAGTTTGGTGACCCGGTAAATACCACCTCTGACTGGCCCTGCCCCCATCTATTCTCTGCCTCCTGAGTCCCAGCTGATTGTTAAGAAATGGGGATTTTGCAGTAACCTTCCCCTGAAGTGGGGAGGGAATGGAGATTTTACAGTATCCTTCCCCTGCCACACCCACCAAGCCACGCCAACAGAACCAGTAGTAAAAACTTTTGAATCCCACCACTGGCACAAAGGCAGCTGAGTGACCAGGGGCTAGTTGCTCTCTCAGTTCTAGGAAGGCAGCAATGGCAAACCACATCTGAAATTCTTGCCGAGAAAACTATACGGACTAGGCCTAGCAGTCACCAGGAGTAAAGCAGATTCAAAGGGACACACACACACAAAAGTAATGAATAACAATGAAAACAACAATAATTTGGATTGCCAGAAAATAAGGAACCATACTTATCTCATCTTCAAAGCAGCATTATAGAAAGTCATCAACGTCTATTTATATTTTTATTTCTATCCTGGTCTAACTTTGTTTGATTACAGTTATTTAATTAATTGGGAGATGAATTTATCAATGTTATCATTTGGGGATATGACAAAAAATTGTCCTGCTTTGATTTCCTTCCTGTTTAAGGTGGAATGGGGCAAAATTGAAGCAATGGTTTTTAATGGTGGGCTGTGAATCCTGGCAAAAGGATAATCATTCTATCTTCATAGAATGTTCTATCTTCATAGTTTGTCATCATCTCTTTCCATTTAAAATGACCCCTGATACACTGACAGTACATGGTGTCAGAGGGTGGAAATGGATAGGAAGGAAACCAGAGATAGACATGCAGCAAACAAGTGAAGGCAGTCCTCTTTATCTAATAGTGCTTTTAATGTAAGAGAAAGTCTTATTTACAAGACAGTGCATGTGTTTCTACATATATACAGTATGTATATCTAACCATAGTGACCAAGAGGAAATATAATACATAACTTAATACTTAGAACTTAACAAAATGTCTTACATTTCTACTGCTTTGTTTACAGTGCAAAAATGCTTCACTGCTAGTTTCATTTTTCTCCCTCCCTTGCTTATCCTCAGGATTAGGAATGTTCACAACTTCTTCTCTTAATGGTCTGTTGGCCAGTTATCCAGCCTCTCAGCCATGTAGAGTTTGTTGGGCCCTCATTGAGAGTTCAGAGCTGGTTTTGCCTCCTGTTTTTTTTCCTCCAGGTTGTCCTTTGATTTTAAGTTCCTTGACACTTTGCTAGATCTTCTCCTTGGCTGTGGATGATCTTACTTTTGGTCTTTTCAAATGCTACCTCTCCTGTTCCACACCTCTCATTCCAGTCTCCTCTCATTCATATCTTCTGTCTCTCCACTGTGTCTTCTTTTGTAGGTTTTTTTTTTTTTTAAACCTTTGTGTATTAGCTTGCAGGTGATGCGAACACGTTTTAAACCTTTATTTATTAATTTATTTTTCTTGGCTCTGCAAGGGCCTACATGCCTAAGCGGGGCAGCTGACAATCAGATCACTGCAGAGAAAGAAACCTTTGACCTTGACTGTCACACATAACATTTCTCTGGGTCAGGATGGCTCATCTTTCCATACATGATGACCTGATATTGCAAGAAATGTAAACAAACAAAGAAGAAAATGCTGATGACAAGCCACTGAGAATATACAGAGATTTTCCTCTCTAGCCATACTTGGAAATAAGGAGGCCTCCATGATGGGTCAAAAATGATATTTCCTTAAAATAAAGTTTATTTATTTTATTTATTTTATTAGTTCAATTTATATGCCGCCCTTCTCCTGAGACTCAGGACGGCTTACAATGTGTTAAGCAATAGCCTTCATACTTTTGTATATACCTGCTTAGTAGGGCTTTCGCCCCCCGCCCCCCACAAGTGGTGTTCCTTTTTTATACAAAGTCAGTTTATTGCCCCCACAATCCGGGTCGTGCTTGAGTTGCACACAAGCTCAGGGGAAAATGTACCCTTTTGTATTTAAAATTAACATTATATGTGCGTTCTCTCTCTCCTCCCCCTCTCTCTCTTTCACACACACACACACACACACACACACACACACACTTGTATATACATATACACATGTGCATACCATACATTCCAAAATTCCAAATTATGGATAGCAGCTTGTCCAATCAGTAGCAGGGAGTTTTGGAAACAAATAATAATAAAAAAAGAATGATATCCAAAGTATATAATGTCAAATTAATAAAATGGTTAACATCACTGGAATCTTTTGAACTTCTGAGAGTATATTTTTGAGAAGTTACAACAATTTTACAAAATTCATGATTTACTACTGGTAATTACTGGAATTTCAACTAATTTCCAACAACACTCTGGGAAGTTTTAGAGCTGAGGTGAAATTTCAGAAGTCTGAATATATTTCATCTCCAAACATACTATTTGGGGGGGGGGGGGGTAAAGGTAGAAATTATGTAATAAACATTATTACAAACAAGAGGAAAATATATAGTAAGATAAATAAATCATGAATTTATTAAAGTATCATCTGTAGTACATTAAATAATATAGTATCTCAAAGCTAATACCCATTCTGAATGAAGATATTATTTCTAGACCAAAGATCTGAGGTGAAACTGTATTCAGATGGTTAAGCATGTTTATTTTACTCATGGAGGGTACTGTTCAAAAAGATGCTGAAAAGAATCTAGTTTTGGCAGGACTCAAAGGGAACCTGAATGTCGTGAAATATCCTGTAGCTCTATTCAATAATTATCCTGTAGCTCCATTCAATAATTAATATTTTTGGAACAAGATGATAGTGGCAATAAAGAGGCTTGAGGCCATTTCAGCTGGATGTTATACATAATGATTATTCTTCAGAGGTCAAAAATAAATGAAAACTGCATGTTTTTCTTGGAAATGGAACTTGTCTTTAGTCTAGGTTGCAGATTGCCCATTCTCATTTGTTCCTTGAAATTGAACAGCAGAAAAGAAAGAAAAAGTCCCTTCCTTCCTTCCTTCCTTCCTTCCTTCCTTCCTTCCTCCCTTCCTTCCTTCCTTCCTTCCTTCCTTCCTTCCTTCCTTCCTTCTTTCTTTGTTTTTGTTTCTTTCTTTCTTTCTTTCTTTCTTTCTTTCTTTCTTTCTTTCTTTCTTTCTTTCTTTCTTTCTTTCTTTCTTTCTTTCTTTCTCAGAATTGCCTATAGCTAAATCATGAAAATTCTTCTGATTGCCATGTTTCTTTCACACAGTTTGAAAACAAAGAATCTGGTCCTTTTTTGTTTAAGAGTGCTGGCTGATCTGAAGATGTATATGCTTGCAGGAAAATTATCATTGCTCGAATATCTTTAAGCTGTGGTTGCTATGTAACTGAGGACAACAAGCACAATTTGTAATATTTGCAACTATAAATATACAAAAAAAAAAAAAAATCCCAAAGTGGGAGCACCTGTAGAACCAACAAAATGTGTTTGACACTGTCTCAGAATTGATGTTTGAGAACTCTACTAGTATTACCACCATTTAGATTGCAGATTCCTATGAGATTTCAGACTTTGCTATAATTAGTTGATTTCCAATGTCCTAACCTGCTTTGGGACTAAATGTAATATTTACAGAATAGTAGAGTACATAATATTGTTAGCTAATAAATCAGTTGGGATTTAATGAACATTAAAAAAGATAAGAAGAGGTTCCCCTCCTAATCCAGCATTCTGTTTCTAAAACTGTCCAGCCAGATGGTCTAATGTGTTCATAAAATGGGAGCTAATATAATTAGGGCCTCATATTCAGAGACCTTACGTGGTTAAACATGGGAATTGCTTGGAAGATCTATGTCAAAGAGAGAGGGAAATACCCTTAGTTATACTTAGTGTAAAGCAAAAATCCATGTTTTTTAATATTAATAAGCAATATAAGAATGTCTTTTTCCAGTTTTAGAATAGGTAGAGTAGATGGCTCATTGTTTCTTCAGTTATTGCCATTCATTTCTGTATGCCTAAATGCTTAGAAAAGATTCAAATAGCCACACAGTTATCAACATGCCTATTTTATTAATAATAATATAAATTGGAGTCCAGAAGCATGAAAACTCCTCTCCCTGTGGAGGGGTGGATATGATCCTACAGAGAATGCCCCAATGAAAATTTACAATTTTGCTACTCCCTACAGTTTTACATAAAGTACAAACAAGCGTGCTCCCCTTGAGGAGCACCCGGAGGCTCCAACTGGTCCAGAATGTGGCCGCGTGGGTGATTACAGGAGTGACATGGCGCTCCCACATAACATCTCTCCTGTGTGAGCTGCACTGGCTCCTGGTGGTCTTCCGGGTGCACTTCAGGGTGTTGGTTCTCACCTTTAAAGCGCTCCATGGCTTAGGGCCAGGGTATTTATGAGATTGCCTTCTGCTACTGATTACCTCCCACCGGCCAATTCACTTTCACAGAAAGGGCCTCCTCAGAGTGCCGTCGGTCAAGCAATGTCTGTCGTTGGCTGGCGGCCCCCAGGGGAGAGCCTTCTCTGTGGGAGCACCTGCTCTCTGGAACGAGCTACCTCTCGGAATCTCTGCACTTTCCGTAAGGAAAGTTTTTATTTCAGCAAGCTGGCCTAGCCTAAATGGTTTTTTTATGGGTTAGTTTTTAATTTGTATAGCCCTGGGGTTTTAAATTGGGAGGCCGGTTAATTTAATCTATTTTAACTTTTATATTGTATGCTATTTTAAATTTTGGCTGTTCAGCGCCCTGAGTCCCTTGGGGGAGAAGGGCGGTATATAAATTTAATTAAATAAAATAAATAAATAAATAAATAAAATATGCCTCTACACTAGCTTCACCCAGCAACAGTTTGAATTTAGATTCACACAATGACAGATAACAGAAAATCTCATGCATTTTTTTTTTTTTTTGCTTCATGACAGATTTAATGAAAGATACATGTCAAAGGGGAACAGGATCTCCATGCAGTTGCCTTGGACAAAGTATTGTATACCATATTGATTTGTTATGGAGAATGTTCTATCTTTCATCTGTTAATCCTATCTTCAATGCTTAATCCCAAGGGAGCATACCATGAGGGAACTTCTCCCAATTTTCTTTTTCCATAGAAATGCTAGTTACCAGTAAGGGAGAAGCATGTCCATTAAGAAATAACTAATACTTTCTTCACCTTCTCATTTACTCTGCTACCAAATTTGGTGGAGAACTTTGCAAGGCCATTGAGGACTAATTCTCATTTTATTTAATCAGGTTCTAAGTACCACATAAAAGGGAGAAGATAAAAAGGGCAGTAAAAGCACAACTGCATTGGAATAAATTACTGGCTTGAAAAGGTCCTTTGTTAATGAGTGAAATATGGGCAGATGTGCACTTTCATCTTGGCCTGTCACTAGTACAGGTCCCTTGCCAGTTCTTGAGGCATGAATGGATGATATCATTCTCAGCCTATTGCAAATGCTCCAAAAGCTTGGGTTTTCAACTTAAATTCAAACTTGCTGTTTTCTGACCTGAATTGTTTTAAATTCTTCTGAACAGATGATCTCCAGCATGGTTCCATTCCACAAGTAGCTCCAATTCTGATTGGCTAAAGTACCTAGCATATCACCTGATGTAATGAGAAGAGGGAATGACCTAGAAGGATAGGAGGAAGAGCTGATACCAAGGCAATAGGCAGATAAAAGAGGCCTGAATGCAGCCTAGAAAGTAGCATGAGCAAAAGGCTAGACAGCACCTGCCCTACTTTACTACATAAAGATAATGGCCTGTGAGGGCACATTGATACTTGCAAAATTAAATGAAGGGTGTCATTTCATCTTGGGTTGCTTGGTTGTTATGTTCCCTGCTAGTCAGCATTTGCTGGGATTTTCATTTTCCTGTAGTTGATCCGATGATGGGCATTAAGTCAAGGAACCATCCTCAATTTTAGGAACTCATGCTCCATTCAATCCTTATTGTCTCTTTTGGTTGCTACCCAAGCTAGGTGAAGCATGTTCTCCTTGTTTTCTCATCCCCTGTTTACAGTAGGACAAAATTTTCTTTTATTCCCTTTCTTAAACATCTTACAATGTTCTAAAGTAGGAACATTGCTAGCAAATTTTAAATTCATTCTCATTACACATTTCCATGCACCTATTGAGGAATATAGAAATGAAAGAACAATCTGTGCCCTATTCAGAAGTGGTATTCAGCAGGTTCTAGAGAACAGAAATTTTGAGTAGTTTGGAGAACTGGTAAATACCACCTCTGACTTGCCCCGTCCCCAACTATTCTCTGCCTCCCAAGTCCCAGCTGTTTGGGAGAAAATGAGGATTTTGCAGTAACCTTCCCCTGGAGTGGGGTGGGAATGGAGATTTTACAGTATCCTTCCCCTGCCATACCCACCAAGTCATGGCATGCCCACCAAGCCATGCCCACGGAACTGATAGTAAAAAATTTTTGGATCCCATCACTGGCCCTATTGCTTTGATTAGTGTAGCATCTGAGTACAATATTTCCATAATATATGTGGGGTGTGAAGAAGTAAAATCTGTGTCAATTGATATAATGTGAGAAGCAGGGATAAAAGCAAAGGAAAAGTAGGCAAAATACAGAGAGATTGTGGGGAAGGAACATCCTTAAAAGGAGAAAGCAAGCAATGGTAGACCAGTCTATCCAGGAGTCAGCCCATAGGACTTGCCTTTCTGCCATGGATGAGAAGGGCAAAGAATAAGAATAACCAATCAGGTCTTGCAGTGGCCATAGTTGATACAGAGCACTAGCTCCAATCCATTGCCTTGCCCACTAAAGCCAAAGTGGAATTTAAGAAATTGGCTTGAGAAAATGGACAGATCAGTAGTATGGAATTGCTTTCTATTACACTTTCCTGTCAACCCCATTAAAATATTCCAGTCTGTGAAATAGAAAACCATGTTTAAAAAAAAAAAAACAGCAACAAAACACCAATTGTTATGCCTCTCCTTGTATGATATGGTGTATTATCTCACTTTATAACAATTTATGTAGTACATTTCATGCTATAAAGTGATATAAGACATCAATAGAATAATGCTGAAATTATAAATCAATGTTGCCAGGTTTTCAAACACATGTTCTTTCTTTTTTCTTGAATGTATCATGTTAAGAAGAGGATGCCTTTATTTCTGCCTGTCAATTATTCTGTTATCAGCAAGCACTTTAGTTTGGGGAAATGAATTCATAACCATGTCTGGAAGAGATGATTTCAACTTTTATTCAGTACGACCAAACCAAGGTCTTTTCTGTGTTAATATGCCAACATGAGCTTCCTTCCTTCCTTCCTTCCTTCCTTCCTTCCTTCCTTCCTTCCTTCCTTCCTTCCTTCCTTCCTTCCTTCCTGCCTGCCTGCCTCCCTCCCTCCCTCCCTCCCTTCCTTCTTCCCTCCCATCTTCCCTGCTCTGTTTTCAAACTGACAGTTCTGTTGACTTTTCCTTCATTGTATGATTCATCAGAGTGATGCAGCAGCCAATGAGATAAGCAAACAACTAAAGGTTTATCTGCCAAGCTGCTAATCAACTCAGTTCAACAACGGATATTAGTTAGGGAACTAGTGGATTAGAACAGTGTATTTGCAAAATGTCAGGTATGTTTGCTCTGTGATGGCATGAGCTACAAATGAAAGAAATGAAACATCAATTCGTAACCTGGGAAGGGGAGGAGTGGGTAATTCAACCATTTGTTTTAGAAGAGAATGGCCTATTTTAATAGAGGAAATGTATTAAGAATAAATTTGGAAAGATAAATGCAATCCTTGGTTAGCAAATCTCTGCATAAGATACTTAACTAATTTTTTTTTCAAATAGTTATCTACCTATACAGTACATACACCTTTGAAAAGGGGCTATTGACAATGATCTACTTAATCATATAAAACAGAAAAGATGTTATCATTAGGGAGATAGCCTATGACTGATGAAGTTAGTGTCTGTCTATAATCATTATAGAAAGTAATGAATTTTAAGTGTTTTTCTATTCTTATAGTAACATGCAATGAATGATACAACACACAGCTGGTCTTTCTCTGAGTCTTTTGAATGATAGCAGGTCATGGGCTTGATTAATAATGGAAAAAAACCCCAAAGTTGGTGGATGTATGGAGGATCTGAATTAAATTTCAAAAAGTGTGAAAAATCATCTGCAGTGATGTAGCAGTTTTCAATGGTTACATATGAGATCTTTTCATGATCCCCACCCCCCAAATTCGGATAAAAGAGAGATCTGAATCACTGTTTCTCCCAAGGTAACAGAATAAAAGAATAATAGAGTTGGAAGAAACATTGGAGGTCTTCTAGTCCAACCCCATGTTCCAGTTGTAGGTTGCCCCCGGTTTGGACCGGTTTACAAGAACCAGTAGTAAAACCAGTGGGAGACCCTGCCCACTGTCCCGGATGTCATCTTTGGCCTTCTGCACATGTGCAGGAGCAAGGCGCGCACACGAGCGAAGCGAGCACACATGTGCAATCCCGTTGCGAACTGGTAGTAAAGGTAAATAGAACCCACCCCTGCTCTGTTCAAGCAGGAGACTCTACACCATTTCAGACAATTGGCTGTCCAATCTCTTCTTAAAAGCCTCCAGTGATGGAGCACCCACAACTTCTGAAGGCAAGCCGTTCCAATGGATTAAAGTGAGGAAGTTCTCTGTCCCAATGCAGTCTGCAAAATCCAGGTCAGGTTTTTCTTCATATCATTGCAAATCACAAATCATGGATAAAGCTTAATTTCCTTATGTAAAATATTTTTAGAGTGGCAAAGTAACAACTTAATGAAAATAATTAGTACAGTTAATACTATGTCCATACCTGTGGGGCATTTTCCCTTTCTCTCTCTCTCTGTATTCTAAGAAATGTTTTAGCATTTCTGTACTTTTAATGTTCTTTGTTCTGAGACTCTTTCCATCGTTCTAGGACTTTTCTATCTTCAGATGTTTCTTGCTGTGGGTCTGACTGGTGTGGCCAGGAAGGAAAAAGTTCTTTCAGGATGTCTTTCCATGGGATTTATTTGAAAAATGAGCAGCCAGAAAATTAACCACAAGGGAGATTTTTTTATTTTATTAAAAAAACACATATGTAACTCAGAACATGTTACTTAAATCCATTCACTTCATAAGGTAAAAGTAAAGGTTCCCCTCACACATATGTGCTAGTCGTTCCTGACTCTAGGGGGTGGTGCTCATTTCCGTTTCAAAGCTGAAGAGCCAGCGTGGTCATATGGCCAGCATGACTAAATGCCAAATGCCAAACGCTGTTACCTTCCCACCAAAGGTGGTTCCTATTTTTCTACTACAGTCACTCATGTCCTTGTCACCTCATGGTTGGATTATTGCAATGCGCTCTACATGGGGCTACCCCTGAAAAGTGTTCAGAGACTATAGTTGGTCCAGAATGCAGCCGCTCAAGCGGTTGTTGGTGCACCTAGGTACTTGCACACTACACCAATCCTCTGTGAGCTGCACTGGCTTCCTATTGGTCTCTGGTCACAATTCAAGGGGTTGGTTTAAAGCCCTATATGGCTTAGGGCCAGGCTATCTTAGGGACTATCTTCTACTGCATAGCTCGCAATGCCCAGTAAGATCCCACAGAGATGGCCTCCTCCAGGTCCCATCCGCTAAACAATGTCCCCTGGTGGGTCCGTGGGGGAGGGCCTTCTCTGTGGCTGCTCCAGCTCTCTGGAATCAGCTACCTCCTGAGGGCAGAACTGCTCCCACCCTACTGGCCTTCTGGAAAATGGTGAAAACCTGGCTTTTCCGGCAGGTTTGGGGCCATTGATCTCACCACTGAGATCTTGTGAGGTCCAGCAATGAGTGGTGTGTATGGGTTTTTAACATCTCTTATTAGCCTGGTGGCGTGGCAGACTAAAGCACTGTAATTAACATTTAGCTGTCTGCAATTATTGCAAGTTCAAATCTCACCAGGCTCGAGGTTGACTCAGCCTTCCATCCTTTCTAAGGTAGGTAAATTGAGGACCCAGTTTGTGGGGGCAATAAGCTGACTTTGTATAAATATACAAAAGTATGAAGGCTATTGCTTAACACGTTGTAAACTGCCCTGAGTCTCCGGAGAAGGGCGGCATATAAATCAATTTTTTTTAAAAAAAATATTGTTTATACTGTCTTTGTTTTAAGCAACCCAGAGTCCTTGGAGAGTTGGGCGGCATAGAAATACAATCAATCAATCAATCAATCAATCAATAAATAAATAAATAAATAAAAAATACTTGCATTTTTTACTTGCTTTTGAACTGCTAAATTGGCAGCAACTGGGACAAGTAGCGGGAGCTTACTTGTTTTATTCACTTCATAGCAGGGGTGAAATTCAGCTGGTTCTATCTGGCTCAGGAGAACCAGTAGCAGTAGCTGTGGGAAGCTCCACCCACCAACGTGGAGGTCATGACATCACTTTTTTGTGACATTTTAAGCCTCTGTGCATGCGCAGAAGGCTTTGTGGATGTGCGGATGCGTGCACAGTTGCGAACCAGTAGGGAAGGTAAGTGAATTTCAAACCTGCTTCATAGCTAAGCTACAGGAAACTTATTTTCCCCAATTTTTTGAAATCAGATTTCCCCAATCAAACTGAGTGCAAATCATATTTAGGAGTAAAAAACATTTTTGGCCACCAGCTATTGAATGGTGTGACTTACTATTTTGTTGGTAAAAGACAGGAATATGCTAATTTCAAAAAAAATGGTTGAAGTTTGAATATTGAAATACTCTGTGAAATACCATTTTCAATGCTTGATTATCAAAGATCCTAGTATTTATTTATTTTTTAAATTAGATTTATATGACACCCTTCTCTGGAGACTCAGGGCGGCTTATAATGTGTTAAGCAATAGCCTTCATACTTTTGTATATTTTTTTATACAAAGTCAGCTTATTGCCCCCACAAACTGGGTCCTTAATTTACCTACCTTAGAAAGGATGGAAGGCTGAGTCAACCTTGAGTCTCGAACTTGCAATAATTGCACACAGCTGAATATTAATAACGGGCTATTTAGCCTGTTGAGCTATCTGAGGCTCTTTATTTCAGATTCACTCTGAATCTGAGGCTCTTTATTTCAGATTCACTCTGTTCCAGGTTAAGTCTCTTGTAAAATTAATTTATAAGTTTCTTTTGCATCCATTTGTGTTTTGCTTAACCTCATGACTCAAGGTACAAAAAAAATGCTGCAATTTTACTACACGATTAATGTTAAAAGAGAACACCTTAAATGCTGCAGGGAGTGCATTTTGACACCAATCGAGCCTGTTTGTCTCAAGTTTACTTGGATAAACATTCTGTAATGCATAAAGAATGGTAGTTCTGCATAGGTTTGGAAGTAAAATGTGCGCTTTATTCCTCAGATGAGAAATGTTGTATTTTCCCAAGAGAGCATGACTGTATAATTTATTGTGTTTACTAGAGGATGACTCCACAGCTATGAACGTTCAGGTTCAATGGAAGAAGGCAGAGCAGAGAAAGGAAAGCCTTCAATAGCGATTTCAGATGTTCAGTTTAATGCAGGCTTCTAAAAGGGGCATTACATAATTTTGAAAGGAACCAGTTGACACCAAGGAATTATTAAATGCATACATGCAGTATGTACATAATATGGAAACCTTCCCAAAGAAAATTAATTGCAAATGGAATTTATACATTCAGAAACTTGAAAGTTTCTTTCTTTCTTTCTTTCTTTCTTTCTTTCTTTCTTTCTTTCTTTCTTTCTTTCTTTCTTTCTTTCTTTCTTTCTTTCTTTCTTTCTTTCTTTCTTAAATATAGATCTTTATTAATTATTTACAAATAAAAAAAACATATAATGTAATTCTCAAACAGATATAAATTATATATAGGTAAACAATACAACACATAAAGACAACCACAGATTAACCGGAGGCCATATCGAACCCCCAAATACTTATTCAAAGTTACATCCCGGTAAATACTTTTGTTCAAATAGCGGTGACTATTTTAAATACCAAACGCTATCTCATTATAACTAAGTATATATTTAATATTATGTTATTTATTCTATTTCCTTCCTTCCTTCCTTCCTTCCTTCCTTTCTCTTGATTGCATTTATGATATGTGCATAATAATTATAATTTCTTGAAATCTGAAGGATTTTTTTTTTTTTTTTTTGTTACAGCACCCACCCTCTGGAATCTAAATCTCTAAACCTAGCTGACTTCTGCAGGGCCTTAAAGATTAAATTTTCTTGAGCCTGAGTGCTGGCTATACTAAGGGCTTTTATGATTCTCAGGCTGTTGTGTTCTATCTCATTTGATTTTATATTGTTATATATTTTTATTTATTTTAATGCTATGAACTTTCCAGAATCATGTACTTAAGATGGGCACTTACATAAATCAAATCAAGAGAAGTCTATGGCACACTGTATGTTGCAAACATATAGTTAAGCGTAAGTCTATTTATATGAAGTCATGGGCAAAGAAAAGAACATAAATCTTAAAACACACAAACATACACACGCACACACACACACACATACACAAAGAAACCCAACATAATTTGTTACATTGTTCATAAGGACAAAAAAATCAGTGAATGATACAAGAATGATCAGTTTTTATATACAAGAAATAAAGTTTGGTGTGATCCTTGGTAATAATCAGGGAAGAAAAAAATGAAGTACATTTTTTTTGTGCAGGAGAACATCTATATCCAATAATTTTTGCTCACCTAATAAAATTGGGTAAAGTGGGCATGCCCCATGTTCCCTCAATTAAACAAAGTAATGTACAAAACCCAGGATACCTACTTTCTCCATTGTGATGCCTGCCTGTGCAACAGGGCAGATCTGCAAACATCAGGGAGCTCCTACCCTTTGGTTGTTCTAGAAATCTTTTTTTTTAATGGTTTGAGGTGGGTTTTTTTCCCACTGATAGTAAACCCAATCTGCATTTCCTTTATGCTGCTCTTAGCCAATGAAGATTGCAGTCCATGAACTAGGAGGTATTGCAAATTCTAAGAGGTCTGTAGGTGTGCATAAGTGCACCAGCGTGCCTACCATCCCTGTCATAATATTCCTTTTTGCTTACTCTTTTCATGTATTCAAATTATGTTCATACTTTTACCTGTTATCTTATATATGTTTGACAAATAAGCTTATGAGTATGAAATCTCAGCCTCTGGAAAAGATAGTACACTCATGTTTATAAGTGTGCTACTTTCAAAGCAGAAGAATGGAATGGAAACTTTTTTGGGAGAGGGACATTTTCTGTAAAAAAAAAAAAACATTCTGATGGACCACAGCATGAATATTCACCATAGGTGATAAACCTTTAGATATTACTGAATTACAACTTCTAATGTCTTTCAATATTAGTCACACTGGTTGTTGCATCTGTGACTCAGGAACTTCTGTAGGGCTGCAAGCTCCCAGTTCTGCTGTACAGGTTGTACTTGAACCATAATAATCTTTGCAACAACTCTTCCTTAAACTTTCAAAGTGTAACTTTTTTAATTCCCCCAACAAAGTGAGGTGAGGATTTTTGTTGAAACCTACACTGATGGACAGCAGATTCGCTTTTTATGTTTCCAAATTTTCATGGAACATGTTGAAACCAAATTGGACTTCTTCTGAGATGTTTTCAGTTTTCAGTCTGTGCTAATGTTCAAATACTATAAACATGCTCATGTCTATGTTTGTATAATGCTAGAGATTGTTGAGAAATTTTCTCTTTTCTTTTTCCTTTTTGCTATCAATAGCTGAATTTCCTACATCATAGAATTATGAATGAACAAACATTCCTTTATTCACCTTTATGGGGGGAAAATGCTAGCACTACCTTACCTTCAGTTGTTTTGTGATGAGCAACAAAAACAGCCAATAAAAGTGTCCATGGATTGGTGAAGAACTATAAAAATAATGATGAACTTAACAACTTCCAGCATGAGTGATATCCTGGATGGCATGATTATATATCTCATAATATATGTTTTAAGTTTGGATCGCTTCAGAAGCATTCACATTGATCTGTTCTAAAGTCAGCATAAACTGTTTGGAAACATTCAATGATAGAATGAACATCCCTATTTTGTGCTAAATCTGTTTCATTACATGTTACATTCTGGAGTTCCTCCCACTTTCTCCAATCTTTAGGCCACTGTGAAAGATTTTTTTCCCTGTCACCATATCTTTCATTGAGTTATTACTCATCTGATGATGACTGAAAATGGTTGAAAGGTATGAAATGAGTGGACACAAAAACCATGTAGATGTTTTCTCACAGCAGATGGTGGAACACCATGAAAAGTTCAGAACAAAGTTTGAGTAATTAGCTTCAGTCATCATTACCTCATAGGCCAGACTCAGGTTATTTTTCCATGTTCTATCCAATATGGCATAGAGAACATGGCAAATATAAGTCTGAAAGAGTATAAAAGCTACAAAGCACCAACTTGGGAATTCTTACAGCTAGTTGTTATTTTCATATCAAGCAGTACATTATTTTCAAAGAAAGTATTTTTTCTTCTAATTTCAGAACCATATCAAGGAGAAAAAGCCATAAAGAGAGTCCATGCTTTTGTATAATCAGGATTCTATGGGCAACCTTGGGGGCAGGGGAGGGCTTCCATGAACTTTGTCAATTTCAGAAGATGAGTCATATAGCTTCCATATGGAGACAATTATATTAATTCCAGAATAGAAGTGCTGTAATCTTCGTGTCTATATATGTATAGTTATCCTTGGCAAACTAGAAAATGTAAAATATTTTATGATGGGATTTTGATTGCCTACATCAATGACATGTTTATGTGGTCATGACTCTCATTTCAGCTATTGAACCTTATGATGTTCTGTTTTATTTATTTTTTTATTAAACTCATCATATCAATCTATGTAGCCTAAAAATATTACATCAAACTAATTTTAAGACTACATTGTATTTTAAGACTTCACTGATGCCAGTTATTCTGCTGAAAATCTATTTATATTGATAAAACAATATCAATGAAACAATAATTGTTTATTTCATTAGATGAATATATCAAAATTAAAGTCAGTTCTCTATTATAAAAAGCAGAGCAGTAATGACATTTTCTTTCACTTTTTGTCATTGTAACATAATATGCACAAGGGCAAAATACAGTTATGGAATTCAAAGAGTTCTACAAATTAAATATATGTATTCCCATTTCATATGTTATTCAAGCATTGATCACTCTCATATTCATTTTCTATCATAAAAGCTACACACAATTTTGGAATCTATGGGAATCCCACATTTATCAAGTTATCACCATTATTTTAATCACATAAATAACAAAAAAAGAGGGAGGGAGGGAGGGAGGAGCAAATGAAAAAAAAAGCCAAGCAATTCTTATTACTTGTAATTTGACTTTATTTATCACTTATATAGAATATATATACTTCCCATAGATTTCACAATAATAGAAAGTCAACAGGCTTTCCCCATACTATGATACTGTATGAATGATATCGTTAGGTAGGGAACAAGGGCAAACAATTTCTCTACATCAATTCTTCCAAACATTTACTTATATAGAAAATATAATAAAATCATCAAATACATTAAAAGGTCAGTAATGTAGTAGCTGTAGGCATTATAATCCAATGTGATTTATCTCAGATAATATCCTTGGGAAACATCTCTCCTCTCCCCCCCCCCCCACCGCCCCAATCAAATAAAGTTTATTTTGAAACACTTTTAGGATTCACATTCTCATGAGATCACACCTTTTGGTGAGGTTTCCTATTTGGTGATGGTCAAGTGTGACCATCACACTTGAATAGCTAAAATCTCATAAAATTTCATGTGAGAATGCCCTAATCATGCAAGATTTATTATATACACACATACAGGCACACATAATAGGCATCATATATGTATATCTTCATGACAGATGCTATCTTCCATATTGTTCAGCAATAACTACAGGTTGGGAACCATTATTCTAAATTACAGTAATATGAAATGTTATATCTTTTCCCCATATCAACATATTTTGAAAATAATTTTCATTTTCATTAGTGATGGGGTGAAATCAGTGGTGAAATCCAATTTTTTTTTACTACCGGTTCTGTGGGCGTGGCTTGGTGGGCGTGGCAGGGGAAGGATACTGCAAAACCTCCATTCCCACCCAAATCCAGGGGAAGGATACTGCAAAATCACCATTCCCTCCCCATTCCTGAGGGAAGGATATTGCAAAATCTCAATTCTCACCCCACTTTGGGACCAGCCAGAGATGGTATTTGCCAGTTCTCCAAACTATTCAAAATTTCCACTACCGGTTCTCCGAATTGCTCAAAATTTCCACTACCAGTTCTCCAGAACCTGTCAGAACCTGCTGGATTTCACCCCTGGTTAAAATATTTACTGCCATTAGGAAAAAAACAAAGAAGCCTCTTTTCACTCTAAAGAGGGAGTTAGTGTTTAGTACGGAACCTCTGAATTTTCAGAGTTCAGTGTATATTGCTGTAGCAGTGCTGGAAATTATATATATACCTTGATTTAGCCATTCTGTTTAGACAATGCCTATAGGAAATTCTGGGAATTTCAAGTCAGAGTTCAGGAGCTCAGGAAGGTTGTTATAGAATAGATCCTCAAGTTAATACTCTTATATTATGTCAGAATGGATTTTCCCCATAATATGCATTTTCATTTTTATTTCCCCTTCCTGTGTTCGTAGCCAAGTTTGAAGATGATGAACTTTAATTCTCCATGACAATTTACTTCTGCGCTGACCTCATTAGCCTCTGTGGGAGTCTTGGGTAACAAACTAAACCACTCATTTTTACAGCTGCTTTTGCTGGCTTAGTAAAATATTCTATTCCACATTTCCCATAAGCAAGAGCTCAGGTGGATCATGCTAGACAATCCTGAAGGTTAAAGAAACAGAGTTAGTGACACTGTAATATTTGCAGCATTCCTTAGATATTTTATCTTCTTTTTATGTGGTGACAATCCCAAGACACCCTCCTTAAGATATGCCACTCATCTTATCAAAAGCCCAAATAGCTTTTCTTGAAATAAATCAGATTGCAATAGAAAGACGGAGGAGGCCCTTCAGGTTTTACTTTAAGCCAAATTCCAGTGTCAGTTGAGATTAGAATTAGAAGGAGTAGATGCACTAATGGAGAAAGGTTCCAGACTTTTATTCCCAAAGGTAAATTAGAGGTCTTTTTGAGAAGCAAACCCATTGTGGCCCTACCCACAGACCTCTTTCTAAGGAAAAGGTCACCTCTTTGCATGGAATAGAAGCATGGAACATTAATTTTCTTGCAGATTGAACTACAAAGAATACATTTGCACTTCCATTTGTAATATGATCTGTACATCAGAGTATATAGAGGCAAAATTATTTAATGTTAGGTTGTATTTGACTTATGAATAAATAGATTCTTAGTTGATGCATTCTATTGGAAGAATAAGTCCTCCCCACCTCCCCCCTTTCCCCCTGCATTCCCTGCATGGACAATCTTTATCTGATGACTCCATGTAATGGTTTCATAGAACATAGAATAATAATAGAGTTGGAAAGGATCTTGGAGATCTTCTAGTCCAGAGGTTACTAACATCTGAGTTGTGGACTGGTACTGGTCCATGGCCTGTTGGGAACTGGGTGGCCTAAGCAGTGGGCAAGCGAGTAAAGCTTTATCTGTGCATGCATGGGATCTAGGCTGTATTTGAAACCACCCCACCCTGGTTCATAAAATAGTTGTCTTTCACAAAACTGGTCCCTGGTCCCAGAAATGTTGAGGACTGCTGTTCCAGTCCATCCCCCTGCTTGAGCAGGAGACCCTATACCATCTCAAAGAAATAGTTGTCCATTGTTTTTTTGAAAGCCTCCAGTGATGGAGCACCCACAACTTTTAAAGGCAAGTTATTCCATTGATCACGATTAGGTAATTTTTCCTTAGTTCTAGGTTGTTTTTCTCCTTGGTTAGTTTCCATCCTTGTTTCTTGACTTGCTTTTTGGTGCTTTGGTGCTTTGACCCCCTTGTCTTTGTAGGTACCCCTCAAATAGTGAAATACTGCTATCATGTCACCCCCTTCTTTTCATTAGGCTAAAGGTAAAGGTAAAGGTTTCCCTCGCACATATGTGCTAGTCATTCCCGACTCTAGGAGGGCGGTGCTCATCTCTGTTTCAAAGCCAAAGAGCCATGTTGTACAAAGACATCTCCGTGGTCATGTGGCTAGCATGACTAAATGCCAAAGGCGCATGGAACACTGTTACCTTCCCACCAAAGGTGGTCCCTATTTTTCTACTTGCATTTTTTACGTGCTTTCGAACTGCTAGGTTGGCAGAAGCTGGGACAAGTAACGGGAGCTCACCCCATTACGTGGCACTAGGGATTTGAACCGCTGAACTTCTGACCTTTCTATCGACAAACTCAGTGTCTTAGCCACTGAGCCACCACATCCCTTATTTCATTAGGCTAGACATACCCAATTCCTGTAACTGTTCTTCATATGTTTTAGCCTTCAGCCCCCCTCTTCTTTGCACTCTTTCCAGAGTGTTAACGTCTTTTTCTATATTGTGATGAAATGGGTAAAGTATTCAAAATGTGGTCTTATTAAGACTTTGTAAAGTGGTACTAATACTTCACATGATCTTGCTTCACTGAAATATAAGTATACTGTGTCCACAGCATTTTGCTGATCCACTAATTTAGTCACTTTGTCAATTGATAACCAGTTTGCTTCTGTGTGATTCAAGGTGCTGGTTATGACTTATGAAATCCTACAAGGCAAAGAGCTTTGGTTACTTGAGGGACTGCCTGTCTCCCATGATATGAGACAAGCTAATTTGATCCAGCAGAAGGACCTTCAGTTAAGCTATGTCATCTATCAGGAAGCCAAAATATACCTTCTATGATTACCTGCCTGTTCTCCCAGGCCTTGTTTAGGAAGCTTAGATTATATTAGAACACAGAATAACAGAGTTGGAAGGGTCCAACCCCCTGCCCAGGCAGAAAACCCTATACCTGTGATGGCGAACCTATGGCATGCGTGCCATAGGTGGCACACAAGCCCATATCTGTAGGCACATGAGCATTGCCCTAGACCAGTTCCAGCATGCATGTGCGTGCCGGCCAGCTGATTTTCGGGCCTTTCGGGCCCACTGGAAGTTGGGAAATGGGTCATTTCCGGCCTCCGGAGGGCCTCAGGGTAGGTGGGGAATTCCAATTTCACCCTCCCCAGGCTCCTAGAAAGCCTCTGGAGTCTGGGAAGGGCGAAAAACAGGCCTACCGTGGTCCACCGTGCCATTGCATACCAAAAGTGGGAGGAGCATAGGGGGGTCATGCAGCATGTGCAGAGGGAGGGGCACATAGAATTATGGGAATGGGCATACACGTGCGTGACCCCCCCCCCCCGCATTCCCCCCATTTTTGGCACTTGATGGCAAAAATGTTAGCCATCACTGCCCTATACCATTTCAAGCAAATGGTTATCCAACATCTTCTTTAAAATTTCCAGTGTTGGAGCATTTACAACTTCTGGAGGCAAGTTGTTCCACTGATGAATTGTTCTCACTGTCAGGAAATTTCTCCTTAGTTCGAAGTTACTTCTCTCCTTGATTAGTTTCCACCCATTGTTTCTTGTCCTGCTCTCAGGTGCTTTGGAGAATGCTTGAGTCCCTCTTCTTTGGGGCTGAGATATCCTGAGATATTGGAACACTGCTATCATGTCTCCCCTAGTCCTTCTCTTCATCAAACTAGACATATCTGGTTCCTGCAACTGTTCTTCATATCAGGATGTAGTTCTTTATTTATTAACCAAATTTATATAAATGTCCATTTCCAGACAAAAATAACACCTCTAGATGGTGTTCAATGGTTTGCTGAATTAACCACCAGTTCTTGGTTATTTTTATTTATAAATAGTAAAATTTAAAATAGTTTCTGCTTCTACTTTTTATTCAGGACTTAATATTTTCTGTCACTTTCAGGAGTTTACAAAAAAAAATCTCCACCAATTAACTTACATACTGTCATCCAGACAAAATGGTAATTTACATCTGATAGGTTTATTGGATTTGTCTGGGAATTAATTATTTGGGGAATCTATGCAAGAAATGGAGAACTCGCTAGAAACCACTTAGTTGTTAATTTTGGTTCAATATTTTCAATATTTTTCATGAGTAACTTGTTGATAAATGAGAATGAAAGATTTCTTCCAACTCTCAAAGTTGTAATCAACTATAAACGTTGTTTTTGTAAAAATTTTTATTGCTTATTATTTTGTTTCCCATGTACAAAGAGAATTGCATCTACCCCCAAGCTTATCATTTCAGCAGAAAATGCTACTGAAATTAGATTGTTAATTAAAAATGATAAAATGGGCAATAATTATATTTCTTTTCTATTGTTCAAAATAAGTTAGTAAGTGCCTTCCAATCAACTTTAATGAGTTCCTTGTGAGAAACTTCCACTATTATTACAACATTAAAATAGTATCACTTTAGATAGTAATAGTCTCACTGGAGTAATATGATGTCTTGTTTAACTGTTATGGAGCATAAGCTTTTAAGCTATATTTTAAGCTGCATTCCAGATAGGAAGATTTGTAAGGTATGTATACTTCTTCTTCTCCATTTCCAACTTGTCAGTTAGCAAACCTCTCCCCTTTCCTCCTCATTCTTCTGAAATGCTTTCTCAACAGAGGTGTGTCGAATGTCTTTTTCATTCTCAGGCTAAGACTCATAATCAGCCTAAGGATTTAAAGATTTGGAAAAAAAAGCTAAACTTACTTTAACTTTAACAGTCCTGATCTAGAAAACAGCCAAAAAGACTGTCTATGTTTCAGATAACTAACTAGCATGCCCATGGCCTTTCCTGCACTGTATTACATACGACAAGCTTTTTAGAATTAGCTCATGAAGTTCAAAATAGCACCTTTTCCAGCTGACAAATGTTGAATAAAACATAATAATAAATAATAAAGCATGAACTCTCATGAGCTGCTTGTGCCTTTTAATAAAAATTCTTAGCTGGAAAAGATGCTACCAGACTGCTCCTAATTTTTGCCTAATATGGTTCTCTTCCTACAATGTTAAATGATTCTTCCTGTAAAATTTACATATCAACATAAGAGGTGCTTTATTGGATTAGGCCGTTGTATACACAATATTCTGTGTGAGCATCTCAGAACAAAACAAGTAGTTTGAAATTTCACATTGGAGCACTGGTGTATGTGATCTACCTTTAGTCTTTCTCTATGCAAGGCATATAGAGGAAAGAGGAAAATAAAAAAATAGAATCATATTTTTGCAAGAGAGAATTGGCTGCCTTACAAACTTGCAACCAGTTTGGTATCCATGCTTCATTTTTACAATTTCCATTTACTAGAGCAGGGGTCACCAACCTTTCGGACCTCAGGGACCACTAAATTCATAATTTTAAATACTGCAGACCACTAAGATGATCTGCCTAATGATCGGCTGAGTGGGCATGGCTAGGTGGTCATGTGACTAAGTGGGCATGGCCAACTCAATGTCACTCACATCGAGGGGCACCTCTCCATCTTCTACTCACCCCTCCCCTCCCAGGCTCCTAAGGGCCGCAACAGGAAGCAGTTGTTGGAGCTAAACAGCCACCATGAGAAAAAGTTGGCAAAACAGCTGGCTCAGTTCAAATTGGAAATGACCGAGAAGAAGGCTCAACAGAAGCACCTCAGTGAAGACTACGAGCATAAGCTTTCCAAGCAGAGGGAAGACCTGTGGGAGTGCAAGGCCAGGTACAGGTACTTCGAGGCTCAGCAAGCTGAGATGGTCAGCCAGTTCCAGGCCATGATGAGTCCCACTGGAACAGGGCCCTTGGCTCTTTGCCACCAGTGACGCTTCCCTCCAGCATTCGCCCAAATCCCTGCATCAGGAGGCTGAAGCAGACCCCAAGTCGGAATTTCTGCCCCCCTCCGACCCACACAAAAAGACCCCAAAGGGGGAGACTCTCTGCACCAAAACAAACATTCATTGCAGATATCTGTTCCAGGGGCCGTAGTTTGAGGACCCCTGATTTAGTGCAATATAAAAAGTGCAAATAATTTTTCTGCGGACCACCAAAATTTTCTCACGGATCACCAGTGGTCCACAGACCACCAGTTGGTGACCGCTGTACTAGAGTATCCAGCAATTTGGTTACAAAGTGTGTGAATGTATTCAAACATTGTTATTATTTTTATCCTGCCTTTATTACTTTATAAATAATTCAAGGCAACATAATAGTCCTTTCTCCTCCTTTTTTATTTCCAACAACAACCCTGTGATATGGTTAAGTTGAGAGAGAATGACTGTTCTAAAGTTACCCAGCTGGCTTTCATGCCTAAGGAGAGATTAGAATTCATGATCTTCTGGTTCCTAGGCAACCACATTAACCACCACACCAAGCTGCAGAGGATATAGTGATTATTGCAATACCTCCTTGCATAATCTTTTTTTGTTTTTATTTAGAAATTGATTAAATTTTAAAAATGGATAATTGGCAATACTTTTAAGTGCTACTGATTCAAAGAAGGTAACAAGTAGAAATAATTTTATTTCTTATGGGCATCAATTTATCTACATTAGAAGATTTGAATAAGAAGGCAACAGCTTGATTCATTGTGAACAATTGTTCTTTGAGTTATTTAGTTTCTAAGAAGAACTATAGAGTCTACTTTGACATAAGAGATAATTCAGTACATGGTTCATTTCATAGGAATATTCAAGGATTACATCAAGACCTGACTTACAGCTATTAGACAATCCATCTTCATATATGCAAAAGGCACATGTCTTGTGTAGAAATCATTTAAGCTCTCAGTTCTCACAGAATTTATCATTATAATCGATTAAGATTTAAAATGTCACAAAAAAGAGAATGACTTCATTTGCAGGAAACAATTTAACACAATGCCCAATTATTCATTGCAAGAAAAAAAAATATTTATGAAACTAATGATATAAAGCAGTTATGGCTAACCTTTTTTCACTGCGTGCCGAAAGTGCAAGCATGTGCGACAGAGCACGCGCAAGTGTGCCAGCACCCATAATGCAATGCACCCCCGTGCTCCCTCTGACCCTCCTGTGCATGCGCACGCTCCACCCATGCTCCCTCACCCCCACACACATATGCATGCAATGCCCCCCCCCGTGTCCTGTTTTGGGCCTTGCAGCCTCCTGGGAAAAAAAATGGGCCGCGGGGGTGTGTGCTGCCCCCCCATGCTCCCTGCCCCCCCCCTGTGTGCTTGCATGACCCCCACGCATGCACACATGTCTCCTGCATGTGCCCCATCCCCCTGCACATGCGCAGCAGAGAACCAAAATTCAGCTGGCTGGTGGGAGATGCTTGCATATGCGCGGTAGACCTGAGCTGGGCAACGGCTCATGTGCCTGCAGAGAGGGCTCTGCATGCCACCTGTGGCACTCATGCCATAAGTTCGCCATCACGGATATAAAGTATATTAATGTAAAAATACTGTTTATTTTTTTCTCTTACAATCTTCATTAGTGATTAATGTGCTGGAGGAAATGGATGGCAGATTCTGCCTTTTTTTTTAAAAAAAAAAGCTTTGGGGGCCTGAATTAAACAAAATTTTTCTCAATCTCCCTAGTTTCTTAAGAAGATTGAAGCTAGGGACTAAGCATGCACCAGTGACTCAGATGCTCAGCAAATTGTTACATTTCAGCATTCTTTTTTGAAATATTATATTGAAATATCCCCATGCCTGGAGATTTTGATGACTCCCAACACTTGTCTAACTTTAGTGCTCAATTTTGAAGGCACTAAAACACATAAAGAGAGTCACCACCTCTCGCAATCCCTTCCCATTACATGCTACATCCTGCTGATGCTGCCCTCTATGATGTCTTCCCCCAAAGTTGGGGGCAAAACATAAACCCTATGCATTCTAAATAATCCCTGCAGTCTCTCTCATCTTAACTGAAAATCCAAGTCTACAGAAACAGAGGAATTTTGACTAATTTTGTCCTAGAGAAGTAAATGACCTTCCTTTCTAAGTGGTTGTCAATCCAGCCTCTTCAGCTTAATTCTATTCAGGGGTTTAGATGTTTGCTACTTAACAAAACTGACAAAAGCTCCATTGACTATAAATAAGGTCTCCCATGGATCAGCAATTTGATAAATGTTTCTTTAAAAGGCACTGTTTATTGCCAGCTTGCTTTCCTTAGCTTCCAACAGATTTGGTTTTGAAGCAGGGCAAGTCTACGGTTGACTGACTACAGTAACAGAAGGAGCAACTCACCTCTAATATGCAAAAACCACATTCTGAGGTAACAGGACCTTCAGGGAAGATGGTTTTAATAAAGAAATCTATTTATACCAGCGGCATTAGTTGAGATTTATATCCTGTAGACCATGATGACAACTCAATAATGACTGTTCCAGACCTCTATATTAATAAGATTTAAGATTGTAATGTTTCCAGAAATGTGCTTTTTAAATATTATGATTCAGAAAATGTTCTTCTGAAGCTGAACCTCATCAACAGGTTTTATGAAGTTGAATTCAAAGAATTATAGTGCATGAAATAAAAGAGAGAATGAAAATTCCCAACTGAGCAAATTAGTTAACTAGTTATTATTTATAGTTAGAAGTCAATACATCTTTTGCAGGGACGTTCAAATCTTTTATTTTTGGAACAAGGGAGAATCTCTTCGTGTTCATATATTGTACACTGCAAGTAATTCTTGTGATTTCATAAATGACTAGAGAACTATGTTTAGAAAGAGTGGACATCTGGAAGAAATGTGGCTTTGATATCCAAGGTCTTTGATAATAGGGGATGATTGCCACAGACTTTAGCAAAAGTATTTTTTTTAATCCTTTACAGAAAATGAATGTAATTCAGGAATGAAATGGAATGACTTGCCAATATACTGAAATCATTTGGTTTGATAAAATTCAGGATGAGTAAAAACCATCTGGAGGAACAACAGCTAAATACTGTAAATTGAGTAAGTATTATCAGTGTTTTGAGTATAAAAGAATAAAAGGAACCAGAAGTAAGAAAATTATAAAGAAACTAAAACGTGTCAACTTCAAACTGGCAAATGATTCTTTAGCAGATTCTTATCCTTACATTTGGCAGAATAAAACAAGCACCACAAACTGCAGATAGAGAGGAATTGGTAGGAGAAAAAAGATCAGTGAAAAATGGCTCACAAGGATTTAGGTAAATATTTAAATATTTACTTGCTGACTGTAAAGAATTATCAAGCAAGTAACTTTTAGCAAATTTCCATAGCACATTATTGCTAATGATATATGTATAGCAATAGTAGATTGTAAGTGTTATAGGCAGTCTCATGTGCAGCAAAGTAGTTAAAATGATCACACATCTGGGAAAGTCTTTACATAAATGGTAAAAGTATGCACTTGAATCCTAATAGCTATCCTGTGGATTACATGATCAGAATCATAATAATTATCCCACATCATCATTTGCTCTCCCTCTTCTTCTGGTGGACACCCCATGACCACAGACCTAAATATATCTTAAAATAGGAGATAAAACTTAAAAGGAAGTCCACTTGAATAATGTAGGCTACAAATAGGGAATCCGTGGTCTTCTGGATAATAGAAATTATGGCCAAATCCAACATGTTGAGCTATGATTAGCGATAGTTCAGGATTGATAGAAGACAATACTGTTTTACACATTCAAAATTCATAAGCATCATGATTTAAATACTGGAGACTCTTTAGGTTTGTGACCTTCAGTCTTTAATACATTGAACTAGCCACAGAGTGATATGCAATTCTGAACAAGGTGGAATGATGACCTGACTCAGCTAGGCAGTCTTCTTATTTCTAAACTCTGACAGGCCTTTCTTGATTAGAGGGACTGAAGTATTTATAGAGATGGTGATTAAGGAAGTGGGAGTCACAATTCAAGACTAAAACATTTTTGTAGACTGCTCTACGTGCAGGTTTTGTTGTACACAAACAAGTATGGTTTATATTTTATTGGGCAGTGATGGCAAACCTTTTAGGCACCGAGTGCCCAAATTGCATGCACACATGCTGAAACTGAAAGGTGTGCATGCGAGTGAACGAATGTGTGCATGCGTGAACATGTGCATGCACAGCAGATACCCGAAGGCCAGCTGGTCGGTGGGAGGTGGGACATCCCAACACCGGCAGCGCGGCAAGAGATAAGATCTTTTTCTTTCGTGAGCTTCTGTTTCGTCATTTATTTATTATTTATTAATTGAATTTGCAGACTTCATCGAGTCGAGTCTAGTTTGTCTAGTCTATTTTTGAAAACCTCAGTGATAGAATACCCATAGATATGTGCGGATGTGCACACACATACACACACACACAAATATGACCTAAGTAGTCAATCTGGTCCTAAATTTCTTTTGAAGGTGAAAAAGCAGATCATCTTTACAGATTATTTCATATAAAGTCCTCTTTCCAGCCTCTGACAGTCTTTAGGTGGAAAGAAAACTGTTCTATGTGCATTTATACTCTCTCTTTCCCTCCCTCCATCCCTCCCTCCCTCTCTCTCTCTCTCTCTCTCCCCTCTCTCTGTCTGTCTGTCTGTCTCCAGGGGTGAAAGCCAGCAGGTTCTGACAGGTTCTGGAGAACCGGCAGTGGAAATTTTGAGTAGTTTGGAGAACCGGCAAATACCACCTCTGGCTGGCGCCAGAGTGGGGTGGGAATGGACATTTTGCAGTATCCTTCCCCTGCCATGCCCACCAAGCCACACCATGTCCACCAAGCCCACAGAACCGGTAGTAAAAAAAATTGGATTTCACTACTGTCTTATTCTCTCTCTCTCTCTCTCTCTCTCTCTCTCACTCTCTCTCTCTCTCTCCCTCCCTCCCTCCCTCCCTCTGTCTCTCTGTCATTCTTCCTCTCTCACACACACACTGTAAATATGTTTAATGTATTAATATTAAAACTAAAGTCTAGAGCTATTTCAATCTAAACTGCTAGAGTAAAGCATAGATTAGAACATAATTAAAATTCAGGTTTCACACTGATTCATATCTTATGATGCCTTTTTGGGTTCTAAAGGTGTAACAATATATGTTACAAAGAAGACTTTAAGATTTAACTGCCTATTTTTGACATAGTTAAATCAATACTTAGGTATCAATAATAATCCAGTAGCAAATAAAATCAATCATATATTGTGAAACTGGGATGTAACACATCTTACATGCTTTTGAATTCAGACTGCTGTAAATAAGGAATAAAAAGTCTTATTCTGAGTCAATAAAGGTTTTAAAAACCTTGTATTCTTAGCCTTCATTTTGTTAAAATAAAGGAAAACATATTGAAAGCCATATCATTAACACATTAAGTGATATACCTGTCTCAGATTTCCACACACATTGCTTCAGTAGTTCTCAGGTAAGCTACAGTATTTCCTGTTTGCTCTTGATGTATTTGCATCCATTTTCTGGCACACAGACTTGCCTAAATTTCTTTACGGTGGCATTTGCTAAGGTAACTAATAAACAAACACACCAATTGGCTTTTGACTGAAAACAGATTTCAGTAGATAGCTAAGTTTTTCCTTAGCTGCCTGCCTACCTCTTCAAAACACGGCTTTATTTACTTTAAGGCCTAATGTCAATCAAAGACAGCTTAACTGGCTTAAAATGCTTTCTTAATTCTTGGCTAGCTCTTTGAAAAGAAAATAAGATGAAATATCCAGTTGAGACAAGGATGAGGAGGAGAACAGAATTGGCACAACACCATTAAGTAATTGTTTTTTGTTTGTTTTTGTTTACTCTGATGCACGTGCAGACTTAAATGGATTGCATAAATGATATAGGTATAGATATAGATATTTTGCCTCCCATACATACTACTCCTGATAGTTGTTGAAAAAGTAATGTAATTTCCAGTATAGCTTGCACCAATGGTGGGTTTCAAATTTTTTACTACTGGTTCTGTGGGTGTGGCTTGGTGGGCGTGGCAGGGGAAGGATACTGTAAAATCTCCATTCCCTCCCCAATCCAGGGGATGGTTATTACAAAATCCCCATTTCCTCCCAATCAGCTGGGACTCAGGAGGCAGAGAATAGATGGGGGCGGGACCAGTCAGAGGTGGTATTTACCGGGTCACCAAACTATTCAAAATTTCTGCTACCAGTTCTCCAGAACTGGTCAGAACCTGCTGAATACCACCTCTGCTTTGTGCCTACACTGGACTAGATCTCACAGACTTCTAATTTTTAGCTGTCACATTAATTGCTACACCAAACTGCCTCTGCTTTAGCTATTATTTTATTCTGCTGTAAAACGAAACAGTGCAATATAACCATGGTTCATCTTAGATGCCAGCATGGATGTACCAATAGTGAATGTGAGAAACATTTGATATAACTCCCTATGGCAACTTTTGAGCTGAACCAAGCACTATAGTAAAAATCAAAGGAATTAAGTTCTACATTAGAAGTAAAATATTTAATGTATAGATTCATTAATTAATAGTGTAGTCTGCTTAGAAGTAACTCATATTGAGTTCATTCTAAATTGCCTGGTAATGTAAGGCCAGACTGATAAAGGAACAATCCCACCACTGCATAGGAGCCAATGGTGGGTTTCAAAAATTTTTACTACCGGTTCTGTGGGTGTGGCTGGTGGGCATGGCGTGGCTTGGTGGGTGTGGCTTAGTGAGCATGGCAGGCAAAGGATACTGTAAAATCTCCATTCCCTCCCCACTCCAGGGGAAGTCCCCATTTCCTCCTAATCAGCTGGGGCTTGGGAGGCAGAGAATAGATGTGGGCAGGGCCAGTCAGAATTTTTTCTACTGGTTCTCTGAACTACTCAAAATTTCTGCCACCGGTTCCCCAGGACTGGTCAGAACCTGCTGAAACCCACCTCTGGTTTGCATACTCCCAATCAATCCCTATTCAGATCAGAGCAAACGTACAAGCTATTCAGTTCAATTCAACATATCAATGTTTCTTATTAAACATCAGCAAGCATTCAAAACAATTAACTGGCAAAATGGAAAAGAAAGAGCTAAAAAATCAGAAGAAAAAGAAACATTGTCTACATCTAAGAGATGAAAAGGCATCCCTTATAAGATAACAAGCGTTTACCTATCTATCTATCTATCTATCTATCTATCTATCTATCTATCTATCTATCTATCTATCTATCTATCTATCTATCTATCATCTATCATCTAGCTAACTATCATCTATCTATCACTAGATATAATCACTAGAAATTTATTTTATTATAGGTAATGTAGGTAATTTCATACTGATATGAAAATATCACTCAGAAATGTGGAGAATGTGGTTGACCTCACACTACTGAACCACAACTGTCAATATCTTTTTACTACTGTCACACACTTCCTGGAGCTGCTGAGAAATGTGGGTTTACAACCTCACAAATTCCTCTAGTTAAAAGTGAGACAAGCCTTGGCTTTTCTGATGAGGCAGCTAAAGCAAAGTTTCTCTTATTTGTTCACACTTCTAATTTGTTCCTCAAAGCACAAATATCCATGTTTGCAGGTTTTCCCTTGACATTCAGACAAATCTAGCCAGCTGCATAAATATTTGGGCAAAAGGTGGACAAAATATGCAAGGTGATAAGAGAGAAACAAACAACAAGACAAAATCAAATATGGTTTGAAAATTCTTTGACATGTGAAGTCTTTTTAAAATATATATATATAATATTTCCCTGAATTCAAACTACCATATAAAAGATACATTTTTCATTTATCAAGGTCGAGAGAAGGAATCTGATGTCTTTGTCGTTTTGTGTATGTATATCTGATTCTCTCTCTCTCTCTCTCTCTCTCTCTCTCTCACACACACACACACACACACACACACACAGAGAGAGAGAGAGAGAGAGAGAGAGAGAGGGAGGGAGGGAGGGAGGGAGGAATATATCACACAAAGAACATTTCTTAGTGTGTGTGAAATATTTTTCCAGAAAGCTATTCATGGTACTTAGTCACACTTTTTTTAAAAATCAATTTTATTAATATCATATTTAAAGCTGTTCACATTTACCCCTGTTGACTCTCATTGTTTTTCTTGCATTTGATCTTTATTTTTAAAATATGCTTTTCATTAGCATGGAGCAGAGCCATGTGTATTCAAGTGCCTTCTCAAACTCCCCAGCCCACCTTTCCTTGGAGAGGTGACTTCTCACATAGTTTACATAACACAAAGACCCTGCTATTCTTGAGAGGCTTGCAGGAGAATAAACGAGATCTGAGAAACATTGGGCGATTCCCTGAATGGTTGGGGAAGAGAACATAACAACTATTGCAACAACAATAACTTTGATTGGCTGAAAATAAAATATAGTTAAGGTCTAAGCACATACCAGCTGACTAGGAATTTTTGCACACCCACTACTTATGAATTGTGTGAAGTTGGAAAAGACTGGTACATATTAAGGCCATGCTTTGTTTTGACAGTGTACTTTGTTTTGCCAACTTGTATTTTCTGGGTTCATCCAGAGCATTGGTGAAAGCAACGTTGAACCTTCAGATATCAGAAGCTACTTTTTGGTCTTTACAGCAGCATTTCCCAACCTTGACAACTTTAAGATATGTGGACTTTAGCTTCCTGAATTCCAGGGAGCATGGCTGAGTGGGGAATTCTGGAGGTTGGAATACTGCTTTAAAGAATATATCCAGAGAAAATTCATGAGATAATTTGCTTTTCAATATGCACTCACACCCACTGAACACTAGAAAGGTTGAATGTTCAGGTACAAGGAAAGTTCTATGAAAGAATTTGCTAGCAATAATTTAAATTTTATATGGTGAGGCCAACAGATTTATGTGCCTCATCTGTCTTGGCTTAAGCATTTCCTATTTTGATAAGACTCAGTATGGACCTTTATGTTTAAAAGAGTTAAGGTATTTTATACATTAATTCACTTTTATAGGTTCAGAGGAATGTTCGAAAAATCTTCCTAATACTTAGGAAACAGTTGAAAAATATAAACAATTACCCCAATACATGCCTGTATTTCAAATAATAGCAAATAATATATAGAAGGGTTACAAAATTGCAAGAACTATTACAGCTAAAGCTATTTAGCTTATCTGAAATTCTGAGGTTACCCAAAGCTTCTTTGATATTTAATTTTTAATGTCATCTGTTTGTCCCTGCTTTTAATTCATATTCAATTCTGTAAATTTGTAATAATTTATACATAGAACTCAGATTATCCTTGTTCCACGCAGTTTGGTTCATGTGTCCAAAATTAACAGAATTACACAATGTGAAAAGCTCTAATGACTTCAGATATAAATGTCTCTGAATTAGGCTAGATTCTGAATTGAAATAGCCCTTTTTGGATTAGTTTGTGCCTCTTTTAATCTAAGGGTGAGGCATTTGAAGCATTTTGGAGATTTCATGCACTGTCTAGTGCTTTTGAGTGTATGTGCTCATGTTTTAAATATCTAATTTTTCTGGTCATTTATCCATTGGAATTTAATTTAATTATCTTTCAGAGTTCAGAATCTTTCTGAAATCCAAGTACATGAATGAAAGCTCTCAACCTTTTCTGGTTTAGTTGTCTTGAACTTCAACATGTCATGGTAACTTTTTCTCAAGGTTTGTGATATCTTCAGCCCATCAAGCAATCCTTGCTATTTTGGGAATTAAATTCGAGACAGCTAATCCTCCTGTACCTTGTTCCATCTTTTAAAAGAGGCAATTGTCTGTAAAGAAGGTAATATGTTTTTGTATTTGTGTTTTCCAGCAGATATCAATTTAATTGAAGTGCCTCATTACCACTATAGCCTTTCCTCTTGAGAACTTGCTGAGGTGATTTAAATAAGTACTGTTCATATTCTTCACCAGGCTAGTGGGCCAGTGGAAATCTCCCACAATAATATCTCTTAGTTTTCTTAATCTTTTTAATTTTAATCCAATGCTTCAATATTACTCCATATCATGGTCACTGCTTTCTCCCCACAGGCATACAGTATTTTTACATACAAAGCTGTTCCATACCCCATTTTGTTTGGTCCATTTTATATGAAGTACTGGGCTATGCATTCTTACTGGAATGTACTCAAAAGGCTATTAAAATAATAATGACTCCAATTCCACCAGTTTTAGTTATTTGAGATGGATGGCAAATAAATAAACACACAAGCAAACGAACATCCTATCAGGACCTATTCATCTTTTTATTTTAGAATTTCTAATTCCTGCTGTTTTCATATTCTCTGTGCATTATATATAGACATTGGAGATGTCACTATTTAGTGGGTGTATCAACCTATCAAATTGTAGATTTCTTAGTATTTTTTCCATCACACCTTCTCCATTACTCTGCACAGACTTGTTCTTAATGCCTGTTTTTCTATCTGCCTTTCTACCATTGTGGTTTAGTTTAAAGACTTCCTGTATGAATATTTGAGTTATATCTAAATTTTATACATACACACATTTATACTCTGACATTATCAGAGTATAATGGTAGCGTAATACTCTGATAATGTCAGCAGATGGCTGACAAAAGCTTAGTAGAATAATTTTTTTAAATTATTTTAAAATTTTAAGTTCTGGAGCTCATAGAATGTCTGCTTCTTTCTACACACACACACACGCACGCACACACACACATACACACACACACATTGTTCTAAGTTATAAATTTCCATTGTATATTCTAAATGTCCATTTTATATTCAATGCATACTTCGTTAGTTTTTCATTTTTTGAATTACATTAAAATAGTGGGAGGAGCCCAAAATCTAGCGGAGAGCTATATAAAATCCATACCTTAATTGGAGAGGTTAGCAAAGGTTAGATATTGTAGTTCACCCACATAATTTCTATGGTATATTCTAAATACAGTGTTTCTTTTTCTTTATTTTTTATGTTCTGGGAACCTCAGAGTAGACAATTGTTTAATATGACAATCATTCAAGTTTATGCTATAAGGACTGATACAGAAGAAGAGATGGTTGATTACTTCAATGGTCAAGTTCAATGTGAAATTGACATAACATGTAAGCAAGAAGTGCTGCTTGATATGCCAAAGTTGGAAATATTCAATATTAAAGAGGAAAATGTGGTTGAATTGTATGGATTAAGAAACCAAAATGAAACAAGAGACTGACTTATTAGTTTCTGCCACCCTGATGAATTTTCCATGGATAACACTATCTTCAAATGACCAAAATAACACCTCTACACATGGATATCATCAGATAGAATATATAGAAAAGGTTCTGGTGCTGGGAGAGAAGAGGATAAGCAAGGTGAGTGGACTCAAGTTACAGTTGTAAAACTTGAAAGACCATGTTAGGGACAGATTTTCATGGAGAAAATCTTATCTACTGTAGGTCGTATCTAGGAGATAAAAATGACTTAACAGCACATAATCAATCAGTGAATCATGTGCAATTTATAAATTAATGCTACCAATGGAGATTTTCAATATACAAATGAAAGTCCTTCCAATTTGGAGATAGAATTAATTAAAGAAAGGGAAACACTTTCTTTAACAGAGTTAAAATGTCTTCACTGTTACTTATAAATAATAAATAAATAAAATACAACACAACACAACACAACACAGCACAGCACAGCACAGCACAAATACAATACAATACAATACAATACAATACAATACAATATAATACAATACAATACAATTGATGATGTGTTGTCAACTCAGTGTTGATCAATATCTTTTTTCTGCAATATAATTATGCATCTTCAAGGGCTGGTGTATATATTGTCTGAAAGGATAGTTTTCAGAAAATTAAAAAAAAGATAGAATCTTTTTCATTAAAAGTGGCATGTTTTATTTGTTGATCAGTTATAGCTGCATGAGTAAGGTTGAATTTTAAATGAAACCAGTTCATCTCAGGCATAGTTCTCCCAAATTCGCTATTGGCAGATTCTATAAAAGGACTATTTCTAAATGCAAGTTTGTTTAAAGGTTAGCACAACCACTGACAGATTGATCCTAAAGATATTACTTCAAAAACTTATTGAAAATAGATGTGTTTAGGACAACAACTTATCAAAGGAGTCATCTCATTCATCACTTTTTTTAAGGCAAGCATTACACTTCAAAACATATTCCATAACCAATGTTACATCTCAGAGGAAATATTTCATGTCTTTGTAATAACCTTATTAGAAAATCTCCATTTTCAAACTGGGGAAGAATGAAGTCATTTGTCATTAACAAGGCACTTTTTGTAGAAGCTCTTGATTTAAATTCTTAGGAAAGGTGGCTTCCATCTGGGATTTTCTAGCACATTAAGCTGAGAATGACAAATTCAAAGGACCAAATTATAAAAAAATGATTGTGTTGTGGTAGAGCTGCGCAGTAAACAAGCTATTTGGTGTTGAAGAAGTCCCAGGAAAAAATAAAATGGAGTAATCCAGGTTGTGACAATGTAGTTTAGTATTGTCTTTAGATATTTAGATATCTAAAGAGCTGAAGTGGCTCAGTGGTTAGAATGCAGTACTGCAGGCCAGTGGTAGTATTCAAATTTTTTTTGCTGCCAGTTCTGTGGGCATTGCTTGGTGGGCGTGGCATGGCTTGGCTTGGTGGGCATAGCAGGGAAAGGATAATGTAAAATCTCAATTCTCACCCCACTCCAGAGGAAGGATACTGTAAAATCTCCATTTCCTCCCCACTCCAGGGGAAGGTTACTGCAAAATTCCCATTTTGAATTTTTGAAATGTCGACTCAGCCTTCCATCCTTTCTAAGGTGGGTAAATTGAGGACCCAGTTTGTGGGGGCAATAAGCTGACTTTGTATAAATATACAAAAGTAGGAAGGCTATTGCTTAACGCATTGTAAGCCGCCCTGAGTCTCCGGAAAAGGGCGGCATATAAATCAAATTAAAATAAAATAAAATAAAATAAAATAAATTTCCTTCCAATCAGCTGAAACTCAGGAGGCAGAGAATAGATGGGGGCGGCACCAGTCAGAGGTGGCATTTACCAGTTCTCCAAACTAGTCAAAATTTCCACTACCGATTCTCCAGAACTGGTCAGAACCTGCTGAATACCATCTCTGTTGCAGGCTACTTCAGTTGTCTGCTAATTGCAGTTCAGCAGTTCAAATCTCACCGGCTCAAGATTGATTCAGCCTTCCATCATTTTGAGGTGGGTAAAATGAGGACCCAGATTGTTGGGGGCAATATGCTGACTCTGTAAACCACTTAGAGAGGGCTGTAAAATCACTATGAAGTGGTATATAAGTCTAAGAGCTATTGCTAAAGCAATAGCAATAGCTATTGCTAAATAGATATTTAGATATCTTTAGATCCTTTTCTCATTTTATAAATGGAACACATAAACTCTGCATATCCAGCATCACTGGAAGCTTTCAAGAAGAGACTAAATTGCCATCTGTCAGACATAGTGTAGAGTCTTCTGCTTGGGTGGGAGTCCCTTCGAACTCTGTTAATATGTCTATCTACTTCACAAACAGAGATTTTCTGGAAGCTGCTGTCTCATGCTTTTTTCCATGAGGAGAAAAAGGTATAAATATCCCACTGTTTTATGTATTTTAATATGCCTTCGTTTGGAGAAATATTAGATCATCTGAGTCACAGAAAGATTTTGCTGATGGAGTGACTATCATCTGTAATGCATGCTGAGGTCCAGATGGAATGTGTGTATGTTGGGTGTGTGTGTGTGTGGAAATAAACAAAATGGTCATTATTTCCTGTGCAAAAACCAATTACTCATCCTAAATGCATGCATATTATATAAATCAGGCAATCTGGTAATCGGGGGGTGGGGGGGTGGGGGTTGAGCTGGAAAGATTTGAAATACATCTCTTCATATTATACAACCTCCTGAGCTTGTAATTTGTCTGCAAACATCTATGCATTATTCAGAAGATTTTAATAAATTCAGTAGCCAACATATAAGTGTTTGTGTCAAGCATAAACTCTTTGAGATACAGAAAACAACCCTAGACCAAATTTATCCACTCCTGGGAATAGTCATTATAGAACACATTTATTTTACTTAGATTTCAGAAGCAGTTTGATTGATTGATTATGTGCTATCAAGTCATTTTTGACTCCAAGCGACCACATTGATAGATCTTCTATGCTGATCCAACCCTAACTTGTTTCGTCAAGTCTCCCAATGGTGGACTAATTATTGCCACAAATGAGTTTGTCCATCTTGCAACCGTTCATCTCCTTCTTTTTCCTTTCATCTTTCCCAGTATTAAAGCATTACAGTCTTCACAGAATAAGTCCGAAGTAAGTTAATTTGAACCTGACCATGTGTGCCTCAAGTGAGACCCCTGGGTTGATTTGTTTGATCATCCATCAGTTTGTTTTCTTGGATGTCCACAGTATTCTCAGGAGTCTTCTCCAATACCAAAGTTCAGAGACAGACCAATATATTTCCTATCCTGCTTCTTTAAAGCCCAACTTTGTTTCCATAGAACATCACAGGGAATACCATAGCTTGGATGATTCTATTCTTTCTGACTATAGGCTTATCACAATATTTCAATATCTTTTCCAAGACCTTCATGCCTGGTTTACTGAGTACTAGTTGTGGCATATTTCTTGACTTCTTGTTCTTTTATCATTGATGGTTGATCTTAAAAGGTGGAAGCTACCTTCAATATCTTGTTTATTTTGTCACTGTGCTCTTTATTTTTTTATTTAGAAATTTAGAGACCACCTATCTCCCTCACAGAGGGACTCTAAGTAACATAGCATTAAATAATACTCTAAGTAATAAAATACTAAAAATGTAAAATATAGATATAAAAACTTAACATAAGGGAAGGGTACTTAAAATTCAACACTAATAGTTAAAAGACAGAGGGAAGTCTTTTAGAGCACTAACCAGCCCATCAGCTCAGTGAGCTCCAAGGGAGATGGCAGAGCCAGGTCTTTAGACATTTCCAAAAGACAAGGAGAGGGTTGGCACCCCATATCTAAGATAAGAATGCTCCAAAGGGTGGGCCAATGGCAGAGAAGGGTCTCTTCCTGGATCCCTTCCTGGATCCCATTTTAACTGACAGGATCCACACCATGCTTACTTTCTTGGACTCACCAAGTGTGACAGGCTGATGTAATGGGGCTGTCTTTGACTTTAGAACTTCTACAGCATATCTACATTTTGGTTCCAACATTGGCACAATATACTGTATTTTGCCTTAGGTGCATTGTCCAAGCTTCAAAGATAGCATACCACTGCAAGTACTGTATTAGTGGAACATAACAGTGAAACAAGAAGGCAAGAAAGAAAAGGCCAATTTATTCATTACTTTCATTGGAATAACGAGGAAAAGATCATTTACCTGAATGTAATCCTACTTTCCCCAACATTTCAGTTTGGGATGCAAACTGTGTAAACTTGAGACAAATATGACTACACACAAATATGGCTTTCCCCTCAAATGCCCCAAACATCCAAATCCTATTTTTGGACTTAGGCTGGCTAAACTCCCCCCCCCCCCTTTTCCTAATTAAATTGTTCTAAATAAGACAAATTAGAACAGCAGCAGGGGAAATCTCATCAGGTTCAGGAGCAAAATAAAGCACATGGCAGTGATAAAGTTCAGTTTGCTTTCGCTTATGAACATCGTGAATTCATTACCTTTATTTGTCCAGCTATACCTAATTTGTTGAGAAAACAATTTAGAATTGAATTTAGATAAAAGAAAGTCACAACATAATTCTCATTCTCACTTCAGTCCTTTCATCTGTCCTTATAAATGAATGGGTGATATCTGCATTCTTTTCTTGCATTCCTCATTATAGTTCTTGTTCCTTGTTCTTTTATTATCATGATTAAGTTTGAGCCTATTGTTAAAACCTTATATCCATGATTGACAGTTGAGAGTATTGTACAACAAAAACTTGTCGATAATAGAATGGTCTAAGATCCTTCAGAGACCAAAGAAAATGTACTCGAAGCAGCGAGTATCTTTGTCACAAGAACTTTAGCATCCAGTATATGGTCAATATTTAAATTGAAGCCTGCTAGTTTTTGTCTAGCAATATTATTACTTTTACAAAGGTGTATTTCATCATTATAATGTATGTATATGAAAATTGTGATTATATTAACTTTTTCATTCTTATTTGCTTTTGGAGTGTCCCAACGCTTCAGTTTTGGGCCTGAACTGTGCACAATAAAAACAAATTTGAAAGAAATGCACATTTAACCCTGGACATTGGGACCAGCTTTCTTTGTTGTGTATGGAATCAATAACACTGTTCTTGGTGTGCCCATTGGGGACAAAGTTAATAAATTGTCTTAAGATTACCCAGCCCATGATGTTTGCCCTGGTATATTAACATGAATCTGTCAAATATTTGGTTGAGCAGAATAAGTGGTTAAGAGATGGATTTGGCTGGCAAAAGTTGCAAAAAAAAAAAAAGCTAAGAAGCAGAAGACTTCCAAGTAAATAAATTGCTGGAATAAGATTAATAAATCAATTGCTTCCACTAGAATGCTCCAGGACACTATACGTTCATATGTCATGCAATCCAGTAATCCTGTTTTTGAGAAGAAAAATGCTTATTCTAGAAACTACTGGTATTGGATTTTTAGTGATGTTTGATAAGTGAACAAAAGATTAGGCATAAATTGTGTTGGTGCCCAATGTTCTGATAACTTAATTTCTTTCAAGTGTGTCAACAAGTACATTGTGACTAGTTTATATGATCCTCTCTAGGGAAGTGATTTATTGCCTCTTGCTTTTTGTACTGATGCAGTTTTACTATTCCACTCTGTATTGGCCAATATATTGACGCAGAGCTGCTATCTCTTTCTCAAAATGAGAAGATTAAAAACTGACCACTCTTGGTAAAATTTGAGAGAATAATCTCATATCATATAATTCAGCCCAGGGCAGTCTGTCCTATACTTCAGTACTTCAGTGAAAGAACTGATGTTGCCTACAACTTTAATGAAAATTAGTAGAGGATACATTGAAAGATCCTAAATCTCATCGATTTGCATAATTCATAGAACCAGCAATTTTATTTTTACATATTGAAATACTGAATATTATTCAAAACCAATTCACCATTTTCACTCTACTTTATGTAGATTCTTTTTCACAATACAATCACAATACAAACTGCTTCCTTTATGAATTTATGTGTATTATTGGAACACTACTATGAAAGGGTATAAGAGGCCGGGAAAAAGAAACACTGTCAGGATTTCAAGATTCTTCTACTATAGTAAAAGTAAAATGTTAGTATTTCTTGTGGTATCTATTATCTGACCTGGACTTCCTTGAAGGACTCCTATTCAGATATATGGGAAGACAACCCCCCAAAAGGATCCAATGTATGTCTAATATTATGTGTGTATAATGCATGCCGAATATGATGTAAAAAGCCATTCTACAAAGAAGCAACCTTGCTATTACAAGCAAAAAAAAAAAAAAAATCAAACCATTATTAGATGCCATTTTATTTGCTGTGTAAAAATTCCTTTCCAGTTCTGTAAATCATGACTGAGTGTTGAACACTTAAGGGATAATACAAAATCATCCTTTAATTATAATTGTTATATTTTTATCCAGATTTGTGTGTGTGAAATTTAAACTGGTGAATTTACTGAATACTTCTTCCTCCTATTGGACTGAGAGACAATAGCTGGCCCAAAGTTACTAAGCCACAGTTTCATGCCTAAGGGAGACCTAGAACCTACATCATCCTGATTTCTAGACCACCACCTTAATCACTGGTTATATGATAGGAGACTGAATGTAGGAACCAGTTCAATGAAGTGGTAAGCTATGAATGGCAATTTATTTTGTATCCTGAGAGGAAAACAAAACTCATTTGAAGTGATTTTGCCTGCTGCAGAAACCATAGCATCTGTCTAGTCCAATGGCCCCCATCATGGTCCGTGGATCACTGGTGGTCCGTGTAGAAATTTTGGTGGTCCACAGAAAAAATATTTGCATTTTTTATGTTGCACTAAATCAAGGGTCCCCAAACTACAGCCCCTGGGCCAAATATGTGCAATGAACATTTGTGTTGCTGCAGAGAGTCTTCTCCTTTGGTGTCTTTTTCTGCTGGTCAGAGGGGAGCAGAAATTCTTACTTGGGATCTACTCCAGCCCCTCTGGTACGGGGCTTTGGGCGAAGAAGAAGTGCCGCCAGTGGCGAAGAGCCAGAGGGCCTTGTTCCAGTGGGACTGCATCATGATCTGGAACTGGCTGACTATCTCAGGTAGCTGGGCCTCCAAGTGCTGGTACCTGGCCTTGCACTCCGACAGGTCTTCCCTCTGCTTGGAAAGTCTATGCTCGTAGTCCTCAGTGAGGTGCTTCTGCTGAGCCTCCTTCTCAGTCAGATCCAATTTGAACTGAGCCAGCTGTTTGCCAACCCTTTCTCATGGTGGCTGCTTAGCTCCAACAACTGCTTCCTGTTGGGGCCCTAAGGAGCCTGGGTAGGGAGATGAGGAGTGGCTGGCAGGGGAGGGGCAAGTAGAGGCTGGCGGGGTGCCCCTCGACATGAGTGACATCGAGTTGGCCATGCCCACCCAGTCACATGACTACCTAGCCACACCCACCCGGTCATTAGGCAGATCATATTAGTGGCCTGCAGGATTAAAAAATATGAATTTAGTGGTCCCTGAGGTACGAAAGGCTGGTGACCCCTGGTCTAGTCAACTTCTGGCTAGTCCAATGATATATCACCTGAAGCTCTGAACATATCACTGGAGAAGAAATCAGGATATTTTTCTAGCCAATGGAGCAAATGAATCTTCAGCCGGCACAGGGATCCTTTCTTAAACATTTGCATTTGTCATTCATTCCATTTCCAGGTTCAAACTCAGCATGTTCGTGAAAATTTAACAGTATAATCATGTATACTAGGTCAGCGGGTTTAGGTATCTGAAGAATTGCCATCTCCCACAAAAATAATGTCAAAATCTTAGTCTCATTCGTCATCTTCAGGCTGGTGTTCTCGGCTTCGTGCTTCCAGGAGCAACTGGCTATTTCCTGCTTCTTTCTGTGTCCTTTCACCTTGCCAGCTTGTTATTCCTTTCTCTCCATAACAGGTTGTCTCCTTTCCTGAAAACAATTTCAGTTTCAAAAGCCTTGAAGTTTCTGTGGGCCATTTCAGTTAGCTTGCGCCAGGCTCTACCTGGAAACCTCTGAACTTTCAATTTCCTTTGTTGAAGTTCAACCTTATTCTATAATCACATTAAGGGTCATAGGAATCTGCCTCTGAATCCTATTCATGCCCTTTCTAATAACAACAATAGCTCATGAAATATCAATCTCACATGGTTCCTAAAAAAATGTACCTCTCAGATTTTTGATGATCTGATTCTATGAGCTGGACCATGCCATTTCTTTGTCAACAAGTGTTTACCAGTAGTTACATTGGGGATGGGTTTTTTTCTCAAATTCCCAGCCTAACCTTCATCCTCTAATTCTGTTGGGGCACTAGGAGTTCTCCAAGAACACACAGATGATAGAGCAGCTAAGAAGGAACCAATTAGCTCAGGAGAGCATTTCTCCTTCCTTGTTAACATTGTCTATGAATTTCAGGAAGATTACAATGCTATGCAGCACAATAAATTCCTACCAGTATTCTCCATCTTCATTTTATAATGGCAAAAGTTTCACTCCACAGTAGATAATCATTAAGGAGTTTGCTGCAGTTGAATAACAGGTAATTCTTTACAAAATTGCCATGAGGATGATAATTAAAGGCTCAGTATTAAAAGTTTATGTGACAAGAGTAGGGGAAGCAGTAATGCTCTTTAGATTGTAGTGATTAACTTTGTGGCACACCGCATTACCTACCTGTGTAATTAAAAGAAAAAGCAGCAAAAAACCTATATAATGCATCAGAAACAATTTAAGACGGATGCATTGATGAACTAAATCACCCCCAATTTTGAAAAGTTGCATACTTTCATGGTATGGAAAAAAAAATAATGTGCAGGAAAATGTTATTAAAAGTGAAAGATTTTACCCCACATTTCACCACTATTCCCACAACTAACCGTGATGATGTCAGAATAATGGAATGTGCATCATGACATCACAATGCAAACTCTGCCCCATATGTAATCATAAGCAATGATAGAATGTGAATAAAAATGTGATTGTGTTTGCGTTGTAACAAAGTAACACATTTTTTGGCTTGCTCCATGCTGTCTGTGGATATTCATGCCTCACCATATTTTATATATATATTCTGAATATCTTAGAATACAATAGAATAACAGAGTTGGAAGGGACCTTGGAGGTCTTCTAGTGCAACCCCCTGCCCAGGCAAGAAGCCCTACACCACTTCAGACAAATGGTTATCCAACATCTTCTTAAAAATTTTCAGTGTTGGAGCATTCACAACTTCTGCAAGCAAGTTGTTCCACTTATTAATTGTTCTAACTGTCAGGAAATTTCTCCTTAGTTCTAAATTGCTTCTCTCCTTGATTAGTTTCCACCCATTGCTTCTTGTTCTACCCTCAGTGCTTTGAAGAATAGTTTGACTGCCTCTTCTTTGTGGCAACCTCTGAGATATTGAAACCCTGCTATCAACGTCTCCTCTAGTTCTTCTTTGCATTAAACTAGACATACCCAGCTCCTGCAACCGTTCTTCATATGTTTTAGCCTTCAGTCCCCTTATCATCTTTGTTGCTGTTCTCTGCACTCTTTCTAGAGTCTCAACATCTTTTTTACATCGTGGCGACCAAAACTAAATGCAATATTCCACATGTGGCTTTACCAAGGCATTACAAAATGGTATTAACACTTCTAGCCAGATTTACTATTTGGACAAAAACAATTCTTTAGCTTTTGCCTTCTGTCTGTTTTACTCAGTAATCCTACCTGTCTAAAAACACAGGTATATTGTTGGAATATTGTTCTTTTCACTTTTCCATCTTTTATCACTATCATAATAAATTCAAAGACAGCAGTAGAACACCCACACCCACACCTATGTGTGTGCATATATGTATGGGTGTGCGTTTGATGTGCGTGTTTTGTGTGTGTGTTTAAAAAGAAGGGAAACTGAAGTGGCGTTTACACAGCGAACAAGCATGAGCACATAGATAGATTGATAATGAAAGCATTTATTAGATCTTTGGCAAATTATCTTTTAAGGACATCATTGATGTTTTTTTAATAATATCTAGCCACAACTAAAAGAAGATAGCAGGCCAATTTTAATGAAAGATTCAGCAAAAGGAGGCAAAAATCTTCTCCAAGTAAAATACAATATTGCAGTTAGATGAAAAACAGTGGGAAAGTAAAGTGTCACTGAATGACTCACAAGAACAGAGCATAAGTTTATGGGTGAACCAAATGACAGCATTCCAGCCAAGAACAGGAAGAAAGAGACAAGCTTTGTCTCATGGCTTCCCTATTGCTCCTGGTGAGAGGTTCAAAATTGCTACGTTCCTGTTGCTAAGGGCAGCAGAACACAGCAATTTAAACTTCTTCACTCAGAGGAAAAGGAGCAATTTATGGCTTCTTCATTCTCTGCAGTGATAGCTACAGTTTGCCTTGCCTGCTCACATCTTAAGAAAGAGATGCATTTGACTCAGCACTGTTGAATGCAAGTAAGGAGCAAATAAAATACTATGGGCTTAGTTAACATGACATTTTGGTGCAAGTTAGGGCTGGTTTCCACTATGCAATTTCAGTCTTCGTGCTGATTACAAACCTCTCCCAGCCAACCAGCCTCAGACTGTCAGCAATTGCAGGTTTGTGAAAGTTGTTAACATACATTGGTCATGTACTCATCTGCTATTGATGGATAAGGCAGATCTTTTGCAAGAGCCCTTGAGCCTCTTGCAATAGTCTTTCTCATATTGGTCTTTACCTTCCAGGACTCCAAGTTCTTACCATTTTACCCTATGGGGAATAGTTCCAAATCTCAATGTATTAGCCATGTAAAATTTATTACTCCTGCACTCAACTTATTAGGACCATCCAGAGTCATAATTCTTACTTTATGCTAAAGAAATGTACTTCTTTATCTCCAAAATCTCCTTCTGCAATACTGTCTACTGACTGCTGACTAGTTTAGTCTCAACTGATTACAGTAATCCAGGCTATCATCTAAATCACTTCGTGGGCCTTATTCATTTTTCAATATGCTCATTATATGTACTATGTAGTATAGGGCAATTCTATAGGTCAGACACAATATAGGAATGCTGAGAGAGGGAGGGAGGGAGAGAGAGGGAGGGGGAGAGAGAGAGAGAGAGATCTTAGTCTTCCAAAGTCTTTATTGTCCATTGGGTGGACAATAACACTGAGGGATCATTCAACAAATTTTCACACAGACACACTGTATTTCATCCCACTATAATCTATGTCAGCCTAACCATGTGAGGTTGGATTTCTAATGCAATATGTGTTCTTCATAGCATCCAATTGACAATTCTATGATAGCATATCATACTTCAGTGTGAAACTTGCTTAATATTACTCTGTGTCTATAGAAAAAAATAATATGAATAATATCATATTACATTCATGAAACTTCAATACAATCCATGTATCCTATGTCTCCATCTCCCAATCTCTTGTTTGCCGTCTGAATATTTATAAATTTTACTGATTTGATTTATGTGCTGCCCATTTCTAGTCTAGAGATGACTAGATTAATATTAAGATGACTGCCCTCATTCTAAAAAACAAACAAACATTCATACCATGGTCTCTTGTTTTCCAAACATTATCATACAATAAATTGGATAAGTGGCAGCTGTATGGGTGAATAAGTAGAAGGTCCAAGTATGTGTAAAGGCATCTTCCAGATGTAGATCTTACCTGAGGATGAAGCAAACATTATGATCACTAACTGCCCAAATTTAGTGGTCTTCAACAGTTTTAACTTTAAGTTTCTATCCATCCCTACTTATACACATGCCACACATTCCATATTTCTTTATTCTGGTCCTTACATGATGTTACAAAGCCTACTATTTGAAGATTCTCAACGAAGGCTAGTGAAAACGACGATGGCATTGAATTGTGAAGTAAATGAAAATAACTGTTCACAATCAAGTTTTCCATTGCAAACTATCTACCCGTTCCTTCAGAAAACCCTAGAAAGTAGTACTCAATTGAGATTTATGGAACTTTCCCCTGGCAATCTTGTAGATTTTGCTGCCGCAGCAAGACAAAGTCAAATATACTCCAGCTCTAAAGCTATAAAGACGGTAGGTTTAAAGCTTGAATTAAAGCTACTGAAGTGTGACTATATGCTGTTTACTCAAAAGGAAGTTCCATTAAATCACAATCTTGTATGTGCATGCTCAAGCAGAACCTCTATTTGCATTTGCATTTATACTCTTAAAAATCATCAAGACATGAGTACTCCACTTTACCCACCATACCGATCCTCAATTCCTTGCTTACTCTTGAAGATTCCTGACCTCACAAAATCAGATGGCAGATTAATAGGTGAGAGAAGATGGCCACACAACTGTTACACCTCAAACCCTTAAACTCTTCATGACTACTGTATGGTTAGGGTTCCCAGCCCTCACAAGATCAGCTGAGGCAAGGGGCAATATTCTTGGAGGTCAGGTATAGTGTCACAGCAAAGAGGGTAATAAAAAAAAATGAAGCAGTATATAAAAAGTAAAAAACATAATGTAACATAACATAATATAGGCTTCTTCACATAGGTGGCTCTTTTTTAAATGAATCAGGAATTTGGGATCAAAAGCAATTTGGTGCCTGCATGTTTGGCACTCTTCCTAACTATTGTTTAGCATTTAGGTTCTTCCGGTACATAAGAGTTTTTCCTTTATTCAACAAACATTAGGAGGCTGTTTTTTTATTTTATTATTTATTTATTATTAAATGTATTGCTGCCCATCTTACTATGAAGTGCCTCTTTTGATCCTAGTCCTTGCACCTGCACCGGGTAAATGAATTGCCCTGGTAAGGTTTGAGGTTCTATTTGATGATGCTCTGGGACAAGAGAATCCCATTGACATGAAGTAGGAAAAAAGCTCAAGAGAAATAACAAACTTTCAGGAGCATAGCAGCAGCAGCAGCTTTATTTATCAGAGTAATTTTTGCAATATTGTGCAGGCTGGAAAATGATTAACACAATTAGGAACAGTAGGTCTATGGAACGCAGGAACCATTCTATGCCAAATATTGGCAGAAGTTCCATGGTTTGCTACAGAATATTAAGGCTTATGTGTGAAGCATTTAGCAAATAATGCAGCCTTGGGATATTGATGCAGAACAGTCAAGATCAAATCTCTCCCTACTCTGAATCTCATCAGTGAATTCCAACATCTGGAGGCAAACAGCCTGGAGAAACCCAATCTACACTTAAATAGAGTCAGTCATGTTTTATTAATAAATTTATCTTGGTTGGTTGATACAACTGGACTGAGCCATATTCATCAATGAGATGCACATGTGTAAGTTGTTCTTGTTGTGACCTAGGCTTACTGAGTCATTACAAGACACAATTAGTCCCAAGTAAACCTATTTTGATTTGATTTGATTTGATTTATTAGATTTATATACTGCCCTTCTCCCAAGGGACTCAGGGCAGTGTACAGCCATGATAAAAAACAATAAAGACTATACAAAATTTAAAACCCGTTTAAAACAAAATTAAACAAATCTTGGCCTTCTTAATTTAAAAGCCCATAATTTAAAATACCCTGTCTGAATTTTTTTTTTTTAAGTCAGCCAGGCCTACCTGGTGAAATAACCAGGTCTTGAGGGCCCTGCGAAAAGTACAGAAATCAGGAATCGTACGTATCCCAAGGGTAGCTCATTTCAGAGGGTGAAGGCTCTCCCCCCTGGGGGTCACCAGCCTACATTGTTTTGCCAACGGCACCCTGAGGAGCCCCTCTCTGTGGGAGCGTGTTGGTCGGTGGGAGGCTATTGGTGGCAGAAGGTGATCCTGTAGGTATCCGGGCCCTAAGCCATGGAGTGCTTTAAAGGTGGTAACCAACACCTTGAACCACACCCAGAAGACCACCAGGAGCCAGTGCAACTCGCGCAGGAGAGGTGTCACATGGGTGCATCAGGCCGTACCCATAAACACCCAAATGGCCACATTCTGGACCAGCTGGAGCCTCCAGGTACTCTTCAAGGGGAGCCCCATGTAGATCCATGTATCCAATTTTATTGTAACAGCTGAGAATTATGTTCATTCCCAGCTGAGTCCCAATTAGTTGCTACAAAAGTCCTTCAGAAGAAGTCCTTCGGGATAATCACCAACCTTTATCTTCTTTGACACCCTGCCAAAGACCTTACTTGGCAAAGCCCCACGAAGTTCAGAAACAAACAAGAGATGCCAACTGGAAACAGAGTTAGCAACATTGCTTTCCTGCAAAAAGCCCAAGTGCCTTTGTTTCTCTTTTAAGCCTTATGGGAGGGGCCAATCATCTCCTGGCCTTACTCCCAAGTCATCCCTTTTGCTTTAGCTGCTCTTGCCTTCTGGCAGCTCTGCACATGCATGCATTAGGAACAGACTCCTCCTGTTCCTCTGCCTCTCTGCTGTCCGACTCTGGGGTCTCCGGAGTCCACACATCACTCCCAGATGGCCCTGGCCCCATCGCTGCCTCTGATCCAGAGCCCTCGTCTGGGCCTTCCCCAGACTCTAGGACTGGACCACGTTCCTCCCCAGCCTCCTCACTGTCTGACTCCGCAGCCAGCTCCGCAGGCTGCTGGTGGACTACAACAGTTCTCCTTATCCTCAAATGTTCAACTAGCAAGCATTCATAGAAGGGGAAACAAATTGTTTGGAATCATGCCTTCACCATAAAATGTGAATCCTGTGACTACCTGAATAGATCCATTTGTTTACTTGGCATCAGTACAAAACTGGTTGCTATTATCTTTTAACAGAATATTTTTTCTACTTTCCAGTCTAGACTCTTTTCTAGTGGTCTCTCATCCAAGTTCAAAGCAGAAACAACTCAGCTTTCTTTTCAAAATTAGCCAAGATAATAAACTCAATTTATTCTGTTCATTTATTCAAACAAAACAAATAGTTTCAAAATTTCTTATCCCTCCCCACCTATCTCATCCATCTTTTATTTGTGCAATACACCGTGTTTTCCTCTTCAATTGTCACCCATACTGTCCTTGCAACACTATTACCAGGAAGCAAGTAAAGTTTGTTTTATGTGTTTTTTTAGCATTTAAGAAGTTTCTTTCCTCCACATTAAAAAGAACCATTACATATTAACCTACCAATTAAGGCTAAATTGGTCAGTTGCAAAAGATCATGTCAAATTTTGCTTATATTTGCTTTTTTCCTTGAAAATGTTTTTCTGTAAATTGGAATTCTTTAATCTGGAGTACTCTTCTTTTCTTTCAAAGTTATATTTCATAATGAGCTTAATTAACAAGAACAACCAAGCAATTGAAAAGATTAGGATTATCTCCTTAATGGTTGCATTATTTTTTTAATGAGATTTACATAACAGTTTGTCTTATTTTATCAAACGAGTGCATTACTCCTTTTCCTTAGCTCTTGCAGTGAGTCGTATCTGTGCCATTGGAGAGATAGTAAAGCCCATTTTGCACAAACAAATAAACACAGAAGCAAATGTTTCACTTGAAAAAATTCTCATCAGTTTTCAATAAAGCTGGATTTGCTTTATCTAGATAACCATTTTCTGACTCTAGCTCTGGCTCTGTTTCTATTTCTTTTTTTAATTAAGAGTTTGCTATTAAAAGTTGAAGAAATTATTTACAACCCTTCGGTCATATGAATGACTAATGATGAGTTGGTTAAAATACATCATTTCTTCTATGAAAAAGCTTCAGTCAGTTTTCTTTCTTAATTGTCAATACAATCATTTCATACTGGGGCACACAGTTTGTTTCAGGGCTAAGGGAGAGCTGCAGTTGGCTTTGGTGGGCTAGTTTCCTGTTCCCAAAAATTAAGTGGAACCAGAGCAAACAAATATTCTATTTATGTTTAAGTGAATATGCATTAATTAAATACATTTCACAGGTACAGTGTATTTCTTAGGGATTTAACATGCTTGACTTCTATCACATTAAATATTGCAGTTTGTGAAAAACTTTTGAGAGCCTCTGAAGACTCAATCAACACTTGAAATCTTCCTTATAGTCCTTTTGCCTGGTATAAAGGTTGGTAATTTTCATGAACAGAGACAATGGGTTTCATTTCCAGTGTTGAATTGGGCTCTCAAGTGTATAAACTATATAAGGGATAGAATAGAATGAGGTTTTACATCCTGTCCCCCAAAACAGCCTGCTGAATTCTTATAAAAAACCCTTTATATTCTTTTTTCTGTCCAGCAATTATGTTCATGCAATTTTTCCTCAATGTAGTAAACAGAGTGAAAAGTCCTTCCCCACTGACTGAAAGAAATACTTTCCTACTGTGTGTAGAGCTTACAGGGACATACACCCCTATAAAGGTCCAGGAAAGGCCTGTTTTAATGAGCTAATTATGGAAGGAGGTACCTGTTATTTGGGATTTTTTAAAATCAAAGATCAGGGCATTTCTGTCATTTGTGCAATGACCTCATCATATGAACAATGTAATTGCACCATTTGCCATTGTACGTCATTACACCATTTGTAATTGCATCTCATTACACAAATGTAAATCACAGTGGCAGTTCGGTCTAATGCAAGTTAAGTCCAAGAGCTGTGGTGGCACAATGGTTAGAATGCAGTATTGCAGGCTAATTCTCCTGACTGCCATTTGCCAATAGTTTGAGTCTCCCTGACTCAGGTTTGATTCAACTTTACAAGGTTAGTAAAATGAGGATCCAGATTGATGTAGGCAATATACTGATTCCGTAAACTGTTTAGTAAAAGGTAAAGGTAAAGGTTCCCGTTGAACATTTGTGCTAGTTGTTCCTGTCTCTAGGGGTGGTGTTCATCTCTGTTTCAAAGCCAAAGAGCCATGTTGTCCAAAGACATCTCCGTGGTCATGTGGCTAGCATGACTAAATGCCAAAGGCGCATGGAACACTGTTACCTTCCCACCAAAGGTGATCCCTATTTTTCTACTTGCATTTTTATGTGCTTTTGAATTGCTAGGTTGGCAGAAGCTGGAACAAGTAACAGGAGCTCACCCGTTATGTGGCACTAGGGATTCAGACTACTGAACTGCCGGCCTTTCGATTGACAAGCTCAGCCTCTTGGCCACTGAGCCACCATATCCATCTAAACTGTTTAGAGCGGGCATTGTGAAGCAGTATATACAAAAAGTCTAAGTGCTATTGCTATTGCATCAAGTTCTTGTATAAATAAAGGTTCCTCTGTACTTAAAATATGTACAAACATAGATATGGACTCAATCCACACTAAATATTCTCATTAGGGACCTAGTTCATACACCAGGCAAAGACACAATTTGTTTCATAATACTCCTACCAAGTTCACACAACTTGGTAAATCAGTCAGCCAGTCAAGGTAGGAAAGACCTGGAAAGAGAAATTGCTACAAGTTTTAGAATTTACCTTATTCTGGTTAAGGGATTGTAATAGAATTTGGAAAACCAAAGTCAAAATAGCTCTAGCTCAATTTATGCCTATCACAATCAAGGTGAATTTCTTTCTCAGACTGTCTACCTTTTCAAGATGCAAACATTTTTTTCTGTAATAGCTTGGTACTTTCTTCCTCTTCTGAAATTAACCCACATTCTTTCACAACCAGAAACCAAGTTTGCAAGCCGTAATTGAATTGGTTAACAGATATCATGCCACAACCACTACCCCCCCCAAAAAAAATCACAATTTAATTTAGTGTAGTATTTGTATCCAGACACTATGATTAGGGAGGTAAGATAAACTCAGCTTCATATTACTAAGTGTAAATTGTATACAGTAGTACTATCTGAAAATAAAGTCTTTGTCTGATTAATAGATCTTTGGTCTTACTTAACTTTAGTTGTTGTTGTTTTCTGTATAATATTGGCTATATTCGGTGACACGTGTAGCCAAATCGGTGGGCATGTGAGCTCACTCAGCTGAAATTCGGGCTTTCTGCGCCCCCCCCCCCCCAGAAGTAGGGAATCAGGCTGTTTCCTGCTTTTGGAAGACCTCGGTGGGTGGTTGGAAAGGCCCGTTTTTTTCTCTCCCCAGCCTTCAGAGCCTTTCTAGAAGTCTGGGGAGGGCAAAAAAGGCCTCAGAGGCCTCTGGAAGCTGGAAACAGCCCATTTGCCAACTTCTGATGGTACCAGAAGGCCTGCTTTTTTGCTCTACCCAGCCTCCAGAGCTTTTCTAGAGTCTGGGGAGAGTGAAAACAGCCTTCCCCACCCCAAGAGCCTTCTGGAGGCCAGAAATGGCCCATTTGCCAACTTCTGGTTGGACCAGAAGGCCTGAAAATCAGCCTGCTGAGCTCATGGTGGGACCGGAAGTTGGAAAACAGGCAGTTTTTGGCCTCCAGAGGGCCTCCGGGGAGTGGAGAAGGCCATTTTCACCCTCCCCAGACTCCTAGAAAGGCTCCAGAGGCTGTGGAGAGCAAAAAATGGGCTACCATGCCATAGTGTTCCAGGAGCGGGAGAAGCTTTTGGGGGTCATGGGTGCATGCACAGGGGCAGGGCACATAGAATTATGGGTGTGGGCATGTGCACGACTCCCCTTCTCCTGGCATCCGATGGCAAAAAGGTTAACCATCACTGGGCTATATTATTTAATTATTTTAGATACTGCTTCTGAAAATCAAAAAGTATGAAATCAAATGAGTCATTATAACAATTCCTTTTTCATGAAAAACCAAGAGAGAGAAAACAGAGGGAAAATGATGCTCTGATAAGATTGGTGATGTAATGTTCAATCTTTTGTCTTAGCCAAATCAGATTTTTTTTTAGAGAAACGTAATTTCATTGAGTTTCCAAGGACTGAATAATAAAGGCTGATTGCAGTTTTTAAGACCTTCCAGAATACTTTTTTTTTCCTTTTAAGAAATGCTTGTTGACAGCAATAAAGTTCTTTGAGAACCTGAATATGTATTTTAAAGTTTCCTATCCTCCTCAACCGGCTATTCCATATCCTTATATATTACCTAAATCACATGGAAACAAATGATTTCAGTTTCCAAACTGCTCCTGTCTATATAAACTACATGAGTATTTATAATTTTATTTATTTAATTTATATACCACTATCAAGCAACTCTGGTGGAATATTCATTACATCATGGCACAATGCTGAAATTTTTCAGTTTAATTTATGGCTCTTATTCTGGTGTTCATCAAAGGATGATGATCCTTACTAGATATAAACTTTTTTTTTTCTGAGAGAGACATTCATGGGAAGGGAAAATAGTTTTTACTTTTGGTTAAGTGGAAAGGGCCTAATAATTCCTTTCTCTGTTTGCAATCAGCAGCTGCTATTAGTTTTTAAAATCCACCTGTATATTATTCAATACTTTAAATGAATTTATAAACCATATGGGGCCTTTCTATCAGTGTATTAACTGCTGAGTTCCTGAAAATTTGCAATAAAGTGCTAGCTTTAAAATATTTTGGTTATACCTGTGTGTTCACTTAATCTATACCAGTGATGGCTAACCTTTTTGCCATCGCATGCCAAAAGTGAGGGGAGCGCAGGGGTGTTGTGCACACACATGCCCACACCCATAATTCAATGTCCCCCCATCCCCCGCACATGCACATGCAACCCCCCCATATGCGACCCTTGCTTTTGGCACGTGATGGCATGGTGGGCCCGATAGGCCTGTTTCTCGCCCTCCCCAGACTCCATAGGCCTTCTTGGAGCCTGGTGAGGGTGAAAACGGCCTTCCCCATCCCCCCGGAGGCCCTCCGGAGACCGGAAATGGCCCATTTCCCGACTTCCAGTGGGCCCCGAAGGCCCAAAAATCAGCTGGCCAGCGTGCACATGTGAACTGGAGCTGAGCTAGGGCAATGCTTGCGTGTCCACAGATATGGCTCCAAGTGCCACCTGTGGCATTCATGCCATAGGTTTTCCATCTATCTCCCCATCTTCAGCAATGTGTTCTTTTGGACGGTGACAATTTTGTCATGTACTAAAGAGTAGGTCCCAGAATTAATGTATCAGTCACAAGATTAATGCTGAAATCATGAAAGGTGATTTTATGCTGAATGTGGTGACTGCACACACAAAAAAGAAACAATATATCTCTGGATATTTTCACATGGGAGAATGTAGCCAAACAACACACCAGAGGATACCAAGAGCCAATTACATTGCTGACTTCTTTATCACTTCAGATGAGCATTTCATGTTTATTTTATCTGTAGCAGGTTATTCTGCAATTAAAACACCGCATTCTTACTTCGGTTGGGCTCCTGAATTATGGAACTGTGAATGCCCTGGGGTTCTACCACATTCCATTAGCTATTATATCTTTGCAGTTACTCAACAGAAGTTCTATAAATAATGGTACGTGGATGTCCATGCAAATGTTAATGTAAATATGGAATCTGAATAGTTTGATAATTACGGTTTAACTGTGGGAGTACAAGAGAATTACACAGGAGTATCTTTGAACTGATGCAAATCTTCTTCCTGATTAGAGGTGCCTCTGAAATTGTTTCCAGATGGTTTTCTATATTTTAAAGTACTGTATAATGTTGAAAACCACTTGTGTGTATTTGCTTTCTGAATTTTATACATAATATTGTGTGTATGCAGTGTTGCTGCAGTTCTGATACTTGTTTTGTTTCTTTTAATGCCAAACCTGATAAAATCACATGTACTACATGTACTGATAAAACACTGCAAAAAAATAATAATCAATCCTCATATGCCGAGAAACAATTATTTCTCTAGATTTTAACTTTGCAGTTTTATTAATGTGTAAGTTGTAAATGTCTGAACTCTGGTAAGCAGTGTGCATGTAAAATTAGCATTAACTAAATGCATTTCATAAGAACTACAATTATTGTTAAGGATTTCCTATGATTACTCCAAAATAATAATTGATATGCAGCTGTTAAATATCAGCCATAGGATCGAGACACCAATGAGACATATCCTGGAAACCATATACATGCAGTATTCTTTACAATATACACTGCATAACCAGTCATTACTGGATGGGGTTTGTGTTCTTATTATATTTCACTGAATCAGGCACAAAAGATTTATCTGAGGAGCTTTGATTGATCTAATCCTTTTAAAGAGCTTTGATATGTGTTAATGAAGGCATTTTCTGCTTACAATGCAGTACCTTTATTTCCGATCATCAGTTAACCTGACACTGCAGCCTATTTTGATATTGGATTTGAAGCATGCTTTTGTATGCAGCTATGATCATATCCAGGGTATTCATTTTCAAGTTTATGAAGTGGGAAGACTATAAATATGCATGGAAAAAAATCTATGCTCACAATAGTTCTTGCTATTATAGCACGATATTAATTTTCACTATACAACTCTATCAAGCATGAATTTGTAAAGTCCTGGGGCATAGTGTGTTGAGCGATGGTTTATGTTAACAAAGTATTCATGGAGTGTTGATTGAGTCTATATGCATTATCTATTCAGAAATGTATAGACTGCCTTCTTTTCATTATAGAATTCTAGGCATATGGTCTTTTATTCCAGCACTGCCCAAACTCAGAATTGTTTAGCTTTAGAAAGACCATTGCAACGTGTCTCACTAGAGACAAATAGGTCTTATAACAAATAGGTTTCCTGTATTCTAAATCATTCTATTCAGTTTCTTTTTCTTTTTCTTTTTGTCAAAAGAGATTTATTTTAAAAACCTTCTTAGTCTCAATATGCTTAAAATTATTTCTTTTAATATTTCTCTTGGTATGAATTTTGAGCTTATTTTATTTGAGGGAAGTGGTAAAGTATGCTGGTGTTGAGTGATCTTTTCATCACTCTGAACCTGCCCTGGCTACCTACCCTTCTTAGTCAGAAAATAATAATAATAATGAGAAGAAATCCTTCATGGTTTTATTGAAATGTGAGAAGCCAGAGAGGCTGCAGTCCATTTGAGAAATGGGAGTCACTGGGAGTTGAACAGCATATAAATTGAATATGTTAATAAGATTGGTTGCAGCGTCAGACAGATGTTTAGAATGTGTTTCATATTTTTATCCATGCATAGAGACCTTCTCAAGGACCTAGGCTAGGCAGATGCTGTTGTTTGATGGTGTTAAAGGTTAAATATTAATATAATTACTACCATTATCTCTTTTATTCGTTAAATATGAAACTCAGTCAACTGAACATTTAAAAATGGATCACAAATACCACTCACTGGCTCTAATGGTTGATACGGGTTGCTGCCAGCATCCTAGGTATCAACCAAGTATCTTCTTGAAATGTATGATATTCTAAGTAGCACAGTTTTTTGCAGTTCTGCTGGTGTTATTGCAGGAAGCTGTAATTTCTTGATGTAGTTTATAAAGTTCTTGGATGTGGTACCAAGTTCCCCAATGACAATGGGTATCACTGTTACAGGTTTCATCCATAATTGCGTAACTTCAATGGCCATATTTGTGATATTTTATGATTTTTTCCAGTTCTTTTTCTTCGACTGTGGCGTCTCCTGGTACAGTGATATCGATAAATTGTACGCTTCAGTTTTTGACAACTGTGATATCTGGAGTGTTGTGTTCCAGATGATGATCCATCTGTATTCGAAAGTCCTACAAGATCTTCACCTTCTCATTTTTGACAACTTTTTCCACTTTATGTTTCCATGACTTTTTAGATACAGGTAAGTCATATTTTTTACATAATGACCAGTGGATTAATTTAGCAACTCACTCATGTCTAGCTTTGTAATCAGTTTGCGTATTTTTGCTGCACTCATATTAAATGTGAAACAATTTTAACTTTGTTATTGGTATATATTTTTCCTACATAGCAATAGTCCTGAAATCAGCTTGCTAGTTATATATCTCAATGCCAGTGTATACATATACATAAGTCTAAGCAAAATTAAGGAAGGTAATGTTTGCAATATTTAAATTAAAGTATTGCTTCTATTTCTGGATCAAGGTCTTCTCAGGATTTTGTACGAAACAGATACGGTCAACTTATTCATACATTAAGATGTTTAGGAGTAATAATAACAAATCTTTTAAAGTCATTTCCTTGTTCACTCAACACCTGGATAGCATGTAACAGGTTAAAGAATGATAAAAATCCTGTAAGCTATTTTGAAGAAGGATGAATAATGGGGAATTCTGAAATGAGACTTTGCAATATGTGATTACTGCAATTTGCCTTACAATTTATTTTTCATACAGTGAAGCAGATGGAAAGCAATAGAAATCTGTAAATTGTATTGTGTTGGCTTTTAAAAACTGTATAGTCTATTTATTACTTTCAAAAAGCATGTTTTCAATTAAAACTTTCAATAAACAAGAGAGGCATTGAATGCTTCTGATCTGATTAATGGGCAGATGTTGCATTCATTTCTAAATTTGAAAATAAAAAATCCATTTTTGATGCTGATAAAAATATTGTAATAGTACTTAAATTATTCTATCTAATAATTGACAACAATATTATAGAATAATAACAGTAAGGTATAAATGTCAAGACTAAATGTTCTTGGGGAATAACTAAGGTCCAATTTATATTAATATCCTTATTCTGAGTCCTGAAATGTAAATTTACATGTAGAATATTTCACTTTAAATATGGCTTGAGCAAAGTGTGTGTGCGATGCGAACTAGTGGTAAAACTGATTACAACCCACCATTGGCTTGAGACTAATTCTCATTAGCTTGTTAACTCAGCAAGGTATATGCAATGTCTCATTTGAATATACTTCATTTTGCTCTAACATGATGAGTCTATTGCTCATTCAAATATCACCCAATCCCCAACAGGATTAATATGTACTATAGTTTAAGAATCACTGAGCATAAATTTTCTATGGTAGAATAATATGGTCAATTGCATCAATGTTGCAACTAATTAGGCAGAATGAAATCTAAGTAATTAATGTAACTGAATAGTCAATTAATGGTTATTATCAACGGTGAAATCCCCCCCCCCCCGGTTCTATCCGGCTTGCTGAACCAGTAGCGCTGGCGGCAGGAGGCTCTGCCCACCCACCGGGACATCATTACGTCCTGATTTTTTACCATCTGCGCATGCACAGAAGGTTCTGCACATGCTCACTCCTGCACACTCCCATTCCCAAACCGGTAGCGAAGATAAGTGGGTTTCACCGCTGGTTATTATTATTATTGAGGACACAGTGATAATTGTGATAAGTGATAAGTGATAATTAGAGGGCATTACTTTCTTATTGTGAAAAACGGGGTGAGTTGCCAACTGTACGCTGATGATACTCAGCTGTACATCTCCACCCCTGACCACCCCAATGATGCCCTCGAAGTAATGTCCCAGTGCCTTGAAGCCGTGCGGGTCTGGATGGGAAGGAACAGGCTTCGTCTCAACCCTTCCAAGACCGAGTGGCTGTGGATGCCGGCATCCCGGTATAGCCAGCTGGTGCCATCGCTGGCTATTGGGGGTGAGTCATTGGTCCCCACAGAGGGGACTCGCAACTTGGGTGTCCTCCTGGATTCACGGCTGTCCTTGGAAGGGCATATGGCGGCCGTGGCCAGGGGGGCCTTTTATCAGGTTCGCCTGATGCGCCAGTTGCGCCCCTTTCTGGATCGGGACTCCATGTGCACAGTCACTCATGCACTCGTCACGTCTCACCTGGACTACTGTAACGCTCTCTACATGGGGCTCCAACTGGTCCAGAATGCGGCCGCGCGGGTGATTATGGGAGCGACAGGGTGCTCCCACGTGACACTTCTCCTGCGCGAGCTGCACTGGCTTCCGGTGGTCTTCCGGGTGCGCTTCAAGGTGTTAGTTTTGACCTTTAAAGCGCTCCATGGCATGGGACCGGGGTATTTGCGGGACCGCCTGCTGCTACCGATAACCTCCCACCGGCCAGTACGCTCACACAGAGAGGGCCTTCTCAGGGTGCCATCAGCCAAGCAATGTCGGCTGGTGGCCCCCAGGGGGAGAGCCTTCTCTGTGGGGGCACCCACCCTATGGAACGAGCTGCCTCCTGAAATTCGTTTGATCCCGGACCTCTGTGCTTTCCGAAAGGCCCTTAAGACTTATTTATTCCAACAAGCCGGCCTTGCTTGATTGATTTTAATGGGGTTTTAAAAAATTTTGGTACTATTAATCCCTGGGGTTTTAAATTGGGTATTTTAATGGGGTTTGAGATTTTTATTTTGGAACGCCAATCGATTTAATTTAATTTTAAATCCTTTTAATATTTGTATTATATGTGTTTTAATTTGGTTGTTCGCCGCCCTGAGTCCCCCTCCCGGGGAGAAGGGCGGTATATAAATTGAAATAAATAAATAAATAAATAAATAAATAAATAAATAAATTGTACTGTGAAACGTGGCAGAAAAATATCAGAGGGCAGAAGTGGTGGAGGGGAGAATTCCACTGAAATCTCTAAGCTAACTGATCTTCTTCCAACTTATATATAATGACATTTCATCAATGTAGAAATTGCATCCTTAACTCTGTTAGCTTCTGGGGGAGAGAGACTTTTTTCTTCACTTCCAGAGGAAATACCTGATATGGATAGAAATAATCTAAGATTCAGGTCTAGGCATGGGAGAGAGACTACCTTTGTCATTCTTGTAGATGATTTTTATTGAAGATATGTGCCCGGTCTTGTGGTGCTTCTCATTGTTTTGTTTTTGGTTTTTTTTTTCCATTGACCATGGTATTGTTAGGTATTGCATGGGTCAGGAGTTGGGAATTCTGTTTCAGATTGGTTCTGTTTTTTTCTCTGTTGGTGGCCTCTGTTAATGGTGGTAGGGGATAAAAATTACCCTGGTGGTAGCTTTCTTAGGAAGCATTTGGCAGTTTGGGGTTTGGTATTGTCAGTCTAAGGGACACAGTGGTTCAGTGGCTGAGACACTGAGCTTCTTGATCGAAAGGTTGGCAGTTCAGCTGTTCGAATCCCTAGTGCCGCGTAAAAGGATCAGCTCCTGTTACTTGTTCCAGCTTCTGCCAACCTAGCAATTCAAAAGCACATAAAAAATGCAAGTAGAAAAATAGGGACCACCTTTGGTGGGAAGGTAACAGCGTTCTGTGCGCCTTTGGCATTTAGTCATGCCAGCCACAAGACCACGGAGATGTCTTTGGACAGTGCTGGCTCTTCGGCTTTGAAATAGAGATGAACACCACCCCTAGAGACAGGAACAACTAGCACATATGTGCAAGGGGAACCTTTACCTTTACCTTTTTATAAAACTTGGATGGTTCAGGATGTCAGAGAGCCACTATTTTCATTCTTTGTGTCTAAAGCTGCATCTATGGAGCAAAACTCCAGACAGTAGTATTTACAATAAAAAGAGTCAGAAAATGGTCTGGAAATTTACAAGCTAGAAACAGAAGATTCACGCTTATCGACTCAGCAGGACATTACAACGTTGCCTTGCAAGTGTTCTTGGTTGGGCCTGGCAGTGAACCCAATATCATATTTCTTTTAATCCATAGTCTTGGAGCTCTGCCTCCCACATAGATGCCTTTTCTTAAGAACAGCAAATTCTCTTCATTCCCAGAGCACTGCCGCCAAGAGTCGGGAACGACTAGCACAGAGATGGTATTCAGCAGGGTCTGACCAGTTCTAGAGAACCAGTAGCAGAATTTTTGAGTAGTTTGGAGAACCGGTAAATACCACCTCTGACTGATATTTCCATCCCCATTTTTCTCTGTCTCTTGAGTCCAAGCTGATCAGGAGGAAATGGGAATTTTGTAGTAACCTTCCCCTGGAGTGGGAAGGGAATGGAGATTTTACAGTATCCTTCCCCTGGCGCACCCATCAAGCTATGCCATGCCCATTAAGCCACACCTACAGAACTGGTAGTAAAAAAAAATTGAATCCCACCACTGGACTAGCACATATGTGTGAGGGGAACCTTTACCATTACCTTATTGTCAGTATGCTGATGACACTCAACTTTACATTGTGAGATGCTCTCATAGTTTTGTTTCTATAACTGAAGACATAGATTGAATGGAGAATTCACTCTCATAAAATGGAGTTGCTGTTTGTATAACCAAGTTCTTGTTCAGTTCCAGTGAGGATTCTAGGTAAAGAAGCTCTATTTTTGAAAGAGAAGGCATTTCTGGATTTGCAGCTCCTGCCCAAATGCAGCCTTATCAAAGGCAGGAAGACCTTGTTTACAATCTCTGAACTCCTAATCTCATGCTGTACATTGGGTTGCCTTAAAAAAAAAAACCCTCAAAACTTCAGCTGATAAAGAACATAGATACTTGGATGTTTGCCAGCAATTGCAATTGGGAACATTGTGACACCTGTGCTGCTTTTAAATATAAAGTGCTAGTCTCAACCTAATAAATATAGTTTGGCTTCTGGATACCTACAAGACCACATTTCTCCACTGGAATCAGCCTGATAATTGGGAGTAATATTTTTAATGCCTTTGAGTTATTGTTAGTTTGCTCTGTATATGTGTGAGTTTTCACCAATCACTCCTGGTGACTGCCTGAATTTGTCCATGCAGTTTATTTGGTAAGATTTTGGAAGTGGTTTGCCATTGCTTTCTCTTTCCTAGGGCTGAGGGAGAGTGACTGATACGAAGTTACTCAGCTGGCTTTGTACCTAAGACAGTGTTGTGGCTCCGTTGCCTGAGCCTGCGTCATCAGCAGGGGAGGACTCTGAGAGTGAGGGAGAGGAGTTGGCAAGGCCTCCTTCTCCAGGACTCTCCTCTCTGGCAATGCCTCCGGAGGACACCGAAGGGCAGGACATAGGCCCAGAGCCAAGCTCGTCCCCGCAGCCACAGGAGGACATTGATGAGGGGAGTGAGTTTTGGTTGGATCCTCGCCAGCGTCGGAGAGACAGGAGAGCCCAGCAGAGGAAAAGGCATGGTTGTGATTAGCTGGTGGACCACGCCTCCCAGACTATATAAGAGAGGGATTGTAGCCGTATCTTTGTGACAAAGATTCATGGATCCCGGTTTTGAATCGGCCCTGCATCTCAGCTTTGGTGGTGTGTATGTGACGGACCTATTAATAAAGACGTTGGCAAGCAGCTGCAGATTGCTGCTGACCTTTGTTATCAGCTTACTTGGTTGCCTGCCAGTTCATTAGACTCTGATTGTCTGAGGGGAGGTTATTTCTGGGCACGGGGCCAGAACAGACAGGGCTAGAACTACCAGTCTCCTGGTTTCTAGTCCGATGCCTTAAACCAGGGGTGCCAAATTTGCGTCATCACAGTGTTGTTGTGTGATGTATCACAAATTTTTCCCCTTTGCTAAACCAGCCATGGGCATGTGACACATCCAGCCCATGGGCCAGGGCTTTGACACCCCTGACTTAAACATTATATCAAACTGAATCTCGTTTGCTTTTTTTCCCATCAAACAAACAATAAAATAAATTGGACTGGCTGTGGTTACAAAAGGGGACAAGATGTGTCTGTCTGAATTTGCAAGTATATATTTCATAGTGCAAGCTTCTTTAAAAAAATCTATATTCATTTAAACTTCTATTTGTATCAATATTATAGGTTTTTTTTTGAAAATTATAAGAAAAAATAGTAGAAGAAAGAGAAGCAGAAAGGAAAAACACATTTGATAAACACATTTTATTTAGTATAATAAAAGGAACAAAAGCCAACATTTGATTGGAGAATTTAGGAGAAACAAGATGGAAGATGAGGGAAATAGGGATTTATGAACAAACAAGAAGTGTGAAATTGTCTTCATCTGAAGACAATTGGTGTCATCTTTGGAAGAAGGAAAAGTTGCACCTAACTAGAATGCCACCTTTGATTCCCAACAAGGTCACCTTGGGTGATGTTCAGGGCAGTTATGGGCTCTTACAAGACCTATTCCTCTGAACACAAAGGGCATTGTAAGAAAACTCTGGCTCCAGAAGTAAATAAAGGAAATGAACTATCTTATCTTATCCGAAAGCAAGAGACGTAACAATTCATGGAGGAAGTCATACAAATTCACTTATGATATTAGGTTTGTCATGGTCTCACAAAATTTGAGGCCAGTTTGGCTTAGTCAAAAAGGAAAACAAAGGTTCTAAAAGTCTCAAGTGAAGTTGAGTTGATTAATATCAAATTGGGCCTCTGTTTCATCCAGCCGAGAATAATCTAATTTGATTGAAAGCAAGTTTTTAGAACTCTAGGAAAAATGGGTGCTATTCTCTCCTTCATCCCAGTTTATTTGGCAATGCCAAAGGCAGAATCTTAGCAAGTGATAAACAACTGAGAAACAGCTCATTGTTCCCCCAACCTTCCCTTTATATACTTTTTTTCAAATTGTTCAGGAGAAAACAGTATATTAATGTAACAATATGGTTGCTACCTTAAATCTTTTCTATGTTATTCCTCTATTTCAGGAAAGGATCATACTAAAGTAGACATAGAAGTTTTATGAGGAAGGCTATAAATTATATCCATCAATCTCAGAAAATATTTGGTGAGAGGTATTGGAGATAGAATAAAGAGAGCAAAGAACAGAACAGAAAGTTTCACCAGAAGTTTGGTAGAAAAATATTTTAGTGTTTATGTGTAAACAGGTGAAATTTTAGCCCCTTACAAAAAAAAAAGTTTTAAATATTTTTTAAAAAACATTGATGAAATTGAGAAGCAATCCAAGTGTCAATGAGCAAATGAAAACACCTGTTTTTCTCTGGTACGCACATCCTGCTAAAGATAAAAAGAATTTTCAGGAGAAAGCCTGAAAGCCTGTTACGTCTGCTGAGAATTATGTGAGAAAGAATAACCGTGATTTTTCTTCAAATGATATAAAGATTTTTAAAAGAGGAGTATATTCAAAGGGAAAGAGAAAGAATTTCCCTCACTATTTTGCTAATGTTAATCGCACAAGATATTTATTGTTTAAACAAAGCTCCATTGTTTATCCCTTTCTGTCCCTCTGACTTGGTTCTCCAAAGTAATTATTATCCATTTCAGTGCAACTATAATATTCTAGCTAAGCACAAATTTAACAATAACAATTTATTACTGGGAATGAAGAGAATTTGCTGTTCTTAAGAAAAGGCATCTGTGTGGGAGGCAGAGCTCCAAGACTATGGATTAAAAGAAATATGATATAGGGTTCACTGCTAGGCCCAACCAAGAATACTTGCAAGACAATGTTGTAATAGCCTGCTGAGTCGATAAGAGTGAATCTACTATTTCTAGCTTGCAAATTTCCAGACCATTTTCTGACTCTTTTTATTGTAAATACTACTGTCTGAAGTTTTGCTCCACAGATGCAGCTTTAGACACAAACGATGAAAATAGTGGCCCTATATTATTATTGTTGTTGTTTATTGGTTTATTTATATGCCGCCCTTCTCCGGAGACTCATGGAGGCTTACAATGCGTTAAGCAATAGCCTTCATACTTTTGTATATACCTGCTTAATAGGGCTTTCGCCCCCCCCTCAAAGCGGTGTTCTTTTTTATACAAAGTCATCTTATTGCCCTCACAATCTGGGTCCTCATTTTACCTACCTCGAGAGGATGGAAAGCTGAGTCAACCTTGAGCCTGGTGAGATTCAAACTTGCAGTAATTGCAGGCAGCTGGTGCTACTTAACAGCACTTTAGTCTGCTGCGCCATCTCTGACAACCTGAATCCTCCAAGTTCTATAAAAAAGTAATTAAAACTTTTTCAATTAAAAAAAAAAGTAAAGGTAAAAGTTCCCCTCACACATATGTGCTAGTCATTCCCAAGTCTAGGCGGCGGTGCCCATCTCTGTTTCAAAGCCAAAGAGCCAGCACCGTCCAAAAATGTCTCCATGGTCGTGTGGCTGGCATGACTAAATGCCAAAGGCTATGGAGCGCTGTTACCTTCCCACCAAAGGTGGTCCCTATTCTACTAGGATTAGGATTAGGATTAGGATTTATTGGATTTATATACCGCCCTACTCCCGAAGGACTCAGGGCAGTGTACAGCCAACAATAAAAATACATACGTACAAAATTTAAAAACCAACTAAAAACAGATTAAATGAATTTGGCCCGGACAGAATTAAAACACCCCAATATAATTTAAATTTTTTTTAAAATTTAACACTAAAAACGGGGAGTGGTTAGGCCAGGCCCGCCTGGCGAAAAAGAAGAGCGCGGTGGAAGGTGGGCAGATCCGGGATCCTCCGTATCTCTGGGAGGAGCTCATTCCAGATAGTAGGTGCCCCCACAGAGAAAGCTCTCCCCCTAGCATTTTTACGTGCTTTCGAACTGCTAGGTTGGCAGAAGACAAGTAATGGGAGCTCACCCTGTTATGCGGCACTAGGGATTCAAACTGCTGAACTGCCGACCTTTCAATCGACAAGCTCATCGTTTTAGCCACTGAGCCACTGCATCCCATGTTCTATAGAAATAATTAATTGGTCCTACACTTGCTTCCTCTTTGCAAATAAGCTGACTTCCTAACTCTGGAAAAAAAAAACTTTTTAATGATTCCCCAAAGGCCAGAGTAGACCCAAAAGAAAGGTGTTTAAGTATATGTATAGGGTAAGTCCAGAAAAGAACCTTAGCAAGAGATGTATCTCATATCCATCCACTATTGTTCCCTAATATGAAACTAGCTTTAAGCACGTAACAAAATGGCCAAGCTAATAAGCAAAGTTTGCTGATTCAAATGATTGTTCTACCTTCATAATAACAAAGAAATGATGCATGTACAATAGTTATTTTAAACTGAAAATATGGTGCTCAAAGCTACACTGTTTAAAAAGTTTCTTATATAGTATTTTCTCTCTCTCTCTTTTGCTACACCTGCATCTACAATACACACACAGTTTTCAAGTCATTAAAAGGAACAACAATTTAAAGAGCAATGCCATAAGAATTTTATAAAATAAATATTTTATCAAATATTTTATATAAATATAAGTTGATCGTATAATAAAATAAGCATTTTAAAAATCCTGATATCTATCCAAGCCATTTTTAAGATTGTTTCAAGATTGAGTTTGTGTGTATGAGTGAGAATTATTGATAAAGTCAAATATTAAGAAGGAAAGAATCTAGTCAGGGAAGAGAAAATCCCTTCCAAGTAATAATCTTTTGATTCAAGATCAGGTTAGTGAGTAAATAAGAAGAAAGGGGATGTGAAAATGTTTTGAATTATCACCATGAACACCTAATTTGATTAGAGAGCATAAATAAAGATTCAGGAAAGGAAATTCATGCGTCAGCAAATTTAGAGGGCTTTAATGATATTATTGTCATGGGGTTCTTAATAGCTCAGGGCATTTGTAATGGGATATGAGAGCTCTGCAGCTCGGGGTCACCATGTCAAATTTGGCCAAGGTCAATTGTAACTCAAATGTTCAACTATTAGTAGTATAAACTAATTATTTCACTATTTTGTCTCAATAGAACGGCCCATGTGCAATGAATCAACATCCCCAATTCCTTTATGCTGCGTTCAGTGTCTTAGCTACCAAATGTCTAGCTCAAACAGCCAAATATACATCGAGCAGGGAGAACCTTTTAACTTCTGAAATTGCATAGCACATATGCAGGTATATTTTTTTCAGTCGTTACAGTGAACTCTTTTAACATAATACTCTGGATGTTATTGCAAAAATTTAAAATCAGCAGTAACAAATCTATAAGTGTTCTCTATCGAACTCTCACAAATGCTTTATCCACCACTTGTTGGAAGAATGAGAAGACAACATTTCCTGAGGTAAAAAGAAGTTAGTTTTCCTATAGCCATGTTTGTATGTACCATAAAAATGAAGGTAAAGGTTTCCCTTGTCCAGTTGACTCCAACTCTAGGGTGCTCATCTCCATTTTCTTAGCTGAGGGAGCCAGCATCGTCTAAAGATATTTCCGTGGACATGTGGCCAGCATGACTATACACCAAGGCCAGTGGTGAAATCCAATATTTTTAACTACCAGTTAGTTCTGTGGGTGTGGCTTGGTGGGCATTGCTTGGTGGGTTTGGAAGTGGAAGGATATTGCAAAATCTCCATTCCCACCACACTCTTGGGCCAGCCAGAGGTAGTATTTGCTGGTTCTTCGAACTACTCAAAATGTCCTCTACTGGTTCTCCAGAACCTGTCAAAACTTGCTGGATTTCATCTCTGATTGAGGCACACGGAGCATTGCTATCTTCCCACTAAGTGGTATCTATTTATCTACTTGCATTAGCATGCTTTCAAAGTGCTAGGTGGGCAGGAACTGGGGTCAAGTAATGGGAGCTCACCCCATTGTGTAGCACTTGGGTCTCAAAATCAGGTTGTCAGCTTTCCAGCTGACAAGCTCAGTGTCTTTAACCACTGAGCCATCACACAGCATCCCGTATGTACTATAATTACCAGAATAAGAGCAGAGCAATGTTAGTTTATGATGATAAGAGAATCAGTAGTAGTCTGAGAACATCTTTTTTAAATCTAATAAATTTTATTTGAAAACTGCAATTCACTTCAAATGAAGGAGGACTAATAATTATATAATATGTCACATATTGGTATCTTGGGCAATATAACTTTTGAGCAACTCAGAAGGTAACAGATTGGAAAACCTTACTGCTCACTTTAGCAGTAACAAAACTGTGTGATAAATCTTATGATTCAGTTAATAAAGCCCCAAACCTAAAGTTCCCTGTATGTTCAATGCTGCACATGTCACCTAAAGCTCTACTTTAGATTTATACAATAGCCAAAATGTTGGACATCCATCAGAAATACATACTTCTTGGTTGTTTCTAGTATCAGTCTTGTGAATGTTCTTTTTAGAGCCCTTCCTAGCTCAAACATTAACTATTTGAGGATGTTAAGTAAAAACATTCTTCTTGGCTTCTGATATAGGCTCAGAGCTCTTTTGGATAAATTCTTTACAATGTGGCCTTATTCTCCCTTGGATTGTCTTATGTTAAATTATGATGTCATCAATAAGAATCCTAATGTTCTGACTTTTTTTTGCTATTGTTACAATTTTATTGTTGAGGTTTTTGGGATTATTTTGAAGAATCATAAATGTATTAAAATAATACTTACTTTTGTGTAAATAAATTAAGCTGTCAACCTATTTCCAACTGATTAGTTATCCCAGCCCTACTTTATAAAAATAGTAAACCAGTGTTGCCAAGTACATAATAGCAGAATGTGTACTGGATATATAAAATGACATATAATTGTATGTTTAAAACTGTTATAACAACTATCAAGTTAAATAAAAACAAACATTAGATTACCTGGCTCTTTAAATCATTTGCAATAGCTAGATGCAAAAGGTATCCATTTGAAAGAGACCATGTCTTTAAAAGTTGTTTTATTTTTTAATTATTTGTAATTCTTATTTTTAATAATCTTGTTTTATCTCACTTTCAAGTTTCATCCCACCTTAAATGTGAAGGCATCTCTAGGTGGTTTATAAATTAAGATTAAAAACAACAACTGGGAAAAATAACAATTAGCAATGATATCCAGTGACACGTTGAGAATAAAAACTCCTAAAAATACCCAGTATCAGCATATTTCTGTCAAATTCCTTGTTCTCAAGTCAAGGTCAGCAAATGAACATGAGTGATGATGTTACTAATGGGTAGCATGAAGCGTAAGCATTATAAAGCTGGCTGAAGTCCAGCAGCCATGAAGTCACATTCCTAGATGTGCTTCTAATATCAGCCTAAGAAGATATCTCAAAAGGCATATAAATTTGGAGAATTTCATTGTAGTTCAATTAATACAGCTTAAATTGACTGTGTCTTTGGCACAAAGGGAAAGAAGTTGAAAATAAAGAGCTGGCTAGGTGGCTCAGTGGCTAAGACCCTTAGCTTGTCGATCAGAAAGGTTGGCTGTTCGAATCCCTGGTATAGGTCAACTGCATGAGCAGGGGATTGGACTAGATGACCTCCAAAGTCCCTTCCAATTCTGTTACTTTCATAATTCCTGCTTCCTTTGATAGTTAAAATGTCAGGAATTAGATGTATTATAGAGGTGGCCATTCGTCCTCCTCCCCCCCAACCCACACACAAACTTTTTTTAAAAAAGAGATATTATTTTGGTGAGTACTGAGGGCCTCAGATTTGTTGAAGAACACTATAATGTGGTGTAAAGGTTTATTGTAAGTTTTTAAGTTAGTAATTCAGAAAAATTCATCAAGAGAGTAAGTGCAGAATAACCATCAACAATTGAGAAATCGATTAGTGACCTCCATAGCAGGCTCAATTTTAGCAAGGAATTGTAAGAAAATAGGATTGAGAAATGACAACAAGAAAGAAATTTAAGTAGCCAGGGTGGTAAATTGCTTGGCATTACTTTATACAAACATTTGATTCTTTAAAAGAAAAGTATGTGAAGTTTTACAGTACATATATTTTAGGGTGATGGATGGGGAAATCCAAAGTTATATTCCAAAAATGTTGTGACCCATATTTGGGTCCAGGAACAAAGCTTTCCCTGTCATTGCCCCACTATGTCTGACACTCTTCTCCCCCTCCCATGGTGAGGAAGGCTCCCACTCTCCTGGCTTTTCATAAAGTCATAAAAACATGGCTCTGTGACCTTGCTTGGGCCATCAAAATGAGTATGCAGCCTTGGGACTGGTTAGCAGCCTGAAAGTCCCCTCTCCTACCTTTTTAAATAAATGTTTAACATTCCTTGTATCTTTTAAATTTTACATAATTCTTTTTTTGCTTTAAATATTTTATTCTACACTGCCCAGACCCCCTATGGAAGAGAATGGGCACTATGATTGAAATAGATAGATAGGTAGGTAGGTAGGTAGGTAGGTAGGTTAAGGTGACCAGATTTTAACATTGGTAAAGAGAGACACCGATGGGGGGAGGGTTCTAAATTTTTTGCTACCGGTTCTGTGGGTGTGGCTTATTTGTAGGCGTGGCTTGGAGGTCATGTGACTGGGTGGGTGTGGCTAGCTGGTCATGTGACCGGGTGGCCATGGCTATGTTTATAGGGACTACTCAGAGGGCTGAAAAAAGTGATTTCTGACAGTTCCTCGCACTTTTGACTGGTCCTCACACTTATGACCATCCTCACATTTATGCCCGTTCAGCATTCTTAACAACCATGTCATCATTTCACAACTGCTTCTCTACACCATGATGATAAGATAGGGCAAAAAACGTAAAATGTGAGGACAGTCGTAAGTTTGAGGACTGGTCAAAAGTGCGAGGACCAGTCAAAAATAACTTTTTCAGCCCTCTGAGTAGTCCATATGCGTAAGGTCTCTGTGCGTTTTCCGAGGCCCAATTCGCAGATGCAACCCCAGTACTTGGTCAGGCAGAATTAATTCCGGGCAGATTCACCTGAACGCTCTGACACGTGGTAACTCCTCTAAAAGAAAATAAAGCAATTTCTAAAGGAAGAGCCGGACTTTCCCAAGGCCCCGGGATTAAGGCCCGGATTTAACAGGGGGCCAAAAGCAGGACTCCTGCCTGGTTTCTCCTGCCTTTTGCTGCCTAGCCTGACGCCGGATGGAAAAGGCGGGTACCTGGGAGATGACCATAATGCTGGAATCGATCAAGAAACTCATGATGCACAGCCCGTCCGAGGGGGGGATGCAGGATGCCTCTCCCTCCAACACGACCCCTCAGCCGAGCTCGCGCCTTTCCTGCAGAAGGGAGGCTCAGCCCCGCCCCCATTCGCTCCCTCGGTCCTGAGGCGAGAGCTTGGATGGGTTTGCAGAGATAGGAAACTGGAAGAGCAGCCCGAGCCTTTTTCTCTGAAGGAGTAAGAGAGTGAGGCTTCGTTTGCTCCGCTTGTTTTGTGCGCTCTCGGTCTGTCTTCTCTCTCTCTCTCTCCCCTCCTCAATTTATTCCTTCTGGGAAGATTCAGGGAATTGATGAAGGGAGGGGAATCCCAAAGGTGCTTTTTTTTCCCCTCAAGATTGGAGCAACAAAAAAAAAAAAAAAATCTGGACTTTTTTAAAATGCTGCGGGATGCGGGACAAATTGTTCAAAAGCGGGACTGTCCTGCCAAAAGCGGGACGTCTGGTCACCTTAAGGTAGGTAGATGATAGACGATAGATGATATATCATAGATGATCAATGATCGATGATAGATATAGATGATAGATACAGGGGTGGTCTGCTAGGGGTTTTCAGGGGTTCCGGAGAATCTCTAGCTAAAATTCTTTGCAGTTCGGAGAACCCCCAAATCCCACTCCTGGCTGGCCCCACCTACCCATTCTTTCCAGAAGTCCCCACGTGGCCTGTTCTGGATGCAGGTAAGTGCAGGGCACGCATGGAGCTTGAGGAGGGTAAAAATGGGCCTACTGGAAGTTTGGGAAGGCCGGAAAGAGGCCTCCAGAGGGCCTCCGGAGCCTCGGGAGGCCGTTTTCGCCCTCTCAGAGACTCGAGCAAAGCCTCCAGAGCCCAGGGAGGCAAACCCTGCCCCCCTACTGTGGTGCAAAAGACTGAGTAGGCCATGCCCACCATGGCCTTGCCCACCCAGCAACCAGGCAGAGAACCCTTTGCTAAATTTTTTGAAGCCCACCCCTAGATAAATAGATAGATAGATAGATAGATAGATAGATAGATAGATAGATAGATAGATAGATAGATAGATAGATAATAGAGAAAGCTGATAGATTAAAAAGAGCTAAAGAGAATGGGGATAAGAATAAAATGACAATGACAAAATAGAAGGAAGGATAAAAGGCATAATTGTGTGTTATTTTTCTTTTTATTTACTCTCTTTTTCTGCTTTTCAGTCTTTGGGGTTTGTTTTGTATACTTTTACTGTACTGAAAACTGGTAATATTATATATAGAAAGAGAGAGTGAGAGGGGGAAGAGGCATACACACAAGCATCAAACACTTTATAAAATCCGACTCTTAAAATTATTCTACTGACAGGTCACATTTTTAAGCCACCTAAAAGGAAATGCATCATCCCACAGGTCTTATTATATCTTTTAAATTCTTCAGTAAACAAGGTGATCTAGATAGTGTGCAAATCAATATACTTTAAAGTAAAACTCCAGTGAAAAATAATATAATAAAAGAAAAACGGGAATTGGTGGCAAGAATAATAATAAAAATGTAACATGTGGAATCACAGTGCAACTAATTAAAGCGCAAACAATGCAAAGCAATGAGAGCCATAAAAATGTGCTTCTTGCAAAAGCCTTGGGGAATTTAACGGTCTTAACCTCTATGTCTCAAGGGAGACTGTTTTTCAGACTAGAGTCTAGAACTGAATCAGCTCCCTCTGTCTTTATCACTTCATGGGCACCAAGAGAAGTCCATTGGTGATAACCTTAGGATTCATGCATACAAATAAGGGAAGAAATATAGTTTCAAATATCCAGCTCCAAAGACCAAAAACAGCATTTTAAATTAGGTTGAAATTAAAGACAAGAAAATGGCTAAGAATTAGCATTCCATCCATCAGTCCTAGCTAAACTTCAAGAGTCAGACTTTTGAATTAATTGCAATCTCGGAACCATTTTCAAAGTTTATTGTAATAAATCAAAAGCAGCTTACAAGGACCTTGATAACTGTATAGGGTTTGATTTTATTTATTTTTATTTTAAAAGGTTTGTAAACCACCCATCTTTGAGGATAACTCTAGTTGGCTCAAAGTGATAATAAAACAATAGCAATCATAACTTTAAGCATAAAGATTATAAAAACAGAAACTAAAAAAAACTGGCACTTCAATCATCTTCCCAGAACACTTTAGCAATCATTGTCAGGTTCTTCTCACTCTATTCTACCTGAATGGTTGTGAGATCTAGTTATGTCTGTCTAACAAAGAGGACTCAGGTGATGATAGCATTTTTCCAGTATTTGAGGGACAGAGAGGAGTAGGTCGACTTATTCTCCAAAGCACCTGAGGGAAGGACAAAAAGTAATGGATGGAAGATTATCAAATAGAAATCCACCATAGAATTAAGGAGAGTGAGAACAATTAAACAGTGGAATGACTTGCCTCCAGAAGTTGTGAGTACTCCATCACTGGAGGTTTTTAAGAAGAGATTGGACAGCCATCTCTCTGAAATGGTATAGGGTCTCCTGCTCAAGTTAGGGATTGGACTAGAAGACCACTCTGTCTATAAAAATGGAAATCAGTGGCAATAATAATAAAAATTATTATAATGTAACATGTGGCATCATAGTACAGCCAGCTAAAAAGCAAACAGTGCAAAGACATGAGAGCCATAAAAATGTGTTTTTTTCAAATACCTTGGGGAATAACAATAACAATAACTCTGTTATTCTGTTATTCTGTATATCCCAGTGCCTTGATGAAGAGCCAAGTACCTGGATGAAGAGCCAAATGGGCCTGCTGGATTGGGGAAGGTATTCTATAACGTAGGGGAATCACCAAAAAGGCACACTTTCTAGATTCTAAAGGACGGCTACATTTCAGGGAAGGGACCTGGAGTGGCACATTCCAATAACACTCTGGATGATAGATCCATGAAAGTAGGTCATAGATAGTGGGTTCATATAAATGCAATCCACTGGACAATGAAATGGCAATCCATTCCAGGATTCTGCCAGGAAAAATGAATGCCCATTCAAAGCCAGTGACATGTGAACAAGATGCTGAAAGATGGGCCTACTAGATGAGTAGGTGTCCTACAAGCTACTTGGAGAATCAGAGCAAGTATGAGTAGTGCCAGTGCCTATCATGTAGCTGGAATAAAGCTGAAGGGATGTCCAGCTGTGTCAAGGTTAAAAATAAAATGTAGATGTTGCAAAGATATGTGTATTATTTTTATGTATAATGTCAGAACCAGGAATCAAAACAGACTTGATGTTGTCAGAGCAGAAATATAAAGACTGAATGTTGACATTCTGGGAATCGGTGGAATGAAATGAATTGGAACTGACTACTTTTTTTTTTTACTTTCATTTTATTGTTTCCTACCTTTGAGATGTAAGATGCCAGGAGTTAGGCAGTCCCTTTAGATAGTCAGCCAGCCAGCCAGCCAGCCAGTCAGTCAGTCAGTCAGTCAGTCAATAATAGAAATCACACAGCTTCTACTGAGAATAAGAAAAATTATTTAAAAAGTTGGAGAATTCATCTTTCATAACAAAGGGGCATCAAATCAATGCTTGAATATAATCCCCAAATGATAGAAGGATAATTTGAATCCAAAACAAGCTACTAAATATTATAGTGATCCATATATATGCTCCCATAAAAATGCAGAAGTTAAAAATAAACAATTCATAGTAACCTTCAACATCTTGTTGGCACAACATCTCCCAAAAAGATATTCTCATTATGGGAAATTCAAATGCTACAGATGGCAATCCAATAACATGTGGAATCAGGGGAAAAATTGATCCTGGTGTAGGAAGAAAAAAGCAATGGGCAAATTGATACAGTTCTACCAAGAAAATAGCAATAACAGCATGCATGGCCATCACTGGATGGGCAATATGCATTATTTATTTATTTATTTATTTATATGGTGCTTTGAGTCAGTCTCGACTCCTGCAGCTGCCTAGAATAATCTCTGCAGTTATCTTGGCAAGATTTCAGAACGGTTATCACTGCTTCTTTCTTCTTAACTCTGAGACAGAGTGAGTGGCTAAGGTCACACAGTTTATAGCCTGAAGCCTTAGCCACTGCACCAAAGTGGGTTTACCAAAGAGGTGGGTTCTACTTACCTTCACTACAGTGGTGGGTTGCCCCAGTTCATACCGATTCTATAGAACCAGTAATAAAACCAATGGGAGACTTCACTCACCAACCCTGACGTCATCAAAATGCTTCTGTGCAGGTGCAGAAGAGTACACGTGCACACAAGTGAAGCGACAGCACACACACAGCCCCATTGCAAACTGGTAGTAAAGATAAGTAGAACCCACCCCTGCTCCACTACCATTCACAACGGAATCGCACGCACAGATCGTTCATGATGATGTTCATGATGACATTCGGGTGGGTGGATGGAGCTTCCCGCTGCTGTTACTATTGGTTAGCAAGAACTGGATCAAACTGGGAGCAACCCACTACTGGTCTACCATAACCTTATTTAATGTGCAGAAAATGCTAACTAGAAAAAAAAATTGCAATAAAAAACTGGGTGAAATATCAACAACCTTAAATATGCTGTTCGTACTACTCTGATAGCTGGGAGGATTTATATCTGGCTTTTGGAAGAACAAAAATATGAAATCTAGATTAAATAAAGTGCAGAGACACCACATTGACAACAGTTGAGGTTTTGGCTTTCCCAGTTGTCATATATAGTTGTGAGAAATGGATAATTAAAAAGATAAATAAATTAAAAAGATGCATTTACATTGCCTATTGGAGGAAAATTGGGAATGTTTTTGACTGCATGATGAACAAAACATTCAGCATTAGATGAAATAAATCTAGTCAATCACTGAAAGCACTAATAGTGAAGCTAGAGCTGAAAATAATTTGGACACATACTGCAAACACAAATGTCAGTGGAGAAAGTCCTGGTGCTCAGGAAAATAAAAAAGCAATTAAAAAGAGTCCACTTTGTTTAGATAATTTCTAAACTGACAACATAAGCATGAACTTGGAAGAACTCAAAGGGTATGGTAATTATTGAACGACAATTCTGATTAAATTATATTGAACTACTCACAGAGACTCAGATGACATTGGACAAAAACTTATGCCCTGAGAGGCTTTTGTGAAACAACAATGTTTTGTTTATTAATGGACTCTACATCTCATCTTTATATGCATACACACACACACACACACACACACAATGTGTCACACACAGGCACCGCCCACCCCAGATCTGCAAAGGGAAACACAATGTGATAGAGTTTGACACCCATGCATTAGAGGATACAATTAAATGTTACTAAAGCAATGGTAAAGAACAATGCCAACTCAGATTTCCATTTATCCCCCTATGATGCCTTTGAGATCCATTCCAAGGTCCTTCTCTCAGAAGACTGAGTTTCATCAAGGCTTTGCTATTTACAGTGAAGTGATGCCACAGCTGGATTTTTCACACAAATAAAAGATAATCTCTCTTCCCCAGGTGCCATCTTTATGCAGCAGATGAAAGTCATCTGCTGAAGAGCTTTATTATAATTTGGATGTGACATTTTAAATCTTTAAAAATCATAATGAAATAAGTAATAATACTAATGTTGGTATAAGCATATTTTTGTAAACAAATTTAACACTGTAGGAAATAGTTAATCTTGGATTACTTTCTTCACAAGTGTCAGGCTACTGGTAGCTTAGCATATTTGTAAGGGAAAATATTTGATTTTTTTTCCTGATACATATTAATTGTATATGGGTTTCTTGTACATATGAGTAATGAATGACAATGACATAACCATATGCTCCAGTTTAAGCATACAGTATTAATTTTATGGAGAACTTAGTTTAACAGAAAGGAAACCAACAAACATTGGATAGATAAAAACATGGTGCCGAGTTGGGATGTTTGTATGAAACAAATGCTGCTGCTGCTGCTTGGAGGATTTTGGTATGTTGTGGATGATTAGAGGTACCATCTTTTGGATTAGATGATGGAGGAGTCTACTGGGGTCTTTATTAACCATGGTGGCACAGTGGTTAGATGCAGTATTGCAGGCTAATTCTGCCAACTGCCAACAGTTCAAGTCTCATCGGCTCAAGTTTGACTCAGCCTCTGATTCTTCCGAGGTTGGTAAAAAGAGGAGCCAGATTGTTGGGGGCAATATGCTGACTCTGTAAACCACTTAGAGAGGGATGTAAAGCACTGTGAAGTGATATATAAGTCTTAAGCTATTTCCCTATGGCCTTCTTTATGACTCACACAGTTTATATCTTGCCAAGCTTTTAGGAAGTTTGGGACAGAATTGTGTTGTAGTTCCCTTGCCTGGATTGTGGTTTGGAGAACCAGTTTTTGGAATTGGAATTGGCTCTCTTTGTGTTTTGCAGTGTATAGTGACACAGCAGTAGGAAGGAGACAGACTGTGTTGGTAACCACAGAGGAGACCTTCTATTGATTTACAGAGGGGACATGTGGTCCGGAATAAGGATGAAGGCTCTGTAAAAGAGCAGATGGGAGCTGTCATATTCTTTCATCATGGTTGCCTGGAGTTAGGGGGGCTTTGTTGTACAGAACCAGAGCTTGGTCAGGTCAGTTGTGGCTACCTGATCACTGTTCCTGCACTTCTAGGCCCCCATGCAATTGAGTAGCCATCATGCCTCCTTCCTGGCTGGGAACTGGAAGGGACCTTGTAACAGCCATTTTAATGTGGGCTGCTCTCAGGTGAAAGTCATTGTGACCTAAGAGGATTTTGTGAGAATTTGTATTGATAATTGGACTGTTCATCAAGTAAGAAAAGGCTGAATTGTGGTCGGTGTTTCTGTTTACTTTTTTATGGGTGAGAGTTGAAGGGGAAACTTCATTAAGATTGTGAAATTATGGGTGCTTAACCAGTTCAATAAGAAGGGACTGACTGAAGGCATTGTATGATCATATATGGAAGTATAAGTGTGTGTGTGTGTGTGTGTGTGTGTGTGTGTGTGTGTGTGTATGGGGTATCCTTGGTTAGCTGAGTGTTCTACAAAAGAGGGGATATTTTTTTTCCTGAGAAGTTGGGTTTTGAGTGCATTATCAACCAAGATCTTAGAGTAGTTGTGCTCGGGGGGGGGGGGTATCATCTGAGGTACCTAGGAGGTTATTAATTAATTTGAACTTTTGGGTCTAGGTTCATTTGGAATTGTTGCTACCATACAGCCTTCTGCTGCACAGCAATTTCCCTGCCTGAGTTTCTCAATTTTAATTTTCCTCTGATCCCCTTGTGAGTTTTGTTGTTGTCTTTGTCATCTGTATGGGAGGTACATTTGTTTCTTTGTTGCACCAATTCAATAAAATGGATTTTGTATATAGTAGTTAAATAAAAGCATGTGATGTGGGGCTCGTTCACTTAGGCATATTTATTTGAAGTCTCCAGTGGAAGCCATTAATGTGATTCACAAGGCCTCTGCAGCTAACGTCTTGCAATGATAGAATCAATAACTGGATAGTTGTACCTGGTATAGCCATGGGCTGTTGAGGTAGGCATGGGAAATGCAATCAATAGCAATTCTGGTTGCTTCATGCCTTCATTGCTATCTTCTGGATTGCAAAAGTATCAGCAGGAATGTCTGTTCCCTTTAGTTGCCACAAATTAGCATTTGGTGATTCTGCCAGGTTGAACTTCCTCAATGATCAGCATTGTCAAGATTGCTGACAGATTGACAAACATTGACAGATTGCTTGTTCTGCCTGAGCATATTATCAATTGAGTGGAAGAAAAAAAGAATTCCTGAAGTTTTTCCTGGCCACTGTCCTATAATCCCCTTCTAGGAGGTCTTTCCATCAATAGCTAAATCTATTCACATCAACATTGTTTGCCTTTATCTATCAAGAGAGGAGCGAGTGGTGAACGCTTTCCACAATGAACCAATGAAGATACAGTATGTGATATTTACCCAAATATCTCAGGATATTTGTAGAAAATCAGTCCTCCAATTTTCAATATTTCTAGAAATTTGAACGTTTCTCTCTCCACCTCTCATTTTATGATAAGGCATATGATCAGTATTTATGTATTTATAAGATTTTAATTTCACCAAGTGATTTGCCATGCATGCCCATCATCAACTCTGTTGGGATAGTATTATGCAAAGTGTAAAGAGAGAAAGCAAAAAAAAAAAAAAAAAAAAAAAAATCAGAGAAGATGATTAGAGGAAAGAAGAGGAAAACTATCTTATGAAAACAGAATTCAGTATGCTTCTCTATTTTTTCCCTCTTTGCAAATAATTTTCGCTTCTAAACACATCTACATGCAAATTCATGCATTGCATTCCCTTCATTAAACTTTTCACCTCTCTCTTCTTGTGGATCTTATCCATTCCTTCCAACCACAACTTTCTTGATTTTTCCTTTCCTCTCAAACCATTCACTCTTTATATGTTTATTCTGAAATGTGATCCTCAGTCATTCTTTCTTCATGACCAAGCCATCTCAACTTCTTCTTCCGCACCTGCCATTCATTTTTCTATTCCAGAACCCATTCATTCTTGACCTGAACGAATCTTAAGAACTCCCTTCACATTTCATTCAACTTAATTATCTGTTTCTCTGGAGATAGTCAGCTCTCACTTTCATCTGATGAAGTGGGCAGCATGCTCTTATACACTGCTATTTCTGTTCCTTTGAGCACATTAATCCTTTGCAATAAAGCACATATTAGCTCACCACCTTTTCTACCAGCATCTGTACATCTTAAAATCCCCACAACTATTTTTCTAAATTTAATAAGCTTATTAGCTTACAACAACTAATTGTTTTACACTAGGAGTGTCAAACTTGAGGCCCACGGGCCAGGTCTGGCCATGTGACTAACATGAAAGGTATAGAGGTAAGTTCATAATGGATTGCTGGGTGGCAGGTGACCTTAACAGCAAGGACATCTGAATATGTGTGTGAATGGGAGCAAATGCAAATGCAGACAGAGACTATGCACAGCTTCAATGAGGTACTTTGCGCAAGGTTTAGGTGAATCATCATTTTGAAAGTGCATTACTGAATGGCATATTACTTTGATTTTCTTAACACTCCAAGACTCTTGTCTTCCAATTCCACTAGCCAGAAGAGATTTCTGCACATATGGAGAAGCTTCTTGTAGCCACTGGAACTGCCAAATGGAAACCTTAGGGCAACGCAAAGCATCTTGAAAAGGGAAATTGCATCATTGAAGAAAAAATGTGTCATTTTCGCAGCACAAAGTGCCTTCTTACCACAAAGCTGAGCTTCCTCACACAGCCATAATGAAGACACAATTGTCTGATCACACCACTTTTTCCTGCCCTCCAGTACATGTCGTGGCAATTTCCAGGCCCCCTTTTTTCTCAATTTTTTTCCAGCTGAATTTAGATGAGAAAACTCTTTGCGAAGGACAATTGTGGGATGGGGGTAGAAGTCCACAATCCATAGAATTCATGTGGCTCCACAGTCCCATTTTATATGAGTCCTAAAAGCTATCAGGATTGGATTGCTAAAACCCAGGAGCAAGCTTCTGCCCATGGACTCTGTGGGAGACAAAAACATTTGCACCTTACTAGAGATGGCCACCAAGTCAGGAAGATTAAAATCTCCCAGGACCAAAAAATATCATAGGTAATGGTAGTAATGGTAAAGGGCTGTGCATGCCCAGAAGCATTTTGATGATGTCAGGGTCGGTGGGCAGAGCCTCCCGCTGTTTTACTACCGGTTCTATAGAACCGGTCGAACCAGGGGCAACCCATCACTGATTACCAGGAAGTCAAGTTCTAAGAGCCTAAGGAAGGATCCTGCCAGGCAGCGTAATAGTCAAAACCCTCAGCATGTTTCTGTATCCCAGTATAATATACAGTCGTCCTCAAGGTACGACCACAATTGAACCCAAAATTTATGTTGCTATGTGAAACATTTGTTAAATGAGTTTTGCCCCATTTTATGACTTTCCTTGCCATAGTTGTTAGGTGAATATTGTGCTTGTTAAATTAGTAACACGGTTGTTAAGTGAATATGGATTCTCCATTGACTTTGCTCATCAGAAGGCTGCAAAAGCTGATCACGTGACCCCAGGACACTGCATAAATATGAGTCAGTTGCCAAGCATTTGAATTTTGATTATGTGACTATGGGGATGCTGCAACAGTGGAAGTGTGAAAAGGCACTTTTTCAGTGCTGTTATAACTTTGAATGGTCACTAAATGAACTGTTGTAAGTTGAGGACTATCTGTACAGACATTCATGCCTTATGTGTACCTCTGTGTGTGTGTGTGTGTCCATTTTGCATCAACAGCAGTTGTATATGAATTCTGTTTTTTGTTTTTTTTTTAACGTAATAGCACATTCATGATGCTGAGGCTTGAAGGCTAAATGTAATCTGGGAATAGAAATATGGGAACTAAGCAAGTGAAATATGTTAGAAAAAGGATAGAAGTAAAATATTTCCAATTAATTCTGATTGCTCAACATGGCAAAAAAAAATTATTATAAATGTTGTTGGAGATCAGGTGATGTCTGTGATTGTAATAGCAATAGCATTTAGTGTTATATATCACTTCATAATGCTTTTACAGCCATCTCTAAGCAGATTACAGAGTCAGCACATTTCCCCCAACAATCTGGGTCCTTATTTTATCCACCTCGGAAGGATGGAAGGCTGAGTCAACCTTGAGCCTGGTGAGATTTGAACTGCCAAATTGCAGCTAGCAGTCAGCTGAAGTAGCCTGCATACTGCACTCTAACCACTGCACCACCTTGGTTCTAAATCCAACTTTAAAATTAATTATACATGAATAGCTGGGGTGGAGGCAGAAGGAGGGATATTGTATTATCTAACCCTCCAATCTGTTGTATGATACAGTAAAAAATAATCCCTCTCAAAGCCTTGGGTATAATGTCTGAATACATGCATTTAAACCTGATTCCATAGATCAATGTTTATTTAACTCTATTTAACAGAATATTTTTACACTGGTCAGGGTTAAAATGAAATCTGCCCCAGGGCAAAAATAAGGATAGTTCTCTGAAGAATGTTTGTTCATGGTTTTGGTTTTGTATCTTTAGAGAGAAAAACAGAAATTTATCTGCTTCCCTGGATATGTTTTTGTAAAAGCCACCTCTTGCCCCATCCAGTCTGAATTGTTGCTTTGGCCGAGACAAAGAAGTCCATTTATCAAGAAACTATTATACTGAAATTGTTGCTTGGGGATTTTAATATTTCTGATGTTAAATTTTTGTAAGGCTGTTCACTCCCTGAAAACTTGCTTTAATCTACAGTTGTTAGAGATACCACCTTTTCACACACACACTTCTGCACATCATAACATCTTTGATTTAATTTGAAGTAAAAATATGCAGCTCGCATTGTGTGCTTTAATCAAAGAAACCTAACCTGGCCATTTTATTGTAATTTTTTTCTCTCTGGGGTGCATCTTTCCACTACTAACTCATCAAAGATTTTTGATCAGGCCAATCTGTTTTACATCTATTAGCTCATTTTCTGATTTAGTCCTGGGCCTTCCTTCCTCTCAGTTGATTTCATCTGAAGTTGAACCTCTGGAGGCATTGACAATGGCCCTTAATTTTGCCCTTTGATTAGACTGGGGGAAAAAAAAGAATCCCCATATGTGGCTGTCTCCATATTTAGGAATACTCTAGTTCATGTTCATAAACTAGATCAGAAATGTAGAACTCTCTCCTCTGCTGTCAAAGGAGTTCTTTCATAAAGATGCTACTGATTTATCTGCAGTCCTGGAACAAGGCAAACCAAATTATTTCTAAAATTTAATTTCTATTCAAGCCAAGTCCCCTAGACAGCTTTTTGCTACGTATCAATCTCTTTTATCTTCATCTTTGCCATAGGCTGATATTGGAAGGTCCTCTTCAGTTAGCCCTGATGATTTTGATAGATATTTTTGGCTAAAATTGAAACGCTCCAGGCTTCTATCCCTATTATTCCAAGTTCTTTCTCATATGGTGTTTTATTTTCTCTACTTTTTGAAAAAAAGGCTTACCAAAATAATTTCAGAAATTGACTATACTACTTCTTTTCTTGATATATTTCTTCTTTCTTTTTAAATATTATTTACTATGTTCTTTACTTTTTCTGTTGTTTCAAGTACTTTTTAGGCTTTCAGAAATAGCTTCCTTTTTTGAAAAAAAAAATGTCATGGCTGCTTCAGTTTTTCTAATTCAGTTTAATTCAGTGTCTTCATTTTTGTTTAAATAATTTTAGCAAGTTCTTCCCTATTTGTTAACATTGTTCTATTTCAATCAGAATTTTATGTGGATCACTGAACTATCACTGGTTTGATGATGACTAAGGTAAACCATTATTTATCAGTACTGGTCCTGGTGGATTTGTCTGTAGCGTCTGACATCCTTGATCACCAGATTTTATTATCTTCTGCAAGGAAGGATGATATTAGGTTCTTCTTGGTTTCATCCTATATTACATTTTTTTCAGTTCTAGTTCAGTCCTAGAACTATTTTGGTTCACTGTAATGCGTTGTTGTTGAGTTCTATAAGTTCTTTTTAGTTTAACTACGGTATCTGTACTGATGACATTGTAGGTCATGTTTTCCTGGGATTTTCAACTAAATGTATTCCCACCACTTTAAATTTATAGAGGACCATCCTTATTGTGCTTCAACCTGATGCTTTCTTTCCGCTTTCTTTTTCTTCTATTTTTCAAGACTGATAATTGCAAGTGTTTCAAAAAAAGTAAGATTTGGGAGTTCTTATCAATGAGAAACTTTAAATACTTTTTTCCTGAAAAACGTGCAGTGTTTACATAATGAATATCTGTAAAATTTGGCCATTTTTTATTATTGAGATGGAGTCACTTGGACTATTGCTTCTTTTCTTAGTTTCCATTCATTGTTTCTTGCCTTGCCTTCTGGTGTTTTGGAAAATAGGTTGACCCCCTCTTCTTTGTGGCAGCCCCTCAAATATTAGAACACTGCTGTCATGTCATCTCTAGTCCTCCTTTTCACTAGACCAGACAGACCCAATTTCTGCAACCATTCTTCATATTTTAGCCTCTAATCATTTTTGTTGTTCCTTTTTTGCACTCTTTCCAGAGTCTCAATATCTTTTTTATATTGTTTTATATTGTAGCAACCAAAGTTAGATGCAGTATTCCAAGTGTGGTCTTACCAAAACCTTATAAAGTGGTACTAACACTTCACATGATCTTAATCCTATCCCTCTGTTGATGCAGCCTAGGATTGCATTGGCTTTTTTTGTGGCTGCAGCACACTCCTGGCTCACATTTAAATGATTGTCTACTAGAACCCCAAGATCCCCCTCACAGTTACTGCTATTGAAACATGTTTTGCCTAATCTGTACCTGTGTGTGGAAGCAGAAGCAGCCAGTTATTTAAATTACTTTCTGTAATTACAATCGATGTTCTGATGTACTCTCCTGGATCTGGGTTGCTTAGTTTTCCTCTGATTCAGAAAGGCTTACTTCATGTTTTTGAACTTTTTCCCATTTAATATCAACTTTTTGGAATTGACCTCTACTTGAATTGTAGCTGGAGTCCGATCTCCTGAATTTTGGAGATAAAGAGTTAAAATACTTATCATTTTTTTCTGGTGCTTTCTGAAACTGGAAAAACTCTTTTCAGTGACAGTATTGAACACCAGTTTAAATTATGGCAACACTGAGATTAGATTATGCTTTTAAATTAAATCGTATATTGTCAAACTTCTTATTGATGTAATTTTCACTTTGCTTATGCTGTTCTTAGAGATAAGCAAATACCAAATGAAATAAAAATACTATTACCCAAAATGCACTGATCTGTTGAATTGGGAGTAGGGAGTGAATTATCTTAACCATTCAATCAATCTGCAGCTGAAAAACAATTGTAAAGAGAAATGAATGAAATGTAGAAAGGTTATTTGACATTATATAGATGAAAGTTATCTAAAATCCACTTCCTTGAGAATCTACAGTTCTTTAATACTGGCAAAGTAAACTATGCCTGCAGCACATTTTGTCCTAGAAGACACTCATCGTATTTCTAAGTCACTGGAGCAGTTCCACTCCTAGTTCAGGCATTCACACAAAACAGCTTCGCAGCCAAGCAGAACATATTTTTTTAGAGATTCCCAAACACAGATGGTCTGTGTTCTGCAAATAAACATCCCAATGGACACTTACTGAAAATGTCTGCATCACAGGGAAATAAATCTTAATTGTTCCCAATCTATTTGTTTGATGTGCAATGAATTCCGAGTGATAAGGGTTATAATCTATTGCATATTGTGGATGAAACCAATCCCAGCAGAAAGTTGTTTACCCATTCCAATATCTCTTTGTACTTGAACTAGGGAATTTGCAGTGAAAGACATAAGCTGTCAGCAAGACATGAGAAAGATCAGAACAAATTCAGCACACTTTCTAACTCAACAGCAGCAATAAGATTTTGAGTCAGTGCATAATAAAAAAAATATACTGTCCAGAAATTTTGCAGCTCACATCAATTCACACAAACATATACATAAAATATATCCCCATCAGCACTTCATTTTGCCAAAGGTAGCTTCTCTGTGATTACCCATCCAGTCCTAGTTTTAACATCACCAACCAAACAGTTTTATGGCATAAACTACTGGAAAATCTTAGCCAGTATAAAAGGAAGCAAGCCATAGAATGGATATTTTGCATATGTATGGGTCTAAAAGCTAGAACAAGAACAACTGTATTTGAAAAAATGCCACACTGGTGTAGTGGGAGATGGGTCAGATGACGGATGTACATAAAAAAAGTACAATTATCCACATGCATACATGAACATAGAGCTATGCATACACACTTGGAATATTAAAGTTCCTGATATGCATCTTTCACCTGTAGAATACCAGTGCTTTAGCTACTACTTCAGCCAGCTTTTGGATATTCTATTTCTGCAACTTCTAATGACCATAGAATCTTCTAATGACTGAAACCAGAACATCAAACATTCTTCCTTTGTACTGAGAGAGGATTCTATTGTTATTTAGCCTTATAGAAAGAAGCTGATGAGCTTAAATGGACTCCAGAGAATGGTAGAGGATAGGAAGGCCTGGAGGAATATTGTCCATGGGGTCGTGATGGGTCGGACATGACTTCGCAACTAACAACAACAAAGAAGCTGATTTCTGCAAACTTCCTAGTTTTACCAGCCACCAGTGAAGATTTTATATTTATACCTTCATGTTAGGCATATATTCAAGCTATGAGTCCTGGTGACTGCCTATACAAGCCTCTGTAGTTTTCTTGGCAAGATTTCAAAAGTGGTTTGTTCTTACCTATTCTTCCAAGAGCTAAGAGCAAGTGGCCCAAAGTCACCCAGTTGCCTTCATGCTTAAGATGAGACTAGAATTCACAGTCTTCTAAGTTATAGCCTGACACTTTAACCACTTACACAACACTCTCCCTCCCTCCCTCCCTCCTCTTGCTCACTAGTAGCATATACAGTATACTGAGAACAGATTCTATTTGGTGTATAGGGGGGAAAAATCCAAAAAATGCTTTTGTTTATATACTGAGAGGATCCTAGTCCTTCTTTTCGTTAAGCTAGACATATTCAATTCTAGCAACTGTTGTTTACATGTTTTAGTCTCCAATCCCCTAATTATCTTTGTTGCTCTTCTCTTCACTCTTTCTAGAGTCTCAGTGTCTTTTTTACATTGTGGTGAAGGTAGATACAAAGGTAATATGGAGATGGTTGAGATTAGGGGTGGGTGCTGAAGAAAGAAACTGGAGACTTAATTTTGGCTGCCCAAGAACAAGCCCTGCAAACTAATTTCATCAAAGCAAAAATTCAGCATGCCAGTAACAACAGCAAATGTCACTTATGCAATGAGAAAGATGAAACAGTGGATCACAAACTGATTATCTACAACATTATGATCGAGTTGCCAAAATCATAAAATGAAAGCTTTGCCAAAAATTGCTGGGAACACCAAATTGACAAGATTCTTAAAAATGAACAGGTCAAGATCTTGTGGGACTTTCGAATCCAAATGGACAGATATCTGGCCCACAATATGCCTGACATCGCTATTGTGGAAAAGAAAAAAAAAAGTCTGGTTCATTGATATTGCAATACCAATACACAAATTGAAGAGAAACAATTTTAAAAAAAAATTATGGAATACAATAATCTGCAAATTAAAACCAGTTTTAATTTGCAGGCACTAGAGCCTGGTTTAGCTCTGCAGACTAAGCACCATAATTAACATCCAGCTGTCTGCAATTACACTAGTTCGAATCTCCCCAGGCTCAAGATTGACTCAGCCTTCCCTCCTTTCTAAGGTAGGTAAATTGAGGACCCAGTTTGTGGGGGCAATAAACTGACTTTGTATATATATATATACAAAAGTATGAAGGCTATTGCTTAACACATTGTAAGCTGCCCTGAGTCTTTGGAGAAGGACGGCATATAAATCAAATTAAAAATTAAAAATAAAATAAAATAAAATAAAAAATAAAAAAAACTGAGTGACTGTGGAGCAAGAAATCAATGGTTGTACCAATAGTAATAGGAGCCCTTGGAGCAAAGGTTTGCCTAAATACATGAAAATTTTGAATTTATCAGACCTGAATATTCTGACTTTGTAAAAAACAACTACCATACTCGGAACTGCCTACATACTCAGATGTTACCTTAACAGCTCTTAGGTTCTTGGTTAGGACTTGAATTGTTAAGTTTTTACCAGTTTCAGACTGTGAATTGAATTGAAGATTTTATTATTGTTATTGTTATTATAATACCAATAGTATTCATACATGTGGTCCTATCATTTTTGAAAAACCAAGAACATCTTAAATCTATATATTTCTATGGGAATGCTACAATTTTTATGCTCATGAAAAATGTAGTTTAAAAAAAACATTGACATTTCAGTATAATGACTTCCAGATGACACACTGAATAAAAGTAAAAGTTAATACTCAATCAGAGTACCAGTTTAGGATTTTTATTGTTTTTAACAAATGGTGGAGTTAACAAATATTTAAAAAGACAACAACTCCCTGCAGCCTATCTATCCATCCAGCTGTCCATTCAGCTGTATTCTCCTTCAGCTGTATTCTCCACTCACTCTCAATTCATCCATCCATCCAACATTTTATCTGATTTTAAAATTGGTATAATAATAATCTGTATAGACCCTAGTCATTAAATTTTCTCAAATTGCTTATTCATGCTTTCAATAGTAATTCTCACTACTTCATTAGCAATCAATATTTTACAGAAGAGGGTAATATCTTTGTGGTCATGGACATTGTATTTTCAAGAGTTGATGGCCATGGAATGTGAAATGATTATGAAGGACGTATCATACCAAACATACCAGCTAGGCACATCCTGCATTTTCTGACATACGTAGAAATGGATAGTTAGTTGGGTGGCATATCAATTTAAATGAAATAAATTCAAATGTCTGGAATTTTTATTTTAAAAAAGTTAAAGAAGAGATTGGACAACCATTGTCTGAAATGCTACAGGATATCTTGCTTCAGCAGAGGGTTGGACCAGAAGACCTTCAAGGTCTGTTCCAACTCTACAATTCTGTTATTCTGCAATTAAGAAGAGTTCTTCATGCTATTTGAGGTTGGTAAAGTTTTGTTCTATTTCAGGTTAGCAATGTATATTGACTGGGAGTTCTAGGAATATACACAATACTCATCTTAAAGTTGCCAAGTTTGAAAAACCCTATTCTATCTCCTGTCATGTTCCATTTCATAGATAACACTTTCCAAGAACAAACTATAAGCAGAAAAAGTCCAGTACTATTTCCAAATTGGTAGAGTTCATCCTATAAGGGGATAATAATAATCAGGGAAACTCAATGCCTATCACTCATATAAATGAGTAAAGTTTAGATGAGTGATACACATTGAGTTTCCCTGATCCAACCATTATTCAGCAGCCAGGAATATATACACCCAATATTAAATCTATTAAACAAGTTGCAATTAAACTAATCAGTTATTGCCAACACTTGCAAATGAATGTATCGCTTTGAATCTGAAAAACCTGATTGGTATGTGCATCAGTTTCCAAAAAGCTATAAACTGGCAATTGGACAAGGAAAGAAATAGATTCCCATTAGATTTGCATGAAGGACATTTAATATTTGAAAGTAGCAATTAAAAGAACCAATTAACCCCAACAGCTTTGATGCTCAACCACTCAAAAACAATTTGGTTGGGAAGCTTCATTATGTAGTTTACAGAGATCAATGAGAGTTGCATCAAGACAAAGCTGTCATGAGTATAATGTTCTAGCAGGAACCCATAAAATAGTGGACTTTGTAGCCCTAAGCTATATAGCAGTCATCAAAATTGTCATCAGTAGACATTAAATAAGTTTTTAGAGTCTGCCTACAATAGAGCAGAAATATATTTTGGTAGTTCAGAGAATGGAATAGTAACAGCAATAGCACTTAGACTTATATACCACTTCACAGGGCTTTACAGCCCTCTCTAAGTGATTTACAGAATCAGCATATTGCCCCCAAACAATCTGGGTCCTCATTTTACTGACCTCGGAAGGATGGAAAGGTGAGTCAACCTTGAGATGGTAAGACTTGAACTGCTGAACTGCTGGCAGTCGGCAATCAGCAGAATTCTGTTTCTGGCAATACTGTATTCTAAATACTGCGCTACCACAGCTCATGAAGACATTTCCATTCACTGTTAAAAGTATTGTATCTTTTTGTAACTTTCAACTAGGTGAAATTGGAAGGTATAGGACAACAGTTGAACCAAGAAATGGGAAAATGTATAGAATGTGAGGTCCCATGGGAGTTAAATTTGAGAAAGTTATGATCACTTCACACCATGGCGCTGCTGTTGCTTCAACACCACTGCCATGTTGCTACAGTCTGTTCCAATCATGTGGTCTTCATTTCCAATGTTCTCTGACAACTTGCCAGAAATCAGTAGGGAAGCTGGCAGGAAAAGAAGCAAGAAGGGAGGAAGAGAAAGAAGGAAGCTTTCCAATTCTTCCTGCTAATTTTCCATAGGAAACTTGATGGGGAAGCTAACAAAAAGTTGTTCCCACTCTCACTGATCTTTTGCCTGCCCATGGTCATTCTGTTTCACTGAATAGGTGAGGAAAGATATTTGAAACAATGATCCTGTGAACATCAGGTCACAGGTTGTCTTGTGTGTGTAAACATACATAGACACAGATTTTCAGTGACTTATACTAGTCTGTGACTTATAATTGAATATGAAGGGGTTGGAGCAGTGGTGGGTTTCAATTTTTTTTTAAATACCAGTTCTGTGGGTGTGACTTTGTGGGTGTGGCAGGGGAAGGATACTGTAAAATCTTCATCGCCACCCCAATCCAGGGGAAGGTTACTGCAAAATCCCCATTTCCTCCTGATCAGCTGGGACTTGAGAGGCAGAGAATACTGGAGAGGCCAGTCAGAGGTGGTATTTACTCGTTCTCCGAACTACTCAAAATTTCCGGTACAGGTTCTCCAGAACTGGTCAGAACCTGAAACCTGAAACCACCTCTGGGTTGGGGTGGGGAAGAAATAAAAGAGATGAACTCAATTTTATCAAAGCAAAGCTTTTAAACCAGCAACATGCACAAAAAGGAAATACTTTTTTCAGTTGAGGTATAGCATTAAGGCAAGAGGTAGATTGACAATAAAGCTTTTGGAGCAGTGAATAGATTCTGCCTTTTAGGATGAACTATCAACAGTAAGGGAACAAGCAGTCAAGAAATAGACCACAGACTAAAACTTGGTAGAGCAGCCATGAAAGCCTTGGAAAATATATAAAATATTCAAAAGCCACGATACATCTAGACCTACAAAGATCAGAATTGCGCAAGCCATGGTATGCCCATGACATTCTATGGAAGCAAAGGTTTATTTTATTTAAAACATTTATATAGTTGCCCATCTTATAACCAAACTCTGTGCAATTTTCAATTAGGAATTAAAACAACATAAAATCTATATAAAAATTATTAAAACTTCTGACATGCGGTCAACTCATCTTATCCTAGCACTTGGGAGAAAAACCAGTTCTTCAATGAGTTTTTGGAAGATTAGGAGGGTAGAGGCCTCCTGAACTTTAGGGGGAAGAATGGTCCATAAAATAGAAAAGGGAAGCTTCCTAGTTCCTGTATGATGGCAATGTTTAAGGAAAGAGATAAAGAGCCTAGCCATGCTATCTAACCTGATAAAATAGGTAGAGGTCCTTACAGACAGGCAGTACCACAGATAACCTTACCCTGTGCCATATAGGGCTTTAAAGGTGATAACCAGTACCTTGAATTGCACCTGGAAGGAAACTGGAAACTCTTGCAAAAGACATGTTCCATAGGTGAGGGGCACCCATCATTGCACATTGCACACGCTGCATTAAGAACAGTGGAAGCTTCTGGGTGATCTTCAGAGTAGCCTCATGTAGAGCTCATTCAGTGGTGGGCTGCTGTTCAGACTGGTTTGGGCAAACAGGTAGTTGTGACCTGCGGGTGAGCCTGTCCACATGCCCCAGCACTACGCTGTTCTCTTTAGCTGCATTTTTTAAGCTGCGTGCATGCGTGCAAGCTGCACGTGTGAGCAAAATGCATGCATGGAAGGGCGCATGCATGCACAGATGGCGCACACTCACATTTTCAGTGCTGGGTGAACCAGTTGTTAATTCATGTGCTGCCCACCTCTGAGCTCAGTGCAGTAATCCAAATGGGAGATGACCAAGGCATGAGTGGCAGTAATTGCTCCAGGAAAGGAGCAATTGGCACATCAGACAAATCTGTGCAAAGCCCCTCCTCCCCAACTGACAATTCCATTTTCTTTTCTATCCAACTAGTATTTCACGCAAGCAAGTGCTAAACATTTTAAAAACCATTTTACGGGGGAAATGATTCTCTACCATGAAACATAGCAGAGTTCCCAGATAATATACAGTATTTTAAATTCAGAGAAAGACATGTTAGACTGATCCATCTCATATGAGTGAATCAACAATGTCCTAGTCCATACCATGTCTGGGCTTCTCCCCAAGTCTAAGAAGAGCCACAATAGATATTGTTTGCTGTGGAACTTAATTCCAAACAAATAAGCAAAGGGTTGCAAGTGTTTTGCTGCATCACATTTCCCACCAATCTGACCTCACCAATAAAGTGTTTGAGATAGCAGAGTCCTGCATCTGTATCTGTTTAAAAACCTGTTGGCTTCACAAGCCGCACATTAATGCAAATCTAATGTACCTGCTGGTATGATTAGCTGAATCAAATGATGGCATTTAACTAACACCTAAATAATCTTAATTAGGATCCTCAGCTCATCTTAGCACTTGGAACTCTACAGATGGATAGTCTTAATTATCAGCCTTTTGATTAGAATAACTGCTCTAATCAAGATGATGTATGCCTGATAGACAGCGTATCAGTAAATTAATGGCAGTTGTTAAGGGGAAACATAAGCAGAGGGACAGAGAGAGAGAGAGAGAGAGGAAGGAAGGAAGGAAGGAAGGAAGGAAGGAAGGAAGGAAGGAAGGAAGGAAGGAAGGAAGGAAGGAAGGTTATCTCTCATGATTCTGTCTGAATCATGAGAGATAACCAAGTTAATGATTATGTATAATGATATACATAAACTGTATTCTAAAGGTAGTATTAAGCTTTCTTACTATTTCTGTGCTTTTATGAAAGCTATATCATGTTTTTTACACACAGCCTTCAAAAGCAGGTCCTATGCATAGCTTTGATGACTTAATAAAATGGTATTTGTTGACAGAGCTGCATGATAACATCCTGTTCAAAGCTAGTCACTGTGTTCATTAGATGTAACTGTCTCTCTGTGTCACAGTGCCGTTAGGACACCAAAGTATTTCATTGCACTAGTTCAGCACACTATGCAAAAGGCTGTCAACAAAGTAAGGGGACTCCCAATATGTGTTGAACTGTACAGATACTTTTTGTGGAAACCTTTCTAGTCAAATAAAAGAGAAAGGGGCAAAACAAATATACATAACCTTTGGAAGAATTATTATGGTGGACAGACCCAAACAATTCCAAGAAGATATTCAAATCATAACTGCCCTAATAAATACAAGTTTTATTTATTTTTTATTAATTTGGTGCTTTTGAATTTTTTTTTACAGAATTTTGGTTGGACAGCTTAGCTCTCTAGTTTAGGATCAGTTTAGGTTATACCTATCAGATTTGGAATGCAAATATTCTGAGGTTCACTACGTGGCAATAAAAAGAAGTTTCTGTTCTTTCTGAACCATTTTTAACACCTTTCTTTAAACAGACTGCAGTCATATACAAAAATAAATAAGCAAAATTTCAAAGCAAGATGATAGAAAAATCAAATGTTCCATTACTGGAGGCTGTTAAGTCACTTGTCTGGAATGGTATAAGGTCTCCTGCTTGTGCAGGGAGTTAGACTAGAAGACCTCCAAGGTCCCTTCCAACTCTGTTATTCTGTTAAAACTGGGGCAGCCTTGGGAGATAATTTGTAAGCTTCCATTTTTCCACAATACCAAGGCCAGACTGATAAAGGAACAATCCCACCACTGCAAAGGAACCAGTGGTGGGTTTCAAAATTTTTTACTATCGGTTCTGTGGGTGTGGCTTGGTGGGCATGGCTTGGTGGGCATGGCAGGGGAAGGATACTGTAAAATCTCCCTTCCCTCCCTACTCCAGGGGAAGGTTACTACAAAATTCCCATTTCCTCCCAATCAGCTGGGATCAGGGGGCAGAGAATAGATTGGGGTGGGGCCAGTCAGAATTTTTACTACTGGTTCTCTGAACTACTCAAAATTTCTGCTACCAGTTCTCCAGAACTGGTGAGAACGTGCTGAAACCCACCTCCGATAGGAACACTGATTCTGAGATTACTGTGGTGCTCTCTGAGTTTGATCATATGCTTGCAGAAGTTTCACCACTCAACTAGATAACATCATGAGTGATGTGGGGTTTTCTCTCCATTAGGATCAGTAACTTCCCCTTCCAGTATAAATGGAGGTGTGGTTTTCTCCTTGGTAGTTTTGGATGGTATATATACTGTGTGTGTTTTATTTTTATGTGTCTACTGGTGGCTGATTTCTCTGAATTCTAAGTTTCCAGGAATTAGTTTAGCAGCCTAAGACTAGGATGCTCAAAGTACACTGATGAAATTATGAATGAGTCTTTCCATCAGTTATGTGATTAAGGAATTTTCATCGCATCTTTTTACTACTACTGGGTATTTATGGATGTGCTCTTCTATCTTCTGTCTGTACACAGTCGCTGTTATAGCCATTATATTTATGTTGTAGAACAGGGGTCTCCAACCTTGACAACTTTAAGACTTGTGGATTTCAACTCTGGGAGCTGAAGTCCACAAATCTTAAAGTTGTCAAGGTTGGAGACCCTTGTTGTAGATGACTCCTGCTTTCTTTTCTTAGACTACTGGGTCTTTTAAGTAAGACTGAGTGTTAAAATATTTTGGAAAACTGGAATTTTTTGGGAGAGGTTTTGAGATCAATGAAATGGCTTTCCATTAGCTTCTGCCCGACATCAATGGACTAGTTATTGCTTATAAAACTCTCTACACTGCACTTTTAGGTTGTTAAAATCTTTCTCTTTTAATCAGGTTTTCTCTCTGTTTGATTGATCGGGGACATCCATTCGTGTGTGTGCTGTACATAATTATGTTGTACTGATTTTCTGTGGGATGATTTTTTCCCCCTTATCTTCGTTATACATCAACCAGAGTTAAATTATTGAGGCAGAAAAAAAATAAGTGAATATTAGGGTACTAATAATGAAATGGGCACTTAATCAAGAATCCATTCTTCCAATAGATATTCTGTCCATCGGTGACTTGATCATGTCCATCATATAAAGATGTGGCTTGACTTTGGGAAACTTGCTGGCTTTTGTTTTACATCAGCATGTGAACAGAACAAACTAATTCCACAATACCTGGCAGATACATTTTTTAAGAAAGCTGTGCCAGATTCACAGAGATTACATATGCAATCTGTAATTAAGAATATTTAAATTGCTAAATCATATGTAGCTCTTCATTTGACAAACGAAAGAATCTCAGTATTTTAAATGAATTAATATTTAATAAACACTTTCATATGGCTTGATTAAGTGCCCATTTAATGCCTATTTGAAGTAATTAACCATTTCCAATTTACATCCACCAAATGCGAATATGACACAACCTTAAATAGCTGTGTGCAGGTGGGAAAGGATGGCATAGAAATAATAGGTCTCTATAAAACCATGCATTTTGAGAGTAATTTCCTTTTTCTTAACAAAGCTAAAAGGTGGGGGGTAAGCTTTGATTTATGTACTATATCTTTGCAGTACTAATCTAAACCACTTTTTGCTTATGAAAATTCAGTGGTTAAAAAAAATCAGATTCTGGCTGTGGGTTTTTTTTTTTTTTCCTTTTTAAAATATATTTTATTAGATTTTTACCAAACAGTACAATTTTGACTTCCACCCTTCTTTCTATAAGGTAACTGCCATCTTATTCTTCTCTCTCTCTTTTAATCTTCCCCAGTCCACCAGTTGTATCTTTTCTTCTTTCCCCCAAAAGACCATATAAGGCTTCTTTTTAAAAAAATAAAAATAAAAATTAATCACTTTTTTTCCTGACAGAAAATACAATTTGGGCTACACAAACTGAGAATGATCTTTGGCTTATGTTTGATTTACTTTAGTTAATTTATGCAACCTGGCTTCAAGCAGACACAAATTTCAGAAGTCACAAAAGTAATATCAGCTCTTTGCAAATCTATTCTTTTTGATAGAAATAGTCAGGAGCTTTTATACCATTTATGTAGTCCTGCTTCAAAAGTATTCTGCTTTTCTAAATTTGCTGTCCACATAAATGACCTTCCTTATCTTAAAAACAGGAGGAAAGACCTTTCATACACTACAGAAAGGACTTCTCACTTAACATAAATGACTTGGCAGGGATTTTCAGTCCATCACAGTTTTCTCATTGTATTTTTTTTTTTCATTAGAGGCATGCAAATCACTCCTTATCCAAAGAGGATATTAAAGCACCATTTCTATTTAAAACATCAACATATTGATTCAGTTTAGGAAAAGGTATTTTTGCACATCAGACTAAGCCAATGAGTAGATTCAAGTCATAGATTTGATCAAATTGCTTCTGAAGTGAATCTTCACACAGTCATCTTGTTCATAACCCTGGCACAGTTATAACTAACCTTTGATGTATACACATAAAGCAATTTATATGTGAAGTGCCCCTTATAGATCGAATGTTTCAAAGAACTACTGATCCAACTCTGTATTTAATTGTAACCCTGTTCTTTCTTGGCTGATTTCAGCCACCATCATTACTAAACATTCAAAAAGGAAAGTCAAAGTATTTTTATTAGCTTAATTAACCCATGATGTAGTAAAAAATTCATTGGTAAAGCCAGAGTTTTTGCTCTTTAGAGGTTTCCTTTTTTCATGGTGCGTAACTGAAATTCTTTTCACTGAAGTCAGAAGCAAGGGAGTTACACAGTTAAGTGTAAGACTATATGGATGTTATAAATCATGAAGATCATTTTTCCTTATTCAGCATAAAAAAAAAAGCAGGTTTCACCTACAGACATTTTACTGGCTGCCATTCACAGATTTCTGGTTTCTCTACATTATGTTGCATTGATACACATTTATTTATCGTACATGTAGATTAAATCCCACGGGAAAGATCCCATCTCCTATAGGAGAATTTGACCTTGTCAAATTCAAGGTCCACAGGCCGGATCTGGCCCACAGAGTACTTAAATCTGGATCAAGTGGCCAGCCTAAAAATAGCAAAGGACTGGCCCTCGGTGCCTCTGGCAGCCAAAATAGGGTGCAGGGGGGCGTGAGCTCCCCGCACCCCGTTTTTGACCTGGATGTCCTCCTGCAGCACTCTGCCAGCCAAAATGGTACTGCAGGAGGCCATCCAGGTTGAAAATGGGGTATTGGGGGCCTTGTGCAGCCCTTCATAGCCCATTTTGGCCAGCAGGATGCTACAGGAGGCCATCCAGGCTGAAAACGGGACACACTAGGGCCTCTGGCACCCCCCCCCCCTGTGCCCCATTTTGGCTGGCAGGGTGCTGCAGGAGGCGTCCATCCTATCTCCTCCCTGCCAGCCCGAAGAAGATGCTGATCCGGCCCTCGAAATCCAGTTTGACACCCTATAGTGTTCAATATTTCATGCAATATTTTGAGCATCACTCAAATAAATCATTATTCTAATGGTGACAATAACAAACCCTAGTGGAGGATTTGTCAGTAATGCAGAATTAGAGTGTGACACCCAGGAAATTACACAAGTTTCAAAAGTATAAATGTACAATTTACATCTCAAGTAAAAGCTTACATTTACAGGCATCCTAATTACATTTTGCCTTTTAATTAGAGAAGTATATTGGTTTCAAGTATATTTAACATCAAAAGGCAATTACAAAGAAAATGTGTGCCTCTATGTATGCAACATGAGTAATACACTTCACACTGAGTCAACAACAATAAGAGTAACTACTAAGGATAATCAAAGTAATTTAGTTAACTGAGCAGATTATTTTTCATAAAAGTAGAACAAAAGGTTTATCCATGGGTATAATTGTTAATAAGACATGTTTTTCTTAAAGAGGTATATTAAAAAAAACATTGCTGAGAGATGTTTCTCAAAATAATAAGAATGTTGATGTTTCTCAAAATAATATTTCTTGGAACAGTAAGAAATTAATTTTCTAATGTCTCTCTACATAGAATAGGTGTAAGAGTCAAGTATTGACTCTTAGAATAGGTGTAAGAGTCAAGTATTTAATGTTTCAACTTTATCTCTTAATTTAAATTGTCTTCAAAATTAAACTAAAATTAATCCTAGTCTTTTTGCTCAAAAGAAGTTCTGGAGATTGATTAGTATTTCCTTTAGAAAGGGAAAGCAGTTGTAGTAGAGATGAAATATCATAATGCTAAATCCCAGAAATTTAGATAAATTTGAGTAATTTGAACAAATTACCATGTTCTTGAGATGGAACAAATGATTCTAATTTGCGTTACCAAGATTCAAAAGTATATGCAATTATATGCAAAGTTTTGGTTCCAATATTTTCCTCTCAAACTCTGGTACACTGTCTCCCAAGGGCTAGATTAAAAAAAAAAAATTGGACTTAATGATCAATTCAAGATTACCCTGCCTTGATTTTTTAAAAATAATACGAGAGAGCAGAGGAAAATTCTTTTTTTGTAAACAAGATGTATTAGAATTTTTCTTTCATCATACATTTTTTATGAACAGAGGGTTGAGCGGGTGACATCCAGGGGTGAAATCCAGGTTCTAACAGGTTCTGGAGAACCGGTAGCGAAAATTTTGAGTAGTTCAGAAAACTAGCAAATACCACTTCTTGCTGGCCCCAGAGTGGGGTGGGAATGGAAATTTTGCAATATCCTTCCCCCAGGAAGAGAGGGAATTGAGATTTTGCAGTATCCTTCCCCTGCCACACCCACCAAACCAGGCCCACAGAACTGGTAGGAAAAAATTTTGGATTTCACCCCTGGTCACATCTTATACATTTTATATACAGGTGAAACTCAAAAAATTAGAATATCGTGCAAAAGTTCGTTTATTTCAGTAATGCAACTTAAAAGGTGAAACTAATATATGAGATAGACTCATTACGTGCAAAGCGAGATAGTTCAAGCCTTGATTTCTCATAATTTTGATGATTATGGCTTACAGCTCATGAAAAACCCAAATTCACAATCTCAGAAAATTAGAATATTGTGAAAAGATTCAATATTCTAGGCTCAAAGTGTCCCACTCTAATCAGCTAATTAAGATTAACACCTGCAAAGGGTTCCTGAGCCTTTAAATGGTCTCTCAGTCTGGTTCAGTAGGAATCACAATCATGGGAAAGACTGCTGACTTGACAGTTGTGCAGAAAACCATCATTGACACCCTCCATAAGGAGGGAAAGTCTCAAAAGGTAATTGCAAAAGAAGTTGGATGTTCCCAAAGTGCTATATCAAAGAACATATTAATAGAAAGTTATGTGAAAGAGAAAAGTGTGGGAAAAAAAGGTGCACAAGCAGCAGGGATGACCGCAACCTGGAGCGGATTGTCAGGAAAAGGCCATTCAAAAGTGTTGTGGACTTTCACAAGGAGTGGACTGAGGCTGGAGTCAGTGCATCAAGAGCCACCACACTCAGACAGATCCTGGACATGGGCTTCAAATGTCGTATTCCTCTTGTCAAGCCACTCCTGAACAACGTCAGAAGCATCTTATCTGGGCTAAAGACAAAAAGAACTGGTCTGTTGCTCAGTGATCCAAAGTTCTCTTTTCTGATGAGAGCAACTTTTGCATCTCATTTGGAAACCAAGGACCCAGAGTCTGGAGGAAGAATGGAGAGGCATACACTACAAGATGCTTGATGTCCAGTGTGAAATTTCCACAGTCTGTGTTGATTTGGGGAGCCATGTCATCTGCTGGTGTTGGTCTACTCTGCTTCATTAAGTCCAGGGTCAACACAGCCATCTACCAGGAGATTTTGGAGCACTTCATGCTTCCTTCCGCAGACGAGCTTTACGGGGATGCTGACTTCATTTTCCAGCAGGACTTGGCACCTGCCCACACTGCCAAAAGTACCAAAACCTGGTTCAATGACAATGGGATTACTGTGCTTGATCGGCCAGCAAACTCGCCTGACCTGAACCCCATAGAGAATCTATTGGGCATTGTCAAGAGAAAGATGAGAGACATGAGACCGAACAGTGCAGAAGAGCTGAAGGCTGCTATTGAAGCATCCTGGTCTTCCATAACACCTCAGCAGTGCCACAGGCTGATAGCATCCATGCCACGCTGCATTGAGGCAGTAATTGATGCAAAAGGGGCCCAAACCAAATACTGAGTACATATGCATGCTTATACTTTTCAGAGGTCCGATATTGTTCTATGTACAATCCTTGTTTTATAGATTTCATGTAATATTCTAATTTTCTGAGATTGTGAATTTGGGGTTTTCATGAGCTGTAAGCCATAAATATCAAAATTATGATAAATCAAGGCTTGAACTATCTCACTTTGCATGGAATGAGTCTATCTCATATATTAGTTTCACCTTTTAAGTTGCATTACTGAAATAAACGAACTTTTGCACGATATTCTAATTTTTTGAGTTTCACCTGTATATCAGTCTCTGTAATCTGTTCCAGTCTTCCCATTTTTTCCATATTCATCTCTTTTATATAATTCTTTATCAAATTAATCATTTTTCAGCATACCTTGTTATTTCAACCTCTGCCATATTGTTCTTTTTTTTTCCAAATCCATTTTATATATTTCCAATTTCAGCCATAATATTCTTTTTCCATATTTCTTTATTTTATCTTAATTTCTTTTTAGTACATAAACAGTGTCACTATCCACCCGTAATCCCTAATTTCTTTCAATAACATCGATTAGTTATCTTATTTCTCCATTACAAAATATATTTGTCAGAATCCCCATCCCACTTTTTAACATTTCAACTTTATCTCTTAATTTAAATTGTCTTCAAAATTAAACCAAATTACCATTTCACATTTCATCTGCTATTCTTTTAACTATAAGTAATACACATCATCAAATTCAAATCTTACATTAAAATCCTTTAATTTAGTTGATGATCCACAATTAATAATATTAATACAGTTCTTTTAAATCTACTAATAGGTACCTTATTTCCCTTTCTTCTTTCTACTAATCTTCTCTTCTTTAACCATTTTCTTTTGGTCTCTCCAAAATTCCACTTCTTGATAATTTTCTTCTTTTATCCCATTCTCTTAACTTTTTTTTCTTCTTTTTCTTTTTATATTTATTATATCTTTTCTTCTGGATCCTTTTTCTCACTTTTAGATATATTATTCAAATAGTTCTCCCCAATCTTTCTCCTAATCTCTTTCCACTCTTTCCCTCTTTACCCTTTGATAGATTCTTTTTTGGGAGATGTTCCCCCCTATCCACTCTTTTTTTGCCACTGTAAATCCCAGTGAAATCATCTAACTCCTTTTTTGCATTCAGTTCCTTTTCCTTCGATATTATTTTCTTGCTCCTCATTTATGGTCTCTTTTACCATCTTCTCTCCTATTTCCTGTTCTGTGTATTCTAACAAAATTTCTGACTTTTTATTATCCTTTAGTGATTCACACATATTTTTAAACACTTCAATTAATTACTCACACATCCAAGACTCCATATTGCCAATTTAAGAAATTGTTAAAACTTTTGAGTTATGTAATTTTTAATCAAAACTTTAAATCCATATAGTCTCTTTTTGTTTTCAAATAATGTCCAGTTCAAATATTTATCCAGTCCACTCCAAGTTAAAGATTTGTTATCTTCCATAGCTGTTGAGAATTGAAACCAAGCAATGTAGAAAGACAAATACCCCTTAAAAGTTCTCACACTTTCCAAGTTATCTTTTAGTAGTCAAGGTCACAACTGTACTTTCTCTTCTATCTTCCAACAAATATTGCAGTACTCTCTTTCTGCCAGCAGATGTCTCTCTCAAATCCACATTATTCTCAAACCAACTAAAGGTCAAATCTTTCAAAAATGTTTTAAATCCACATAAAAAATATTTTTTTCTCGGGATCTTTTCTTTTTGTTATTTTTAGTTTTTCCAAATCCAATTGTAGATACAAAAACTTTCTTGGGCTTTAGTATTTTAGCCTCCTCTTTGTTCTTCTCCCTACATAGAATTTCCCAAATGCCAATTAGCTGCTCATTTCAGCTCTGAGACACCTTTTAATGTTCCAATTTCAAATTTTCTTTTAGTTGAGAAGTTGGCCAATCATCCACCCAGTACCAGCACTCTTCTCAATCACTGCTCCTGCACAAAAACTTAGTCTGGTTGCCCCAGCTTCAGGGCATTTATTTTACAATGGCCGTCATCCCCGTTGCTGGTCTGAAGAGCTGCCTCTGACCCTTCAAGGAACTTGCCTGTTCCTCTTGGTCATCCAAGAAGCCACTCCTTCTTCACTATCCCTACAGGATGGTTCTGATCTGAAGACCCCCCAACAGAAGTTTGTCTGGCTGGACTTTCGCGGACCTTGTCGGAGCCCACTATTTTTCCAGTCTTGCCACAACGCTTCCGATTTCTCTGAGCAGAAGAAAATTCTATCAAGCTTGCAATTACATCCTACACCAAAAAGAGTAACAGTAAATCAAGAGGTTCAAAGCTAAAGCAAGACAACCATACAGCTTGTGAATACTTATTAGATTTTCAATTCTATGAGTCCCTCAGTTATTAGTGCTTAAGAACTCAAATAAATAAGAGTCATAAAATGTTCCCTGTGCTCAGCAGTCAAAGGGAGAGGAGAAGACTTGGTTATGTTTCTATTGTGGACCTCCTGGAAGTCTGGTCCAAACTTTTACCACTAAAGTACAGAAGTGCCACACCTGTATAACTGCAAGACATGTAACAATTAAGTCACTGAATCACTCCAAAGCTGTATATTCAGAAAACTTTGAAGCTCCCACACCCAATCAAGAGCTCAACAGGGAGGCTTCAGACAATTAAGATTTCAGACAACTGACAGCAGGCAAGTACATGCTATTCTCCTTCTTACTTTCATTCAATCTCATGTTTAGAATATTACTGTCAGCCCTTATAGATGCAGGTGCCTCAGCACATCAGCAGTGAGTCTACAGTGCAGCTGTAAAGATTGTCCACAGTTATTAGATACTTGTAGAAATGATTGACAGATTGGCATTCCAAGCTGGTCCTGTTTTGCAACATGTAACAACTGTCCAACTGACAATAAATTATAACAGAATTTTTGCTACTCTGTGTTACTAGTCCCTTATATGTTCCCATTGTGTTGGGTATTGATTGACTGCAAACTCATAATCTGAAGCAAGGAACAATTTCTTTTCCATCTCAGTTATATCAACATCACTAGCCTTCTTTCTTTCTCTTCAGTTCAGGTCTCTGTATTACCTCTCTTGCCTGAAAAGCGTAGAGTTCGGTGATATTCGTGAGGAGATGTAAGCAATGGCAGTGCTTCATTGAATGTGCAACTATACAATCCAAATTGGAGCCCAAATTTCAGCTAAAAGATAATATTTTTATGGTAACTAAGGGCAATTTAAACTGTTGAAAATAATCTGGGCAATTAACACTTAAAAGGGAGATGCCAAGTATTAGCAAATCAATCTGTCCAACTTGTATAAGCCAGAAAAATTTTGGCTATGAGAAATTCTTGAGTGTGTATTGTAAAGGGGACTGAGGGACATTTCTGTTGCTTTCTAATGCTTATGCCTAAACCAGGTGTGAAATGCTCCCAGATGGGACCGGATTGCCCCATCCGGTAGCGATGGAGGCGGGTGGTTCGGAGAACCGGTAGCAAAAATCCCCGCACCCCTACCCCATGCCCAGCTGAGCCGCACAATCATCAGAGGATTTTTTGTTTACTTTTAAAAGCATTTTTCTACAACCTCTTCTGCCGAAAAAAATGCTTTTAAAAGTTAAAAAAAAAAAGCCTCTGATGATCGTGCGGCTCAGCTGCGATCGTCAGAGGCATTTAAAAGAAAAAAAGGGTTTTTTTTCTTTTAAATGCCTCTGATGATCCCAGCTGAGTTGCCTGATCGTCAGAGCCTTTTGAAAGCATTTTTTTACAACCTCTTTGCTGAAGAGGTTGTAGAAAAAATTGTTTTAAAAGTAAAAAAAAAAAATTGGTCACACCCACGCAGTCACATTACCCCCCGCACACACACACCAAGCCACCCCCACAGAACCAGCAGTAACAAATTTTAGATTCACCACTGGCCTGAACCATAGAACTGTCATGGCTATAAATCGGCTTGCTTTGCAACCCCTGCTCATAGCCAAACATCTAACAACAGTGGGAGGGATGCAGGGTGGGATTGAAGAAAGGATTTAAAGGAATGCCAAGAATGCTGGGCCAGCTCAAAGCCTGGGACAATGCCAGCTCCCCAAGGTCATTTGTCTGCTAGAACAGAAAGCCTGTTCCCCAAGCGAAAAGGAATGCAAGTGATTGGACAGTGAATAACAACTATAGGCAGGACAAGGGAGAAAGGGAAAGCTAATCTTGCTTTTTGTGCGTGAAAATATCAGAGCTGGCTTCACTTTTCTTCTGTAACCATTTAAGCTCAGGAAAAGTGTACTCTTGGTTAAACAATGGCCCAAGAGTCTTTCTTTGCTAGTTAAATGAATGGGATAATTGACAATTCTTCTCTACCATATTGTAAATGGAGCTGAGGGACACTTCTATTGCTTTCTAATGTTTGTGCCTGAACCATAGAACTATATCTCCGTTGATATCTAATTGGACCCCATATTACTGGCTTTCTAGAATTTGTTAGCAACTGAATTATTCCAGAGGACCTATAATGACTGAGAGGACATCAAACTAGGATACATGGGTAATTTATGCACCTGGCATTTCATATCTGTGATTTTATATTGGTATTTTTTTTAAGGTACATTTTATTATATTATTATATTTTGTTGTAATGCACCAGGAGTCATACTGGTTGAGAGTCATATTGGTTGAGGCATGAATTAATCCAATAAATAATACAATACATAAATAAACATCATTCTAGTTCTGTGATGAGCACTCTTGAAGAAATTTTGTTACCAGAAGAACTACAGTAGGGTAATTCATAAGAAAAATAAGAATTCTGCCTACATAGTAATAGCTACATTGTTAAATCTTTCTTAGTTAGGAGAAGAAAGAGAGCCATATGCATCTGAGGTTTTTAATGTTATAGGGAAAACCCACAATCAGAATGGAATTTGTTTTCCTATGTTACTCTTCAGAGCTGACAAAAATTGAATGAGCTCTGCAATAATTCGGATATATAAAGTTTATTTCTTGAGACCTGGAACTAATTCTGGAAGAGCCTTGGTGGTGCAGCAGCTTAAAGTGGTGTTAAAGTGACACCAGCTGCCTGCAATTACTGCAAATTCAAATCTCACCAGGCTCAAGGTTGACTCAGCCTTCGATCCTTTCAAGGTAGGTAAAATGAGGACCCAGATTATGGGGGCAATAAGCTGATTTTGTATTTAAAAACAAAACAAAACACTTGGGGTGGGGGTGGGGCGAAAGCCCTACTTAGCAGGTATATGCAAAAGTATGAAGGCTATTGCTTAACGCATTGTAAGCCGCCCAGAGTCTCCAGAGAAGGGCGGCATATAAATTTAACTTTTTTAAAAAAAATTCTAGAAGTGATTCTGGAAGTCTCTCCATTGCTTGGAGTCTTATTACATACAGGTAGTCTTCAACTTACAAAAGTTCATTTAGTGACTGTTTAAAGTTACAACGGTACAGAAAAAAGTGACTTATGACCATTTTTCACAGTTACAACCTTTGCAGCATCCCCATGGTCGTGTGATCAAAATTCATATGCTTGACAATTGCTTCATACTTAAGACCATTGCTGTGTCCCTAGGTCATGTGATCACTTTTTGCTACCTTCTAACAAAGATAGTCAACGGGGAAGCCAGATTCACTTTACTACCAGGTTACTATCTTAACAACTGCAGTGATCCACTTAACAACTGTGGCAAGAAAGATCATAAAATGGGGCAAAACTGACTTAACAAATGCCTCACTTAAGAACAGAAATTTTGGGCTCAATTTTGGTCCTAACTCAAGGACCATCTGTATTCAAGAAATCTAGGTTTCTGCAAATTACCGTACAATCTTATTCGCTTCCCTTTGTTTTTCCAACTATCTGGTTTAAATGTCTGATTTATACAGAATAAGCTCTAAATAGGGGTGTTCATGGGTGGCATCAAATCATAGGCTCAACTGGCAATAAAAGCTCTACCCCTTTTTAATACATCATATACATCACACAGTGTTTTTCCCCCTTCCTTCTTTTTGTGTACATTATTTCTCTCCATTTAGAGATAATTAAGAAACTGGGAAACGCATTGTGAAACACCTTTCCCAACAAGAAAATGATTTCCATTAATTGTTGGATAAATGCAATCAACTTCTGTTCTCATGTTTTTTGCTGTCTTATTTTCTGCAGACAGTTTTTTTTAAATGATCTCTACTAGAAATATTTCAGCATTTATACTTTAGTAACTTGGGCACAATTCAGAAAAAAAAAGATTAAATCTACAGTCTGATAGATTAGGAGCACCTGTTTGGTGAATTAAATGTTATTCAAATAATTATTCAGTTGCACTGCAAATATAAATTTTATTCAACTGAACATTGAAAGTCTGGACAGACATCTTCTTTTCATTAACTAATATGATTAACATACTGATAACACACTATACTAAAGGACACAATCTAGATATTATCATATCTAGCAAGATTATTTCTTGCAGTGTGTTACCATTATCTGAGTGGAGTTATCCAGATGCAATGTGAATGATGATTTAAAAAACCCTCATAAAATAATTGTATGAAGAATGACAATGGGGGAAAAATATGGTATTTTAACAGTGTGTGTACATTGGTAAAAGTCTCCCCAAATGGTTAAATGTATTTATTTTAGATTAAATCCAATTGACCTTTTTAATGAAGGACAATGTACAAATAAGAGTGGAAGTCAGTCTCAATTGGCAATACAGATTTTTTTCCCCCTGCAACTTGTACATAACTGAGTAATCCATGAGGATTTTAAGAAAGCTGATTAAAAATATATCAAAATGATTACAGTATATATTGTTATAGTGCTGGTGTTAAGACCATTTCCCCAATCCAGCTTTAGCTATTCAATAAACATTTGTTTTCATGCATGACTACGGATAGCATTTCTTTCTCTAGGAATAGGAATGAAACAAACCATTGAGCAAATCTCCTTTTCATGCCATTTTGGAGTTTGAGAAGAAACTGTGCATATATCTGTTTAATATAAAAGAGAAGATAGACTTGGCTTAAACTTTTGAAGCAACTTGAGAAGTGGGTAGGAGGTCAGCAAGGAAAGAGAGAGTATGAGACAGGGTTGAAATGCTACCGGTTTAGACCAATTTGGCGAAACCGGTAGCGATGGCGGCAGGTGGTTTGGAGAACCGGTAGCAACAGCAGTGCAAGGCTCCACCCATCCGCCTGGTTGTCGTTACTCCCTGGTTTAAAACCAGGAAGTAACCTGTTTTTTACACTCTGTGCATGCACAGAAGGATTTGTGCATGTGCAGAGGGTTTGCACACACGCATGCGTAGCGTGTGCACTTCTGAACTGGTAGGGAAGGTAAGTAGATTTCACCCCTGGTATGAGGGATACTTGGTGCTCTCTGAGTTTGCTTGCTTTCTTGCAGATTTAATTTAATTTAATTTAATTAATTTATTGCATTTCTATGCCGCCCAACTCCCAAGGGACTCTGGGTGGCTTACAGCAAAAATAATGCGAACAATGAACATAGAAAAATTATTTTAAAAAGCATTATAAAAACATTTAAAAACATTAAACGCCCATGCACACCATTCATGGCCGGATCTCAGAAGATTGCAACAGCAAGATCAACAGCCCCAGGCCTGCCGGAAAAACCAGGTCTTTACCACTTTCCGGAAGGCCAATAGAGTATGGGTAGTCTGGATCTCAGGAGGTAACTGGTTCCAGAGAGATGGGGCAGCCAAAGAGAAGGCCCTCCCCCGTGGGCCCGCCAGCCGGCACTGTTTATCTGACGGGACCCAGAGGAGACCAATTCTGTGGGATCTTACTGGTTTCTGAGAGCTATGCGGTAGAAGGCAGTCTCGAAGATAGACTGGCCCTGAGCCATGTAGGGCTTTAAAGGTAATAACCAACACCTTGAATTGTGCCCAGAGACCAATAGGGAGCCAGTGCAGCTCACGGAGAATTGGTGTAATGTGGGTGTACCTAGGTGCACCCACGACAGCTCGCGCAGCTGCATTCTGGACAAGCTGTAGTCTCTGAACACTCTTCAAGGGTAGCCCCATGTAGAGCGCGTTGCAATAATCAACCATGAGGTGACAAGGGCATGAGTGACTGTGAGGAGAGCCTCCTGATCCAAGTAGGATCACAATTGGTGCAGCAGGCGAACCTGTGCAAATGTTTTCTTTTGTGTTCTCAGAGAGCACCAAGGACCCCTCATGTCAACCCTAAGCTACAAATACCGGTAGTCTCCTTTATTAGTAAAGAAAGAGCGCTTTTTTGCTGATCTTCTAACCTGTCCCCCCTCTAACACGTAAGAGTAGGAGGGGAGTTATCAAACTTCTTTAAAGTCCACCAACCCAACGACTTCAGCTTCATACTTCCCATAATGCCCTTATGCCTCCCCTATTTCAGGGGAGAAAATAGCAATTGTCATACCCCCAAAGTGACCCTAATGAGTTTTTGTTTGTTTGTTCAGAATGCTCTTCATAGAAAAAAAATGTAAAAATTTAAAAGGCAGAAGATAATTTGACTGATAGATGTACAGTAATTGTTTTTGTGGCCAAAATGAGCAATTTAGAAAAAGTCATAGAAAAACTTCACTTTAAAAAGTTTTAGCTTCTCTTGGATGGAAAAGGATTTAAGTTAATGTAGAAATGTGTTCATGTGTGTGAACGTGAAAATGTGTTTATTGGACCTGTGTCCTTCCTGGTTAGTGCTGGCTTCCCGGGAAGTGACACAAGGCTGGCTCCAGGGAATTATAAAGGCTTCATTGGGTGAGGGTGTCTTCCCTGCCGCCTTGAAAGAGGCGGTAGTGAGGCCTCTCCTCAAGAAGCCTTCCCTGGACCCAGCAATGTTGGTAAATTATCGTCCGGTCTCCAACCTTTGCTTTGTGGCGAAAGTTGTTGAGAGCGTGGTTGCGAAACAGTTCCCCCGGCACCTGGATGAAGCGACGTATCTGGATCCATTCCAGTCAGGCTTCAGGCCCAGGTACAGCACGGAAACGGCATTGGTCGCATTGGTTGATGATCTCTGGAGGGGTAGGGACAGAGGGTGCTCCTCTGTCCTGGTCCTGTTAGACCTCTCAGTGGCTTTTGATACCATCGACCATGGTATCATGCTGCACCGGCTGGTAGAGATGGGGGTGGGAGGAACTGTGTTGTGGTGCTTCTCTCCTATCTCTCCGACTGGTCGCAGTCTGTGTTGGCAGGGGGGCAGAGGTCGACCCCGAGGCCCCTTATTTGTGGGGTGCCACAGGGATCGGTCCTCTCGCCCCTCCTGTTCAACATTTATGTGAAGCTGCTGGGTGAGATCATCCGTGGTTTCAGGGTGAAGTACCACCAGTATGCTGATGACACCCAACTGTACATCTCCACCCCAGACCACCCCAACGATGCCCTTGAAGTGATGTCCCGGTGCCTGGAGGCCGTGTGGATCTGGATGGGGAGGAACAGGCTCAGGCTCAACCCATCCAAGACCGAGTGGCTGTGGTTTCCAACGTCCCGATATAGTCAGTTGGTGCCATTACTGACTATTCAGGACGAATCATTGGCCCCCACGGAGAGGGTTCGGAACTTGGGCATCCTCCTGGACTCACGGCTGTCCTTAGAAGGGCACCTGATGGCCGTGGCCGGGAGGATTTTTTATTAGGTTCGCCTGATTCGCCAGTTATGTCCCTTTCTGGGTCGGGACTCTTTATTCATGGTCACTCACGCCCTCGTCACTTCCCGTCTGGACTACTGTAACACTCTCTACATGGGGCTCCCCTTGAGGAGCATCAGGAGGCTCCAGCTGGCGCAGAGTGCGGCCGCGCGGGTGGTGATGGGAGCGGCATGACACCTCTCCTGCGCGAGCTGCACTGGCTCCTGGTGGTCTTCCGGGTGCGCTTCAAGGTTTTGGTTACCACCTTCAAAGCGCTCCATGGCTTAGGACCTGGGTACTTTCAGGACCGCCTACTACCACCAATAGCCTCCCACCGGCTGGTATGCTCTCATAGAGAGGGGCTCCTCCGGGTGCCATCAGCCAAACAGTGTTGACTGGCAGCCCCCGGGGGAGAGCTTTCTCTGTGGGGGCATCTACTATCTGGAACGAGCTTCCCCCAGAGATACAGAGGATCCCGGATCTGCGCACCTTCCGCCGTGCTCTTAAGACCTTTTTATTTCACCAGGCGGGCCTGGCCTAACCTCTCTTCTTCTTTTAGCGTTACATTTTAATCTGTTTTAAATTGTGTGGGGTTTTAATTCTGTCCGGGCCAAATTTATTTAATTTGATTTTAGTTGGGTTTTTAAATTTTGTATACATGTATTTTTATTGTTGGCTGTTCACCGCCCTGAGTCCTTCAGGAGTAGGGCAGTATATAAATCCAATAAATCCTAATCCTAAATCTAATCCTCTAGGATCATTTGGCTAAAAGTGTGAAGAAATGATGACCTTCTGGAAAAGGACACAGCCAATTCTCCTATCTAAATCTACAAAATGCATAACATTTGATCCTTAATGTGTTCAAGGACATTGGACATCATCCACCAAAGAACTGTGCATTGGGAAACATTGAAAACATCCTCAGGCTAACAGACTGGTGCTCTTTTCCCGCTGCAAAATCTTTTCTGTTTAAAGCTAGATTTTTTTTTCTTATTGAGGTGTGAAAGACAAACTGGTTGATTTATTGATGATATTGTGGAAATAATATCACATTTGGATAGTCTAGAAACAGCTGCCTACCCTACAAGCTGCCTTCTGTAACTGAAACCATAAATCCCTGGAACTGTGTATTAAAATAGTCAATGGGATTTTTTATAAGATACACTCATTTATATCCATTAAAAACTTGCTGTAAAAGCAGGACTCAGGTTTGTCTAGAAGGTGCTCAGGTGTCCTATTGATTCTCCAATTGCTCTGTGTCATTTAAAAGGGACATCAAAAACTGTAACACAGAACATTATCACCACTGATATCTTTTTCAAATAGCCTCCTTTCACCTTATGTTCTGTGTATGACAAGCAAGCATTTGAAAGCTTTTCAAGGTCACCAACCAGGATCCCCTTCTGGATTGCTGGTGAGTCTTCAGTTGTTGCTTCATTGCTTAGAAAAAGCTTCCTCCTCCTTAAAGAAGCACACTTTTGGAAAAAAAAATGTAGACAATGTTGCTTTCTTATGATCTAAAATTGAATAGCTCCATTGTTGTTGTTGACAACATTCCTCCTCTCATCCCCCAGAATCCATTTAATCCCACGCCAACTGCTTCAATAAGTCCATCCAGCCACCTCATTTTCTGCCATCCCTTTCTTCTTTTGCCCTCAATTGTTCCCAGCATTAGGCTCTTCTCCGGTGAGTCCTTCTTTCTCATTAGGTGGCCAAAGTATTTGAATTTCATCTTCAGGATCTGATCTTCTAAAGAATAGTCAGGGTCAATCGCCTCTAGGACTGACCAGTTTGATTGCCTTGCAATCCAAGGGACTCACAGGAGTCTTCTCCAGCACCATAGGCTGTAGTCCCCATCTGCAGTGAAATGACTCCATTACCCTATCTAAAAAAATAAAATTCAACATAGATAAAAGTAAGGTTTTACACATAGGCAAGAAAAATCAATTGTATAGGTAGAAACTAGGTGAAATTTGGCTTAATGCCAGAAACTGCAAGAGGGATCTTGAATCCTAGTTGACAATCACTTAAATATGAGCCAACAGTGTGCTACAGCAGTCAAAAAAGCCAATGCAATCCTAGGCTGCATTAATAGAGAGAGATCATCAAGATCATGTGAAGTTCTAGTACTGTCTTATAAAGCTTCAGTAAGACCACCCTCGGAATACTACATCCAATTTTGGTCACCACAATATATATATATATAAATGTTGAGATTCTGGAAAGAGTGAAGAGAAGAACAACAAGAATGATTAAGGGGCTGGAGGATAAAACATATAAAAAAACTTACAGGAATTGGATATATCTAGTCTAATGAAAAGAAGGATCTAGGGAGATATGATAGCAGTATTCCAATATTTGAGCAGCTTCTACAAAGTGAGAGGGTCAAATTATTTTCCAAAGCACCAAAAGGCAAGTCAAGAAATAATGTATGGAAAGTAACCAAGGAGAGAAGTAGCCTAGAACAAAGGAGAAAAAACAGTTAGCGAAATCAACCAAAGGAATAGCTTGCCTTCAGAGCCTGTGGGCGCTTCATCACTGGAGGCTTTCAAAAAGAGACTGAACAGCCATTTGTCTGAAATGATATAGGATCTTCTGCTTGACCAGGAGATTGGACTAGAAGACCTTCAGGTCCCTTCCAACTCTATTATTTTATGTTCTATCCTATCAATTCAGAGTAGAATTTATCATTGCCCACATAGAAAATGTCTACATACATTCCATTGTTTTCAACCTAATTTATCTTTCCTCAAAAGAACACCATTCTCCTCATGCTATACTGAATGGAGTAATGGGGATGTACACAAGGATATCTAAAAGTGTGCTTGGAGTTTTATATATGTAAGTGCTTAACCATGAATTTTGGGTATCTGTTTTTATTTCTTTCGATTGTCATTTTTTTGTAGTGAGCAACGTTAACTAGTAACTTTTACTAAGTTAGCTATTAACTAGTAACTAGTAACTACGTAACTTTTTATTAAACATATCAACAAACTCCTGATTAGCCATGCAGAGGCATTCCAAGATCTTTCAAGACCCTAGGCTCTAGGATGCCCATTCTGTACAGTGCAATCTGTTTACAATTAAAATGAAATTTAACAGAGGAACACTGGCATTACATTTGAAAAATCTAAGGATAAACCAATAAATTTAAGAATGACTTAAATGTGTGAGTCTCCACTGTAGAATTCAGGGAAATGTAGATTTCCGTTTTTCAGATGTTCACCCTCTTATTTTGTGATTATCATCACTGAATGAATGAAGATACTCTTTATTTATTTGTTTTAGGAAAAGGAGACAAAAAAGAGGAGGGGAAAAAAAAGAATATTTATCTCATGATGGTTGGGTGGATGTTTTCCCTGCACAGCTTGAGATACTAGAAAGGAAGACCAGCAGTTTGGAAGTTTGAAAATAGTTGAAGAAAGTGCATTAAAGGATTTGATTATTTGCAAGAGGCATTCCTGCTTTTAGGAAATGGAAGGAGCCATGATCTGTTGTCAGGCCTCCTGTTCTGCTTCTGGAAGGTGGGGGTGGGGAATCGTGTGCTGTTTCTCTTTACTTGTGAAAAGGAATAAATTATTCTGTGCACTGATTTGCTATTATCTGCCATCTCAGTGCTCACCCCTCATAATTGCTTACATATGACATCTCTGATAAGCCTTTTTCCTAATAAACAGGAAATAAAATTAACTCTCCTGGAAGATCAGTCACTGAACCAACCTGGAATAAATATAGCAACTTTATTTTCACTCTCTCTCTCTCTCTCTTTCTGGAAACCTGTCAAGCCAGCTGTTGGAATTGCTGCTTGTTTAGAACAAAACTCTTGTTCTAGCTTTTTAAAGTTAAATTGTATGCAGAATAGGAAGAATAGCAATCACATCTCTGAAGACTTGCTAATAAGAATATAATATTACACTGAGAGTTTGGGAAGTTTGTTCTTTATTAAATTATAGGTTTTTAAAAACCCCAAGTTTTGTACTCAGGCTGTTCAAAATTAAACTGAAAAAGTAAATTTAAACTTCAAGAGAAATTTACATTTCCAAAAAATTAAACACCAAGAAAACACTGGGCAGTCATTTGTCCAGAATAGTATGAAGATTCCTGCACTGGGTTATACTAGAAGACCTTCAATGCTCCTTCCAACTTCCAGATTTCATAAAATTCAGAAACATTTCAATCTTTATTTTGGCATCCTTTGGCTACATACAGTTATCTAGTCCCAGCCAGTTATCTAGACAAGAAAGAGAAGTTCAAAATAGGCAAGATGGTGGACAAAGCATCGTTCTATACACACCTTGATTTTGTTATTGATGATGCATGAATGTTTTTTTTTCTTAACATGCAAACTTTACAAAAGGTTACACACTCATAGTGTCAGTTAGCAAGAGTTAGTGTCAGTGAATGTACAGAGATTTAATGGCTTGTTCATTTAAACATCAATCAGACAGAATAGAGTGGAAGGGACCTTGGAGGTTTTGTAGTCCAACCCCCTACTCAAGCAGGAGATCCTATACAATTTGAGACAAGTGATTGTGTAGAAGAGAAGAACGATTTCTCCTCTTAAAAACCTCTAGTGATGAAGCATCCACAACTTCTGAAGGCAAGTCCATGGGCTGTTTTCACTGTTAGGTGGTATTTCCTTAATTCCAAGTGGCTTCACTCCTTGATCAGTCAGTTTCTATCCATTGTTTCTTGTCCTGCCCTCTAGTGCTTTGGGAAATAAGTTGATCCATAAGTAAGTTTTCCAAAGCAGCAGCGGGCTGGACAAGAAACAATGGATGGAAACTCTATTTGGCAAACTCTCTTTGTGGCAGCCCCTGAAATACTGGAATATTATAATCATGTCACCCCTAGTCCTTCTTTTCTCTAGACTAGCTTTATTTATTTATTTATTTATTTATTTATTTATTTATTTATTTATTTATTTATTTATTTATTTATTTATTTATTTATTTATTTATTTATTTATTTATTTATTTATTTATTTATTTATTTATTTATTTATTTATTTATTTGATTTGTATACCGCCCTTCTCCTTGTGGACTCAGGGCGGTGGACAGCCAAATAAAAACATAGTATACAAAAGTTAAAATTTCTTAAAAAACATATAACTATGGCTAGGTTCCTGCAGTCATTATTCATATCTTTTAGTCTCCATGTCTTTAATCATCCTAGCTGCTCTTCTCTGCACTTTTTCCAAAGTCTCAACATTTATTTTTTTTTTGTAATGTGGTGACCAAAATTGGATGCAGTATTCCAGCAAACTTTGCACACTAGTTAATACTATTCAAAGGTGTATGTGGCTAGTATATGCATATTGTGTAAAGTCAATCCAGATTGGTTACATAAGTGTATGATATATTTTATGACCCCAAACACTAGTTAATTCAGTAACTAAACTAAGTATATTTTTGTGTGAATATTACCATACATTGTGATTTTTCTGTCAGTGAGCTTACAAGTTTACAATTCTCTTCCTCTTGAAAAAAGAAAGACAGAAAGAGAGAGAGAGAGAGAGAGAGAGAGAGAGAGAGAGAGAGAGAGAGAGAGAAAGAAAAAGAAAGAAAGAAAGAAAGAAAGAAAGAAAGAAAGAAAGAAAGAAAGAAAGAAAGAAAGAAAGAAAGAAAGAAGCTGAAATGGTCATATAAGAGTCACAAGTAAACCTTATGTCTCCTCATTAAAATAACCTGTGAAGTTTGCTAAAAGAAAAAAAAACTTCCTTTCCGCTCCATTTCAGACAGAGGTGATCTCTCCCTATCAGATGACCTCAAAAAGATTAAGAAAAGCCTATCATTACTGCAGATCGAGCTTCATCATCTCCACACACCCACCACCAACTCTCTGAGCCTTTGCCTTAATCTTGCCCTGAAGGACCAATTTGGTGTGTCATGAAAGGTAATTGAAGCCTGCTCCCCTCTGGAGAGGAATTACTTAGTTGCCATCAGGACACACTTTGAAAGCCGAACTTCCAGAGAAAGGAAGTGCTCCCTTAAATGCTTTGACCAACCCAGACCTGACCCAGACTACTTCAGGGATTCCTCCAAATATGGCTTTTCAGAACTCCACAAAAGGGCAAAGTTCAACACCATCAACACAACCTTTCCCCTTTCCCTTTTTAAACAGACTCCAGTTCTGGTTTGCCTTCTGATCCTCTTTTGAAGTCTCCAGTGTGTCTCATGCAAGTCTGAAAGATTTTTCTTCTGTTTGTTCCCAATTTGCCTAATCTAAGAATCTAAAGAGACTTTTATTGCTGAGTCCCATTTGTGTAATAAAGGCTTTACATGTGTGCATACATCACTTGATGATTTCATTATAAGAAATGAGCTAATCACACTGAAAAACATATGGAAGACAATATGGAAATTATATTTGTGTGACTTGATCTTGTTCATGCATCCAAGGTCTTAATTTCACATTGAAGTCCTCAAACGAAGGGCACATGTGTGCCACTAATAGAAAATAAAAGTGGGAGGTTAAACCAAATTAGATGCATTATTTCTCAAATTTAATTGATTTAAATCCTGATGAATGTTTCTCATTCATCTCCATGTGTTTTGAGAGTGCTACTAAAATGTAATCTTATATACAGCCAAAATAGAGCTCAATAAACTTGGATGGCACCAGTTTAGGAAGGGCTGAAAAATAAAATTAAAATCTGAGACGTGTGTGTGTGTGTGTGTGTGTGTGTGTGTGTATCTCACACAAATTTTTTGAGAATGAGCTTTTAGAAAACATGGCTGTGGTATTAAAAGATGCTGATTTGATCAGAGGAGTCCTATAAAGAAAATTGCATGGCAGAATCACCCAGTGTTTGAGTGAGGATGGACCTGTTGACTCCGAGGGCAGAAAATTAAAGAGGCTAAAGATGCTATCCAGAAAGTGGACAATAGGTCTTGTGGTCCATCAGCAGCCTGCAGCGCTGGCAGCAGAGTCGGACAGTGAGGAGGCTGGGGAGGAACATGGGCCAGTCCTGGAGTCTGGGGATAGCTTGGATGAAGCTCAGACGAGGGCTCTGTGTTGGAGGCAGAGAAAGGGCCATTTGGGAGGTTCGTGCTGCCTCCAGAGCCTCCAGAGTCGGACCTCAGTGAGTCAGAGGAACAGGGGAAGCCTGTTCCCAGTGCGCACAGAAGGCTAGAACAGTTAAAACAAAAGGGATGACTCAGGAGCAGGGCTTGGAGATGATTGGCTCCTTCCATAAGACTTAAAAGAGGAGCAAAGGCACCTGGGCCATTGCAGGAAGCAACATTGTTAATTCTGTGCAGTTTAAAGTCTGAAGCTTTGTTTGATTCTGGATTCGGTGTGATTTTGCCAATTAAGTCTTTGGCAGCATGTCAAGGGAGATAAAGATAGGTTATTATTAGCCTTATCCCAAAGGACTCTTTACAACTTTTTGGGACTCATCTGTGAATGATCAGAATTCACAGCTGTTAAAATAAAACAGGTTTTTGGGACTAAAACCTGTGTTTTATTGATTCAGGAAGCCTAGGTCAGAACAATAGGTCTGGTCACTGGTGATGGTATGATGATCATCTGTTCGGCAGTTGCAGCTCAGTACAGAGATGGAAATGAGAAGGGCAAACTGGTGATGGTATGCTTAGGCCACCCTGGATATTCCACCTATTAATCAGACCCCGATTTGCCAAATGCATTAGGTATGCCATTAGTAATACTATGAACTAAAAAAGAGTTTCATATGGAAGAAAAGTCCCTAAAATAGTGGAAAATATCTTAGATATTCTGATGAAACTTAAATCCACCTGCTAAACCAACCACCCTCCAAAAAGTAAAAATCGGTGTGTTTTTGATGTCTTCTACTACTTCTTCCTAAATCTGTAGTAGACAAGCAGGATCACAATCTACTGGTCCTCATACTCATGTAGTCACCTTCGCTCCGGGGTGTGATTTTGGAGGTAGGAAACATTAACATGTACAATTTATATTAGTTCCTAGCAGTTCCATAAACGAATAGCAGTAGTTTGAACTGCATCATCATGATATTTTAATAGTTTCACTATATTATGGTTGGTCACAATCAGTCAGATGTTTACACAAGATTTGGAATTTTTATCCAACCAGAACTTGAGATAGACATACGTTGGTTGTTTAATAGTGTTAAAGGTATTTTGCCAATGCCAATAGTGTCAATGTTGCAAATGTTTTGGAATTGCACTAACGATGCCTATTATTTTTAATACTATTTTGCTGTCTTTTGTCACAGTCATTCTACTTCTATTTGCAGGTCTTTGTATTTTGTAATTTTCTCCAGTTCTTTCTCTTCTATTTTGCTGTCTTCAGGTACTGCCATGTCCAATATCCAGACTTCTTTGTCTTTCTTATCAACAATTGGGAAGTGATTTGGCAGCTGCTTGTCTGTTTAAATTTAAAGTCCCAGAGCACTTTAGCTTCTTTATTTTCTATTACTTTTTCTATTTTGTGGTCCCACCAATTCTTGTTTGCAGGCAAATGGTATTTCTTTGCAGATATTCCAGTGAACATGGTTGCTACTTTGTTATGTCATTGTTCATCGCCAGTCTGTGCAATCTTCTAATTAAATGGTCTACTGTTTCTTCAGCTTCTTTACAGAGGTGGCATTTGCTGTTTGCTGTTGTCCTCTGAATTCTGGCTTTGTATGCATTTGTTTTAAAGGTTTGGTCTTGTGCAGCTAGAATTAGCCCCTCTGTCTCAATCTGCTCTTAGTCATTGTCAGGTCTTGTTATCTGATTTGCCTACGAGTTCTTTTGTGTATTGGCCATGCAATACTTTCCTTGCCATGTCTTTTGTCTATTCTTCATTTGGTCTTTCTTTCTTGTAGATGAGGGTGTTACTTGGAACCCTGACAGTTTTCTCTCTCCAATATACAATAAGTCTTTGTGGTATATTAGCTTCAGTCCATCTTTTTCACTATCCTTCAGATATTCTTTCAATGCCCCGTTTTCCTCTTCAACTGGTATACCTGCAAGATTCCACCCCTCCTATTTTCCTTGGTAAGTAGAGTCTGTGGATGAAGGATAATAATTCACTGTCATTGTCATTGTCTGGTGTTAATTCCCTTGATGGTATTTCCTCCACTGAGTTTGGACTTTAAGATCTTCATTCTCATGATGTATTCACTTCTAACCTTATTCTTGATTTAGAGGCTTGATGTTCTCAGCTTGAAGTACATTTCCAGGGTATTAGTAATGGCCATCTTCATCCAGACTCCTAATGTTATTTTAATAGGACATGTTGATTCCTTCAATTTTTCACTATTTTTCACCTGTTAATTGGGTGGGTGGCACACAGAATTTGGGCTGTATAAATTATTATTATTTAAATACATATAAGTACAACATCCTCAGATAACAAGATCACATTTGGGCCAGGTTTGACAAGGAACTCCTTCCCCAACTCTGTTCTTTTTTGCTATTTCTACAAACCTCTGTAGCAAATATAATGCTATGCTTCTTTGCAAATAAATAATAGTTTTTACTCTCTGCTCCTTCATCCTCTGAACAGTACAGAAAACAAAAAGAAGCCATATTGCTTCTGTGCATAAACAATAGAATGATAGAAAGCAATATATTTCCATTTGTGACAACTAATATGGATTAATGTGTTTGTCATGTGGAATGCCTGACTGGATGCATAGAGGTGTCAGTCTAAAAAAAAATACCCTTAAAATCAAGAAGAAAAAAACCATGGACCAAAAGGCTTTTGGCTATAAAAGAGAAAGAGAAAAAATAGATTTCCAGAGCCTGTATACCAAATGTAAGAACTGACCATTGTAGCAGAGTTTTACCTCTTAGTATAATTTGCTGATTATAAAAAATATATTCCTCAAGGAAATTGTTGTTTTTATTGTTGTGGTTAATTTTGCACAGGCATAAAGAGACTGCTTCTTTAGGGAATATACATATTTCAGGTTCAGGTAGAAGTCAGTCTTCATGAAGGACGGTCGGAAGCTGTGCATCCAGAAATCCTGATGGACTTTGGAATTATGCATAGCCCAACATGCATAAACCCTGGATTAAGGCCAATTGATGTTCTAAGCACAGCTAATGATGGTGCCCCTTGATATTTATTTATTTATTTATTTATTTATTTATTTATTTATTTATTTATTTATTTATTTATTTATTTATTTATTTATTTATTTATTTATTTATTTATTTATTTATTTATTTATTTGCCACCCATCTCAGTATTTGACCTCCACTGCTTAATTGACAATTTAATTTCACACACACACACACACACACACACACACACACACACACACACACACACACAAATGCTCTTGTGGCAAAAGATAGCAAAGATAATGACCATACTAATAGACTTTAGGGTGCAATTCCAAATTATCTGAAGCATCACCTGAACACCATTGGCATTGACAAAATCAGTATCAGTCAATTTCAACACTCAGAGTTACTTTCTATGGTTTACATTCTATGGTTCACATTCTATGGCAGGGCTGTCAAACTCCCGGCCTGCGGGCTAGATGCGTCACGCACTGGCCACACCCATGCCTGTTTTAGCAAAGGGGAAACAACTCCTGATATGTCACATAATGCCGTCGTGACACCGTGAGTTTGACACCCCTGTTCTATGGGGATACCTTTAACATCATTACACAACAACATCTGCATATCCTAGTTCCTTCAATAGGTGGATAAAAATGCCAAATCCAGTCTAAACATCGAACTGACCATGCAACCAACAATAATAATATCATCAACTTTAAAAGTTTACACTGAAGAAACTAAAAGAATCACAAATGCCAAACATCAGGCTGAAGAATAGTGTCACAGGTAACTCTAACAATGAGTAGCATCTCCCAATTCAGAAAAATACATGTCATTGCTTAAATATATACAATCCCAAGATTCTTTAAATGTAACATGTCTGTGTGCCTGTTATTTTTTTTTCACAAAATCTTCCTTACTCTTATAGCTTATACCTGTCCATTTTTAAAAAAATAAAGAATAACCCATAGGAGAAATGTAGGCCTGAGCCTAAAAAGCTTACTGATACTGTGCCATATATTTTTTAGAAAGAATGTTAGCTGTTTGAAGTCATTAGCTGTCCAAGCAATCCTATTTAAATTGGAAAAAAAGGTTGGCATCTGTTTTGCCCCAGCTTCGGATTCCCAGAGAATGTGACACACACCAAGCTTCACAAATACTGTTTAATTCCAAACAAACCCCTTTCAAGAATGCAGGCTTCCTGTGCAAAGGGCTTTTATCAAAGTTATTAAGAACAAAGTCCGACAAAGGTTGGCAATCAGCCCAGAAAACCAGATATTAGGAGTCGCTCCAAGATGCTCTGTAGTAATGAGACGTTGTTTCTAGCAAGAAAGCACTAGCTGTGTGCAATTTAAATAGGTTAAGGGAGTGGCCAATTATCCTCAAGCCCTACTCTCGAGTAGACCTCCTCCTCCTGAGTAGCCACTCCTGCCTTTTGGCAGCCCTGCATGCCCGAGCATTGAGAAGAGGCTCCTCCACTTCTCTTTCTCCACTGGAAGCAACCTCTGGAGGTTCTGAAGGCCCTGGCTGAGTCTCTGCCTCTGGCATCACATCCTCTTCAGCCTCCTTGCCATCCAACGCGAGCGCTGGCTGCGCAGGCTGCTGGCACGATACCACACCAGCCTCCTCATTGTTGGGATCAACCATGATCTGCACAGGCTGCTGGTGGGCCACAACAGCATCTCAGTCCAGCTTGAGCTCAGATAAAGTCCTTCCTTTTCTAAAAGGACAAATCAAAAAATGCTGGCTAAGCCAGGCTAAATCAGAAAGGCTGGAGGATGTTGAGTTGTTAGAGATGCTCCAAACATACACTGTGCTCCAATAACTTTCCAATCAACTGCATGAGCCTGTTTACTCAAGCACCCTAATCTACTTCCAAACAGAACCTCCTGCCTAAACCATTTTTTAATTTTTTTTAATTTTTATTTTTAATTTGATTTATATGCCGCCCTTCTCTGGAGACTCAGGGCGGCTTACAATGCGTTAAGCAATAGCCTTCATACTTTTGTATATTTATACAAAGTCAGCTTATTGCCCCCACAAACTGGGTCCTCAATTTACCCACCTTAGAAAGGATGGAAGGCTGAGTCGACCTTGAGCCTGGCTAGGATTGAACTCAGAGAAATTACAGGCAGCTGGTGTTAATTGCTGCCTTTAGTAGGAGGCATTAGCCCTCTACGCTACACAGGCTCCATGTCTCCAAGTGACCAAACCTCTTTCATTTCTCCACCTTCTGTCTTTGGAATAGAGGTCTTGGTGATGATATGGTGATGCTTTTCATCTTTAGAATTATTTAGATAGCCTTTCATTTCAGAAATATGTGACTCTGGGTGCCCTACAGTCCAACAAAAGTTAAAAACTCCAAAACAATCTAAAGAACATCTAAAGTACATTTTAAAAATGGATAAACAGATACAATACACAAAATCCAATAAAGTGGGAGAAAGACACCATTTAATCCCAGAAAGCCACCATGAAGCTTCTTCCTGGACTCCCCAAGGCTAATGAAAAAAACAATGCTTCTAGAAGGCTAAGAGAGGTGGGCTAACTTCACCTTAGGAGGAATGATATTCAAGAGGGCTGGAACTACAACAGAAGAGGATGCCATCTAAGTCCCACCAGATGGAGCAGGCAGATGTCATTGGAAAGAGTAAAAATCTGGTTCCATGCTATGTAGGACTTCAAAAACAGCATCTTGAATGGAACTGCCAATGCAACTCCTGTAATGCAAATACTCAAGGTGTGCAGTGTTTAAGATTCAAAACAAAAAGATGCATCCTTTAAAAGAATTGTATCTGTTTCTGGGGCAACACAACCACTAGAAGAAACAAAGAGTTAGAGTTTACTGCATTCCTTTGTTCCCATCTAGTCTTCACCCAGAAGCCTCATAATGTAGGCTTCATTTAGTAGTTGAGAAGGTACCTATCAAGCTGAAAAACCCAGAGACCTCCTAATTAGTTTTCTAGAATAAGGATTATGGTCTAGAAATCAAGGGCATTTTCTGCTGTTCAGTTCCAGGAGAACTTAAGTAGTGGAGGAATCTTTCAAAGTTATATTCAAAGAGGCCTATTTATGACTAGAAATCTTACTCAGAGACACTGGATATTATGTCATGCCATGGAAATGGATGGAAAGCAATAGATTTGATTAATGAATATAGGAGTAAAGAAATATGTTAGATTTTTTTAAAAAAAATATAATCTAACCATAAGGTTTTGAGTGCTTAGCTTTTAAAAGACTTTGGGTATATGTAGTCAGACTTATTCTATAAAAAGAATTGAGATTTTTTTGCCTGACAGCTCTGTATCCTTAATAGCCTTGGGTAGTTTAGTCCTTCACAATGATTCAACTCAAACTGATTCTATTTTATGAATCAAGCTGATTTCCATAGTTGGAATCTGATGTGAAATAAAAGGATAAAAAGATAAAAAGAACATAAGCCTGACAGAGTTGATCACCTATTAAGGCTTTGCTTGAAATGCAGTTGGGAATAATGTACAACATGTACTTAATAGAATAGCCATTCCCTATTTCAAATAATTAGTCATATGAGAAAAGTGACAATTAGATTACATATGTTGTGGTAGCTAATTAGAATTTCTAAGTAAGAGCCAATAAAAGTTATATATTTAATGTTCCATAGACTGTAAAATAGGAAAATGCTTTAGCAGATCTGAATATAGTTGCACAGACTCCGTAAACACATCCTTTTGTAATCTATATTCTTCAGTATTTTTTGTTTGTTTAAAGACCATTCTTCTGTTAAGTCTAATCAAAATAGAAAGGTTCTGATTAGTGTAAATTGAAATTGATTATTCATGAACTACAAAAATTGCAGTGGATTAAAATGGGAAGTTTCAAATAAAATAGGAAAAGGAAAGGAATATAACAAGGAAAAGGATTACAACTAACCAAGAACATGCTCCAACTACATTTTGTGCGCTTATTCTGGAAGACGGTGACCCAGTCATATTTTTTAAAGAAAAAATAATTTGAAATCCCAGGAATCTCCTTTAAAGATAAAAACAAACAGACAAACAAACAAAAAAGGATCCAGCATTTTACTCCAGACCATATTACTGTTTTTTTGTTAGCATCCCCCATAGGTAAATTAAAAATGAATTGTCTCCAGATAAGGTGCCCAGACGATATGGAACAAATTGCTTTTGTAGTGTTTCCCCTTTTCACTCATTGATCTCATACTGCCATCAAACTTTTATATACTTGGATATTATTGAAATTTGCTTTATAGTCACCAGCTTATATCTGTGTTCTCTCAATACATGCTTGTTTGAATTGTAAGTAGAGATTTATGTTGTTGGACGTTTAGTACACCTCATGAGCTTCATACTGGGAACAGTTCCTAATTACTTGTTTGTAACCATGGTAATAGCCTAGCAGCCCTTTGGGATATTCTAAATTTACTATGCTTTGCACAAATTGAGGACTGTTTTTATTTTTTTTTTTCATGTCCCAAAATGTTAAAGGAGAAAACAACACCATGAAATAAGATGGATGGCGCAAAGAAACAAGCAACAATTATTTTTTGGAGTCACCAATGGATTTATATACATCTTCTCTTCTGATGAGATACAGATCATCTTAAGATAATTAGATCTTGCCTGATTATTAGAATGCATGAACTAGGTCCACTCCAATGTTTTACACTACTTCTGGATCAATTCCAGTTCTTGAGAAAGGTATCTGTTTTGGGAAGGTGAATTTGATTTATTTCTCACTCTTTCCCACTTTATTGGAAACTACAGCAAAGCTGGTGTGTTCTTTTTAATTGCTACAGTTCTGCAGAACTCATGGGCAGGCTGTTTTCCTAATGGCAGAAATTGTTGCCTTCCGGCTTTGGGCTTATATCAGCCATTACTTTCCATCCCAGAGAGATTTAGTGTTTGGGTTTTTTTCATTGCTCAGAAATTATTTTCCCCTTCCCTCTCTCCAGGTAGTGTAGCAACATACATTCGTAGTCACAACTATTGGAGAAAATGTCCAGTTGCAAATTGGCCCAAATGCAATCAATTTATCATCACAAATTATCAGTCTTCCTTTTTACTAATGCAAGAAAAAAAATAGCACAAGGCAGCTGAGAGCTTTTGGATAATTTGGAGGGGTTTGTGTTGATCATTTACATTGTTTGAACCCTCACTTTCCCCCACTTTCTTTACAGTTGTCTTTCAATTTTTTTGCAAGACAACAGACAGTTGCCCTCAAATGCAAGAGATGATAAGACAGTGTTTTCTCCTACTTCTCATTAGCAACTCCAAATCTCAACTAATAAATGCTCTGTCCTACACATTGGCAATAAAAATCAGAACACCAAATACAAGTTGGGCAGAATTGACCTCATAGACGACCCTCATTCTGTCAAGGACCTAGGAGTACTCATCTCAAATGATCTAAGCACCAGAGCTCAGCATTGCCAAAAACAGCATTGCCAAAAAGGCATTAAGAATTATTAACCTAATTTTGTGAAGTTTCTTCTCCAGTAACATTGTATTGCTAACTAGGGCATTCAAAACCTTTGCCAGACCAATTCTTGAATACAGCTCATCTGCCTGGAATCCACACTGTATATCAGACATTAATATGTTTGAGTGGGTCCAGAGGTATTTCATGCGAAGAGTACTCCACTCCTCTATTCACAATAGAATCCCTTATGCCACCAGGCTTGAAATTTTGAGCTTAGTCAATCTGGAACTATGCCGCCTGCAGTCTGATCTAAACATAATACACAAAATTGTCTGCTACAACATCTTACCTGTTAACAACTTCTTCAGCTTCAACCTCAATAATACATGGTAAACTGTAACACCCTCTACATGGGGCTATTACTGTAAGACCCTCTACATGGGGGAATGCATCCGGAGGCTCCAGTTAGTTCAGAATGTGGCCGCACAGGTACTTACGGGGGCTCCTCGTTACTCCTGTGTTACACCTCTCCTGCGTGAGCTGCACTGGCTACTGGTTGCTCTCCAGGTCTGTTTCAAGGTGCTGGTGCTTATCTATAAAGCCCTACATGTCTTAGGCCTGAGATACTTACAGGACCATCTCTTGCCTTCCTCCCATCGTCCTATGCACTCTCACAGAGTCGGCCTCCTCTGGGTGCCATCAGCCAAACAATGTCGGCTGGCAGCCCCCATGGGGAGGGCTTTCTCTGTCGGAGTGCCAACCCTCTGGAATGGTCTGCCCACCGAGCTCAGGATGGCCCCCAACCTCCTCTCCTTCCACCACAGTCTAAAGACATGGCTGTTCCAGCAATAATCTGATCGTGGGGTTGTACAATTCTATAATTTTAGTATGGTTTTAATGGGGGTTTTAATTGTATTTTAATTTCCACATTGTGATTTGTATTGATGATTGTTTATGTAAGCTACCCTGAGTCCTTCAGGAGAATGGCAGCTTATAAATTTATTTATTTACTTATTTGATTCAATTTATAAACCGCCCTTCTCTTCGTGGACTCAGGGCGGTGAACAGCCAAAGTAAAACATGATATATATAAAATTTAAAACAATTTTAAAAAATATTAAATAATTTCAGCCGACAATTAAAACAATCCATTTTAAAATCAGTTCCAATTTAAAACAGAGGATGGGATCAAATCAGTCCGGCTAGATGAAACAAGTGGGTTTTAAGGGCCCGACGAAAAGTCCGGAGGTCTAATATCCTGCGTATCTCCAGGCGTAGGTCATTCCAGAGGGTGGGTGCCGCCACAGAGAAGGCTCTCCCTCTGGGGGTCACCAGCCGACATTGTCTGGCCAACGGCACCCTGAGAAGGCCCTCTCTGTGTGAGCGTACTGGCCGGTGGGAGGCTATTGGTGGCAGAAGGCGGTCTCGCAAATCATAATAAATAAATAAATAAATAAATAAATAAACAAACAAACAAACAAACAAACAAACAAACAATCCATACAAACTCAAAATAAACCACTCCAAACTCAATTGCAGAAAATACGACTTCAGCAACAGAGTTGTCAGAGCCTGGAATGCTCTACCTGACTCCATTGTTACATCCTCAAACCCCACAGCTTCAACCTTAAACTGTCTCCTGTGGATCTCACCCATTCCTAAGAGGTCCATAAAGGGGGCTTGCATAAGCACACCAGCATGCCTACCATCCCTGTCCTACTGTCCCCATTTATTTGTATTCATTTCTTTCATTCATGTCCATGTTCATATTCATACCTGCTAACTTGTACATGTTTGACAAATTAAAAATAAATAAATAAATAAATAAATAAATAAATAAATAAATAAATAAATAAATAAATAAATAAAATAATGAGGACAAAAAAAAAACTAGTTAAGGTGGAATGTTTATTGACTCCCAGGATCTGGAGGTGATCACATATCCTGGTTCTAAGCTGCTTTGGAAGAAGAGGAATAATTTCTTAGGTGGAGCTACTCTCAAAGTAAATTAATCAAATAAACATAGTTTTGGCTTTTCTTGAAGAGAAGATCATATTTTTATTATAATTTCTGCTATTTTCCAATTTTCTTCAATTAGGTGAAATTATCGCAGTCCTTTATCTCAATTTATAATTTATAATCTGAGCTATAACAATTACAGTTCTTAATGACTGCCTAATGACCCAGTTTAATTATTTGCTTTTTAAAAATATGAATATGAAATTTCAAGTTAATATTAGCCAGCATGCTAATATTTTCATGGATGTGGCCTTATTTTCTTCTTTTTTTTTACAGTTAGTTTACCATGTTTATAAATATCTTTTGATCTATTTTCTTGTTTTTTAAAATTATTTTCTTGATTGTTTTTGTCTTTGCTTATGTAATTTTTGTAGGCCAATGTAATGTTTAAAACATGCATCTGTTAGGAGAAATATTTAGAAAAATAAATGAATATGGAAATAGTTGATATAAATAGTTGACCAAATTCAATTTAATATTGCTTGTGTTTTGCTTGTGGGTGATAAGAAGAGAGAAATCATAAAAGGGTAACTTAAATTTTAAGAAAAGTGGGGGTAAATTATTTTATTAACATATTTGTTTGTTTCTTTATTTATGCAATTTGTCTGCCCCCTCAGGACACCAAAGCATGAAATAGAAAATGCATGCCTTTTCATATGTAGGAATATCCATCACTTTCTTCTATGCAAAAGATGTCAGCGTTAGAAATGTGCTTTGCTTATGTAATTGCTCTAATTGCAGATACTTTCTTGACATGAAGAGTAGATGAAGTTCAAAAAGCCACATTTTCCCTTGAGATGCTAACGGTATAACCTCCATACTCTGTAGGAGAACTCAAAAGGTTGACTCTTGCCCTTTATTATTTGACCCAATTTAGCTTTGAGGAAACTTTGCAAAAAGTTCTATGAAATAAAGTGACTTTTGCCTAGGAGGGCTTCTTGTTGCTGAACGCTTTAATACAGTTCCAATATAGCTAATTTTTTTTTTAAAAAAAAATCCAACTTGCTGACTTTCTGTTATAAAAGCTTCATTTCCATAGATATATGTTGAGCAAATTATAGAACAAGTTTCCTCATCTTCTCCTCCTTCCTAAAATACGCTCTATTTTTAATGAATTAAAAGTAATTTTTTTCCAGCTTCGTTTTAAATACAAATTTAAAGAATCACAGACTTCCTTTTGTTACATGTCATTTTGACACATCCACACCAATTATTAAATGTGCCCAGATGCAACTAGGAATGCTTCCATAACCACAATAGAACTATGCAACTGCATTTTATTTATTTATTCAATTTCAACAATCACCCATTTCAAGCCAGTGTCTCTGGCCACCTATAAAGAATTCACACTGGTTAAAAAAAAAAAGAGGCAAGTTTAAAACTAAAGCATCTTTTCTCTTTACCAGAAGAAGTATGTTTACATCTGGCTTGTGGTGAAGGTTATGGAAGTTTATGGGATATGGCAAAATGTAAAAGAAGAAGATTGATTTTTAGGAAAACAGGACGGACGCCATTCTTCTTCTTTGGGGCTGTTCCCCATGTAATAATAGATAGGACTCAGGGAGAAAGGAGATAATGATGTGGAAAGGAAACTACACCATACAGTAATTTTATTCACATCCTCATTCTGACATGACTTTTTCCAGATGGTACTATTCCCATATTATTCTCTTTCTACCTTCATTCCTGGATAATAAAGTGAAACAATTGTCTACACAACTGTTCCCCAACCTTTCTGTCTTTGCAGACTAGTGTGTGTGGGGGAGATGGGGTGGTTCTGCATGAGCAGCGGGTGAGGGCATGTGTGCCTGAGCAGTTCCATTTGCGCAAGTGATGGGCATGCCTGCCACTCGCACAAATGGAGCTACATTCACGCTCGCCCCCAGTGTTTGTGTCCTGGTTCCAAATAAGCCATGGCCTAGGAGTTGGGAACCTCTGATCTACACCCCATCTTAGAATCCTACAAAGTGATAACCAAAGCAGAATGCTGAATCCAACAGGTGAATTCAAATTAAAGGATAATAATAAAGCTATAATGTTCTCTGAGGCCTAGATTGGAAATGACTAATGTTTGTGATCAGTGCTTTTTCCTAAACACAGCATTCAAATGGATTCTCTAGAATGGTTTATTATGGAGAAATTCTCCATATAGTGCAACAGGTGTGTAGAAAATAAAGCCACAAATTGGATTACATATATTGCAGCGCTCTGCTTTACTTATTTCCAGATACCTTCCTTTTATGCAAAAGTATTGCTTGAGAGGAATAGTTTTGAATAAGCAGACAAGTACTCCCAGCAGCTTCAACCAGTGATGGAAATTCAAAGTTACTTCTCCTTACTCCAAAAAGAAATTAACTATTACTAGACAACCCATGACCAGAGGTGATATTCAGAAGGTTCTGATCAGTTCTGAAGAACCGGTAGCAGAAATTTTGAGTAGTTCAGAGAACCAGTAAATACCACCTCTGACTGGCCCCGCCCCATCTATTCTCTGCCTCCCGAGTTCCAGCTGATTGGGAGGAAATGGGGATTTTGCAGTATCCTCCCCCTGGAGTGGGGTGGGAATAGAGATTTTACAATATCATTCCCCTGTCACTCCCATCAAGCCACATCCACCAAGCCATGCCACACTCACCAAGCTACGCCCACAGAACCAGTAGTAAAAAAAAATGAATCTCACCATTGCCCATGATCCATTTGGACATCAGATATATTTTCTTACCTAAGCAGAGGATGGAAGTCAAAACCCTCCATCGCTCCTTATCTTATTCCTTACTGCCTTCAACAATGTCAGAATTTATTTATTTATTTATTTATTGGTTTGATTTATTATCCGGAGACTCAGGGCGGCTTACAGTGCATTAAGCAATAGCCTTCATACTTTTATATATACCTGCTTAGTAGGGCTTTTGCGCCCCCCTAAGCGGTGTTCTTTTTTATACAAAGTTAGCTTATTGCACCCACACTCCGGGTCCTCCTTTTACCTACCTTGGAAGGATGGAAGGCTGAGTCAACCTTGAGCCTGGTGAGATTTGAACTCACAGTAATTGCAGGCGACTGGCAGCTAAGTGCTACTTAACAGCATTTTACTTTGCTGCACCACCAAGGCTCCTTAAGAGAACAATTTCTAAAGTACTTGAAAAATCTTAAAACTTCAAAGAGATATTCAGAGATGAATTTGCCATGAAATTAGCCCATGTTGAGCTATAAAGTACAGTCAAACATCAGGAGTTGGCCATGGGAAATGTTTTATGACATTTTTGTATTATGTTAATTTATGATACTTTTCTGTCCTAAATTTTTTTATAAAAATTGGCCAAATTTCAATTCCAAGGAAATTATAGGTCCTGGATTTTGGATACATTCTGTAGATTAATTCTTTTGAGGTAACCTTGGTTGAAAAACCTTTTATCCTATGATGCACCATTTTGTGTAGTTAAAAGTTACAGAAGAGAATTTTAATGGCATATTCCGGTAGATTTAATTTCTCTTTGTTTGAATAAAGGGTTGTTATTCATCTCTTTCTCGTGCCTTGTTGGCCAGTTAGACATTAGTAACTAGACATTACTAAATTCCATCTGCACACAATTCTTTTCCATTTTCTTATCTTCCAGCTTTGCTTCTTTGCGAGTTCAAGACTGACTGATTGATACAATTATAGCCATTTAAAATAAATGCATAATGAAATTTTAGAACATCAAGATTCCATTAGAAAACAGGGGGGAGAAGGAGAAGAAGAAGAAAAAGAGGGTGATTCAATTGGTAACCTTTATTTTATGATATTTTTTTCAGACAGTAATTTCAGTTCACAGCTCCTTTATTCTACAGCACCAAGTCTATTCACATTAGTGAGAGAAAAGTAAATTGGTTATATAGCCTAAGGCCCTGAGCGTTCCTGTAAATGGTTTCTTTCTTTTTAAAAACTTCCCTGAGTTTTAAAAATAAACCACTTGTGCCCTTGTGTAGAATCTGTAGTGTTGAAAGTAACAGGAATTGTATTGAAAAATGGATTGTATCCCTTGGACATCCCTAGATCAGAAGTAGCTTCCTCCCATCCAAATTCTAGGCATAGTTGGCTTTTTGCCTCTTTTTGAAAATCACTTGAAAATAAGTTTTGAAGTGCCTTCTCTCTGTGACTGGGGAGGAAGATAGCTAAGTATCTGACAAAGAAATCTGCACTGTAATATTGTTGCAAAATTTAAATTTGCTGTTAGCTGTTTTGTGTTGTTCAGGCTTGGGAGTTTCTGGAACATCTGGTGATGCTGAAATAACCTGCATTCATTTATGTTTTTTAAGTTGTAAAATCATATTCAATCTTGACCTACTCAGGAAATCTATCATAAACGTCCTGCTGATTCTGACAGTCATACAGCAAAAACACCCTCTAATGAGCATTTAATAGTCACCAAAAGTTCTGCATTAAGTACAAAGCCCTTTTGATTACTTATTCCACTAATTTAAAGTAAATGCTTTTACAGATGGCATCTGTTAGGCCGCTGAGCGTGTGCTGCATTTATATGTAGTCACAGAAAATAGATTCCAGCTTTGGTATAAAGATTGTATTCGGGGAGGGGGTGGGGGGAGAGATCAAACATGAAATACTAAATAAACATTTATCAGTGGTGCCTTCTTAAAAGGAGGGGAAAAAATAACCTGTTCATGGATTTAAAAAAAAAAAAAGTTTAGCATCTTAACACAAAGGATAAGACACTGGAAGAGAGGCAATAGTCTCATCTTTTGTCTATCCAAATATTTTCTGTTTATAAGTCACAAGCACTTTTAAGAAGAAACAAGGACAATATTGAGGCATAAACTGTACGGGGGGGGGGGGTGGAGAAATAAGCCACTTCCCCATAGAAAGTGATGCACTGCATGTTTTGGATGTTTTGTAACATTCAAAGAACTTATATGTGACATTCCTGTTTATACACATTGTGAATATGAATGAGGATGAAAGAAAGTGAATTGCCAAAAAACCTGGACTACACCAGATTGTGGAGGGCTGCTTTTAGATGCCTCACGTCAACTTGATGGGGAAACCAGCAGGAAATGTATTTATTTATTTTATTTATCAAATTTATTTCCTGCGGATCAGGCAACTCTGAGCAGTTTGCATCAGGATAAACGAGATATAACAATGTTTATAGATATAAAAGTGTATTAAAATGACAAAAATTAAAACAAGCTAATAAACAGGGCTTGGAGGGGGAAAGTGGGGAGCTCCTCTGTTAGTGTATCAACCACCTCCAGTCAACAGCTTCTTCTTCAGGCCTCCATGCCTGCCCGCATAAGGGCTTTCCTGAAGGCTAAAAAAGAGGGGCGGATCTTACCTCCTGTGGAAAGATGTTCCAGGGGGCAGGAACCATGGCAGAAAAGATTCTTCTCCTGGATCCCAGCAACTGATTTCTTGGCTGATGGGATCTGCAGTAGGCCTCTTCTGCCAGCATTAGCAGGATGGGCCAATCCCATTTGGGAAAGATAATTTCAAGATATCCTGGAACTATGATATAAAGCATTTTAAAGGTAATAACCAACCTTTTGAATTGCACCTGGAAGCAGATTAGCAGCCAATGCCGCTCACATAATAGTAGTATTACATCTGCCACCCTAGGGGCCTCCAAAACTATCCACACCGCTGTGTTCAGGACCAACTGTAGCTTCTGAATGCTCTTCAAGGGTAGCCCCATTTAGAGCACTTTGCAATAATCTGCGTGACCGGAGTGTGACTGACTGAGCACAGGGCTTCACGATCCAAAAAAGAGCACAATTGGCATATCACACAAAGTTATGAAGGTTTTCCTAGCTACTATTGCCACCTGCTCTTTGAGCAAAGGTCATGACCCCCAAGTTGCACTCTGGGTCTGTCTAGGGTAGTGCCACCCCACCCAATACTAAAGATAAGCCTCCAGATCCTGAGACTCCATACCCACAGCACAGCTACAGGAAATCTTAACATTTGGACTGAGAAACTGTCTCTGATAGTTGCCAACAAAGGACCATGAACTTATCAAAAGCTGAGTTCAGACCAAAGACTTTACTTAGATCTTACCTTCATACTCATTGTAAGAGGAGCTCAAAATGCTTCTATCAAAAATAGGTGAAGTTGAATGACATAACCAGGTAACTGAGCTGGAATTCTGTCCAGATTCCCAGGAGAGAGGGATGCATTCCAGAGGAGCAAGAGATATCACAGTTTGGAGTTTGTGTGGGAGAAAGAGGATGAAGATGGCTCCTCTCTAATAGTTCCCAAAGTATATATTTTAGGGTAAAGGTAGTCTGCTTTTGTTTGGAAATATTTCTGACTACAGGTGAGGAACCATAAAGAAATCTGTTCAGAAGAATCTCAACATGTCATTCTTGGTTTTGGGAGCCTGACAGCTACATTCTGAAGGAACTATGTGTTTGTGTGAATTGCAATTGATTCCATTTTTGGATATCCAAGGCCAATCAAACCATGAGGCAGACTGGAGTGCTTAAAGCTGGAAGTAATTGGTGGATAGTTGGAAAGAATTGGAGACCTTATTAACCTGCCCTAGAAGATAACCTGCTCTTCTCTTCTTGCCAGGCTTTTTTTGGGGGGTGGGGGTGGGGGGGAGAGAATCTAACAAGACTTCAGTTAGCACTTGTAAATTGAATGGAGGAAAGCTTTTTAATCCTTTGCCTTGGGCAGCTAAAAGCTTGGGCTATGCTTAAACCTAAGTTAGTTTATCCCATGGGAAAAAAATCCTTTAGTAGTTCATAAACTAAGAGTGTCAAAAGTGCAACTCGATTAAGCTTGCACCCATCTTTTCTGTAATTCCAGAAATGCCTCATCCAGAATAGATGGTCTTTTATGTCATTGGGGGCAGTTAAGAGAAAAAATAGGTGCCTTAAGCATAGCAAATGCTTCATCTATTCATTTCATCCTTTAACATTATTAAAAGTTTCCCACAGGATGAGTTTCATCTCCATTCATTTGTGAGAGTGGCCTTGAAGTTTCATGCAATACTTGGTCTGGCCTTGGTCTTCAAGCCAAGAAATCATTCAGAAACATTCATCCAAGCAAGAAATACATTCCTTGTATCCTGAGATATAATCAAACACACCTTTCCATCTGTTTTCCTTAAATAATCTGTTATTGTGTGCTTGAGTTCTGCAAAATCAAAATATTAATATTTAGCAAAGAATAGGAAACCAGATAGTTTTCCCCAAAATGCCATTATTTCAGTATTATGTTCTGATTTGGAAATGAGCTAAGTTATTGCTTTTTGAATGCTTGATCTGCCAACAAAGAAAGTTAGAAACAAGGGTGGTGAGGAATTTATTGGATTTAGAATGTTATTTTATTTATTATTTCATTATTATTATTTAGAGGCCCCTTGACTCCACAAGACTCTAGGAGCCTTACCATTTTAAAAACAAGAAGTAATAATAAGAGGATAGATCAATTTAATGAAAACATATCAAGTGATGCTAAAGCAATATACAAATCAAAATGTAATTATCATTTAATCTTTGGATGTTTCAAAATCTAGATTTCTTAGAACAAAAAAAGTTACAGTAGATGTCTTTATTAAGAAAGGATACAGAAATCTCTCCCCCCCACTCCCGCCCCTCTCTCTCTCTGCATTGATTCCTGCTTAGTTCCTGCAGTTTTCTTGGCAATTTTTGGAGAATAGTTTGCCCTTGCCTCTTTCCCAGAGCTGAGAGAGCAATGATTGGTGCAAGGTCACCCAACTCACTCTGTTTTTAAGGTGGGACTAGAATTCATGGTCTCACAGCTTCTTCGTTGTTTATATGCAAGTATTTTAATAAAAATTACATAAGCATATTGCAAAAATAGAATAAATGGATTTTTCATACAATATAAAGGGAAAGTAAACCAGTTTCAACTTTGGGAAATGTGTCCTAGTAGGTAGTACAATTTATTAGCATATTAATAAAACATTGATCTTATTTTTGGGTATAAAAATTCAAGCAACTTCAAGAACAAATACATATGTGGGTTTTTTTTAACAGCAGTATGGTAAGTGTCTCATCTATATATTAACCACTGCTTACCTTTTCAAGACCCACCAATCTGCTGCAATCTAGCTAGACACCTGTAATTAAAATTTCAAAGAATTTCTGCCCGTATGGGAGAGTTTCTATACTGGATTGCTTATCAAACCCTGTTTGATTGCTAGGGAATCTTTACTTTGTAAAATAAAAAGACCAGCTTTGAATTCTGCAAAATTAGTTGCCTGTGAATCATTGAATAGCCTGTCCCAGGTCTGGATTTCCATTTGTTAGAATCTCTTCATCTACAGCAGAATTTCACAGTTTTTAATAATATGTGCTATCAGGGCAAAGCCTTAATGAAGAGATAAAGTGTGGAAAATTTTGAGATGTGTCATTTTTTATTTAACTTTGTTAAACAAGTCCATTCTACAACACTTTGTAGGATTCTTGTCTAAAGAAGAAACATCAATTGATCAGTGGTGGGTTTTTAAATTTTTGCTACCGGTTCTGTGGGTGTGGTGGGCGTGGCTTGGTGGGCATGGTAGGGGAAGGATACTGTAAAATCTCCATTCCCACCCCTCTCCAGGGGAAAGTTACTGCAAAATCCCCATTTCTTACTGATCAGCTGGGACTCGGGAGGCAGAGAATAGATGGGGGAACAGTCAGAGGTGGTATTTACCAATTCTCTGAACTACTAAAAATTTCTACTACTGGTTCTCCAGAACTTGTCAGAACCTGCTAAAGCCCACCTCTGCAATTGATGGTATCTGAGTTGTCACAAAAAGATGCCTGTATTAATTCTCTGCACTATTGACTATGGAGGATGATGGGAACTGTAGCTCAGCCTTTGGTCTTAATGATGGGAAAACAGAGTTAGGAACATACGTTGAAAAAACCCCACAAAATTTCAAATCACCCATATTTTGTTCTTTTCCAGTCACAGAAAACATAATATAACAAAATATTGACACTTCCCACACTGCTATCATCAGTAAAGATAAACAAGGCTATAGTTTTAAAATAAATGAGTTTAGAGAGAGCTGGGTGAGCAAGCAAAAATTAACACGAACATAGCCTCTTGCATGGCTTTACATTGTTTCCATGGTGAAATGTGTATTAAGGAAAATAATATACAATACGGTCTACAATGAAATTAGCGCTTAATGGAAATTTACCAAAATACTAGAAAGGAATGAAAATATATATACTTTGGTGAACGTTTTTGCATATTTGATTGAAAAGATACCTGACATACATCAGTAGCCTTTTAATATTCCATACTAGGCTCCCTTTCATATTGTGAAAGGATCAATATTTGTCTCCCTTGTGAATGGAAAAAAGATCTTGTAGGGGTGCCTGCAGTGTATGCAGCAGATTGGTGGCTGCAACAGTCCTTTTACTCACTGAGGAGACAAATGCCGAACTCTTTCACAATATGGGAGGGAGCACAATATGGCATGGGATATTAAAAGGTTGGTAAATGCTGAAGCTTATGGATCAACATTAAAATCAAACATGGTTTAGATCAGGGTCTCTAATCTTGGCAACTTTAAGACTTGAAGTCCACAAGTCTTAAAGTTGCCAAGGTTGGAGACCCCTGGTTTAAATCATACCTTTGAAGCTACTGAGTTGACTTGACTTGACAGGTCCCCATTTGGTGGTGTAGGAAGAAATATCCTTCTGGGTTCAGCTCCAAGTGGGGAAAAAGACACTGGAAACATGGAGACTGCTCGGAAAGATGGTTTAATGGTGGACAGGATCACATGGCTTGAGTTCCTGAACAGAAAAGGGATGAGATACAGTGAGTCCCTGGTTTTATGCTTTCTCTGGCTTTGAATTTCCTGAGGCCCCGAAAGAGTATCCTGATTGGTTGTCAGACTCCCAGGGGTGGAGGACTTAGCTAGCCATATGGCTGATGTAATCTTCCCAGGAGCCATGTGGTGAGTTTCTGTCCTAGATGGGTCCCATTGTGTTAGTTTCTGTTGCTATTGTGTTGCAGATGGGTCCTATTGTCAAAGATTGAGTTTCTGCCTCTGGCCCATTAACAAAGGGGAGGGGGGGGAGGCAGGAAGGTGGGAGTTGCTTTGTCTTTAAAACATGTTCCTCCATTTCTCAACCAGAGAAACATAATATTCTGCCTTTTTAATATTTCCTAAAATATTTCATTCTTCCAGGAAAGGGGTGGATGCTAACTTCCTACAGTGGACTTATGCAGGATATCTGGTACTTCCAGATGTTCCCATTCACCTATTTGGGAGAGAGTCTGGAGTGGCATGGAAAGTCCCTTTCAAAGCTCTTTTTCAAAGCAGCATGTTCCTTTCCCTACTTCAGAGATAGAAGCAACCTGGTGGCTTTCTTTAGCTGATCTCTACTGGCATTTACTGTACAAGAGCTAGTTGAGATTGGTGATGTCATACAAAGCCTTCAGGAAGAAAATGTGATCACCATGGAAAGAAACCAGCAGTTTCAGGTCTGCCTTCTCCATTAAGTCCTCTGTGTACTCCTTTAACAACTTGAAAGAGGAACAGAGAATAGTAGTAGAAAAATGGGCTTCAAATGCAGAATGTCCAAAGAATAATCCTTGGTGTCTTCAAGTTGAAGACAAAGGGGTCCGCAATACTGAATGGAATGGAAAAAAATGGAAAACTATTTTACTTTTAAAAAACATTTCAGTTTGATGAAAAAGTAAACATTTTAGGGGGTTATATTTCCAAGAAGAAAAATGTTTTGATGACATTTTCTTACTTAGGTAAAATTTTCCATCTTTCAAGTGATCCATTTTCTGCCTGGCTTTGTGTTGATTCCAAGGCTAAAGCATCACAAGAGAACACTTCCTATTGGCTTCTATCAGAAAAGGCTCTCTGATGATTACATGCAAAATTCAACCTCCATCTAATTTTATGGCTGAAATGCACCATAGCAAACTTCTTCAGTTGGCATCTCTCATATGCATTGGACTTCAGACATTGCAATTTATTCCAGCATTTAGCCTGAAAATAATATATTTCAGGCATTTTACCTTAAAAGAATATATGTATCACAAAACTACAAGATGATATCATTTAGGAGAGCCATGCTATTCTGCATTAGAGATAACCAAAACCAAGATCATTCTTTGAAGCACCTTTCAGGCATGGTGGATTCTGCATTTGGGCCTTAATGGTGACAAGCTATGTAGCCTGGGGTTCTACTAAAATGTGGTTCAGGTTTTTTTTGCCCCTCTTCTTAAAAGGACAAATTGATGACATTTCATTTGGTTATCTAAGCATTTCAACCAAAGTTTCAGTTTCCTCAAGTGCCATAATTCAACTTGAAATCCAAGCCTCTCAAAAATTGATTGGCTGTCATCTCTCAGTAGAAATTGATTTGATTTTGCCTATGAAAAAAATGGATCCAGATCAGCATAAAATTGATGAAAAAAAGGGTACCAATGCATGATGTCTATTTCATTTCTCTGCCTCTGTTTCTGCTCTCTGCAATGAATAAAAGAGGCTGGTATGAGTTCACATTCCTCAGTGAATTAGGTCACAGACTATTGTGAAATGTTGACTGGGTAAAACTAAGGAGCAGCTTACCTATGATGACAAATAGGATTGGAAAGATTTATACCATTTATTTTTTTGTCCATTCTTCCAATCTTTAGCACAAGAGTACAATGGCAACTCCAGTTGGATCATGTGGGTTGGGTGTTTATTGTGGAGGCATTCATTACCCAACTGGGGTCTTAACCTTTCTTCTGGAATGTATTTTACCCACCCTTCAAACTGTCTGAATGATTTCTTTGTTTCCAATTATACTATGCAAAATTTCTTTTTTTTTCTTTCTCCTACCCTGCCTTTTGAAATGCATGGGACACTACCAAAGTAGACGCTAGAGAGAACTGTACTTGATTAATGCATTAATACTTTTTATTTGAATGTCTTCGATCATTGGGTTTTTGTTTTCAAAAAAGAGCACATCATGGTTTAGCTTGTCAAAGAAAGGGTTTTTCCATAAGCAAAGAAATATATTGTTGAGTTAAAGGTCTAATGTGAAATTCTATTCACCTACAAAAAAAGTATTTAGTCAGCCACCAATTGTGCAAGTTCTCCCACTTAAAAAGATGAAAGAGGCCTGTAATTGACATCATAGGTAGACCTCAACTATGAGAGACAAAACAAGAAAACAAATCCAGACAATCACATTTATTATGACATTTAATATTAAAATTCTTTAATATTATCACATTAAAGAATTTATTTGCAAATTATGGTGGAAAATAAGTATTTGGTCAATATCAAAAGTTCATCTCAATACTTTGTTATATATCCTTTGTTGGCAATGACAGAGGTCAAATGTTTTCTGTAAGTATTCACAAGGTTGGCACACACTGTTGCTGGTATGTTGGCCCATTCCTTCATGCATATCTCCTCTACAGCAGTGATGTTTTGGGGCTGTTGATGGGCAACACGGACTTTCAACTCCCTCCAAAGGTTTTCTATGGGGTTGAGATCTGGAGACTGGCTAGGCCACTCCAGGACCTTGAAATGCTTCTTACGAAGCCACTCCTTCGTTGCCTGGGTGGTGTGTTTGGGATCATTGTCATGCTGAAAGACCCAGCCACATTTCATCTTCAATGCCCTTGCTGATGGAAGGAGGTTTGCGCTCAAAATCTCACGATACATGGCCTTATTCATTCTTTCCTGTACATGGATCAGTCATCCTGGTCCCTTTGCAGAGAAACAGCCCCAAAGCATGATGTTGCCACCCCCATGCTTCACAGTAGGTATGGTGTTCTTTGGATGCAACTCAGCATTCTCTCTCCTCCAAACACGACAAGTTGTGTTTCTACCAAGCAGTTCTATTTTGGCTTCATCTGACCATATGACATTCTCCCAATATTCTTCTGGATCATCCAAATGCTCCCTAGAAAACTTCAGATGGGCCTGGACATGTACTGGCTGAAGCAGGAGGCCACGTCTGGCACTTCAGGATCTGAGTCCCTGGAGGCGTAGTGTGTTACTGATAGTAGCCTTTGTTACGTTGGTCCCAACTCTCTGCAGGTCATTCACTAGGTCCCCCTGTGTGGTTCTGGGATTTTTGCTCACCTTTCTTGTGATCATTTTGACCCCACGGGGTGAGATCTTGCATGGAGCCACAGATTGAGAGAGATTATCAGTGGTCTTGTATGTCTTCCGTTTTCTAATTATTGCTCCCACAGTTGATTTCTTCACACCAAACTGCTTGCTTATTGCAGATTCAGTCTTCCCAGCCTGGTGCAGGTCTACAATTTTATTTCTGGTGTCCTTTGACAGCTCTTTGGTCTTCACCATAGTGGAGTTTGGAATGTGACTGTTTGAGGTTGTGGACAGGTGTCTTTTATTATACTGATAACAAGTTCAAACAGGTGCCATTAATACAGGTAATGAGTGGAGGACAGAGGAGCCTCTTAAAGAAGAAGTTACAGGTTATGAGAGCCAGAAATCTTGCTTGTTTGTAGGTGACCAAATACTTATTTTCCACCATAATTTGCAAATAAATTCTTTCCAAATCAGACAATGTGATTGTCTGGATTTGTTTTCTCATTTTGTCTCTCATAGTTGAGGTCTACCTATGATGACAATTACAGGCCTCTCTCATCTTTTTAAGTGGGAGAACTTGCACAATTGGTGGCTGACTAAATACTTTTTTGCCCCATCGTATATAGGGCTGAAATAAATTCCTTTAACATAAAAATCAATTGCAGTACAACTCTAACAGTTCTTAAAAGTAAAAGAAAACCATCTCTTTCTCCTCTGCCCTAGCATACATATATGAAATATTTTGTAGAATTCTAAAAGAAATACCAGATATGCTTATGCATAGTTTTTGAGTGCAACCATTGTTTTCTTATGGTAATGCTGATCATTTCAAAGGATAAAATATCTCGAGATGAATGCTTATAACTTTCAGAGTATGCTCCAAATCTAAATTGCACCACTACACAATGAGACAATTTGGTTTTTTCTGCACAATTTATATTCATTTATAAATCAAATTTATAAGCCCTCCCAACTCATAATACTTCTGGAAGATATGCAACTTAAAAACACATCTCATTCAATAAAAACAAAGTAGATGATAATCTAGGTTCTAATACCAAGTTTCTGAACCTTGGTGACTTGAAGATGTATGGACTTCAACTCCCATAATTCCTTGCCAAGCCATTGAGGTTGAGAAATGGCACCAACACATCAATAAAATCTCCTCAGAACCACATAATGTAGCACCTGAGAAAAGAACCAGATCTTTAAGGTGCGTCTAAAGGATGGGCCTCACAAGCCATCCTTTGGCTTTGCAGTTCATTGCACTTTCCGTCAAAGCCACAGAGAGAATTCCCAGAGGTTATGTTTGATGTGCTGAGAAGATTTCTGTGCACAGGCTTGAGCAATAAATCAGTAACTTTGAACCATTACGTATGTATCTAGCTGTTTGTGCTTGACAGGGGCCTTTGCACATTGATGTCCAACAACTATTGGTAACAACCACAAGTAACCAGCTTGAATGGTGCAAGGAATTAGTTTTAGCATCCATAATAAATTTGTTTGGTCAAGAATTTTTAATCAGTTACATTTATCTTTGTCCACACAGGCCAATATACTCAATTTGAATTGATACTCAAAAAAAATTGAATAAACTGGGAAAATATCCATGTACACTTATCTAGGAACATCCAAACAAGGGTGAAATGCTACTGGTTTGGACCGGTTTGGAAGAACTGATAGCAGATATTGGGACTGGTTCACCGAACTGGTAGCAGTTGCTGGCTAGTCACACCCCCGAACTGGACTGCGGCTGGCAGTCCTGCCATGCTTCCCTGCCTTCCATGCGGCCTTCTCAGCATCCCTGTGGCCAGCTTGCGAAGGCAGGCAAGTGGAAGGCCACGTGGAAGGCACGCAAGCATGGCAGGGCTGCAGCCTACTCCCTTCCCCACAGTCCTGCCATGTTTGCCTGCCTTCCACACTGCCGTCCTGGCAGTCCCCCATGCCCACTTGCCTGGTCAGCGTCCAGCCCAGCCTGGCCAGTGGATGGGTGGCTGGCCCTTGGTAGAGACCAGGACATCTGCCTGCCCTCCCACAGCACCATTGTGGCAGTGGTGCTCCTGTCAGTCCCAGAGCAGCAGCTGCATCTCCACCAAAAGCCACCCACCATCAGCCTTACCAATGCGCTCAGTCTGTTGGGCATGCTGAGTATGCCAGATGAGGGTCCAGAAGGTAAGGCCAACACTGGCAATGGGGGGGGGCAAGGGAGATCACTGTGCTTGGCTTCTTGGAGGGACATGGCGAGTTTGCTTGCCTTTTGGGCTTGGCACACTTGGCTTCCATGGGGCCTTTGGCTAACTGCCACTGCTTGCCTTTCCCTCTGCCTCAGTTCCTGCCTGCCCTCCAAGAGCACCGCTGTGTTGCTGTTCTCTTTCTTCCTTCTCGCGGCTTGAAACAAAAGTGAACAGTGGCAGGATTGCTTCAGGAAATTGCTTCGGGAAGGCAGATGTCTGCAGCCAGGTGGGGGAGGGAGGACAGTGAGAATGAGAGTGGCAGGTAAGGGAGTGCCACGATGAAGGGCTACCCACACTGGCCTGCCTGGGTAAGTGCCATGCCCAGGCTGAAGGGAAAGCGCTGCAGGCTCTGTGGTAGTGCGGCTGGGCCTGGCCATCTCCCGGTGTGCCTTGCCACTGGGAAGTGGCGGCATTGCTGAGTCTCCTTCCCCCAGAGTGCCGGACTCCGTGAGCTGAGTTCCTGGAGTGGTGCTGGTGGTCAAAGAGAGCAGGTAGGTGGTTGGGTGGGAATCCAGTGGGCTGCTTCGGAGCCCCAAGCCCTGCGGAGCCAGCATGGGGGGCACAGGTGGAAAGTGGTCTTTTCTGCAGCATCCCCCTCCCCTCTTTGAATTGCCCTGTAGGGGTGGCTCTGCCTTTGCAGAAATGGGGCAGGTGGTTTATATGGAGGATTAGTGGGGGGATGTATGGTCCTACAGGATGGAGAGCAGGACAAGAGAAGGCTCCGAGATTCACTTGGGCAGTCAAGCCAGATGGCAGAGGGAAGCTCAAAGCGTTGGGGGCTTCAGAAGGGCAGAATGCCCTTCAGAATGTGCAGCTCCTGTCTCTAATAGTGAGTGATGTATGTGACGCCAAGTTGGCCATGCCCACCCGGTCACATGACCGCCAAGCTATGCCCACAGAACCAGTAGCAACAATTTTTAGATTTCATCACAGATCCAAACATACACATAATTAGGGCTGATGATTTTAATGCCAGAATTGGTCCACAGATGGAGTCTTTTTCCCACTTTAGCAATTATCTCCTACTATAGACTATTCTTCCAAGGAACCAGACAGCAATATGACTGCTCAGCCCAGAAGTTTCCATCTCTGCTATTAATGGCCTGACCAAACGTGAATCCAATGATGACTTCATATGCTGGAGTGGGGTGTGGCTAATAATCAAGTAATATTTCTTTTGTGTTGCTTTCACACAGATTACTTAATATGACAGTTGCATTTAAAGTTGAATGACCAGACAGGGACTGTTTGATTACTCTTTCTGGCCTCTAGCTTCTGCCCACTCAGCCAACTGCATGTTAGTAGCAATGAGGATAAGTATAGAATAGAATCAGCCTCAGAGGTCAGTGGAGGACAAAGTGTGCATAGTCAATGCCACTTTCATTATCCTCAGATGAGTTCTGCTGGCCTTGGGAACTCCTGCTAGCAACTTTAAACGCCACAAAAGCCCTAACTGTCAAAGCCATCCAGCCACTAGTAACACCTTTTCAATAGGCTAAAAAAAAAAAAGTCTCACAGTCTTTGGCATTCTGATTTGACCAGGATTGTGTGTCTGTTAAAGTAAAATAACTGATAGACTTTAAAATATACAGCTGGAACAATTGACTGGGTATAAGAAATCGATGACTTGCCTTATCAGAGAAAATGCTTCATAAAAACAAGCCATTTTCCAAGCAAATTGGTTGCCTTTTTCAGACTGCAAAAGATAAGAAAACCTCCCTATTTGGGAAGCTAATTTGTCTGCTCATTGTACAAGGGGAAACAATATTTGAAGGCTAGGATGCCAGCTGCTAGATGGAAAGAGTTTTATCATAGATTATAGGACTCCTCCTCATTCATCCGCCAGTCATTATATGAGATGTCACATTAAATCAGCTTCTCCGCTTCTAGCTCTCCATTCAGAGATTCTCAAATGAATTAACCAACTGAAAAGGAGGAAAATCTAAAGTAGGTCTTACGTGAAGTCTGCAGGCTGTAGTAAAGCAGAAGGGCTTGCAATCAATGACGCCAAATATCAAAATATAAATCTTCTTTGGAAGATCAAGTCACCGGAAATATCTCTGGATGATATTTGGAATAATTGATAATTGGGAATTATAAAATTAAAAGAATTTGAGCTTTTAAATTCCTGGATGTAAATTTTGAAATTAGATTCATCCATGCCAAATGTTTCACCACTGCTGCAACAATCCTGGGCTTTTTCCCCATTCTAAGAAGAGTAAAGATATCCCTGCCAGTTGTATGGTGCTCAGGTATGAGCCTACAGTGAAGTAGACTAAAATAGACCAAAGCCTGTAGATACTGTTCTATTCACACTCCTCTAGGTCCCATGCTTTCATTTGCATGAAAACTGAATGACCCCTTTAGAGCTTAGAACTTGTATTTGATGAGTCTCTTACTGATTTAAACTTTGGTTCCCTAATAGTTCATTGGGACTGTGCATTCTCTCTCATGCTTTTTATCAAGAAGGAAAGTTAATCATTTAAACTCAGAGTCTGTTGTGGCCTTTTGGCTGCCAGCCCCTCCAGCAGCCAAATCAGAGGAGGAGGAGGAGGTATGGGAGTCAGGGTCAGCATCAGGGCAACCTGGGAGCTCCAAGGGGGAAGAGAGTATGGAGCTGGAAGAGAATGGAGCTGGCAGAGAGAGAGAGAGCAGAGGTGTAGCTTGGGCCATCCATCAGCCTTCAGATGGAGAGTCAACAGCCTCCCAGTCTGGAGATGGTTGATGGAGAAGAAGAGGAACAGCTGGGTCCAGTGCCTGGTGTGCGACTGCACAGAAGGCAGAGAAGGGGAGAGCAGTGGAAAGTTGTTGGCCAATTCTGGGGAAGGAAGAGCCACTGCTATCAATGAGGCCCCACCTAGCTCTGTGGATAAAAAGCAAGGGTCAGAGATGAATAGGTGTGGCAGACCTTCCGGTTGGGTGGATTTGTTAGGCTGCAAGAGAAACTTTTTGCCGGGACTGCCGGCATTCCTAATAAAGGAGTCTTTTGAGTTCACCTCAGAACTTGTTGTGTTAGGGGAGCTGCGTCAGAACAGAGTCCCTTTTTGTAATGATTTTTGTGTGTATTAATTAATTAAATAAATAAACATTTAACTGACTTATGCCATCAGAGCTTCACCTTTTTTTCTCCACCTCCCCTACTTTTAGAGACATTTACAGCTAAATGACTGAGTTTTCAAAATAACACAGCAAACAGACACACAATCTCTAGCCAATTACCAGTGATAGTTTCCTACTGGAAAACTCTTTATAACTGCAAATGATTTATTCAGTCTTGTTTCCCAAGCACATTGAAGTCTTTTGCTTTCAGTGCTTTACCTTCTGCAATATTAGATGGGAATCCATTAACTAAGACCTGGTGCCTTGTGGTCTGAATGTATTAAAAAGCAGCTCGACAGTGCTGTTTTCTCTTCCTTCTTGGTCAGAATAAGACTCATGTCCAATGGTGGAATTCAATTTTTTTTTACTACCAGTACTGTGGGCGTGGCTTGGTGGGCGTGACTTGGTTGGCGTGACTTGGTGGGCATGGCAGGGGAAGGATACTGCAAATCTCCATTCCCACCCACTCCAGGGGAAGGATATTGCAAAATCTCCATTCCCACCCTACTCTGGGGCCAACCCGAGGTGGTATTTGCCAGTTCTCAGAACTACTCAAAATTTCTGCTAATGGTTCTCCAGAACCTGTCAGAACCTGCTGAATTTCACCCCTGCTCATGTCCCTTCCATCATAATATACATACAGGCATGTGTTTACTTTCTTCCAACAAAGATCATGTTTGTTTGGGATACGCAATTCCTTTCCTATCATCAGATTGGATTCTACTAATCCTACTAATAGAGTTGCTACGTTTTCATTAAAAAGACTTGTGCTGTGCCATTAAAACTGGCTTTGATAGTTCTTCTAGCCACATTATCTTTTTATGTCTTCCAATTTCAGTAGCAGTTCTTCCTAGATCTGTTGCTACTTAGAAACCCCAAGAATCATGTTTCTTAGTACAGCCCACTCAAGAGATCAATTTAATAACTGATGTAAGGCACTTGATAGATTCTAGGCTCCTCTATTGCTACCTTACAAATCATCCACCACTTATCTTAGTAATCCAACTATCAGAATAACTGATTTGGCAGCTGCTGAGAACAGACCAACTTTCAAATGCAGCTCTACTCCAATCTTACTCATAGCCCCATGAGATGTTATGACATTGTACACAAGTTCACAATATGTATAATTTATCCCTTGCTGTTTTCCTAGAGTACAAGGAAACTTTGTGCCAATGAATGTAATACCAACCCTACCATTCCTTTTTTAAAGTATAATTTTTATATTTTTAAAAATGCAATAATCATTAATCTTAAGAATAAAAAGAAAAAAAACCCTAAAAGTACAAACTAAAAATACAAGCTAAGAAGAGAAAAAAATGAAAAATCTATCGTATATTTTATGCTTATCAATAGTCATTCATTTACCAATATTATTATAATATGAAAAATGCCACATATTACTGCAAAAATCACAGAATCTCTGCAATAGTAACAAAAATTGCTGCATCTTTTGATTAGTACAGAATATTGCTTTTCCTAAAACAGATAAATCACATTTTTATGACAGCCATTTCTTTGACAAGCCCAATGTTCTCTGACGCTCTGAAGCTCATTGCACGGCTTTGTCTGTAACTTTTTAATAATTTAGCCTATTAAAGAAAGTTTTTGCTAATGTAAAAAGGATCAGTGGACAGCTTCAGATGTCTGAAAAAAAGGGTGGGATATAAATGGTCAACCATAACAATCTGAGATGTCAGATCTCAATAATAATCTCTGATACCAAATAATTTTGCATAGAACATTGAAAGTTTAGGATGTTCGGTGATTCATATCAATACATAAGCAGCCAGCCGCTATCCCAGACTGTTGACTGCCAGCATTTTAGATTATGAATTTGTATATGCACTTCAAGAAATCATATAACAGGATACACAAATTCATAGCTACATGACATCTAATATACAGTGGCATATAAAAAACAGCAATCTCTGTTCTCTTGCTGGCATGTTTGGCAATGCATGTAAATATGTATGTATTGTAAATAACCATGCACTGTGAGCGTTCACAATTTTTACATAACTTTTTAAACAGCTTCAAAGTCTGATTTGCTTCTACTTTTAACTTTTCCAACATTTTTCTGCAAGCAGTTTAGAACTCAGTAGAAAGGAATCCTTAAAAAAAAGTCTTGCTTCCAGAAACAGATGACGGTATTACACCAATACTATGGGCATCAAAATAGTACTGTTAATGTTGTTCACATCCTTGTCTCTAAGTGGGAATTGGAAAGCAAAGTTCTTAAGAAAGATAGCAATTTATGTATCTGTCTCACAGAATTATCAAGCAGATGACGAGTTAGGACTATGATAGATGCCAAAGTGAACTCTGGATTTTTATTTCTCCATTATGTTTCAGTTATCTAAGAGAAGAGTCTGTGCAGATATAAATGGTCATAATTCAACACCTACCATTAAATCAAATGTTTGGCAATAGGAAATGAACTTGTTTATTGGTTTGTGGGTGTTTTTGTGATCAAGGATCAGATTGAGCTGGACAATAACATTGCTGGAAGGAGGCAAGGAGGATTTTCTCAGTGTTATTTTGATTTGCTTTTAATGGCATACAGTATGTGTTTATTCTCACACCCAGACAATTTTTCTAGGTGTTTTATGCATATATGAGGCTTCTCTTAATAAAATTTAGCAGACATTCACTCCACCATCATTTGGCCAATGGTCACTACTCACTGAAGTTAGATTAGCAGGAGGCAGAAGTGCTGCAGAAATGGGAAGGGTGTTGCACACAATTTAAAGTTTGCTCAATCCTGAATACAGAATATTCAGGGACTAAGAAAATAAACTGGCTAATTGTGTAACATTTAATCAATTATAAACAAAAATAAAGATGTCCTGAAATTGAACTCAGCTTCCTGTTTCCATATTGTTTGTTTGGTTTTTTTGGACAGTATTAGAAAGTGATTTGTCATTATCTTTTTTATGGAAAACTTATTTAATTTCCCAAATTTGAATTAGACAAAGCTACCTACATCCAAATGTAGGAAAAGCTAGGCAAAGATATGATTGGTAGATTATGTGCCATCAAGATGGTGTTGACCCTTGTGGAATCACATAGAGAGACTTTCTCCATGATCATCTGTCCTTAATCTGGTCTTTCAGGTGTCTCGGGATGCACCTGTCACTATTATTATTGAGTCTCTTCACCTTACTGCTGACTGTTGTCTTCTCTTTCTAGTCTACCTTGAAGGTCTGACAGTTTTCCAGCATTAGATCTTATCCAGAGAGCTAGGTCTTTGCATAATGTGTCTGAAGTGGATCTTTTGAGCCTGGCCTTTTGTGCCTAAAGTGAGAACTCTGAGAATTTTTTATGATCTGTTGGTTTGTTTTCTTGGCTGTCATAAGGAAAAACTTTAATTCATTCCAAAATTCACTTAGTTTTCCCTCTTTTCGCTATAGAAAAGTAAAATATTATAAAAGAAATTTTGGGGGGCGATATGCTATTTAGTATACTGTCTTTGGTGTAAGCTGCCCAGAGTCTTCGGAGAGTGGGCGGCACAGAAATATGACTAATAAAAAATAATTAAAAAAAATAATAAAAGGTAAAATGAAAACCACTGAGATAGCCCCAGCCTCCCTCATGTCTTTTTACTATAAATATGTAGAATTTAATTTAGGAGCTGGGACTGCTACATGGAAAACACACAGTACATTGTAACATTGAGCTACAGCTGCAGCCTGAATATAGTTCTTAATTCTTTTTTCTCACATTCTCCTGCCTGACATTGACATAGCTACAGGCAATTGGTTAGTTAAAAGCATCACATATGAAATCAGTGTTGGAAATCATATGAAATCATACTCATATTTATATCAAAAATTGGCAGAGAGTCACAGGTGTACTTTGGTAAAAAAGTGAAGCAATCTCATCAAAAATATCACCTTTTTTAAACAACCTGAATTGGTCGATAAAGTTCCCATGAAAGTTTAAACTGATGGCCAATTACCTTTGAATGATCAGAAAATAACTCCCAGTCTTCAGTGACTAAAGAAAATCCATTCATTCAGACAGGTACTTATGTTTTCATTCAAACCAATAAAGTGCAGTAAAATTGGAAGCATTCCCATTTTTGACAGCTCCCCTTATTTGTTTGAGAATTCCTCATATAAGTTAGAAGAATTAAAGACACTTTGGCTGTAACCCTCAAACAATTAGTTTTTTAATATTTTTTTTTAGATAAAAGTAATACAGACTATATTTTTATGCTAGAGCAAGGTTTCATATGCTATGAAACTCATAAAATAAATAATCCTTAAACACTTTTGGTGTATTCTTTAATATGTTGCAAGAAGAACAAATAAAAAGTAAGACTACTTCTCAATTGGTTGATTCAGAAAGCAAACTATGACCCTTAAACTCCTTTTGTCTTATTTTCAATGATATCTATGAGTTTTGATTCAATTCTTCCTAAATGGAAATTCAACAAAATCTCCACCTTTTCCTATTAACTTTTGTTTTCATTCCCTTGACTGTTTTCTTTTCTCATGTACCAGTCCCAACCTTCAGGCAGCTCACAACAATTATTAAATCCACAAAGTGCAATTCACCCAAAGCAATTTTAAGCCCCATTAATTTCATTGAGAGAGTTGCACACATCTTTAATAAATCGAGTCTCTTTGACAGAGAAGCACACTGAATTTCAGCTGAATCATGCCTTCCATAGATATTTTTCAAAACTTTAGAAATGATAAACTATCATAACTATCAGCACAAGTAGTAGAGATTCTAAATTTTAGAGTAGACAACCTAAAGCCTCAGCACCCAATGCTGTGACTACAAATACTGAAAGGTGGGCACACAATTTCTCACCACTTTGCATGAAAAACAGTGTAATACCAAAATAGGCTTAAAAGCATTTAGCTTTATTATGCCATACTGCTTTCGGTGCCCATATGTTGCCCATCCATTTCAAAAGCTAATGCTTAGAAATCTTTTCTGAGAAAGTTCATATGCAGGTTCCTCTATTGCTAAGATCTTGCACAAACTTTTTAAAGAGACTTCTATGTACTTATGTTCTTGAATATTTGGCAATAGGTTTCAGTAATTTTGAACAGAGAAATGTGCTTAATTTTGATTGATCATAGCTAGACTTAAATTCTACAGAATCTAAAGAGATATTAGAAACAAAATATTATGTACAGAGAGTATCAGGGATAGCTAACTTATACAGAGGGTGCAGTATCATTTGATTATGAGCAGAATTTAGTAGACCCATTTGTGATATTATGGTGCTCATGCAGGAGGATACCAGTTATAAATTGGCTATATACTTATTACCAATATTTATAATCAACAACTCAACTTAAACAATGGCAAATCAGCAGTGAAATCCAACTGGATTTATCCAGCTCACACAAACCAGTAGCAGCCACCCGTCGGGATATCATTACATCCCGTTTTTGACCTTCTGCGCATGACCCCCAAATTAGATAGAAATGATTGCAAGATGCCAAAGAAATAGGAGGTTTGGGCTTACCAGATTTGAAATTGTAATTTTGATGCGTGGTCTGCCCTAAAAAGTGGATGGTTCTCCAAAAAATAATGAGGGTATTTGATTTACAGGACCATGAATTAAGATTTTATAGGGCTGAATTTTTAAATTCAATTCTTCCATGTAGATTTATATCCACTTTCTCAAGTGCCTTTAAAAAGGTAGAAACAAGCATTCAAGAGAACTGTAGTTTGGAGAATAAACTGGCAGAGGATTTAAAACAAATAATAAGAACAACAGGGGTAAATTCAGACATCCAAAAAATATTATTCAAATTTAGAAATATCCTGGGGTTTGCCGACACAGTTTAGAAATCATTCTCCAAGTTCATCACTGTGTAATCTCATACTGGCTGCAGCTGCCCAAGTTGTTGCCATCTCAGTTAGACAGCAATATGATCTCAAGAACATCACATTCCAGATCAACACCTGCCAGTGGGGATCAGTGGGGAAAACATCTGGGTTGGGAAACTTTCACGCTAGCCTTATAACTTGTCCAGGCTTGGCTGACACATATGCTGGTGGATTGCTATTTTATTTAATTGTTCAGCAGAAAATGAAACGTAAACAAATACCATCGGACAATATGAAATATAATTTTGCCAGGTTCAAGTCTATGAAAGAATAGAATATTTTGAAAGTTTTGTTCCTTACTAAAGCATTTGTTTGACCTTTGCTTCCTTTTTATTTAACTGAATAATGGTCTTGACCTGAATGCTAAAATGTCACCCAGAATTCACTCTGAAAATATTGAAATTGAATGAATCAATTAGGCAGTGTCAAATTGCCACTAAAGAAAAAAAAACATGTTGAAATGTATCTGGCCACAATTCACTAATTCTGTAAATTGTTCAGGTTTGTAGCAGTTGCGTTCACAATGTATATCTGTGGGGGCATGCCTGCAAAAAATGTTAAGATGGGAGCTCCATCTATCTGATCAAAGCCCTGAACCTTTTTTTAATATATGTTGCTCAGTTAGCTGCAGACGTTCCTATTTTTAACATACTTTTTGTAATGTAACTTTTATAACATTGTCTTTTTTCAGATTAACTATTTTAACAATCTGTAATTTTAATGTCCTCTCTTTACTCATATTGTGATGTTTGTCTGATGTTTTCTTGGGATTTTGTTTTTATTAACCAATTGATCATTACAACTGCCTATTTTGGAATATGTATTAAACTGAATTAAATTAAATAGTTATTTTATAAAAATAGATTTAAATCAAGCTACTCAACTATAGTAGTAGTAGTAGTAGTAGTGATGATGATGACGACAACAACAACAAAAAATAACATACATCTTATAAGAGCAAGAATTACCTGTATCTTCATTCATCAATTATTCACCATTTATTGTGACTCAGTATCTTGATGCCTTAACAAAATTATTGTCTCTAGAATTTCCCTTAATAGGGCTTCATCTCCATTCAGGTTATTACATTTGCAAAATGACTTTTGGCAATTCATTGAATCTCTTAACTAGTGGCATTCTTGAACCACTCAAAAGAATTGTGGCTGGAATGGACAAACCAAATGTTGCAAATCACTATAATATGAAAAAGATCTATAATATGAAATGCAACAAAACAAATCAAATTGAATGCTCCATCTGTGACCAGGATTTTTATTTAAAATGGGTTGTTTGGCAAGGCACATGGCAGGAGTACATAACATGGCTGATTTTTTAGTTGCCAGCCATTATTCAAATTGACATAGGGAACTTGAATATGTTTGACTTGGTTCCATCTGTTTTATGTCCGTCAAGTGATGCAAACAACAGTGTGTCTCTCTTAATTGCACAATTTGCTTAGCATGGAATGGAGACTATTATCCACTATTAATTCAGCTCAACATGCTTAACTAGATCTGTCCTGAATGAATTTATCTTCTTATCTAAACTCAGGCTCTCTCAGTACAAGTGCAGCAAAATCCACCTTTGTCTTGGTAGGGTTAATTTTTTTTTTTTAATTTACAATTCAGGATTGAACTAAGGGGCAAGACTGGGAACACCTATGGATTAAATGGCATCCTAATGAAATTGGACCTTTAGAGTTATCTCCATTTTGTTATCCTACTACATTTATATAGAATTCCATATAGCATTAAGTTGATATTGGGGAAATTAGGAGTATCAAGAATTTAATGGATGCACATTAAGTACTTGTTTTGTCTTGTAAGGAACTCAATACTCTTCAAATTCTTTATGCAGCCCAGGGATGAGCTTCAAAAATTTTAGCAAGGGATTCTCTGCCCGGTTGCTGGGTGAGCATGGCCATGGTGGGCATGGCCTAGTCTGCCTCCTATATCACACTGGGGGGCATTTTTGTCCTCCCTGGGCTCCAGAGGCTTTCTCTGAGCCTCCGGGAGGGTGAAAACAACCTCCACCGGCTCTGGAGGCCAACTGGAGGCTGGAAACAGGCCTATTTCCAGCCGTCCTAAATGTCCGGTAGGCCCGTTTTTTGTCCTCCCTGAGCCTCCGTGCATGCCCTACACTTACCTGCATCCAAAAAGGGCCACCCGGGGACTCCTAGGAGGGGTGGGCAGGGCCAGCCAGGAATGGGATTTGGGGGTTCTCTGAACTGCATAGAATCTTAGCTAGAGGCTCTCCTGAACCCCTGGAAACCCTCAGCATCCCACTCCTGATGCAGCCCCACTATTTCAAGTATAGATTACATCAAAATTGTAGTCCATGATATGCAGATAACATTTTCCCCTTCCAGATTTAATGGGAGTCTAGTGTTACAATAATTAGTATAGCAATTATTGATTAGTAAATGAAGTTACTTCCCCATTTCCCTCTAGCTAAAAAGTCATTATTGATAGCTTTCAAACTAAACATTGTTTGTTCCATTCTTTTTAAATATAGCTTTATTATTTTTTTATAAAACATAAAAACCAACAAAAATGATCAAAGCTGGATGCAGTGTTCCAAGTGTGGTCTTACAAAGTTTTTATCAAGTAGTATTAATACTTCACATGATCTTGAGTCTATCCTTCTGTTAATGCAGTTTAGGATTGTTTTGGGATTTTTTGGCAGCTGCAGAATACTGTTGGCTCATTTTTAATGTATGCTGAAAGGCAAGGAGATGACAAATTCAAAAACAACAATGGGATTCATATGAAGGTTGACTCAGCCTTCCATCCTTTCAAGGTAGGTAAAATGAGGACCCGGACTGTGGGGGCAATAAGCTGACTTTGTATAAAAAAGAACACTGCTTGTGGGGGGCGAAAGCTCTACTAAGCAGATATATACAAAAGAATGAAGGCTATTGCTTAATGCATTGTAAGCCACCTGAGTCTCCAGAGAACTATTCAAAACTAGATTGGTCAAAACTAGGACACTTCTATGCCCTATTCTGAGGGCTACAGAAATCTTAACTATCTATTTTAGGTATAAGCCTTTAAGCGTCTTAGGAAATAGTTCCCTCTCCACCCCCACTCCCACCCATCCCTCTCTCCCCCCCTCCCTCCCTCTCTCCCCCCCTCTCATAAATGTATTACATTGAAAAATGTGTATATTAAGAGAAATCCATATTAGGAAACAAAAGGAAAAAAGGTGTGGATTTTTTTTAATGTGAAATGGCTTTTTAAAATCTTATAAATGGTTGTGTCAATGGAACCAAAGAGATTTAAAATTGGGAAATGAGAAAATGAAAGAAAATGAAACTGATTTATTTTTTTCTTATTATAAAAGACACATATCTACCTCATCAGATCTTTTTCTTCAAGAGAGAGAGAGAGAGAGAGAGAGAGAGAGAGAGAGAGAGAGAGAGAGAGAGAGAGAGAGAGAGCGCTTATTGTTGAAAATATGACTTTCTGTCATCCAAGTGATGGATGATGCTTTTCAAAATCTGTTTTCTTTGTTCATTTTTCACCTTGGATCACCATTTTAATCAACTGGGATTGAAACTCTGTATGTTGAACAGGTCAATCAAAGTGGTTTAAAGCGTACGTGGATTCTGCTTAGGTTCACTAAGACGAAGAGATTCTGCAGTTGCCAATTCTTTTTAGGGAACTCTGCCAGAACAAAAGATAAAAAGCAGTTCCAGACAATACCCCTATATACCAGCTACATTCTTCTGGGTAGAACTTTCTGATATTGCAATTTGATATAAATAAATAAATAAATAAATAAATAAACAAACAATCAATCAATCTAGAGGTGATGGAGACCACAAGATGATGGTGTTCTTTCTCTTTTTGCATTGGAACAGAACATTTATATAGATTGTTTGAACCAAAGGTAATGAAGAAGAAGCCATTGCATTTTCTAACATATTAGTGTATTATCTTTAATTTATAAATTGGTATTTTTCTTTTTATGTAAATCCAGAAGTTGCAAAACATTCTTAGGTAAGTAAAATAACCCCTTCTAACTATTGTTATGTCAAGATCAAGCATGTGAAGGAACCTATGACTGGAAACAGACAAACAACCTACAACATTCCAAAAGTGAAAATTAGTATTAGAGCTTTCACATGACTTACTTTCTACAGTTTATCCAGAAATGGAGAAAAGGATGCAAATATTACAGTTATTCATCCTAGCCACTGATGTTCACATCCTGATGCCATAGCAGAATGAAAAACGTATGCTGCTACTAAATCTTTAGTTGACCAAGCAATGATCAAATGATTGTGCAGAATCCATTGGGTTCTTTGTAGAACCCAGTTTTATCAAATGTCATGTGGAAAATGTTATATCAGATGTAGCCCAAACAATTTTAAGATAATTATATATTGTGACATTTGCAGGCATCTGTTGAAGGTCTTTGAATCATGGCTATGTGTATATCGGTTGTTAGGGTTTTTTTGTTTTTGTTTTAAAGAGAATCTTAACTGATGAAAACAGTCATCTATATTTGTTTAAGATTAATATTAGTTTAATGTTAAGAACAAGAAGCTACTTCCAATTGCATTCTGTAGCTTTTTAAATGCAGGCTTAATTGAATATGCATATGCCTTAATATAAATGATGCCTGGATATAATGGATACCCATAACACCAAGTCAGATGATCACAGTGCTTTATGTTGGCTGAGATGTACTGATGGTGAGGGAGAAAAGATGATTAAATAATATTAAAAATAGGCTCTCAAGACTTTTCTCATATCTCCAAAAGTCTTTATTACATCCTCTCAGCTTTTAATTGAACACACTGAAGTAACATGTTTTGGCTGGTTTCAAAGGGTTACTCTTGGGTTCCAAAACTGAATCACATTTTCAGTCTAATTATTTTTTCATTATTAACTAAACAATTCTTAAATCAGCAGCAGTTACAAGAGGTTTTTAAAAATTGAAAGCCATGGTTAAAGCCTAAAAACAGTGAAAGGGGGAAGGTTTCAATAATGAGAGCATAATTCATGTACAGAAAAGTTAGATCACGTTACCATGAACAGAGGCATGCTTTCAATACTTCTTCAATAATTAAAATATTTTAAAAGTATGTATTAAAGGTAGTATAGAAATATAGGTTTTAATAGATTTATCAGTACATTTCACCATATCATATGGGGACAGCTCCAAACAGATCAGATTCTGGGCATTGTCACTGTAAATGGGGTTCTTTTGCTTCCAATGACTCTGGGTAATTAACAAAGTGGCAAATATTAAGGCTGGACTTTTCACCCAATAATCATTTCAAACATAATCTCAGATAGTGGAGTCAAGTGATAATTCTGAAATAGGGATGATAATTATTTTGGGAATGAGTGAATAACTGGATGAAGCAAATCAATTTTCATGACATATATTATCTGAAGCTGCAGAGAGAAATTTGCGATAGAGATAGGATAAGGATGAAACAACATTTAAAAAGTCTTAGCAATTATCTTAACAAGTAAGTTGACCTATTCTTGTACCAGACTACTGTGCAGTCTGTAAAATACTTTACATGAAAAATGCTATTTCTAGCTGCTAAAATAAAGAACATTTTAGGGTAGCGAACATCTGAAGGTTGAATTCCCAGGTTAGAAAACTAATTTTGATAATGATGATAAATTTCTGCTTAAGCAAGTATACCTGCTATTTGTTGCCTTTAATTCTAAATATGCATCTGCTTTATTCAGCCACTATGCAAAAGCTTTGTTCTGGAAACATTGGGAGGCGTAGATTTCCAGGCACCCAAATCTGCCCACTCCAATAGCTATTGCATGGACTTGCATGTATTCTGCCTTTAAGCAAGAGTATTTGCACATCATATTTGGCTATCCCAGGCCAACAAAATACAACACAGATTCCTTTCCCGGAATCATAAAAAGAATGCATGCAGTGTAGAAAACAAATGAGCCCATTCAGGCCTCACGCTGACTTGTGTATAGCCTACAGACTTCATATTGTCATATTGTAGCACATATGTTCAGATAGAGATAATGCAGCAGTATTGGATGCTAGCCAGCAAATTAATCTATGGCAAAGAAACATGAAACAGATACAGACCTGAGCAGCAGCATTAAACAGACATGAGTCTGAAATATACAGTTGCTTGCATGGGAACTAGATTAGTGGTGTCATCTATATAGCTATATTCCTCCCCAAGTTGAGCATCTTGGTTTCACACCATGAAAAAGCAGTGACATGAGAAGAGGACCACTGCATTGAGTGAAAGGTTATTTAATAATTGGCATGGAAGGGTGAAACCATCTCTTGACAAGATAATAGAATAGGAGGAGAAAGGGCCATGACAAAATTGGGCCTTCAGAATGATATGGAATGTGACAGGGGCAACTCAAAAAACTAAAATGATAAAATATCATCCATGTGTCTAAGAGGCAGTGTATGTTTGCAATTACACATTTCTATGTTGGAAAATGTCTTTTTTCATGAATGAATGAATGAATGAATGAATGAATGAATGAATGAAAGAATGAATGAATGGTGTATGGGTAAAATATAACTTATGCTGACTTGTATCCAATAATCAAGAGGTACTGTTCATTTTATGTTTTGTCTCCCATCCCATTCTCACAAACTCTCTTCCAAAATAGGAGATTATAAAATTACCTAGAAGAATTCTTCTCTTGCATATATGCTGGATAAATACATGAATTTATTAAAATTAACCAAATAGAAGATAAAATCAATTTTTCAAGAAATTATATTTTCTAGACTCTAAATTATGAATCCCCTTTAAAGGGTCTAGAAGTGATGTGACTTTTTCAGAAATGGAAACACTTTTCAAATAAATACCGAGATTTAAGAAGAGATGGAAGAACCCAAGATTTATTCAAGCCTGTTCTCTTATTCTTGCTCTTTCTCCTGCATTCAATTGTATTGATTTCAGCAAATAGAAATGGTCTCTGGTTAGATGAATTTTAAATTCCTAGGACACAAATGACATGAAAGAATCAGCTCTCTTACCCTCACTGGGTACTCTTAAGTACCCAGTGCATATATTATAATTGATTTTCCAAAACGTTGGTGAGCATAAAATGCCTTCAAGCTACATTTATCTAAGGATAAAATAATTAAAAAGATAAGCAAGTTTTTAAGCAGTAGCATGCACACAATTATATCACTTTTTTTGTGCTAAATTGATTCATGTACTGCAGATATTGAAGTTAAAAAAATGAAAAAAATCTGTATTGATGGCAAATAACATGAAAACAAAAACCATTTTTCATTTTTAGACATCCAAGAATACTTGGGCAATATTATTAAATATTGGAATATTTAGAGAGAAAAAGAGTGAGAGGGAGAGAATGCAGGAGAGTGAAAAAGGACTTTTTTTTAGCTCTGTAATTTTCTTTTAGAGAGGAATCTTGCTTGACTGTGAAAAAGCGACTGACAGATGTGTTATATTTGAAGATTTCGAAGAGGCCATTCAGTGTCTCATAAAAGGTTTTCCTCAGACAATCCAGTCATTTATTTGTTCAGAAACCTCATGAAGGCCTCACAGGGTCAGGAGTTGTAAAGATATTCCATTGTTTCCTGTCAAGGAGGTCTCCATTTTGTACAGAGATGCAATATTTACTGGAGGCAAGATAGTAATTGTTACATAAAATATCAGTCTTGCCACGGAAACAAGACTGTGGGTGTTTTAATGAGCTGAAACCCTCAAAGAGAAGCATCTAATTCTCTTGTTATGGATTTTGCTAAGTGCCCATTGGTATTTGCTTTTGCTCCAAGACAGTGATCTTTTACAAGAGGCTGAAGTACAAAGCTACCCTAGCAGTCCTTCACTTGAGCTCATTATAAACATTTCCTTTCAATCCACACACTTCTGTGGTAATCTTTGGTATGTTTTAATGTCCCAGCATATTGACAGAGAGCTATTTAATTCTACAAATCAAAGGAAATGGGAAAGGGCAATTCTTAAAAAGTGTGATACTATTTGTAGTCTTGGGAAAGTCGATTGACTGATCTGACAATTTTATACCAGTGATGTCTTCTCATTGAGTTAATCAACATTAAGGATAAAATAATCCTTTAATTCAGGGGTGTAATCCAGCAGATTCTGACAGGTTCTGGAGAACCGGTAGTGGAAATTTTGAGTAGTTTGGAGAACTGGCAAATACCACCTCTGGCTGGCCCCAGAGTGGGGTGGGAATGGAGATTTTACAATATCCTTCCCCCAGGGGTGGGAAAAGAATTGGGGATTTTGCAGTATTCTTCCTCTGGAGTGGGGTGGGAATGGAGATTTTGTAGTATCTTTCCCCTGCCAAGGCCAACAAACCACACCTACCAAGCCACACCATGCCCACCAAGCCACGCCCATAGAACCGGTAGTAAAAAAATTTGGATTTCACCAATGCCTTAATTGATACTTGAAATTGTTTATAACATTTGTGTCATTTTTATAATTCCAGAGATATGAAGAATAGAATAGAATAGAATAGAATAGAATAGAATAGAATAGAATAGAATAGAATAGAATAGAATAGAATAGAATAGAATACTTTATTGGCCAAGTGTGATTGGACACACAAGGAATTTGTCTTTGGTGCATATGCTCTCAGTGTGCATAAAAAGACAAGATATATTTTTTTAAAAAATTGATTTATATGTTGCCCTTCTCCGAAGACTCAGGGCGGCTTACCATGCGTTAAGCAATAGCCTTCATACTTTTGTATATTTATACAAAGACAGCTTATTGCCCCCACAAACTGGGTCCTCAATTTACCTACCTTAGAAAGGATAGAAGGCTGAGTCAACCTTGACCCTGTGAGATTAGATTGCAGGCAGCTGGATGTTAATTACGGTGCTTAGTCTGCAGAGCTATCCAGGCTCATTTGTAAAGAATCATAAGCTACAACACTTAATGATAGTCATAGGGTACAAATAAGCAATCAGGAAACAATTGTATTTGTAACAATTACAAATACAATTGAAAAGAATGCATGCACACACACACACACACACGCACACACACAATGTTAAATACTCCAAAGTTACAGCCAGCTCATGGTTTGCAGGAAGCCTCCAGATCTGCCTGAAATCAAACAACTGACATTGATGTCAAATCATTAACAGTGGAGCTGCGATTTCTTGAGTTTTGTCCACAACAAGATGGAATACAGGAGGTTCTCAGCTTATGAGCACAACTGAGCCCAAAATTTCTGTTGTTAAGTGAGACATTTGTTAAGTGAATTTTGCCCCATTCTACACCTTTTCTTGCCTCGGTTGTTAAGTGAATCACTGTAATTGATAAGTTAGGAACCCAGTTGTTAAGTCACTCTGGCTTCCCCATTGACTTTGCTTGTTAGAAATTGCAAAAGGTAACCACATGAATTTAGGACATAAATATGAACCAGTGGCCAAGCATCTGAATTTTGATCACAGAATCACGGGGATGCTGGAAAGGTCATATAAAAACTATCATACGTCATTTTTTTTCAGTGCTGTGGTAGCTTTGAGCAGTCACTAAACAAACTGTTGTAAGTCAAGGTATTTACTACAGTGAAAATATCAGATTGGCCCTTCTCCTAAATAGAACCTCTCACGTCTGACCGTCTGAATGCTGTCAGTTTCCCCACTGAAGACTATGGTGACCAGCCCCACAACAGAAAGCCAAACCTCCACACGAAAAGTTACCTTCCCTGTTTTTAAATAATTCAAAACTAATTACCACAGACCAAGAATTTAAAAAGCTGTTTATAAAGTAAAGGATCCTAACCAAAAGAGTGCTGATCATTGTAATCATTTACTTCATTGTCTCCTATGTAGGAACAACTGCAGATTTGCAGAAAAACTATGCAAGGCAAGATCATTCTTTTGTTATCTTTGAAAAAAAAGAGGAGCTATTCAATCTCTTTGGGAGAAAATTGATAGGTAGGTCTAGGTACCATGTGTCTTGTTAGAAACATCAGTCTTCTGTTCTTGCTTCCCAGATACACTTGGTTGGTTTGTATCACATAAAGTGATAGTTTAGAGAAGCCCTAGGCCTGATCCAAATAGAATCACCTTGTATTCTTTTAATCATATAAAACAAAGTCTTTGAGAGATGAACTAGTAGATATGAATGAGGGGTGGGTTTCACTTACCTTTGCTACCAGTTCACTTGCGTGCGCATCACTTCTGCGCATGCATAGAGCGTATTTGATGACATCTGGGAGGGTGGGCGGAGCCTCCCATCACCACTGCTATCAGTTCACCTGACCAGGGGCAAACCAGTAGCAACTCACCACTGATCTGAATGGTTATAGGAAATAATTACTTGAATAGAATATATATTTATTTTTTCCAAGTAACTATCTCTATCTCTGCCTCACATCAGAAGGCATCAGTGGTGAGTTTCAAATATTTTTACTACCGGTTCTGTGGGTGTGGCTTGGTGGGCATGGCAAGGGAAGGATACTGTAAAATCTCCATTCCCACCCCACTCCAGGGGAAGGTTACTGCAAAATCCCCATTTCCTCGCAATCAGCTGGGACTTGGGAGGCAGAGAATAGATGGGTAGATGGGGGCGTGGCCAGTCAGAATTATTACTACCGGTTCTCCGAACTACTCAAAATTTCCACTACCGGTTCTCCAGAAGTGGTCAGAACCTGCTGAAACCCATCTCTAGGCATCATATAATTCTTCATGTTGATTGGAATTCCTTCTATCATTTTCCAGTTAAAATTTCTGAGGCAGAATCTTGAGCTGAACCCTGGCCCAGATTGAGCCTGTAATCCTAAACACATTTACTTTGAATTCAGACTGTAGTCTACCTGCATCAGATTGCAGTATTATCAGGAGCTCACATTATCTTACAAACAGCATGGACTGTATTTGTTAAGAGTATGCTAGCTCATGCTTTAGTACTGATATATCTATTCTTTTGGGAACACATGAATTTTCTCTTTTTCCTTATATAAACATTTCAGAACAATCCACAGCCTTGATTTATACTTGTATAATATGCACATTCACACCTCAGCATTCTTGAAGACCATTTTATTTTCCAGATCAGTATTTCACCAAATACTTAAATCTTTTGAAAACAATCAAGCAATTCACTGTAATGGTGCCCATGCAGAAGTAAGAATGAACAACTGTGGAACAAAACAATTATATTTGTATATAATAATTTTTTTTAAAAAAATGTATATTTTATATGCAAAGCACAAGAATATGACCTTATGAAGTATGGAAAGTATTCTTTTCATTTTTGAAAAGCCTTTTGACCAATAAGGTTTTTCTAAGACTTTATTGTGTAATTCTGCTGTGTACTGAAAAGCCCTCAAAAAAATGGACCATTACTTATTTAGCCTAAACTTGGATAAGCCCTCTTAATTATTTTTTATTTCAGGTTTGAACAATGATATTACTGATATTGTTATTAATTTCTTGTTTGCCTACCCTGTCGGAATGACAACTTCTAACAAGAGTAATCAGTTTAAGAAATGGCTATATTTCCTCACAGGTAATCTCTTTGGCTGGTTTGATGGCCAGTCAAAAACATAGAGACAATCCAGATCTGAAAGTGAGTGAGAATATCCATTTTCTACCTGGCACTCTTTTTCAAGGAGCAGTCTGCAGGGAAGTTGAGAGATACTTTACAAGGTCTCAACCTCTGTCCGATTAAAAGCTTTTGAATGAGGCTGAGATTCTACAACTTGACATTGTGGTTTGAAGGATCTCAGGATTATGAAGATACAGAGATATGTTACTTTATCTTACCCATGTGGATGTCCCCAAAGAAAATGATAGCTTAATATGCCAGGTGTACCTGACATCTGGAACGGAATCTAATTTCTACCACCTTTAAATGATTACAGAAGAAACTTCATGACTCTGAAGAAATACACTTGCTTCCCACATTAAATAATCAACAATTTAATTTTCTCATTTTAAGAATCTACCATAAAAAGTAACCTTAGTTATTATATCACTTACTTGGAAATTATGTTAAAAAAATTAAATATACTGTACATTGTTTTGATACAGTTCACTTCATTATATAAGCAATTTTGTAAGATCAAAACTGAACTACATATAATAGCAATATTCTTTGTTTCTTCATCCCTGAGCATTTTATTTTAAGGTGGGAAAAAGTTGTGGTTGGTTGAAATCAAGAGCAAGACTCATGTTGCTGATTCTTTTTTCCTCCTGAGAAATAGCTACAAGAAAAATAAATGTAAAATGAATTAAAACAAAAAACAATAGAAAGAACACTATGTAGTTTATTTTTAAATATGACATTGAACTTTCTAATATTTTAAGCCTCAAGCAATATTTTAGAGAAAATTATTGGGGTTATTCTGAATCTCACATTCTTCCCCACTTTACTTAGTGTGAAGTCAGTTTAAATAACTTAAATAGACGAGGAAAAACATTCACAATTTGAGTATTCCAATGTTGAAGGCCTCATCTTCTCAAACTCTTGATGGAACAGGACCCCAAAATGCAAGAAGGAAGAAAGTAATTTGTATTTCTTTGATCCAAACAGTTGTTTTCTGGGGTTTTTTTTTTACATCTTTCCTATTATTACAAATATATTACCTTTAAAGGTTCATATTTAGTGTAGCTTTAAACCACTTTGGACACAGACTTGTGGGGAGGCAAGTAGCTTTCAATCTATGATTTCTTCTCTGGTATGATCCCTTTAATCAGCATTTCTGTCATGCTGGCTGAGGAATTTTGGGACATCTTCAAACTTCCAAGATGCCTTTAACTTCTTGATTTTGGACAAAGCTGGTTTTGGAATCATAGGATACTAGAATAGAGTTTCTGATGTTTAATTTCTATATCTTGCTGAAACTTTTGCCTTTAATTCAGAAGGAACAATTAATTGCATCCTGTGGTTCTTAAAAAATTTTCTGGGATTAAATTGGAATAGAACAGAAGGTTTTTAAAATAGCAGTCCTGCCTAACTTATTGCTGAGTAAACAGATGTAAGACTGTATCATACTGGCAAGAACCATTTGATAGATCTTACATGTTTGATTGTTGTAGATGTTTTTTCTCCCTCAGGATATATCATAACATCTCTCAAAAGAAAAAACAACAGTAGTCACTGAATGATCATGTTTTCCAAGAAAAATATATATGTAAACGGAATACATAACACAAATGGTTTACAGTACCTATCTATTGTGAAAAGTTTATGTTCAGAAAAGATGATGCACTAAAGAAATGATGTGCTATTGTGCAACAGTGCTGTTTTGAAGTGCAGTTATCCATTCTGAAGGATCATTTATGGTAGATTCCTTCAACTAAGGTGAACAATGTTCCATCTCAATTCCTTCCTTCAACCAGTCTTCCCCAGGCAGAAGCCTGCAGATGTGTGAGACCACAGATCCTCTTCTTCTCAGCCACATGATGGGAGTTGCAGTTGACTAGATAGGGAGGGAACTTGGGGGCAGAAGTCTATTTCAAGCATTCTTAGGACTCAATGCAAATTGCACTACAAGATATATGAAGCCACTTATTCAGAACTACTGTGTCTGAGCTCTCTCTCTCTCTCTCTCTCTCTCTCTCTCTCTCTCTCTCTCTCTCTCTCTGTATGTGTGTGTATGTGTATGTGTGTATGTATGTGTGTATATATACATATATATATACATATATATATATATATACATATATATATATATATATATTCCAAAAAACAAAAGCTGAATCTCCAGTACAATACCTATCCAGACATCCATTCCATGGGAGTTTTTAATTCTGTTTTACAGTCCCTCCCTCCAGTGACAACCACATAGGTTGTGATTGATCTGCAAGCCTACACATTTTGATTGCTTGCCACTTTTGTCTCCCCTTTTCCACTGGCAACTATTTTATATGCAAGGCCTCTATCTGTGACTTCATCATATCCATGTCCTGCCACCAGATACAGAAGCCCTTTGTTCTGCCTCTTTTCATGCTGGAAGAGTCCTCCCCCCACCTTTCCATGGGGTCGCTTCTTGTTCTGAAACATGAAAATGTGTGAAGCATAAAACTCCAGCTGTGAATACTTACCTCCCTGCCGTGTTAAAAAGTTCAATATACAAAACACCTGGTTTCAAGTAAAATGTACATCAAGATATATGGCAACGAGACAGATTTAATATACCCCATAGGGCCTTCAGGCAGTTTCTAAATGAAAGACACAACACATTTTTTTCCCCAAATGAGCCATTACCTTTTCACAAACAACAAACCTGAACCTTGTACAGTTGAAACAGAAGTCAGAAGTAAAAGAGACAGTGTAAAGAGGTTCATTGTCATGCAAATGAGAGTCACACCACAAAGGCAGAATATGGCCTGCACAGGCCAGCTTAACAGAATCCTTTTACATGCCGTCATTGATTTATAGAAATGTGAGAAACAGGAGGTAACTGAAGCTGAACATTATGAGGGTTGATGCAACCATAAAAAAAAAAACACAGCATCAGCTTTCAACTTCACACTTGATTTTGGGGGAAAAAAACACACCATAAAAATAAGAAAGGACCTTTTCTTTCTCCTGTGGATTTGATTCATTCTCAATGTCATAGCAAAAATTCTGCTAATTCCTTTGCACCATAATACCTACTCTGTGTGTATTCATATTGATTGTTCTTGAATAATAGAAATACATCTGATTCAGATCTACCAGCAGGAGTGTGGGAACGATGTCCTACAGGCTCCTTCTTAAATTCTTGTTTATGCAAGAATGGATAAACTCACCACATGCAAGAGACTGTAGGCAAAATCTAATGGAGATAAACGAGCTTTCCTCAACAAAGCCCTCCCCAATTAACCTGGAGATTATCTAGGTTCATTTCCCCCAAATTTAGATGATAATGGGCCATTTTCTTGATTGGCTTGGGAGAAGACTCCTGCCTCTTCAGTTGTTCCTTCTGTTCAAGGGATACGATAAGGCTGTTACATTCAGATGAGGGAAATTTGTGAAAGTATGGAAGAGGCTAAAAATTCAAGTGTGCTAAGAAGTCTAAGTGATTTCCACACCTACCACATATTGCCCAGGAATAAATAAACAAATAAATGATCACATATGTTTTTCCAGTCTTCATGTGCTTCGCGGTTGTCTTTCTATTGCTCCCAAAATAACAGTAGTTTCTGCTCTCTAGACCATTATAGCAGCATTTTGAAACACCAAGATTTTGTGGTTAGGACAATCTTTCTCTTAATTCTCCCAACTGCTGTGCTATTGGAAAGATCAACCCATTTATAATATAGAATTACACTACTTTAATGTGCAGGGCATATAATTGTCTCCTGCTTTCTGTTGTTCTCTGGAAATATATTCCTTGTGATTAAGTATTACTACAATCAAAGAACTAACTGTGAGCAGGGAATAAAAACAGTGGAAATCTAGTCCACTTTAGTAGCATATGTATTGATAGATTATTTGTCTGTAATTTCTCAGCAAATCATTTTAAATGCACAAATCCACACTTGCTCTCTTATGGATTTTGGATTAATCAAAGAGGCATGGATCCTTATATTTATTTCTTTAATCAAGCAATGTTTGAGCTTTTACCAGGACTTGCTATAATGCCTTTCCTTCAGCACTGTTACAGGGTAGCTGTAGCAAAATCTGTATGACTCCACATCTCAGTACTGTGATACACAAGAGGTAGAATCAATAAGGCACGTTCTTTTACATTGCTGGTTTTATATGACATTGCATCAAACCTTATTTCTCTCTTCTAGCAGCAATCCCAAAGCAACCAGATCATTTCCATGTCAATTTTATGCAGGTTGATAAAGGTTTCTTTATACTATCTGCAATGTTGCCCTTTTTTTAGTTAGCATCAATATTCAGCATTGTAGTAAGATTTAAAATGGATTGCTGAATGTACTTGTTATAGTTTCTTTTGACTCTTTTCCTTTCACTTTGTTTCATTGTACTGGCTAGCTATCAGCCATAATAAGCAAATTAAAACTGAAATAATGGATTTTGAATATAGAATCTTCCCCCACATACCTATATGGCTTGACAATATTTACTGTATATGCCTGTGCATTTCACACATTTGCCTGGATCCCTCCCTCCCTCCCTCCCTCCCTCTCTCTCTCTCTCCCTCTTTCTCTTTCTCTCTTTCTCATGTATCTATGCAGTTTTTTCATACATATGCTGCATTAAAACACCAGTTAACTTCTAGTTCTTTTTTTTATTGAGGACATTGTTTAAAATTTCATAGAGAAAATAACAGAATATTGATTTTCTTTCTTCTTTCTTGCTGCTATGCCAAAGTAGAATAAGCTCAAAAAGATCTTCTCATTTAAATTCTTAAGATTCAAATTTAGATATCCATTTAAGATCATTAATACCCAAATGTATTTTCCCCACACACATACAGACAGACAAACCTGTTTCTGGCATATACTTTTCTGAGTCCAAAGGTCTGACTAAAGATAAAATATAGTTATTTCCTATGCCTTGAAAATAACAAATATTGAAGCAAGGTGCCGTACCCATTTCAAAGTGTGGAGACTTTTTTGCTAAATATGGTGGCCAGCTTTTAACCAGACTGTCATTCCTATATAGATATGAATTTATACTTGCCATTTTCAGGCTGTCCTTTTTGATTTGTCATTTATATGTGTATGAAATCCTAGTTAATTACCATCTACTTGTGGCAGATAGTTATATTTGCCAGTTTCCCATGACAGGGCATGTGCATAACTTACAATCTAAATAGAAAGGTAATCTATTGAAAATAAATTTGCTCTATACAGCCACCCAGTGTGTGCTCTCTACAAAGGCAGGTTTAAATAACCCCTTCACATATTCACAACTTCCTGAGGAAGTCAAATGATGCTTACACATATGTTGGCCTTACCCCCTGCTAAGTTCAATTCTCTCTCTTGGCCATATGTTAAAATTATATTTGAGGATGTCATACAGACAGAGGTACGAACATTCAGTTCCTCCTTCTAAGCCTGATCCCTGATAGTCTCAGCAATGCTGCTCCTGTTGTGAGTCCTTTTCACACAAACTGAGACACATGGGTCATGAGATCACACATTTGAAACTCAGCCCTGCAGACTACACATTTCCTACACTCACATCTAATGTTTTAGGATTTTTTTTTCTGTTAGTATGTTTGAAATAGACCTGACATGCTGAATTTTTCTCAAATAATATGATGTAATTAACATCTTGCACTTTTACATGGCACCAAATATTATGCTGTTTATGTCTCCAGCTGACTTATGGTTGTTGTTAGAACATTGTTTATTCCTATTTTATCTCAGCTTCTAGTTACAAAAATAAGTCAGAACCCAAATATGCAAGTCTGTATTGACCAAGCAGTTGTTATCAGCTTGGGAAAACCATCCAAATTCTACAGAGACAAAACACCATGCTGTAGTTGTGCTTCTGGGTTAAATGACACAAACCAGCCTTCAGTGGGGTCTATGGGAAATTATCAAGGGAAAGGAGAAGGAGAAAGAAATCTTAACATATTGAGATGTGTACTCGTTTAGGAAGCAGACTAATTGAAACAGACCTGCTGATAAGACTCTCCTATCTCAGAAATCCTGAGTCTGATGCGGAAGAAATGCTGCCTTTCTGTCATCAGTGTTTGATACACTAACTCCTTTCTATTAAACCTGCTGACACAACTTACTGATCAGAACCTGTTCTTTGGAAAATGGCTTATTGACAGGAAAAGGGGATGAGGGGAGAAAATAAAAGCATTTAAGACCTTTCCCTCCCATTTAATCTGAGAGGATATTATCAGTCTCTCCGGGTGTGTGGGTTTGGCGTCGTCTGGGCAGAAAAACGCACAATATACTCAATGTGAAAGATGCAAGATGATCTTGGGACAGACAAATCTCTTCCCACCTACTATGATGGGTGGTAGCAGGTAGCAGCGTTTTTCAATTTCTCCCATTGAGATACAGGCTGCCACTAATAGTGGGCCCTCAGCTTAAGTTACCTGAACTTTTGCCTTTCCTCTTATCTACCAGTTAAAAATTGAAGAGTGATGAATGTAGAACTATGTGTGTAGGTATGTGGATAGGGATATAAATAAGCACTCACTCACATATGCACACAAAATGCACACATACACATAATCCCCCTTTTACATCAAAGAATAAATCTAGATCAACAAATGATTTATTACTTATGTAAATATAATCTATTTGCCAAAGTGGAACGCGGCTCAACTTGATGACCTAGGAAAATGGGTGTGTGCAATTTTAATTTGTTGTCCAACACAATTTAATAACAAAGAGAAACAGAAGAGGTTGAATGAAGATGAGCCGGCTCAGTCTCTACATTGTGCTTTGCCCCCAAGTTGTAATACACAAATCTTTGGGTCCACAGAGACGATGCACACTGCAAGGAAATGTCCTTTCAAGCTTCAGATGTAGCCAGTCTACTAGCTTGATTGACTGCTTTGTTTCTGGCTGCATCTGTCCTGCTGCTTCAAGGGAAGGAGTACTTTGAAGCGTCACTGAAGCAAAGCACAGCTTTGAGCTGATGAACTGCCCTGGCAACTTTTAGTGTGTTTGTGTGTAACTTTGAGTCAATGTTGACTCTTGACAACTGTCTGGAGAAGTCATGGTAGTTTACTCAGCAAGATTATGCCATTGCCTTCTTCTCAAGGCTGAGAAAGAATGACTGGCCGAAGGTCACCCAGCTGGCTTTGTGCCTTAGGCAGAACTTATAGGTTTCCTGATTTCTAGGCCAACGCTTTAACCAACTGGGAATAAAGTTTTAAATATTCTAAAGTGAGCTCAGTTCAGCTCCTGGTCACTGTATGGACACATCCAGATAGTTATTTTGGCAGGTAAATAGAAGTGATTTTGTTTGTGCTTTCTTCCAGGAGGCATTTTGATTTTCCAATTTAACCAACTGCCTTGGAACTTCAGGAAGTTTCTCATATCAATCCAATCATCTTAGTTCTGGATTTAGAAAATCAAAGGTATGTGTCAAATACATTCATTGACATAGGAATATGTGAATTAGGTGGACAAAATCAGATCTGGCACTGTGTAAAGTTTTTAAACAGATGGTAGAACTATATTTATTTAAAAATCCTTTGGCTTAATGTTTTATTAGTTGATTTCATAGTTAGTATTATATCAATTATCTTAATAGGTTTATTGTTGAAATTTGTAATATTTTTCTAATTAGAAACGGAAGGATTTATTATAAGATTTTTTTTCTATATGTCACCTTTTCAATGTATCACCTTCTGATGTAAGCACATGTTTGTGTATGTGTTTCTGTTTAAGAACCAAAGGTTGTTAAATAAAATCTGTGGAAAGGATGTGATTTAGCTGCAATTTTTCTTTGGATTCCAAACCTCACTCTTTTTTCAAATTTCCTGAAATGTAATTCATTGTCCTAATTTGTCTTAAGAGCTGCAATTCAGTTCAGTTCTCCTTATATGATTTATCCCATCGTTCTTGATGTCCTTTAAGAGTTGGTAATAAAAGGAAGCTATAACGTGATTCTCAACAGGCTTGATATTGTTGCAGAGCAATATATGGTGGTCCCTCTTGAGGTTCATTATGTGACTTGTAATTAGCTGGCATCATTTGAGGTCAACAAAATAAAAGGGAAGAAATGGTTTTGAAACAGGATGGAGTAAAGTTCACAATACGGGTAATCCATGATTTACGATTACAATTGGGACCAGAATTTCTGTTGCTAACCAAAGTGATTGTTAAGTGGGTTGCTCCTGATTTTTATGACCTTGTTTGCCATGGTTAGTAAGTGAAACATTGCAGTTGTTAAATGAATCATGCAGCCATTAAGCAAATATGGCTTCCCTCACTGACTTTGCTCATTGGAAACCAGCTGAGAAGGTCATAAATTCCAATTGCATGACTCCAGGAGACTTGTAAATTCATGCCTATTGCTAACTGCCTGAATTTTGATTTTGTTTCATACTTACAACCATTTCAGGATGCTGCAATAGTCATAAGTAGGAGAATCAATCCTAAGTGACTTTCTTCAGTGCCACTGGAACTTTGAACAGTTGCTAAAGAAATGGCTGCAAGTTCAAGACTTCTTGTAACATGAGAAAAAAAAAACAATTAAGAAAGAGCAATATTAGACTTCTCAAAACCTTACAAACTGGAACTCTTTGCTTGTATGCAGCAAATCATTCTCATTCATCATCTCAATCTATTTTTCAGGAGTGTAAGGGTTATAGAACAATATTAAAGCTGAAACATTTGAACATTCCAACGCAATGTATCAGTTGTTAAGTTGCATAGCGGAAAAACATACATATTTTGTTTTCAAATCTAAATCACATCAGTATTTTCTGCTGATCTTCTTTTCCAAAAGAACTTCTTTCCCATAATCTATGTTGCTTATTAGGGAAGAATAAAGCTGCCCATTATATTTTGCTTCATTTTCCTGACCTCAGGTTCCTATCAGCTTATTTCTGCATCAGTTTATGAAACTATTCTAATAAAACTCCTTGTGAAAATTGATATAGCTTCTCCAGGACATTTTTCCAATAGCTTTATTGGCAATTATTTTATGCGTGCTCTGGAAGAAGCATTTCGCTAATGCAAAACCTGTCCTGTATTTTTTCTCCTGATATACTCATTTTGGGGTACACATTTGTGCTTTCCTTTGAGTAATGAAACATGGTTCAAAATTCTAAGGAAATGCAAATATTGGTATGCAGGTGTGCTATAGTCAACACAGAAGTTTGGCAAAGGCAGATTGAGTGAATTCATACAATTGAAACAGGATACATCCATTCAAATATTTAGCTAAGCTATTAAAACCTTATCCCTCATAATACAGAAAAAAAGAATCTAAAATACTGTATGTTCTTCCTGATTTATATGACTAGAGGAAAAAATGTTACTCTGTACTGCACATGTAGATAATATCCTTTGAAATGGATGTTGAAATGGACTTGCTTCCCAAGCATTTGGAAACTTTTAAAGGCAGGAATGGAAATAGAAAACTCTCCCAAATCCCAGAAGGCAGCACAGAGCCATGTGGCGCAGTGGTTAGAAAGCAGTATTGCTGGCTAATTCTGCTGATTGCCATCAGTTCAATTCTGACCAGCTCAAGGTTGACTCAGCCTCCCTCAGACCAGTAAAATGAGGACCCAGATTGTTAGTGGCAATAAACTGACTTTGGAAACCTTTAGAGAGGTCTGTAGAGCACTATGAAGCGGTATATAAGTCTATTGCTATAGTACATAGCCATCAACTCCCACAGTATTTGCAATATATCTTGAAGGTATAGGTAGTCCTCAACTTACAACAGTTCATTTAATGACCATTCAAAGTTACAACGGTACTGAAAAAAAGTGATCTTTTTTCACACTTACAGCCATTGCAGTGTCCCCATGGTCATATGATTTACATTCAAATGTTTGACAACTGGTTCCTATTTGGGATATTTGCAGTGTCCCAGGGTGATGTGATCACCTTCTGACAAGCCGTCAATGGGGAAGCAAATTCACTTAACAACTGTGTTACTAATTTAACAGCTACAATAATTCAGTTAGCAAATGTGGCAAGAAAAAATTGTAAAATGGGGCAAAAGTTACTTAATACATTTCTCACTTAGAAACATAAATTCTGGTCTCAATTGCAGTCATACATTTAGGACTACCTAAAAATGTAGTCCTAAAAATGCAAGCAAGCTTTTTCTTAGCATAATGTTATGCCTTTCCCTCAGCTGTCCTTGAAGACCAAAACTCAGAGAAACTATATCTCTGTGACTCTAGATATCCAAAAACAACAGATTATGTGCTTCTCCAGCACTTGTACCTTAGTAGCCATAATTACTATACAAACACCCAGGATGCGAAAGACAATTGTATACAGGTAAGTCCTTGACTTACAATCATTAATTCAGAGACCATTCAAAGTTACAACAGTACTGAAAAAAGTGACTTATGACCAATCCTTGCACTTGAAACTGTGACAGCATCCTGAAGGTCACATGTCCAAAAGTTGGGCATTTGGCAACTGGCATATATTTATGATGGTTGCTGTATCTTCAGAGTCACATTATCACCACTGGCAGCTGGTTTCTGATAAGCAAAATCAATGGGAGAAGGTGGATTCACTTAATAACACTATGATTAACAATGATTCACTTAACAATTGTGGCAAAATGGTCATAAAATTGGGTGTGACTCACTTAAAAACTGCCTTGGTTAGCCCCGGCAATTCTGGTCCCATTAATGGTTGTAACTTGAGTACTATCTGTATCACCCTATTGCTTTCAGATACCAACCCTACTTCAACATACAATGTTGTCAGTTTCTATGCTGCAGCCCTCAAAATTTGTCAGATGATGGCCTGAGCCTGAGAATCAATTGGATTTAATGAGTACCTATTGTAGGTTACCATATTAGAATACATATAACTTGATACAGTCCTCCACATGCTAGCGTTTTATATTCACTTACTCCAAACAGTAACTACAAGGTCATAAAAAAGGAGGATTATTTAATGCTCCTAACCCTTCTTTTAGACTCTTGTCTTTTAGATATACTTTAAGTTTTAATGTATATATCTTTTAGCTTTTATTTTTTTTTATTTTTAGATGACTTTTTATGCTTTTTAATAACTATAATCCATTATCCTTATGATGATCTATGATCATAATAAAGACTTTAAGAAGACTCGACTCAACTCAGAATGGAATGGAATGGAATGGAATGGAATGGAATGGAATGGAATGGAATGGAATAGAATAGAATAGAATAGAATAGAATAGAATAGAATAGAATAGAATAACAGAGTTGGAATGGACCTTGGAGGTCTTCTGGTCCAACCCCCTGCTCAGGCAGGAAATCCTATACCATTTCCGACAAATGGTTGTCAAATCTCTTCTTAAAAACTTACAGTGTTGGAGCATTCACAACTTCTGAAGGCAAGCTGTTCCACTGATTAATTGTTCTAACTGTCAGGAAATTTCTTCTTAGTTCTAGGTTGCTTCTTTGATTTGAAAACATGTCTGTTCTTTGAAATAATGCCAATGTGCTTAATAAGTTTAGTTCCAGGAAAACAGACACTGGATTATCACACTGTGGTCAAATGAGAGAGGAATGCCACTCAAATGATGTAACTTATTTCCCATTGAAAATGACAGTAAAACTCCCCTTCGTTTTGAAGGGCTTGGGTTGCGCCCAAGGACTGCAGAAGGAATGTGGCTATCTGGCACTATTTCATCCTCCCTAAGATAGTGAAGAGAAAGGAAGGCAGAATAATTATAAGAATGCTAACAAAAGACAAGAAACTTGTTCACCCATGAAACAGAGGGTGACTAGCCAAGGCTAGAAAAATAACACAGAGTACATGATGGGCAATAGGACAGCATGGCTGTAAGTCAATAGTGCATTGTAATGTTACTTATTTTAAAAGAGTCTGAATCAGTAAATGTTCTATAGAATTGTAGTTCAAGATGTTACCCACTCTACATGAATGTTACAAGATAACAGTGACCGGGGGCAAAACTTGAATTAAATGGTAATGAAATTTCTGCTCACTGAGTGCTTAGAGACCAGAAAATTGTTTTCATCCTTGCAATTCAAACATCAGTAATTTCAGTTCCAATATTTTTGAGTGTCAGAAGTGCTATGCAAAGTCACTCTCCCAATTTAGTTTATTTACATTTTGAATTTTCATTCAGGAGCTCAAAGTGGCATGCATCCATTTCTCACAACAACTCTGATGAGTTTGATTGGCCAAGAAAGAATGATTGGCTAAAAAGTCAACCAGGAAATCTCCATGGCAACGGGTGGATCAGAATCTGGGTCTCCCCGTTTTCAAACTGGCATCTTAACCTACTATACCACACTGACTTCATTCTGATGAGGTACATAAAAAGTAAAATAATGCCTTATAACATGTGACTGAATTCCATCAACCAAACGTCAAAATGGTAATTGGGGCTAAGGGAAAGCACCAATATAGCATTCAAACCCAGTTAAATCCCAACTACTGTGTTTCCCAAAAAATAAGACATCCCCTGATAATAATCCCAATCGACTTTTGAGTACATGTACTAAAATAAGCTTCCCTCAAAAATAAGCCCTCCCCAAAAATATTTAAATGTATGTGCAGCCGTTCCCCACCATTTCCTCTGGTTAGGGTTAGGGAGACAGAGCTGGAAATCAGGTAAGACAGCAAGAGGAGCCACATCTTGCTCCATGCACCCCAAAATAATAAGACCTCCCTGAAAATAAGACCAAGCACTTATTTTGGGGTTCAAAAAAATATAAGACAGGGTCTTATTTTCAGGAAAACAGAGTATCTATAATCTCCTGATCTACTACTGGTTTTTTTTTCTTTATTTCAATTAATGATTTGCCATAACAAAAGCAACTGTAGGGTTGGTTTCTTCCTGTCAGTTTAACCTGATCCTTTACTCCTGATGATTTCAGGGCCAGGATCAAAGTGCCAGTAGCAACCATAGGATGGAGGATGGGGTAGGCCTATGGGGGCAGCATTGCATTTTTGTTATGCAGGCCCCATCACTCTTTACACATGTCATGATGATGCATATATTACAAAAGGGACAATACTTATGGCATTTGGGGGTTTTTTTGGTCAATTTGATAAAAGCAGAAAAAAGTCTTTGGAGGATGCATCCAAAGAAGTCTAAAGAATACTAGCTTGCTTATTTACTTAAACTGGCCATTTTGGTTCCTGTGAACTCAAAAGATGGGTTAATATAGAAGTATTCTCTCTTCTAGCTACAGAACAGAGAAGGAAAATTAGAACGGAAGAGTTTCTACAGGCACCCAATTCCCCTGTGTGTATGTGAGTTTTAATCTTCAAGAAGGGTTCAAGAAAGAAAGAAAAGGAAAGGGGTGTGTTTGTCATCCTTTCTACAATTGATTAAAAAGGGGAAAAAATAAAGATCCTTCACCAGCCTCCACAAAGGTCAATGTAAATACCAGCCAAGATGGCTGCTCCTGATATAACCATTCCTTTCATTACTTCATAGTCTGTTGATGCATTGCTGGCTAAATCACTTATCCGGAATAGCAGCAGACTGGATCAGTTGTGACATGCAAATGCAAGCAAGAATTGCTTTGTGTAGTAATATAAATTTAATGCATTTTATTGTGTTAGAAAAGCAGTTCTTTTGTCCTTGGGTCTCTCTCCCATGTGTGTGTGTGTGTGTGTGTGTGTGTGTGTGTGTGAGAGAGAGAGAGAGAGAGAGAGAGAGAGAGAGAGAGAGAGAGAGAGAGAGAGAGAGAGAGAGAGAACATGTATGCATATATGCATAGATATGTCTATATTAAAGTAAGTGACAAATAAAGACAGGTTATCAGTGTGTAGACAATCCTGATATTATTTTTCTGCAACCTATATTTTCTTTTCTTATATAATAATTTATAATAAAAATCTACAGAAGTTTTTTTATACCCCTATTTAAAAATTGCCATGTGTCCTAAAAAGACTTTAATAAATAAAATAATTTTAAAAAATAAATTTAAAATGCCACTTCATCCATCCATTCACCCGTCCATCCATGGATCTGTCTCTCTTTATTCAGTTATACATATATGTTCACATGTTCTATTTTTTGCCTTAGAGGTCAGATTGTAAGACTCCTACCCTACCAATTAAAGAACAATAACACACAGCAAAGTAAAGGCCCAAGGCAGGGCTGTCAAACGTGTGGCCCACAGGCTGAATGTGTTACGTGCTGGCCATGCCCACATCCGGTTTAGCGAAGGGGAAAAAGTCATGAAAAAAGTTCTATGCAATTTGCTCCCAAATCTTGATGATGTGTCCAAGGGGAAGTACAAATGGGGTGCAAAATATAAACTGCAGGTGTTAAGGAGTCCAGCTTGATAACAAAGACCTCTGTGTTTACCCACATTGTCAAATTTATTGAAAGGAAGATTACCTGAATTTAAAATTATTATTCTTAAAAAGAAAAAAAAACAACAACAACCAGATATATACCAGTACATGTTACAAACCAGGACTGAAAGCTGTTGCAAGGATCAGTTTCCCCAACTTATCAGTCTAGGTTGCAAACTGTAGTTGAAGTCAAAGCTAGGGATTTCCTTGACTAGTATATGTGTGTTTAATATTCATAAGCCATTTGAATTAATCACTACCAATTAAAATTAATTGTCTTAAAAATTAAATTACCTCATTTATAACATTAATTGATCTCACATTTGCATATATCAATCAACTTTTTCTTACTCACTCTTGAACAACGAGAGCCAATTTGGTCTTGTGGTTAAGGAGCTGGCCTAGAAATCAGGAGACTGAGTTCCAATGCCATCCTAGGCGTGAAAGCCAACTGAGTGACTTTAGGTAAATCATTCTCTCTCAGTCTAACCCACCCACAAGATGGTTGTTGTGGGGAAAATAGGAAGAGGAAGGATTATTAGATATTTCATTGCCTTGAATTATTTATAAAAATAATAAATGTAAAAAATCTTTTTAAAGGAACCTATCAAAATATACAAGTACAAACATTCCTCTTTTTCCTTCCAATAGACTGAAGCTGAAAAGTTTAAATCAGCACTCAGTGGAAACAAAATAAGTGGACAAAGTAAATGGATGAGAAGGAAATAAGAGCTAAAAACATTTTTAGGTGGCACAAAGAGTTTCCATCAAGAATCTTATCAGAAAGCAGCCTCCTTCCAAGCAGTAGCTATAATCAAAACACCTTCACTTCTAAACAGCAACATATACAGCTATGTGCATCTACCACATCTGGTTTTCTCAGCAAAAACAATTTTCATGCAATTACTTGCAGACAACACTATTATTTTCTGTTCTGGAAAATACAGCAATATTTCTAGATGGTATTGTAAATCAATAAATTATACCAGATATGTGTAATCTATTGAATGGGAAGAAGTCTTAACAATGGCATATTCTTTTTGTAAAAGCCAAATTGAAAGTTTTATGTTAAACTTCACTTTATGAGAAGGGGTGTGCAGGAATCTACTCATCCTTTCCCTAGGCTCACTGGTACAGAGACACAGGACAATAAATACTTATCAGGGCATGTGCATTTCATGATGGCCCAACATTGGGATAGCACTTCAAGTATTAAAGTGAAATGCAAAGTGGAAGATTGACATTTTGAAATGATCACAAACTCTGACTCAGTCTAAATTACTCTGATAGCCATGCAATAGGTGTTGTTTCAAATTATGAGGACATCAGGATGACAATTTTGATGATCATCAAAACAGCATAAAAGTTGAAGTTGTGGAATATTCATCACTTCAACCAGGACATTTGGTGCAAGTACATAATTTGAGTCATTTGAGCAATGATGTCACAGTGTATACTGTATGTCATCAATAGCCTTGCAGAGTCCCATAAGAGAGAGAAAAATAATATTGAGAAAAATAGTTCAGGCTTCTTTGAGAATGAATAAATTCAGACACAGCTTTAAATTCCTTCCGGAGATGTTGATGTGCTGCTAGTGAGCTTGTCATGATTGGATATCACATAGTTCCTCTTCAACTTTTAGTTTTTTGTTTTGGTTCCCATTCCCTCTTCATCTGATGAGATGATGAGATTTAGTGCAACTGTCGGCCATTCCCAATTGGTCAATTAGAAAAGAAAGACTCCCAAATCCATGGTAAATGAAAGTACACTTTAGTAAAACCAAGTGTTTGCAGGGTAGAAAAGCCGGTTCTTAATTTTTGTGTCCAAAACATCTGGTTAACTCTTCTCTTCTTTCCACCTGCCCAGCGGGTCATCTCCCATTGTCCAATTACATTCAAACAATTTGTTTTGGTAGCAGTCCGTGGCTTGGTGGCCTGGATGGTGTTGCATTCCATGGCATGACCTTAAAACTGCTGGTGGCCCTCACAGGATGGCACAATGACTAGTTTTGATTCCTCTTATCTCACTCTCTAACCTCCCCTCAGCTCCTCCCACTGGCATCTGATGAAGCATGGTTGGTGCAGCAGGATGGCAGTCCTGACTTCAATGAATAAATTCTAGATGACCCTACCTATTTTCTAAGCAGACAAGTACAGAATATTGCTAATTATATAACATGACTTTCTCCACTTTCTAGTTATACAGACAAAGTTTCCAAATAGTTGTCCTATTGAGAAGTGATGTATTTGCTGTTAGGTGTATGAAAAGCCAACTTTCTATCTGAATACACCTTCATAATTCACTTCCCCTATTTGTGGATAGCTTTTGATTGAAAAGAGAACTCGACTGACAGAGAATTACCACCTGCACAGTCCAGAAACTTTCTCCTTTGATGTCAGCTTCAGAGGGTGCATGCAAAATACCTGACAGCACTCTGATTGTACACTTCAAACAAATAAAAGAGCTACCGGTTGAAACACAGAAAAACAAAACATGATAAAACACCTATCATGTTTTTGCAAAACCTCAATGGGCATCATTTTCATATACTTCTTTGAACCTGCTTACATAATTCCATTTAAAACATTATGAAGGATTTTTATAACTTACTGGCAAAATATTGGTTTCTATGCTTTACTCAATAATCTGTCTTGGAACAATCATTCATGTTTTGAGGGAGAATTGCTGGTATGTTCACTTTGTGGTTACATAGTTTATATTTCAAGTTTAAAATGAATGTATTTGACAGAGGGATATTGACCCTCATGATTTTATATATATTCACTCAGTACTGATTCAATAGTAATCTACAACTAAGACTTTCAAATATTCACATTTAAATATTTACATGTAAATGTATTCCTCCTTCTCTTTGTTCCTTTTTAATATATACTTAACCAATTAAAAAATGCAGTGAGAAAGGCATTGGATACTGCTAGTCCTTGCTTAACAACCAGTTGAAATTACGATGGACTTCCCCCCAAAAGCTATTTACAACCCATTGTCACATGGGCCCATTTTGGACACTTGGCAAATGGCTCACTTTACAGCTAGCTGTAGTATTCTTCAGTCATGTGACCACGTTTTATGATTTATTTATTTTTTTGCCAGTTTCTGGTTTTTTCAGCCAGTTTCTGGGGAAAAAAAAGTCTATAGGTATTCAATGATTGACAACTGCAAAGAAAAAAATTGTAAAATTGGTCTGGTCACACAAGTGCCTCAGTTTAAAACCATCATGACTCACAACAGAGATTTTGGCCTCCATTATGGTCAGAAGTTAAAGACTACTGGTAATGGATTAAATTTTGATAAACCCAGAAGAGGGTGATCAAGCCAATTCTCATGAAATTTTTAAATTAAATTCTTCAATCATTGTCCTTAGATGGCTTGACTCAAAAATGCAAATTTAAATTCACATTCCCATAATTTCTGTCTGCTGTTTTGGCATGAGTCTGTAATTAAAAAGAGTCATTCAAGATATTCTTGTTAAACATATACTTCAGTGTATAGTTTCCTTTCCATGTTTTTTTTTTTTAAATTGTACCTTTGAACAATTGGGAACTGAATTGCAAGATTCAGAGATGCCCCAAAAGCATGGAATAAAATACTGTGACCAGCACTTTGTCAGAGCCACACATTCCATGCAAATCAACCTTCAGTCTTGTGTGAAGTGCAGAGTTCAACACTCAGAAAATGGCTATGGACAACAGAATAAAGTTGATGGGACCAGAAGTGGGGGGAAAAGGCAAAAATAATTGTATAATAAATTAGAGACATTAATAAAATGAATAGCCACAGTCAGCCAGACAGTTCTGTGTGGTCTGGAACAGGGATAGGCTTCAAAACTTTTAGCAAGGGGTTCTCTGCGTGGCCATGGTGGGCATGGCCTAGTTGGCCTCCTGTACCATGGCCTCCGGGAGGGCAAAAACGGCTTCCCCAGGCTCCAGAGGCTCATTTCTTGCCTTCCTGAACTTCCAGTATGCCTGTTTTTCGCCCTCCCCAAGCCTCTGCGCACACCCTGCACTTAGCTGCATCCAAAACTGGCCATGTGGGGACTTCTGGGAGGGTTAGGCATGAACAATTTAGCAAGCAGGGCAAGACCAATTGTCATTTATGTTTTTGCCTAAAGATAAAGAAAAACTATATCTATCTATATCAGTGGTGGGTTGTCCCCGGTTTGCCTGGTTCTATCTCTAATTAAACTAGAAGGAAAGTTGGTTGCCCCTAGCATAAATAAGGTAATACTACATTGTACCCTGCCCAGAGTCACTTCTTGAGAGATGGGTAGTCATATAAATGTGATTCATAAAACTGTAATTTACTTTTTCTGGAAATGAAAAAAAAAATCAAGTACATTTTTTCCCCTACCAAAAACAGGATTTTGAAAATGTGGCCCCTTCACATACTATTTCAAAAGCCAATCCTGGCTTTGGCTCAAGAAAACTCTCACTTTTTGTATTCCCATTAAACAATTGCTTCCTTATTTCTTGCAGTAATAAAATTCACAACTACCTATTTTCTCTACACCTTATAGTAATTTCAATTGCAAACTACTGCATACCTTCACTAACTCACACATTGTGAATTACCAAAAGCAAACAAGAAATGATTTCTTTGACTTGTCAAATTATGAAACTGAATCAAGCACAAACCAGCAAGTTAATGGAATAATAAATTAGGGAGAGTAGTTTTTAATTTTAGTACTAAAGTCATGTGGTCTGGAAAGCAAGTAGTACTATGCAAGTAACACATCAGTTATCCACTGAGTAGGAATATCCAGGATTCCTACCCAGTGGGTAAGAATCACTGGGTAGGAATACCCAATCATCAAGTAGATCAGACCAGGAAAACCACTGCACAGGAAGGCTAAAAGCCAGTTTAGTCTGCAATAATAGACTTCTATAAGTCTGATTGCACTATACCTCCTTTCCCTTCTAATACTCCAGTGAATTCTAATACTCCTTTCAGAGCCTCTTCAGTGTTTTTTTTGTCTGTTGTAGACTTAAGATATGCTAAAGGAGCTTGCAGAGAGCCAATTTGCTGTAGTAGTTAAGGCACCAAGAGAATGTGAATTCTAGTCCTACCTTAGGCATACAGCCAGCTGTGTAGCTTTGGGCCAGTTATTCTTTCTCAGTCCTAGGAAGTAGAAGTAATAGTTGAAGATAATGGTAAACACACAAATGGAGCCTGCATATCTCCATCCTCATTTTCTTTACTTTCTACAGGTATACAAGATATATTGAACTAAATGGTACAAAATAGCAACAGCACTTAGGCTTATATACCACTTTACAGTGCTTTACAACCTTTTCTAAGCAGTTTACTGAATCAGCATATTGCCCCCAACAATTTGGGTCCTCATTTTACCCATCTCAGAAGGATGGAAGGCTGAGTCAACCTTGAGCCTGGTGAGATTTGAACTGCTAATTGCAGGCAGCCGGCAGGCAACAGAAGTAGCCTGCATGCAGTACCGCACTCTAACCACTGCACCATCATGGCTTATCATTGCAATGCAAAACATTCAAGTGGATATATTGGAGGTTCTTGCCAAATCGTTAAGAATTTATTTTTCTTGAAACCCATTTGGAAGTGTCTATAGACCTAAGTTAGGGGGTCCAAAGCTCAGGGTAGAAGGAACAAAATGGTAGAAATGGTTGGGGAAAAAAATTACCATAGGTTTTGGATGAAAATAAACTTTTAAAATTTTCATTTAAGACATAGCTCTTCTTTCCTGACTGTATTCTGATATTTAAAGCAATGGTTCCATCCCACATTGAGATCTGGACATGTTTATGGCATTTGCCCAGCATAAACAGGGAGAAATTTAATTTCCTTGATTTTTAATAATATGGCATCTTACTATCATTTGCATGTTTTAATTTATGGGACAATTTATGAGAGAATTTGATTAAAAAATAGAATGCAGGAGAAGGATATGATTGTCTCCACCTTATTCCCGACTCAACTAGGATTTCATAAGCAACATAAGAAAGCAAGAATAATCAAATCCAGTCACTTGTGTTCATTTCCCACATAAATAAGATTATACTAACATTATAGTGGTTTCTGGTTTTTACATGCAATTGCTTCCATGTAAGGGAAGTATCATGGCATTATTTAATTAAAAAGAAAATTCCCTAGTGGTATTTTTTTTATAAAAAAACTAAACATTCTGACTGAGACAGAAATCTGCTAATTTTCCCTCAACAGTAGCAATAAACAGTAGGATTGGTAGCTTGATACAGAGAAGCCCTAAGTTAGACAAATTGATATGTACATTGAAGTCTAATTAAGTGACAAAGTCATGCATTGCAGCTTAAGGTCAGATCATTTTCCTTCTTTTACTATGTTACTTCTGAGCAACTTTAATCACCACAGTCAATTAACAAAATTGAAACCACACAAATAGATGTATCGGGTGGTAAAACAAAGAGTCCACTTTGTGTCTGCTTGAGAATTCCGACTCCCTTGCTTAAAAAAGAAATTAAAATTATCAGTCATCTGCATACTGTATATAAACGTGATTGCACAGACACAAAAGAGGCGAAATCTCTGCCAAATTACTTTAGGTCAAATTCAAATACTTAGAACCTCTTAGGAACTTCTGTCTGGGAGATAGAAAGTAGAGATATTTAGTCTTCTCCATTTTTTTTATTACTTCTTTTTCAAAGAAATGACACTCCCAATTCTGTTACAGATATGGTAAGGCAGTAGTCATTGTTAAGTTAAAGTATCATTTTGCAGGATGTGTTTTTTCAGCACACCAGATGATTATTAAAGAATAAATATGAAACTAAAACTAAGCAGCTTTTGTACTATTCTATAAAAGAAAAGGCTTCATTTTGAGGTTTTGATGAAAGATATGCAGTGATTGGTTGACATTCCAATAATATTGTGTAATCATAGAGATGTTTATTGATGAATACGTATCCCTGATATCAGCATTCTCTAGCCTTGGTTTAGCCCTTTAAAATAGTAGAAACAGTCCTAGAGTCTGGGGAAGGCTTGGATGAGGGTTCTGCATTGGAGGCAGAAATGGGGCCAGGGCCATCTGGAAGTTATACGCGGACTCCGGAGCCTCCAGAGTTGAATATCAGAGAGGCAAAGGAACAGGAGGAGCCTATTCCTAGTGTGTGCATGCGCAGAGCTGCCAGAAGGCAAGAACAGTTAAAACTAAAGGGACAACTCAGGAGTAAGGCCTGGAATTGATTGGCCCCTCCCATAAGGCTTAAAAGAAGAGCAAAGGCATGTGAGCCCTTTGCAGGAAAGCAACATTGTTAATTCTGTTTCCAGTCAGCATCTCTGTTTGATTCTGAACTCGGTCTTTGGCAGTGTGTCAAGGGAGATAAAGTTTGGTGATTATCCCGAAGGACTTCTCCCAAAGGGAGTTTTTGGAACTAATTGGGACTCAGCTGTGAATGAACATAATCACAACTGTTGCAATAAAAGAGGTTTTTGGGACTACTTGTGTTTTAATGACTCAGGAAGCCTAGGTCATAACACTCCCAACAAAATAAGACCATGAGAGCTGATAAACCTAGCACTGATTAGAATCTCTTGTATTTTTTTTTTTTTTTTTTTTTTTTTGGTCTTGGAGAGGAGGAATAATTACCAATCTCTACATTCTATCATTTACTGAACGTATTAGAGAATAATAACTTAATTGGAACATAGTTACAACTAGTCCTCGCACAATGACCACTTGGTCAACAACTGCTTAAATTTTGACTGATTCTTACATTTACATTGGTTGCAACATCCCCACAGTCATGTGATCGTGATCCCCATGGACACAGGATCACCATTTGCAACCTTCTTTTTCAGCTTTCTAAAGCAAAGTCAATTGGGAAATGAGCAGGAGGTGAGGCGACCACATGAATGTTATTTGTTAACAATCTGCAGTGATCCAATTAACAATGGAAACTGGAGGTGCCAGAATTTGTCTTGCTAAGTAGTGTGGTGACAGAATGTTGTATTTCATGATTACATTGCTTAGCAATAGAAAATCAAGTCCCAATTGCTGTTGTTAACCAATACTTATACTGTATTAAAGTAATGCCACAGTTTGTGAGTTATATATATTGTATGTGTGTGTGTATAATTTTATTAATAATTTTTAATAGTAAAATCTACTACAAATCAAATTTAAAGAAAGGAAAAGAAAAGAGAATTGGAAGAAGGGGTAAAAAGCAGAGTCAGTCCTTGACTCTTAACCATTTGTTTAATGATTATTTGAAGTTACAACTAAAAAAAAGTGAGTTGGGACCATTTTTCATACTTACAACCATTGCAACATCCCCATGGTTACGTGATCAAAATTCAGATGCTTAACATGATTCATATTTATGATGGTTGCCATGTCTTGGGGGCATGTGATCACCTTATGTGACCTAGAGCCACGGTGGCACAGTGTATAGAGTGCAGTACTGCAGGCTACTTCTGCTGATCACCGGCTGCCAACAGTTTAGCAGATCGAATCTCACCAGGATCAAAGTTGACTCAGCCTTCCATCCTTCTGATGTCGGTAAAATGAGGACCCAGATTGTTGGGGGCAATTGACGCTGTAAACCACTTAGAGAGGGCTGTAAAACACTATGAAGTGGTATATAAGTCTAAGTGCTATTGCTAAGTGCTTCTGAAAAGCAAAGTCAATGAGGAAGCCAGATTCACTTAACCATTTTGGCAATAAAGGTTATAAAATGGGGAAAAACTCAATTAACTTGCTTAGCAACATAAATTTTGGGCACAATTGTGGTCATAAGTCGAGGACTACCTGTAAATATACAATTTACAGGTTATAAATATTTATATATTTCTTTATAAAGACATGATTTCTAATCTTTATCAAAACAAGTGATGAAGTGACAAATTTAGTGATTCCTCATCCCATCTAAAGTTGCAATTTTCTCTTCATCCCATTCTCTATCCAATATCCTGTGTCTTCCAGCTCCTCTTTCAACTGTTGCAGATTGCCTTAGAATTTTTATTCTCAAAATAAACACTTTTGTGAAACCTAGGATGGAAGAAGTCACTGACCATTAGCAATTAAGCATAATTACTATTCAGAAAGAGGAGACTCATCTCACCTCTAAAAAAAGGAACTTTCCATGATGATATGGGGAATTAATTTTAATTCCTACTGTCCAAAAGACAGACCATTTAACTTTTTGGCAGCAGACAATCTGCAGCGCACACAAAAACACAGACAAAAGGTAGTAAGCTTGTTTTCATCTATGGATTATGTCCTCATTCTCTTCAAATCGGGACTTTTTAGACCAAAATCAATAGCCCTCTTAGCTATTACTGTAAAGGTAGAAACAACAATTAGTTATAAGGTATTCATGTATGATTAGACCTATTTCTTTGAACCAAAACCCAGTTTCACATGCTGAATTGCAAAGGACTCCCTCCCTATTCCCCCTGGAATAATAATGAACCAAGTGAGTGTTATTTTTGTTCACAGAACAGCTGTGAGCTTTGGCAAGAATATTCTCACTCAAATCCCAGTGGGGGGAAAAATGTAAGGTGTTAATAAGATCACAAGTTTAATTGATAAAACCAGCCTGGAGGGAAAACTCTAAAAAGAGCAGCTCCAGCAGTAGTGCCCATACCCTGTTCACGTTAGTGTTAGAAACAAGAGTCAAAATTCATTATTTAGCCATATAATGACAAGCTTGGCAAATGTAGAATGGAAGCCTATTCTGAATGCATAAAAATGTGCACTGTGATAATGGTTTTGCTGTCATTTAATGATTGCTTGAATAGGATAGAAAGCCACATGATGCCTTCTGTTTGGGACATCACATATAAGACTAGTTAAAAGGACATTAGCAACACTTTCACAATATTTTGTATGGGTGAATTCAAAACCAAAGGAGCTACTTTGTACTAATCACATTGTTTTTTCCAGGAGGCTTCTCAACAATGGTGCTATTCTTCAAATTTCCTTTCATCTACTCCCCACAACTCATTTTAGCTACTTTTTGTTCATGCAGCCATTTTGCAAAACCACCAGTGTAAGAAGATTCTGGGGAAGCACCGTTCCCTATGCAGAGATCCCTCCATGCATCCATAAAACAAAATCTGAACATATTATTTATTTCTATCTGTTGTATACCACAGTTGCACATCTCTCGGACATTGAAGAGTTACTTATTTCTGTAATATGTCACCAAATCACTCTGACCACATATGACTCTAAGGACAAATGACAACTTTCATCCTACTTGTGCTGATAATCCAAGGCTATGCCAGTGACCACCTTAATCCCATCAGTACAACCTATATCATTCTTCTCCTTCTTTTATTTTTATTTTTATTTTTTAGTTATTCTTTCCCGAATGCTCATCTGCCCACTTTATCCATCAAGAACATGCAAAATTCTGTGTGAACTAAAGGGGAGAATTTTTTTTTTAAAAAAAATCAGTCCAGGATCACTTGATAGGTTCTTCTTGCAAACCATGGTACTCTTAATAACCATTTCCAAATCCATAATTTGAAGTTGATTACCTTCTTACTTAACTCTTTCTCAGTGATCAACTTTCATACCTATAATTATAATGGGAGGGGTCATTTTATCTATTTTGATCTTTCTTCTATAGAAATATACAACATTTATCATTCAATAGCTTATCTATTTCTGTCAGTTTCCCTCCCAAAAAAAATTTTCCTTTTTTAACATTTCAAGTGTGCTTTCATCTTTACATATTTTTAAACACAATAAAATCAGTTACTATTTCTTTACTATGAAGTTTCAAATGTTCGTTGAGAATGCTAGTAATGATTACATTTGTCTTATTCATATTTAATATTGATCATTTACTTTTCATTTTTTATTTTCGTAACAATCTGCTCTTATAGGGCTCTTTATTTTCTGAAAATGAAGTGGTATTGTCTGCATATTCTAAATTGTTATTGTTTTAGTTGCATTTCGAGTCCCATTTTCATCTCTTTTAATATTGCCATCCTTGCAATACATTCATTTATTGTTAAAAAGATGCAGGGACAAGTATTTTTGTCTCACCCTTCTTATTACTCTACAACACTTGGCTCCCCAAACTCACTTCCTTGCCATACTTTCTACTGAATAAATCCAATCTCTACAAAGGTTCCTGTAACTCTATGTTATATTTGAGCAAAATCTCTATAAAATCTTTCCATCTTTTAATCACATTTGCAGTTCTACCTTAGCAATAATTTTCCTATGATTTATTTCTTATCTTAAAAATCCTCATTTCCCTTTTCAGGATTTTTCCCCATATTAATTGGTATTCTTTCTTAATTTTCTTTGGCAGATTTTGTCTGACATTGAAAATTTGCAATCAATTTTCTTAAGGTTCTTTGTTACCCAAATCCTTTACCCCTGTTTTACCTAGCTATCATGATAGCTTGTTTTGAAGCAAGACAGATGTTCTCCTGTTTGAAATGTATATCCCTGTTTGAAATATATATATGTTTTCTTACTTTTTCGTAGGATTTATGTGTATTTCTCTTAGCCAGGTTTTTCCTACATTTGCACAGGAAAAAGACGTAGATCTTGGTTTACATAGGAAAAAACTGGCTAAGAGAAATACACATAAATCCTACGAAAAAGTAAGAAAACAAATACTGTACCTTTACAGGGAGGATACATGAGATGTGGGTGTGGCTAACTCTTGATGGCTAACGAGCCAGAAATAGATCTATATTAGTCTCCCAATGGGCAGCATAGGGCCTGCTGACTGCCAGAAGAAAAAAAGCCTAGAAACTAGTGGATTGTGAGTTCACTGAACTAGGGCTGCAGAAAGATCTTGGTTTACGTAGGAAAAACCTGGCTAAGAGAAATACACATACAGACACACACACACATTCACATCTGTTTTTACAATATCCCTTATCCCTTCACATAGTTCCTTCCTTTTCATATAAGTCAAGTGTACTGAATCTGTTTTTACATTGATTTTGACAGCATGTCCTCCAGATTAAATTTTGTTGATACATTCACTATCTTCCACTGATGTAGTATAATTTTAATACCAATAATTCATGCCCTATTCAACTATCTCCCACTGGAAGCAGACTAAATTGCACTACTACATCTTGTTTCATATTGGGTAGTTGATTTGTCCATCCAGTGATATTCAAGTATACAATCTGTGTTGAACTGAATCAGGTACTGATTAGGAACAAAGAATGACCTTCATAAAATCTATTGATTTGCCTAATCCAAATTTTCCTGTCATCCTGGGTTCTTCCTGTTTTCATTGTATTATAATCTCCTTTCTAGAAATTGTATTTAGGAATCTTTTGCATTGGTTATAAAATTCCTCGATATCTTCTATTATGACATCTGGACTTATATTTACATTGATGTTCTCTTGCTATCCAATAATTTTAATAGATATGCACTTGTTATTTATTACTTAATTGTCTAGCATAACAACCATTTTTCCAACTATTCTTAGCAGCCTTATCTGATCATTTCATGGCCTCCAGATCTACTTATGAAAATAACTGGAAAACCACCTTCTGAGTGTGGATTTTATCATCTGGCATCCAAACTCATCTAATGTTTACAGCCAAGTTCCTACATGTTTCTTTTATGAAAATACAGAAGTGTTTTGTCATTGCCATTTTCCAAGTTTGATCTTTTTTTTTTTAAGGGAAGATGGTCAGCCTGTAACTCCAGAGGACCCTGGAGGAGTGAATAATCTGAACCCTTTTCAATTGGGATTAAAAGCTCATTATATCTTTGAGATGGTATTGAGCATATTTGTCAAGGTCTTGTCAGGCCTGGAAGCCATCTTTTGTATTAGGCCTTCAGACCTGACAGGCCTTGCATAAAACATAATAAGTATATCCCATCCTGATACTCTTTGATATCTCAGTGGATTAACATAGTACCCTTGCATATTAGCACAGGGAAATGGGAGTAAGAGGCACAATTTTCTGGTGTCCTTCTCCTTTATCTGAGGCCAATTCCATTCAACATGGAAAGGAGGGAGATAGAACTCAAAACCCTTGTAAAATTCTTCACGGTTCTACTTTTTGCAGTCTTCTTTAAAACAAAAGCCACTGGGTATCAGGAGCAAGAACCAGATTCACATGAATAGAGCTCAACCTAACTAGTTTATTGTATTCTGCCTATAATACAGGTTCCTAATGCCACAACCCTTTAATACACTTCATCATGTTGTGGTGACCCCCAACCATAAAATTATTCCTAAAACCATTGAAAATATGTGTTTTCCGATGCTCTTAGGCGACCCCTGTGCAAGGGTCCTTCGACCCCCAAAGGGGTGATGACCCTCAGGTTGAGAACCACTGCTATAATATAAGAATCTTCTCAGACTTCTTGAGTTCCTTTGGGAACAGTTAGATTAGGTTCCAGGGAGTTTGAGGTCAGGGTCAGGGGTGAAATGCTACCAGTTTGCACCAGTTCTGCCAAACCGGTAGTAATAAAAATTACCCAAACTGGTAGTAAAAAAAATGCTACCGGTTCTGCACCGATATTTCCAATGATCAGCTGTGCTGTGCAATTTATATTCACTAGAAAGCAGGAGATCACGTGCAAAGCGCATGCGCAACCACTGGTAACACTGGTTGGAAACCACCATTGATGCACATGCATGGAGCGTGTGTTTGGCATGCACTGTGCATGTGCACACAACGTGCATTTGGCACGCACTGCACATTTGCATGCACAGCATGTATTTGGTGTGCACTGTGCATGTGCGCAGAGCAAACCAGTGGCAAACCTCGGAGGATTTCACAACTGGTCAGGGGGATCAATCTTGGATCTATTGCAGCTCTGGAACTATTCAAGGCTAATTCCTTGGTTGATTCCTCCTCCCTGCCTGACTGGACATATGCCAACACTGGAGAAAGTCATCCACTGCCACCGGTTGAAATATGATCAAAGTGGTGATGATATCCAATTATACATCTTTGTCCTAGGCCACCCAAGTGATGCTTTAAAAGGTTCTTTCCCAATGTTTGAAGGCAGTAGGGTTCTGTGTGGGAAAAGGCTTCAGCTCATCCCTGGCAAGACTGGATAGCTGTAACTTTGGAGCCCTTCTAAAATTGGAGACTCCAGACAAAACTTGTTCTGTCTCCTCCCACGATTGGCCTTACAGAAGCTCAAATAGCCTGGCAGGAACAAACGCAGGCTAGAGATATTGAAGCTGGCCCTTTAATAAATAGTTCTCTTCCAAAGTGTATATCAGTCCAATAGTTACCAGGCAATGTTCCAAAGGTCTTGGCAGACATCCAGCAGGCTAATGCAGGAATGCCTACTCCTGTCAAAAAACTTCAAACTAATAGTTGTAACTCCACTTTATCCAAAACACCAACAAATAGTTCACCATGCCTTTCCAGCCCATCACACCCATTTTATACTTTATAGGGTGTGGCCCCATGTCTCCTGACCACACTTCTTAGGATGTGGCAATTAGCTGTTCTCTACAACATCTCCTACTCATAATCTCTTTCTTGCATCCATTAGGGGCTCTCCGTCATCGTTACTTCTGTTTCCTCCTCAATTTGGCTGGGTTCTATTGGCATGTCAGCAACTGTCAATTCTTGCTGGCTCACCAGTGAAGACAGCCCCTCTGGCACATAGCTCGTGACAGCTTCCTCCTCCTCGATATCATCCTCCAAATCAGCATGCGAAGATAAATCAGCCTCCGGGGCCAGGGTCACAACAAAACTATTGCACAGTATGTGGATCCTCCTGGATTCATGGATCCTGTTCAAAAAACAATGGCGGCATGGTTAAGTGAGTCTTTGTATATGTTCATCTTGTGCATCACTTGTGCTTTATTCTGAATCTGGATGTCCTACTTTCCAGCTGAATTACCGTAATGCACTTTACAATACATTGTTCAGTAAACATTGTACACTATAAGCGAAGCTGTTATTTGTGGATTGTAGCTCTGTCTTTAACACCATTTTACCCAACAGGTTGTTTTTTAAAATGTCCAATTTGGATATAAATTAGAGGATTTGTTTGTGGATAAGGGATTTTCTGACAGATAGGCCACAGTCAGTAAGGATGGGATCTCACCATTCCTCTACTCTGATGCACAGGAGCCCCCCAGGGTTGTGTGCTAAGCCCTTTCCTTTATTCCTTGTACACACATGACTGCATCCCATTGTATAACACCAATGCAATTATTAAATTTGTGGATGATACAAGAGTGGTGGGGCTCATTAATAAGAACAATGAGTCTGCTTACAGGAAGGAAGTACAAGGGCTGACATTGTGGTGTAATGAAAATAATCTCACACTTAACACCACAAAAACTAAAGAACTTATAATTGACTTCAGGAGGAAGAGAGATGTACATTTACCATTGTACATAAATAGTGAGGAAATAGAAAGGGTCGGTAGTTTTAAATTTCTGGACATTTATATCTCGGAGGACCTCTCATGGACTATGAATGCTAACATGCTTGTGAAGAAGGCACAGAAGAGGCTGTACTTCCTGAGAATGCTCAGGAAGATAAATCTATCTCAGCATCTACTTCTGTCCTATTATTGCAGCACCATTGAGAGTGTCCTGACATATGGCATTCTTGCATGGTATGGGACCAGCTCTGTAGTGGGTAAAAAAGCTCTATAAAGAATCATTAAAACTGCCCAGAATATCATCGGACTCCAGCTACCAGCCTTGGACGACATCTTCGAATCTCGCTGTTTAAGGAAGTTGCATAACATTCTCAGAGACTCTTCCCATCCTTCTTACAATCTTTTTGGACTGTTGCCTTCTGGCAGAAGATACAGAACAATTAAAACTCGGACCACATGTTTTCTGAATAGTTTTTATCCCAGAGATATAATTGCACTCAACAATGAACTGTTGGACAGTATTACTTGGTCTGTTGTGTGGATGTTTAGGTGGTTTAGGGGTGGAAAATTGTGGTGGATGGGAGTATGTTTGGGGATTGTTATGTGTGTTGGACCTGGTCTTTGGGTGTTAAGTGAATTTCATTGTATGGGTATACTGTGTATACAGGTACAATGACAATTAAGTTACTTATTTATTTAAACTGAAGAGAAGCTCTAATTGATCCAGTTGAAACAAAACTGCAATTCTGGACATTTGCCAATGCATTCATGTAACACTTCTCCCTGCTAGTAAGCTTTAATTCACATTGGTACAATTGAGGATGCTGGTTATTACCTATAAAGTTGTACAAGTATATGGGAATAGCTTTAAAGAAAATATGTGGCAGCTGTTAGTAAAACATAAATTTAGCTTAGGAAACAAAATAAAAAACAGTAAGATAGAAACTCAAGATATCCCTGCTATGCCTCTCTTAGAATAGAAAGCTGGAAAAGACAAATGCCGTTAGATTCAATTATTAAAGTTTATAATCAATAAAGTAAATCAATACATTTCTAGTGTTTCTTGTGGTAGCTTGAGCTGGTCTCCCTAGAAAGGTAAATCATGGCAGTTATTTGCAGGACTGCCTCTCTAGGAGGGTGGATATGTTCCAGGTCCCATCTATTAGGTAAAGTCATCTTACGCCACCTGAGAGCCAGGACTTTTCAGTTGTAGCACTTGACTTGAGGGACAGCATTTCCATGGCAATCCAGATGATCCCAATATTGTTTCACCAGGCATTAAAACTGGGGACGTAGGGATTCAAGACTGATGATCTATTTGACCCCATCCTCAGGCTCAGCCTGGTCATCTCCTACACATAGCTTGTGTATCCAATAAGTGGGTTAGAGCTTGACTTTCTAATGGGTGATCTAACTGTTATAACCATGTTTGGCCTACTAGTGAGAATACATGCAGTGATTCAGTGATATGGGATACATATTTTAAAGGTAGTCCTCGACTTATGACCACAATTGAGCCCAACATTTCTGTTGCTACGTGAGACATTCGTTAAGTGAATTTTGCCTCATTTTACAATCTTTCTTGCTACAGTTGTTAAATGAATCACTGCAGTTGTTAAGTTAGTAATATAGTTGTTAAGTGAATCTGGCTTCCCCATTGACTTTGTTTGTCAGAAGGTCACAAAAGGCAATCACATGACCCCAGGACACTGCAACAGTCATAAATATGAGTCAGTTGCCAAGCGTCTGAATTTTGATCATGTAACCATGAGGATGTTGCAATGGTCATATGTGTGAAAAATGATCATAACTCACATTTTCAGAGCTGTTGTGACTTCAAACGGTCACTAAATGAACTGTTGTAAGTTAAGGACTAGCTGTATGCATATTTAAACATACAGACATATGCACAAATATACAGAAAAACTGTAGAACTGTAGAACTGCAGAAAAAACTATTACTACCAACCTGCCTTCCACTGAGGACCCATATACTGTGCAAGTAAAAAAGAGGGCTGTGAAAATATTTACAGACCCCTCACATCCTCAAAACGACGCTATAGAGCACCTGCACACCAAGACAACTAGACACAAGAACAGTTTTTCCCGAATGCTGCCACTCTGCTAAACAAATAATTCCCTCAACACTGTCAAACTAGTTAGTAAGTCTGCATTACTATTAATCTTCTCATCGTTCTTATCACCCATCTCCTCCCACTATGACTGCATGACTGTAACTTTGTTGCTTGTATCCTTACGATTTATATATTGATTGTTTCATGATTGCTTATTTGTACCCTATGACTATCATTAAGTGTTGTACCTTATGATTCTTGACGAATGTATCTTGTTATTTTATGTGCACTGAGAGCACATGCACCAAAGACAAATCCCGTGTGTGTTCAATCACACTTGGCCAATAAAGAATTCTATTCTATTCTATTCTATTCTATTCTATTCTATTCTATTCTATTCTATTCTATTCTATTCTATTCTATTCTATTCTATTCTACTCTACATACATGTATATATACATATATATACACAACATACACAAGTATGTACACAGGCAAAGTTTTATAAATCGTCTAATTTTTGCTGGAGCCAGTTTCATAATCACATTACTTTTATTGGTGTTTCTCGGGATATGTGCTTTTACTGCTCAAGGAAAAAAAAAAGCAGGGCAAAGATTAGTCCAAATGGAAAGTGTCAAGGGATGAAAACAATCAACGAGATATAGCAGTAAATTTTCTATCAGTTTTTAAAGGCCTCAGTTCTTCTCCCTGAAGAGATTATGGCATCAAAAAGAAGAAAAGAGATGCGAAAAGATGCATTTCAATAGAAATCAATAGAAAAACATTAGTGTATAATTTATCTATCGGACAAAAGAGTTACAGAACAAAATGGAATTCAGTACAAGCAAAGATTTTTTTTCCCCTCTGACATTAAAAGTCAGATTGAAATATTTTTTCAAGGACACTTAAGGACTCCTGAAGAAGTAGACTTGCATTTTGCTTCGACCAGCTAGAAATGTGATTGTGTATGCTATATCAAATTGTGTGCCTTCTGGGTTTGGTGGCAGATAAGCAACTCTTGTCACGCTCCACAGCTACGAAGGTCAACAGCTCTCTGAAGGAGTGCCATTGTCCATTCAACTACTGAGGATGCCATAATGGAGCGAAAGCGTATATAAAAAACTATAGATCCTTAAGAATTATAGCCAATGCATAGGACACATGAAACCAAACCAATCCCGCCTTTGCTTTAGAGCCCTAGTTCAATATCATTTTTGGTATGACTACCGATCTTCTCTTAAATCTTCCCAGAACTTTAAATAAGTAAGTGCATGGAAGAGTCGGGAGATCATGGTTTTAGTGAAACACAAACTTCCCTTATGATAATTAATTATACATGAGTAATGGACCTTCTTCTGTTATATCCTGATTGGATCAGTGTCACAGAGGGTTCTGCCAGCCTTTTTTTTAACTCTTGCATAAGCACAATAAAATACATGCACAAAATTGTTTAGGAAGTATTGACTATTTTTCTTACCTGTTGACATTCTAATACAGGTCAGATTGTGATGTCTGAAATATCTCTATCTCTATCTCCATCTCTATCTATTTCTCTCTATCTATTTCTCTAATCTATATATCTATCTACACACACACACACACACACACACACACACATACACATATTGTATCTATATGTTGCCCATCTCACCATGATATGTATGTGTGTGTGTGTGTGTGTGTGTGAGAGAGAGAGAGAGAGAGAGAGAGAGAGAGATAGTAGCAACAAGATTAGCTACTTTTTTGCCAACAAAAAAGGCACCAGGTCTTATTTTTGGGAGGAAGGGGTCTTACCCTGACTCACCTTGTGGCAGTGGCACTGACAGCCCTGCTACCAGGAGCCCACCGGCGGTCCACTTCTTCTGTGGTCACTTGCTGCTGCTCACGCATGTCACCCCCAGATTGATGCAGAGGGCTTTCCGGAAGGGCCTCTGATGGCAAAACAGAGGCCTGGGGGGCGGGGTTGATGCTTGTTTCAAGCTGGACCTTGTTTCTTGGCTGCAGAGAGCTTTCCTGAAGAACCACAGACAGCAAAACAGACACTGGGGACAACATGCGCAAGTGGCAACAAGTGGCCATAGAAGAAGTGGGCCACCAAGGCAAAGCAGGTATTGGGGTGTGCGACACCTGGTAAGTAGGGTAGCCCCACTACCCACATCCCCACCCTAGCTTAATTTTTACCTGTGCATCTTGCCCCACCCCCTGTACCCTGGAGGGGGCGGGGTCTTATTTAGGGCTTATTTTGGAGGTAGGACTTATTTTGGCGGTAGGGCTTATTTTGGGCACATGTGTAAAAATCAAGCTAGGATTTACTTTTGGGGTAGGTCGTATTTTTGGGGAAACATGGTACATGCAAGTTAATGAAATAAATCATTCATTTTCCAAAGCTTTGTTTCATATGGACATTAAAGAAAGAAAAAAAGTTTTAAAAATGGACATTGCGATACATTTATTGTACTTAAATGTATTGGCTGCTCTATTCCAATGGTAGAAAATGAATGAAAATTTACTAAATGTTGTAGAACATTTTTTATTAGATTCAGATTTTACCCTAGAAGTAAAACAGAAGTTAATGAAGGAGATTTGATCTCAGAAATAGAAGGAAGTTAATAAAGAAGTTAGATTAACGTAATATTTAATGCCTAGTCCAATTTAAAACTTTTATTGTACTATTTTGCATTAGCTGAAATTTCTGGATCATTTTCAAAAAAACATATCTGTGTACAATGCACTACAGTGATCCAAATAGCAAGTTACCAAAACGGGGATTAGGAGGTCAGATTATATTTCTTTAGAGAGACGCCTGACTGGAAGTACATGCAATAATAATAATAAATAAATGTTGTTTGGCACTGAAACTATTCAAATCGTTAGTGACAACCTTAAACTTGGTACAACCTTTTCCAGAACAGCTGAATTCCTTTCCCTCTGAGGAATCCTTCAGTAATGCTGCCTTTTTTGAGTCTGAACTAAGTTGTACTTAGTTAACCTTCTTCCAGGCCAGATCATGGTTAATTAGTTACTGATTTAGCATCCCCACTGTTACATCCAACTTTTGTGTCGAATTCTAGGATAATCTTGCTCAACATATTCATATAAATGTGGAATAATATTTGTGTGTTGGGGGGATAATTATTCCCTTTCACCTTTTTCCTTTATGTTAGCTTGAATTTTATTTTCTTATTTATTCATTTTATTTTATTATTATTATGTGTTGTGTGTGTGTATGTGTCATATAACATCAGTAATTAAAAATGATTTCTTCATGGACATTTCTCCCAACAAGAAGACATAGAGATACTTTGATAAATATTGTATGGCACCATTCTCATGTTTCTTGCCTGTTTTGGTCATTAGATCCAGCAGCTGTCTCCACTGACTAATATGTGGGGCAATGTTGAAATATAAAAATGTATCATTTTATGTTTTGAACTCTCCCTCTCTTTTCATGCTGATCACGAAGCACTATATGCTGAAGATGGATTACATCTTTCCATGCTAGTATGTGTCATGACTGATGCCAGGAGAAAGAAGAAAGGGTGAGAAAACTTTTGTGGTTGTGGTTGTGTCTGGCTCTTTCATTTCCATTGTGTTCTATAAGCTGACCATTATGCATAACTCCCAGTGCCCATATCACATCTGTTTGTAGCTCTTGACAGTTGTCATCTCGCCATAGGAACACTTGTCATGCATACATACTGCTCCAGTGATGTTCTCTTTCTCCTTCACTCAGTTTTAGAGTTTTTAACAACACATTTCACAATTTCAAAATAAATTAAGCACCATTTGTTGCCTTTTGTCATGCAAAATAGCAATTACAACTTCAGAAATAGACTTTTAACTAAGCAGAATTTCTTATCTTTTCTGTCCAAGCAAGCAGTTGGACAGGCCATTATCCAAAAAAAAAAAAAAAAAAAAAAAAATCAGTTTGGTACTTAACAGTATTCATATTTTAGAACAGATTTATATTTACAGGCAGTTTTCAAGATCCATTCCTAAATCTTTGAATAAAATGTATAGATAAGTTGGAACTGTTATTTAGCATCAATTAGTGAAATGTTTGCCTTAGTATATACCGGTAGTATACATATATTTTACTTTTCTATATTATTTATTATTATTAGTTCAATTTATACGCCGCCCTTCTCCGGAGACTCAGGGTGGCTTACAATGCGTTAAGCAATAGCCTTCATACTTTTGTATATACCTGCTTAGTAGGGCTTTCGCCCCTCACAAGCAGTGATTCTTTTTTATACAAAGTCAGCTTATTGCCCCCACAATCTGAGTTCTCATTTTACCTACCTCGAAAGGATAGAAGGCTGAGTCAACCTTGAGCCTGGTGAGATTAGAACTTGCAGTAATTGCAGGCAGCTGGTGCTAGTTAACATCACTTTAGTCTGCTGCGCCACAAAAGCTATATAATATTTAAAAATTATTAAATTATTAAAATTATTTAATAATTTTTAAATTAATTATTTAAATTAATTATTTAATTAAATTATTTAAAAAATTTAACTATTTAAAAAACATTTCCAAATACACTAAAACATAATAATACAGAACATAATAATAATACAATAATAATGGCAGGGCCATTCACATGCTCCATTATTCTCACTTTATCCTGATCATTGACCAACTGTAGTGTAACACTTTTTCAGCAACCAGTGTTTCACCTCCTTTTGACCACTTTATTTCCAATGCAGCGTTGGTAACTGTACTTCCTTTATTTTCAGTTGTACAGTAATACTTTTTCTTTTCTTTAATGCATTACCAACACTGTATTTACACTTTGGAGGCATGGTTACAAGGGTATAGAAGAGAAAAAAGAAAACTTAAGCCAAATACATAGTTATACACTCAACACAGTTTAATGGCAATAGATCTGACTTAAAATGACAGACGATGTCCTTTCTTGAACAGAAGAACTGCTGAAGCTGCACAATGTTTTTATGAACAACACAAAGTAGTGAGTAAAGTAGTCTTAACATGGAGACTGCCTGTATAAACTGTAAGCAACAAAGCGTAAACTACAAAGACTGAAAAATTGCCATTGCCTATCCAGCTTTCTGAGTGTTAAAATCAAAAGGTTAAAACCTTTTGTTTTGCAATAACCACTGTTGGACATATTGACTTTGAAAGGAAGGGTGATTTCATTTATGACTTGCAATTCTTATGCTTTGAGTCACAACTCCTTCCTGAGGGCAGATTTGCCATCTCAAAGCAAATTTATGTATCCCTTTGGAATTAATATTCTGTTGAATATCTACTTTCCTTATTAGAAATGAACTAGTACTAGAAATGCATACACCTAAATGTAGAGTTTGTTTTATCCATTTACAAAATACTGAGTTGTCATCCCAAACATAAACAGGGGCTGTGGTTCAGACGACATTAATGGACTTATTTTTCAGTAAGCATGCAACATGTGTAAAAGTTCTTGGGAAGTTTTAACATTTTTGATCTAGAATTTAGGCTAACCTAATGATAGTTTTCCTGATGCTGTCATTCTGGCTCAAGTTTAAACAGAATCAATTAATTTTTGAATTTGCATTCCCTATACACATGTGTAACTTTATATTTTTCTTTCAGAGGTTATGATTAATATTTTTTACTTTGCTAACAGTTCCCACCAACATCTTGCAATCAATAATTTCAACAACCAGTTATTGTTGTGATGATCTTCCTACTTTTTTTAAAAGAATGTTTACAGTATACATAGAACCTACAAACTTTTGACCCACCTCATTTCCTGCTTAGAAAATTTCTGATTGTAAGGTTCACCCAATCTTAGCAGGTGTGAAGCAGCAGACTCACAATTGAGACAGGCTAACATTGACCCCTTAGGCTATCAGAGGCTTCTGATTAGGTTCCACTTAATCCATGTTTTGAATGCTTACCAGGGGTCCTTCAGAGTTGCCCAGCCCTCTCACCAAACATCTTTAGAGGGATGCACTTCACTTCACAATTATTTCAGGGCAATAGCGAGTTTCAAGTACTTAGTATAACCAACCAAACAATGTTATATGCAATTTGTCTAGCAAAAGAATCTGTGTTCCCATTTATCTGTCTATGGATGGATGGATATATTAAGAAGCCGGCAATGGTGGAGGGGGAGGTGGCAATGCAAGTTAAGGTCTTGGAATTAATCAATCCCATCTGCATGCACAAAAGGCATGACATAAGGAACAAAAAGCATCTGAGACAAAACTGTGCTTCTTTTCACAGGGAATTGGGGAAATTAATGTCAGCACTAGGCTGAAGACATAAAGAGAGTCAAAATTAAAAATCCTTTGAAAGCTTCCAACAAGATTCCTATAATCAGCTGAAAGATAAGTAATGATCAAAGCTCCTTTAAAATAGTATTATTCACCCCCTTGGAACTGTTTAAATATACTGTACTATTCAGCAGAAATTACATGAGATTACTGCTCAAAGTATGCTGTTGTTTCCAGTATGGAGGCCAGATGTTGTAAAAAAAAAAGCAAATTTACCCTATTTATATGTGCTGGAAAACTAAAACCATTTAAATAAATAAAAAGTAGACATGCGACATTTAGGAAAATCATTTACTTCCTTGTAGTGTACTATAACACAATTTATTCACCAGGGATCCATTTTCACAATACTCTCTGCCATGACAGCCACTAAACACTCAAACTTTCAGTGGTAGGGACCATGCACTGAAGTACTTGTATCAAAGCTTAAGCCAGCATCTCACTTAGATCTCTATATGACTTTAGGGTAAGAGCCTGAAAGAAATGCTTTCCAAACATTATACTTAGTGCTACAACCATATTTGGCCTAGTTTATACCCATTACTGCTGTATATGGGGAGGGACTGTAGCCTGTTCCTTCAAATGGTTCATCATTTTATTCCATGGCTTTATTGTCACTTGACCAGTAGGACTTGTTTTGCAATATTGCTGTGCTTTTTCTAATGGGGTAGGAAGTTCTGTGGCAATTCCCTTCCTTACAATTTCAAAATAAATATCCTTATGCATATGAACTTGTATGGAAAAGTACTGGGGATGATTTCCAGTTTGTTTACTCCCAACCAAGTCCAAGGCAATCCTTATATCCAGATCCGAGCTAGCACAGGTGCCTTTCAGTTCATCCAGCAAAATAAAGCTTGGTGTTTATTTATGAAAGATCAGCTAGGTTAACTGGGAAAACAGGTTAAAAGCAGGGAGAAGCACACACAGAGAAGGGGGGGGGTGGGCAAGAATGAATATTATCTGCACATCTATATTAGAAAAAAAAAAGGAAGAAAAACAACAAAGAAAAAACACAGAAGTTTCCAAACCAAACTCACTGTAGGCCCTTCTTTGTGTGGACCATGGACAATGCCCAAAGGAAGGACCTTTGGTTGTTCCATCTTTAACCCCCAGAATAGAATTGAAAATGAGATATCAGGTAATCCTTTCAGCACTTCAAGGTAATACAGAGAAGAAATCAAAACCATGAGTACTAATATTACCTTTATTGTACAGGTACAGAACCTTGCAAGACTGAAAACACTTCTCCCCTCCCCCTGTCTTTACTTTCCAGAGAGTAAAGAGGGTTTCTTGAGATGCTTTCTCCATCCCCATTAATTTTGTGGACTGATACACACTGTTACCTAGGTTACAGCTCTTCTTTCTACCTTCCAAGGTTATTCTCACAAGCCATAGCATCTCTTCACTATTGTGCACCATGATGAAAGGAATGTGGTGGATGGGGATAAGGTATCCAACAGTGTTTCTATGAGATTAGGTAATTTGATCATCAAGGTGAAAGATTGTTCATATTAATGGACAATATAAATAGTTGGGTCATCAAATGCTATGTGTTAATATCAGGATGGAGACTGGGTTCAATCAAAGGAGCAAATCCAGGAGCAGATCTTGGAGGGGTCAGATGAGAGTTTAATTGATGTCAGTGGTAAAATCCAATTTTTTTTACTACCAGTTTGTGGGTGTGGCTTGATGGGCATGGCAGGGGAAAGATACTGCAAAATCTCCATTCCCACCCCACCCCAGGGGAAGGGTACTGCAAAATCTCCATTCCCACTCCACCCCAGAGGAAAGATACTGCAAAATCCCCATTCTCTCCCCACTCGGGCCAGCCAGAGATGGTATTTGCCGGTTCACCAAACTATTCAAAATTTTCATTACCGGTTCTCCAGAACCTGTCAGAACCTTCCAGATTTCACCCCTGACTGCTGTCATTCATTGATATCATTTAAAACCTGTTTCTTAATATTATTATGTAAACAGAAATTGTGAGTCAATTAAAATGAGGTTTCAGTCTGTTGCTTCTCTCTGTGAAAGCTAGTTAGAATGCTTGAAATATTTTTGTCCTGGATGTTTGGAAGAGGAGTGAAACTAGTTTGGGTGATTTCATGTAAAAGGAGACATTGGGAAAAACTGGTAAGGGATAATGATAGGCATCAGGGGTGGGGGGAGTGGTATAGCTGGCTATATAGGAGCCAGGGACAAGAGACAACAGCAATCTCATGCATATCTCCTATAGTAGGTGTTCATCTGCTTAGAGGTTGGATTGCTGATTTGTTTGTTAATGTCAGGGCCATCTGTAATAAGACAACCTCCATCCACAGTATGCTAGTGAATGAGTGGGTGAGCTTGTTATATATATCACTGAAACTTATTTGAGAAAAAAAGGTGGGATAGGATGTGTAAGAAATATGTTCCCCCCCCCCCCCCAGGTTTGAGGTCCTCCAACAACAGGCATGAGGAATGGGCACAGAATGGGGAAATAAGTTTTAGAGGAACCTTACAATGATCCTAAAATTGCCTGTTTCTCAGATTCCAGGGTTTCAATGTCCATATAAATCAAGAGTTTGTTGGGACAAGTTAGGGCTGGTGTTCCTAGAACTCATATTGGGGATAATGATAAAATCTCCAAAACTATAAGTGCTGGATGATTGTATCTTCCATGCTTTGGAAATTGAATTCATCTATGCTCAGGAATAAATGGCTTCTATATCAACCACAGGCTTGCACAGGTCATTTCAGTCCCAACTCATGGACTTACTGTTTGCCTTGAAGTGCAGAGTGTGTGTTCTGAAGATTGAGGACACTGCTGTCAGTCATTCGCCATGGTCAGATCACTATTTTATTAAGCTTTACTATAATCTCTGATGGGGTGGACCAGTTTGAATTATTGACCCCTGATGTTTGATGGATCATAGTGGTTTCTTGAAAGCACCAGACATTCTGGGGGATTCAGCAGGCACTTCCTTCATGTACCTAATTGATCTCAGATCCAAAGATATCTTAAAATTTCCATTTAGTCTCCAATTTCAGCTATGCAAGTAGAGTAGTGCTAGATAAGGCAAATTATCTGGGTCCATTCCTATCAAGATTCAGACCTAGGCTAGAGACCAAATGACATTAGTAACTTATATGCACTGTGGGGAGGTTTTAATTGTCATGTTGCAAGGCTTGGTGGAATATGAAAGATGAAAAATCACAATTAGATGAAACAAAGATCTCACTCATAAAGTAAAGCATAAAGCAATAACATTTTTAAATCTTGTTAGGGCGATTTCTTAGGCTTCCCCTGATGAGTGTGATTAATCAGAAAATCTCTATCATTTCTTACTCCCAGAATCCTGGGACTAGATGGAGGTTGCAGGCACATTTCTCCTTGTTATTAAAATTTCTAGTTCTGTTTTCATTATTAGAAAGAGTCCTGAATATTCGTTCTACATTTTCTACATTCTATTTAATTCTGTCATCTGAATTTTATTCACTTCTATTCTCATTATGTTTCTTGTCTACAAATCTTGCATAAGAAAAAAAAAATGACAGGATTTATCCTTCTATATGTTAATATATTCAGAGAATCCAGACTCAACCTAAACAATTGGTCTATAACTCTTGGCTTAATTTCCTTAAAATTAAATCACATTGCTGATTGACCTTGCTCATCACATCTCGGCTACATTAAAAACAACTGTCAGACATTCTCAAAGGGTTTGATAATATGTTGAGGATAGATGAGTTAAAACAAAACCAAACTTTACATGATTGCATTTATACAATCATAATCTGGCATGATTTTGAAATTTAGCCCATAGACTTCTGACATCAGTAAATCACATACATGATTTCTTTTTCCCTCCAGTCAGCCATCAACACATTATCACGATTAACCTTGTGACTGAGTGGAATCAGGCTTTGGATACTCTAAAACAGACTGCCCGAGATACAGTATATGGCAGTTGTGATCAATAGTTCTCTAAGGTTCCAGGCTGAAATAGGCTGCTCTTAAGATTTGTAATATTCCATCTATATTGTATAAACATTCTCTGAGGTTTCTTGATCAATCTGAATCTTATATCAATTTCAAGGTAACTTAGGTTTTGAAGTTATATGCCACCTAAGATGTACTTCCATTGAAACAAGTTGAGGTTAAGGCAGCCTGTTACCAAACAATATAAACTAGAAGTAAAAGCAATTTAAGCATTGAACCGCCCTTACACCACAAAAATCTAATCAGTAATACAGGCAATATTGAAATAATTGCCACCAGGAGGTTTGGTCCAGAGAAAAGAAGAATAAAATTGAATAAGGCAAGTGGCCAGAGGTCTGTGATGGAATGTCCTATTCCTAGACTCCTGTTTCTCTTGAAGAATTTCTTATACATTTCAGTTTTAAACTGACATAATACGTTCCCAAAGTTTGTCTAGATGACTTTTTACATAAAACAGAATTTGTATAATTCTATGCCTCCATCAAAGCCTTTAACAGTGTGTACTCTAAAATCTATTTAATTTGTACAAAACTATTGTGTCAATTTTTATTTTAAAAACAGTGTCCTAGGTCACATTTTTGTGTTCTTATAATAATCTGTTTATATTCCTGCAATCTGCATTATTCTTGCATTATTACAATATCATAAGTGACCAGGTTTTATCACAACTTGCTGAACTAGATGCACTACTAAATTGCCTTTGGCTTTTCCTTTGGAATCTACACATCCCTATCTTCCCAGTTTACCATGCACTATTTCCCCATTGTTCTTGGAAAAGCAGGTGTGTGAAGAATCCTCTCTTTAACCTTTTGTATACAAAACAGATCACCATAAATCCTTAGAGTATTCAATTTCTTTAAATGGTAAACTAATAAGGAAACAAGCAAACTCTATTTAATTGAGAGCTTCAAAATCAGGAAGTTCCATTTTACTGCTACTTCTAACAAAACATGCAATCTTTTTGTAATGGTTTGTCGAAAGTACATATAGAATACACAGAGCTGGAAATAATTGCTTTTTTTTTTTAATGAAGGAAACCCAAATCCAAAATGTATATTTATGTTTCTTATAAGTAGAATATTTAAATCAAGTACAATGTATCTCTCATGATAATAAACTTTCATTTTCTACAATTAATTAACTCAAAAAGTGAAACCATGCTATGATTAATTAGAGTAATATCTGCAATATAAATAGTTAACTGCTCATCCTAACTGACCTTGACTAATATGAAAAAAACTAAGTAGAACTAGATCCAGTTTGTACCATTGATGGAAAACCATTGAAGGAAAAAAAAAAGAACTTTAGGAAGTTGAAAAAAAAAACCTGGAAAAGGTGAAAGCCTGCTTCCATCATGTTGCCAAGAAGATAACATCCTTGAAACTACTCAGAACTGAGTTTAATTTAAAGATGAACCTTTTTAAATATTTCATTACAGATGATGTGTATCGTCTTAAAATGCATTTTAAGAGAGTTAATGCTTTATTTGTGTATGATCAAAACAGATGTTTATGTATTAATCCTTCATGTGAAATTTGTGCTGATTCTTTAATCAGACGAGAGCACTAACATTTACATAAGGACTCAATGTGGCACTATATTCAGCAAAGAGTTCTCTTCAGATATGAACATGAATGTAAGAGCATAATCTCATATGCGGTTTGGGTAACATAAAGTTATACTTAATGTCTATTCTAGTCACAAGACTTTCAGCTGGATAATTGATTCCTTAGTCATTTTCTTTTGTACTTCATGAAAACCAGGGTGGTGTATTGGGCAGGAAGACTGTTGGTGGAGAAAAGGAGCAATTGCACTCTTCAGAGCCATGGTGGCACAGTGGTTAGAATGAAGTACTGCAGGCTACTTCTGCTGACTGCTGGCTGCCTGCAATTTGGCAAATCAAATCTCACCTGGCTCAAGGTTGACTCAGTCTTCCATCCTTCCGAGGTGGGAAAAAATGAGGACCCAGATTGTTGGAGGCAATATGCTGATTCTGTAAACCACTTAGAGAGGGCTGTAAAGCACTGTGAAGCAGTACATAAGTCTAAGTGCTATTGCTATTCAAAAACTATGATATCAATTGTGCAATGCCTTGCATAAATAAAGGAAGATCTTGTTGATTTTTAAATTTATTTTTGAAATATGGCATTATAGGAATGGATGAATGGGGATTATGACAATTATGACAAAATTAACTTCCAAAAGGTAGAGGAAATTTAAATAAATCCCCATTAATTGATTAAAAAGCTGAAAGATAGCAAAACAGAATTAATAGTTTCATGTTTTTCTGATGAAAGTATTTTTGGATACTTTGCACCTAGAAGCCATAGCTAACTCGGTAGAAGAGAGAAAACAGAGCAGTGGTCAAGAGGATTCTTGTTCTGAATTCTTTCCCAGGTAGATTACCAATGTGACTTTCTTAGAAAATAAAGGAAGAATGTTCTCCTTGATCTTTTGGGGAAGTGAGCATGTGTCAAATTTCATGGCTATTTGGATCTGTATAATTCGACAACTCTGTTATACAGAGTTGGATCTGTATAATTCGACAGAGTTCAGGTGCTATCGAGTAAACAGTGTCATTTGATGGGAAATTGCATACAGAGAATTGCAATATGTTTGCTTGAGCATGACAGAGATTTGGGAGAATACAAACCAAACTAAAAACTCTCGAAATTGACTCAGAAAAACAAAAGCATGTTGTCAGTAGCTTTTGAAAAGGAGCTTGTTAAATGGAAGAGTGGAACCAGTTGTCACCCGGCTTTCAATACCTATTTCCTCCAAACAAATACTGATCCCTTTCAAGTCAACTGTATGCACAATCTCAGCCGTTGACTTCTGAAATAGCAGGCAAAAGTCACATCTGTGTCTTTCAGTTCTCTTTACAGCATTTCACCACACAGACAGATGTTTTCCAAACCCATGTTTTTCTCTCTCTGTGCCTCCCTAAATCGTCAAAAGAAACGAAAGTGTTTAGGTAAGCAGAAGAGATTCATCACGAAGGGGCTTTCAAAATGTTTTAATTTCTCGTTCATTTTTTCCCCCTGTTGTTGTGGTGGTGTTTATCTCAGAAAGCAGACATTGTACAATATGCAGGCACTGACCTCTCTTTTCTGATGTCCTGTTCCTCCAGGAACAGGAAGGATTAATTACAGCAACCTAGCTCTAGACGTACCCCCATGCTTCTTAGCACACCAAATTAATTCAGAGTTGACAAAACTCTTTCAGACACAACCTGCTTCTTCCTGCTGATGGTGCTTTATTAGCATATTCTTCCCAGAAAAAAAAAGCTTCATAGAGCTTTTTTTTTTTTTTTTACCTCTCCTCCACGTTCAATTTGTAAAGCACTGAGTGACAGGCAGCAAAATGGCTTGAATATATCTGAGGCAACTTGCCAACATTCTCCTGACACAGGCACTTAGGAGGCTTTGTTCTGAGTACATTAAAGTCACAGAAGGTCCGCGTACAGTAAGCATTATAGGGCAGGCAGGATGTTCACAGAAAGACAAAACAGCAGGTGATAAATGACATTAAATAACAGTGAGAATTTACCACAGACTAAATTAACTACTGGAGTGAAATGTTCACGGCTCGGAGGCTATATTAACAATGAATTTATAATTAGATGATTATAATTCTTTCCAGTGTTCATGTAAGTCTACATGTAAGAATAATGAAGACAGAGACAACCCTATTGGACTCCAGATACAAGCTGGCATGGATTTTATTTAAAAAAAAATACAGTAAAGATATGGGATAATTCTTCTTCTGCCCCTAAAATGTAATTTATAAAATAAGTACTTAAATATGAATTAACCCAGATATATGCTGTACAAAGATGCAGAGCTATTAAGCCACTGAGGAGTGATTTTAAGCCGTTCTTCTGAAGCACCATTGGAAAAGCTCATAAATGAAAAATTGCCTCTTTCTCCTCCAATCTTTTACTGTTGCTTATTTAAATATGAAAAAATAAACCCACCATTAAAAAGAAAATCAAAAATGCTCCTTTCATTCCCCTAGCTTATATTTTTTTAAAAAAAAGCTTTGGCATCCAATGTATGAAAAAACGATATAGGCTGAGTTAATCATGCTTTGTAAACGATCCTGAAACTAGATTGCTAAGGTATGTTTAGTACTATATTTTTGTGGTAGCTAAAATAAAGAAGCAATCACAATGTACTTAAATTATATTTCTCTTAGGGTAGATGTTCAAGCTGGAATAAAGAACATTTTGTCTTACTTTGGAAATGTATTTTTTTTTAAAAAAATAATCAAGTTAACTGAAAGTCATGGGATAAGCTTCCTTGTTAAGTAAAAAATTGGTTCACCTAGTTCCTTAAAACTCTCAAACTATTAAAAATGTGCATACTTTGTTTAGTTGGATGATCACGTGCCATCAAGGTGATATCAACTCATAGCAATCTTGATCTTTGCTGCTGATAGTTCTCCCTTTTCAGCTTTCTGAAATTTCAATGTACTGATTGTCACCTTTAAAGCCCTACATGGCTTGGGATAGGATTACCTGAGGGACTGTCTTTTTTTCCAAGATATTTTAACGTTCAGTCAGATCCAACAGATTGAGCATGCTGCAGATTCCATCAGCCAAAGAGTGGATTTCTTGTGGTGAGGACTTTAGTCAAAAGGCTCAGCCTATTGAATGTATATAAGTGAATGGATGGATGTCTATAAAAATTGGAGTTCCACATGCAACATGTAATTAAACCTAGTATTTGTACAAATTTATAATTGAAAGAAAGATTTAAATTTGATTTAAAAAAAAAAAGAGCTATGGGTTTGATTTTGTAAAAAATTGAATTGGAAATCCTACTGTGCGGTAGTGCCAAAGTCTATAAATTGTTATTGAATTTGAATTTGGATAATGAATATGTAAAGCATTGCATGAATCAGTGGGCAAGGAACTTTGGATACAATGTAATGCTTGAACAATGGGAGAATATGTGGACGAAAGGTTTAAAATTTACATTAAACTATAACTTAAAAGAAAATTTTAATAAGAGGATTGTCCCAAAGGTGCTTTTTTTCAAGAGGCAATTGAGCTTCTTCAGACCTGAAGAAGCGTCTTGGATAAGAAGCAAAATATCTTCAAAGAAAAACCAGAAACAACCATAACCTGGATGACTGAGAATCTCCATAGACATTTATAAGATGATGAATTGGTATTTAACACCAGATAAGTTATCAAGAATATATAAAGGCATTTCAAATGAATGCAAAAGTAAAGAAGGGGGCTTCTATCACTTATGATGGACAGGTGACAAAGCAAAGAAATATTGCAGTAGGATTCACAACTTAATACAGAAGATTCTCAAAATAAATGGCTAAACTGAGTGCTTTGATTAAAGACAAAAGCACAAATACTTTTGCTTCTCCTTGGAGACTGTTTCTGGACTTTGTGCTCAAGGTAGGGAAAAAAAAGAAACTTTGACTTTGGGTTTCACTGATTAGATAGAATAGTTGTTATAGAAAATGGCTACTTTATATTATTATGTAAAAGTAAAAAGTTGAGGTTTGATGTTATGAATAGAATAGAATAGAATAGAATAGAATAGAATGGAATGGAATGGAATGGAATGGAATGGAATGGAATGGAATGGAATGGAATGGAATGGAATAGAATAGAATTCTTTATTGGCCAAGTGTGATTGGATACACAAGGAATTTGTCTTTGGTGCATACGCTCTCAGTGTACATAAAAATACAAGGTACACTCGTTAAGAATCACAGGGCCCAACATCCAGTGACAGTCGTACGGTACAATAAGCAATCAAATCATATTAGGAAACAATCAATATAAATATAAATTGCAAGGATACAAGCAACTAAGTTACAGTCATGCAGTCACAAGTGGGAGGAGATGGGTGACAGGAACAATGAGAAAACCAATAGTAATAGTAATGCAGCCTAGTGTGAATAGTTTGGCAGTGTTGAGGGAATTATTTGTTTAGCAGGGTTATCTTATTCTTCTGCACCAAAGGGAGTCGGAAGTCAATGCCTTTTTTTTCTTTTTCCCATTTTTCTTACACCTTTTCTTTGCCTTTTCCCTCCTCTATCTTTTCTATTATTTTCTTTTGCATTTTTGTATCTTATATTATTAATAAATAAATAAAAAACCCGTCTACTATTTTTGTTTCCTTTACAATCTAGCTGCTCTACCTTTCTCCATTCCCTGCCAAAATACTTTTTTTTCCAGATTTTTTTTTTTTCAAACATAAACATTAAAAAAAAGTCTTTCAAGAATGAAGTCTTGGTCCGGTCACAAATAGGTAGACTGGTTTTACAAATAGAAACAAATATTTTTAATATAAATTCAAACATCCTAATTTAAATATTTCTATTATATCGCCATAAATCTTAATTTCATACTAAACATTGCTCATTTCTATATTCAATTATAAATCAAAATTCCATACAGCTCTAAGTTTTTCTCCCTTGCTCCTTTTAAGATCAACATTAAAACACAAAAATGTTCTAATTTCTTAATCTATATATTTACCTTACAATTTTCACCACAAATCTTAATTTCCAAATATACACAACTCAATTTTTATTTCAATTTATTAATCAAAATTCTTTCTATTCTTCTTAGTTTCTAGATCCATTTCATCTAATCTTTAAATCTTAAATTTTGACAGACAATATTTTACAAAAGTTTTCGTTTCATTTTAATTATCATCCAATAATTTCTTTTTTTCACCTCTTATTAATTGTTCTCCAATGTATTCTCTTCTGTACCTCCAACTGTTATTTTGCTGATTTTCAGCATAATTTATTGCCAAAATACTTTTTTGAGCTCAAAGGTTTTATTCCTCTCCTTTAGTGCAGCAGGAGAGGCAGACTGCCAAATCAGAAAAGTGAGTTTAAAAAATGGAACTATATAAAGATTTCTGACACTTGCCCTTCTAGCTCTTTCCCACCCTCCAATCCCCACTTTCCATAGCAGACTTGTAATGTGAGTAATAGGTGTTTTTGTAATAGGGTATAAAATTAATAAATACAATGAAAGAAAATCATCATTTGAGTGGACTAGAATCAATTATAATATAAAGTGAAGCTATTAAACCAATATTATTCATTACTTGTAACAATAGCACATGATGTGCTTCACTGCATGCAAGAATCACAAATGGAATATATATGCTGGAAAAAACCTTTAGCTCAGCATTTCTCAACCTTGGTTTTGGGGGGTTTTTTTACAAAAAAAAGTATACTACTGCAACACACTCAAAGCTTTGTGGACTGTCATCTAAACAATCTGGGTGAAGCACATTTTCTGTTGAGCATGCTGGATAAAACCTACTGATCCATATTTGGATTTCTGAGTTCTGATAAACATGCAAAGAATGTCAGTTTGTATTGTCATGATTTAAAAGGGTCATTATTTGAATGCAACAACGTTTACATGACACAAGGGGGTTTGTGTTACAAATCACATTGTAAATAAAAATGTAATATCAATTATAATGAGAGGGAATAATTAGTAAAGTAAACAAATTAAAAGTATTAGATGGGGAAAGGAAATAAAAATATACCTACACCAGTGGTGAAATGTAAAATTTGTTACTACTGGTTCTATGGGCATGGCTTCGGGGGGGGGGGGAGGTAATGTGATTGAATGGGTGTGGCCAACTTTTTTTTTTCTTACTTCCAAAACCAACTCTTCGGCTGAAGAGGTTGTAAAACAATGCTTTTAAAAGCCTCTGGCAATGCCAGCTGAGCCATCAGAGGCTTTTTTTTTTTTTTTACTTTTAAAAGCATTTGTTTGGCCAAAGAGGTTGTAGAAAAAATGCTTTTATTTTTTTTAAAAAAAGTGGCTCTGATGATTGCGCGGCTCAGCTGGGCATGGGGGGAGGGCAGGGATTTTTGCTACCGGTTCCTACGAACCACCTGCTGCCCTCACTACTGGATCGGGCAATCAAGTCCGAACCGGGAACATTTCACCCCTGATCTACACCCACTTTTATTGACTATGTGCTATCAAATTGCTATCAACTTACTGAGCATATGGATACATTTTTTCCATGCCCTTAATCTGATCTCTCAGTTTTTTCAATGGAATATTTGCTGCCACTATAACTGAGTCTGCATCCTTTGCTGCTGGTCATCATCTTCTTATCTTTCCTTCCATCTTTTCCAGAATTAGACCATTTTCCATAGAGCTGGATCTTCATTCTTGCTGCCAACCTTACTTTCTAGGGTACCTAGAAAGGTACCTGAGTACCTAACAGCTTTCTCTCATTGGAGTGTGTGTGACAGATAAGATAATTGTATTCTCTACTTCACTTCCAGTGATTTTTGCTAAAAATTCAAAAATTGAAATAATATTGATACTGTCATCTCCTGAACATAAATAATAGAAATGTGTGGTTAGATTATTCAGTCCCTCTTTCTCCTCTTTTGGGAGATAAGTCAAGTTCATGGGAGACAAATATAATGCAACTTAAAAGAGAAAGGGAGAGAAAGAAAAAAAGATTGAAAATAATATAAGACCTCCTTTTAAATTTTAAAACTTAAAATGGAAAGAAGACAATAAATTGCAAATTTGTCCTGATCACAAGAACACAACTGGTTAAATTATTAAAAGAGAACATTCCAAAAGAAAAGAAAATACTTGGGGCAACCACAAGGTGGTGATGGTCTGCTACAAATAAAGCTTTTTCTGCCAGAACCTTCAGGATGATATTGAAAGAAATTAGAGGTGACAAGATTTACAGCGAAACCTATAGCTTCATGTACATAACCTGAAAAGTGTCTCAGTTTCAAAAGACAAAGACACAAAAATCATGAAACTTTACCTCAACACAGAAAATAGAAACAAAAAACTTCCTGTAAAATTCCCAGCTAGACATTTTACTTATTTTCTCTGCCTCACTTACATGATATTCCTTCTGTTTCCTAGAACAACTTATTACAGTACATCAGAAGCTGCTGGGAGATGGATAATCCTGCTTTAGCCCAACCTTGATACACATGTTTTTTTTCAAGTTGCTTTAAAAGAAAGGAGAGAGGGAGAGAGGAAGAGAAATAGATGTAGTAGTTAAGGCATCAGTCTAGAAATCTGGACACTGTGAGTTCTAGTAATGTTTTAGACCAAGAGTCTGCAATCTGTGGCTCTGGAGCTGCCTGTGGCTCTTTCATCCCTGTGCTGCACCTCCCTGTCGCTCAAAATATGAGTCACAACTGCCAATGTGCAACACCTGCTGGCACGTGATTTATTGAGCTTTTCAGCCCATCTTTTTTTTTTTCAGAGTTCAAAATGTTTTTGTTACATGGAGAAATAAAAATTTGTTTTCTCTGTAGCAATTCATTGATTTCATAAATACAACACACTATCATTTTTTTATACATAGCATAAAGGTAGCATTTGTTGATAACATGGAAAACAGTGTATACTACTAGTCTAAGAGTATTGATATCATATGCACCATTCTCAATAAGACATTTTTTGAATATTTTGGCCATTATATCACAAATGTAACCAAAACGGTAAAACAGGGCCTCTAATCCAGAGATCAGTTGTAAATCAATGTACAATGAACAATTGCAGTAACAGATTGTGGGATGGTGTTAATTTATAAACATGAATATTTTTAAATACATGCTCTGGTCACTGGACATATGCAGTGCATATCACATATGCAACAAGTGCTGATTTTTAAGGCTATTTTTATTTTATTAAAAAAAAATAGAAAACAATTTTTTTAAACAAAGAAAAAACCAAAAGATTAAAAAAGGAAAAGATGCATTAATAAAGATTAATACATATATATTCATATTGTCCTCCCTAGTTGAATACTGATTAATATATTACAAATTAGTTTCCCACCCCTTGAGAAAGGCCCAAAGAATTTTAAACTACTAAACTAATTCTATTTGCAAGTTTTTAACCTATGATCTATATACTATGTTAATAACAAAATAATTAACAAAACTACAATAATAAAAAAGACAAGAATAAAATTCTAAAACCTTCTGTTAACAAACTTTTATTGTAAGCAACAGTAGAAAATTTATTACAGCTTCTTAACTATCCCAAATTGTCCCAAGAATTGGGACTGATTGGTCCTGAATCAAATATCCATGTTTGTTCCTTTATACCATCTCTTATCAATTGTTGTCTGATTAAATATAAGTCCAATCTCCAAAGCCAGTTTATAGCCCAAAAAAGTCTAGATAAAATTGTTTCCTAATTAAATGTAATAAATCCATTCCCAGGTCTTCTTCAATCCACTTTAAAAGACAAATTCATTATTTATCCACTCAGCCAGTTTTCTGCTGTTGTATAAGAATGCAGGCTTGAATGCAGGCATATGGAGTTGACTCTGTTATTTCTAAGTCTGGGTCCATATTTCTTCCCAGTAAATTCACTGCTTTGAAATTACATTCCTTTTGTTAGTTTAATTTATTTACAATCGGTTGCCTCAGAATATTTTCCACAGCTGGAGTGGTGGGTGGCTGCAGGAGGCTCACCTTCACATCTCTTGGCTTGCCTGCAGCCTGCACGGTGCTTCAGAGTCACATGCCTTCCTCTGTGGCATTGGGATCACCTGCCTTCCACTCTGTGCCTTCTTCTCTGCATAGCCCCAAAGTGCACTGACCAAAGGATCAGTGAGCTGCAGCCAGATCAAATCCACACTTCGTCAAATTGCTATAAATGACATGGATCACCAACTAGGGATTAACACAAGGATACATAATAGCAGACACTGAGTTTCAAGTGTTGGTGGGCAGAAATCTACTATTTCTTGTCTTTCCCAGGTTGTGGAATGATCTTTTCAGGCATGTCATAGTGCATTGTTTCTCACCCTTGACATCTTTAATATGGGTGGACTTCAACTCCCAGAATTCCCCAGCCAGTAAGTTGTTGTTGTTGTTGTTGTTGTTGTTGTTGTTGTTGTTATTATTGGATTTATATGCCACCCTTTCTCCGAAGAATTCAGGGCGGCTCACATCAAATGAAACAATCCCAATAAATATAGATTAAAACAGAATAAAACAGAATAAAACCAATTTAAAACAATAGACCCCATCAGTCCTGTCTAGGGCATTCAAACAGCCAGGTCTTAAGTTCACAGAGGAAGGTACGAAGGTCGGGGACCAACCAAGGACCCACGGGAAGTTGGTTCCACAGGGTGGGCATGGGCACAGAGAAGGCTCTACCCCTGGGGTCGCCAGTCAACATTGTCTAGCTGATGGCACCCTGAGTAGCCCCTCTCTGTGGGAACGCACCAGGCGATAGGAAGTCGATGCTGATTGTAGGTGGTCCAACAGATATCCTGGATGTAAGCCATGGAGGGCTTTATAGGTGAACACCAGCACCTTGAATCTCACCCGGAGGGCAACCGGCAACCAATGCAAGTCACGCAGGAGAAGTGTAACATGGGAGTATCAGGATCCTCCCATTACAACCCTTGCAGCCGCATTCTGCACCAGATGAAGCCTCTGAGTGGTCTTCAAGGGCAGCCCCAGGTAGACAGCATTGCAGTAGTCAATCCGAGAGGTAATTAATGCATGGGTGACTGTACATAGGGCACCATGGTCCAAATATGGGTGCAACTGGTGCACCTGGTGAACCTGGCAAATGCCCCCCTGGTCATGTCCCCTGTTATATGCTCCTCCAAACCCAACCATGAATCCAGAAGGACACCTAAGTTGCGCGCCCTGTCTATAAGTGGCAACACCTCACCCCCTATAATCAGAGATAGAACCGCTCATTCGGTCCACGATGCCAGTATCCACAGCCACTCGGTCTTGGTCGGGTTGAGCCAAAGCTTGTTCCTCCCCATCCAGACCCTACCACTTCCAGGCACTGGGCCATCACATCGAGGGCATCATACTGCCATAGTGTGTTACCAGCCATTCTCTTACTGGACAAATACTCAAAAATCTCCTGATTTGAATGAATTTGTCCTTGTGGTTCAAAGGATATTGAAACATTTTACACTTCTACTATCATACTGCAATTTCTACAGGAATGTAAGGAATTCTTATGTTAAGTTTTAATTTTTAGGGTGGAAAAACCTGAACCATTGATCATAATAAAGACAAGTAAGTATATAAATGAGGCAAGGAAATTCATTTTGAGAAGTTTTGTTAAAATGCCCGAAGTAATAAAGATGCTTCTTTGAAGAAGTAACTCAAGGTGAGGGAAACTGATTGTCTGCAGAATTACTGAATTTTTTAAAGTGAGCAAAAGAGCAGCTGACTAAAACCTCACAGTTTGAATATATATGTATACTGCTATTAAAATGCAGCACATTAATCTATTTTGCATTTTGAAATTAAGTATCACTGCAACTACCACTGAGGAGGAAAGAAAAATAAAGCCAAATAATTATTCCATAATAAATAGATGGCACATGTATTCCTAGAAAATGGTTCCTTGTTCTGATTCTCAAAGGAGCAGGACTTGAGATATAAATAAAATAGATAAACTCATTTGTTTTGAATCATTAAACAAAACCTGATGATCATTAAACAAAACGTGATGATGCACATTGGGTGGCTTTTTTGGAAGTAAGTTATGCTATTTTCAATTGGCATACTCTAAGGAAATGTCCAGAGGTCTGCTGCTTAAGAGGCTAGGTTCCTTTCTTTCTTTCTTTCTTTCTTTCTTTCTTTCTTTCTTTCTTTCTTTCTTTCTTTCTTTCTTTCTTTCTTTCTTTCTTTCTTTCTTCTTCATCTTCTTGGACCTACTGTCTAATCTGCTTTCATCCCCATTGCTGTCTCAAACTCTTTCTTGGTATTATCTGCTTGTACCTCCCACTTATGACGGCATGACTTTAACTTTGTTGCTGGTATCCTTATGATTTATATTGATATTGTTTCCCGATTGTTTATTTGTAACCTATGACTATCATTAAGTGTTGTACCTTATGATTCTTGATGAACATATCTTTTGTTTTATGTACATGAAAGCATATGCACTGAGACAAATCCCTTGTGTGTCCAATCATACATAGCCAATAAAAATTCTATTCTATTCTATTCTATTCTATTCTATTCTATTCTATTCTATTCTATTCTATTCTATTCTATTCTATTCTATTCTATTCTATTCTATTCTACTTAAGATCATTCAATTATAACTTTGCTTCAAATGCCTTCTTTGGGAAAGCATTGTATCCAACAGGTTTTACCAGCTACTGGTCATCTTTGCTACATAAAGGATTGAGACAAACTGCATCTAACTTGCAAAAAGTTAATAGACATCCCTTTTTCTGCCTCCCTCACTTCTCTTTTCCTCCTGTCCTCTCAAGCTGTGAAGATATTCAGTGAGTTTTAATGGAGAAATCTGTTCCGAAGTGACCAAATATAAAGTAGCTTGTTCTGAAGTAGGTGTTGGATAAGTAGGTATAACTTAGAAGGGGTCCAGTAGGTCTGCTGCAAAGGAGGTGGAGGGATTAGGATGCATTAAAGATCATGAAGTGAAGGCCAGAGTATGGCTAACAAGCTACTTAATAACAGAAATCGTTGAGTAAAAGCCATAGAGTCAATTTCCTACAGTACAGAACTGAATCAGAAAAGAAGCTCATGAGGCACATTTTGATAGAGCAAGACAGAAAAATTAATCTATTACAGAATGCTAGCAAGCGGATCCTAATTTATTAATGAGCCATCATTTACTGACTTTGATGTGGGTCTCCTCCAACCACAAAGGAACTGTTGAAACATACAAACCCAAGGCTCATGCCTTGATCCTATGTTGTTATGTGTAATATACACATTAATGATTGAGTCATATTACTGCATTTATTAAAAAAAAAAAGTGCCTTGCAAATAGTTGGATTTAAAACAGGAGCAAAGGGTTCTGGGTCATACAATCCCTCCATTGCTAAAGATTCAAGTTGATCTGTCTGGTCCCTTCTGATTTCTGCCAAGGAGAAAAAAACTCTATTATTTATTTATTTATTTATTTATTTATTTATTCATTCATTCATTCATTCATTCATTCATTCATTCATTTTAATTTTTATACTGCCCTTCTCCCAGAGGACTCAGTGTGGTGTACAGCCAACAATAAAACACACCCATATACAAAGTTTAAAAACAGTTTAAAAACGTATTAAATAATTTGGCCCCAATATCATTAAAAATAAACCAACAATTAAAATTCACATTTAGGCCTGCCTAGCTTGTTGGAACAATAATGTCTTGAGGGCACGGTGAAAGGTGCATAGGTCCGGGATCATCTGTATCTCCGGGGGCAAGTCGTTCCAGAGGGCAGGTGCCCCCACAGAGAAGGGTCTCCCCCTGGAGGTCGCCAGTTGACGTTGTTTGACCAACTGCATCCTGAGGAGTGGGAGCGTATTGGCCGGTGGGAGGCTATCTGTAGCAGAAGGCAATTTAAACATACACCTTTAAGGTCAAAAGACAGAGCAGAGCTGATAGGCTCCCACTGTAATAGCATTATTCCATCAATCAAAATAAAGCAGGAAAGTCAGTCTTTCACCAACGGAAGAGCAAACTTGTAATTTTTTTTCATGGTTATCCTAGAAAGAAAAGAGAAAACTATTTTTCCTCTCACTTCTTAATTTCCATCACTGGTTTTGGGTTTTTTGTTGTTGTTATTTTTTTACCCATGACCCTGAAACAGAAAGTAAATGTTCCCTTTGGCATTCTTAAATTCTAATCTCCTTGGCCCTTTTTATCACCCTGTTTGTATCCTAGACTTTTCAGCTCCTTAGCCACTTGACACATTCATTTCTGGTCACCTACCAGTGTCTGACCTGTCACCAGCTTAAAAAGATCAGACAAGCTTTCCCACATGCCACTTTATTCAATTTAATCAAAAGCATTTGAAAAAAGTTGAAGTTCAGATAGGAGAAATAGCAATTACATTAATATGAACCATTTGCTTTCCCAATCTGAAATAAACAAATGTTGGTCCTTCCTCTATTACACATAGGAGTAAATCTTCATAATACTAATATATTCAATGCGGACAGACAGTCATTATTTGCTTACTGCACAAATGAATTCTTTATATGAGAACCAGAACAATCTTCTGTAAAATAAACAGCACTTCAACTTCTAGAGATTTTTCTGTCTGGTCAGGAAAAGGTCTGGAGATAAAAAGAATACTTTGAAGGAACTGTCTCTCATAATAAGCATACAGATGACAGCTTAAGATTGGTTTGAAAAAGAACAGATATTTATCTTATTTGGAAAGATATAGGAAAGATAGATATAGCAACCTTTTTCCCTTTTACTTTTTATTCAGAATATACAGTAATTTCCTGTTGCCCTTTAATCCAAAAATATACCAGAAGGGAAGGAACTACACATCACAAATCCCAGCTGCTTCTGAAAGTGTTGGAGTAGTCTGCAGGCTTTAAACTAAAGAATGTGTTTGAACAGGAATCTAAATATTGTTATTTTATTTTATAAAAAATCCCATTGAATTTGGTACAGATTTAAGTATATGCAGTTCGGGAATGAAAAACTGAGCCAAGCTTCATGTAAGTTTAAAGCAGAGATAGGTAACCTGTGGCATGAAGTCAGCAATGGTCTCCCAGCCATAATTCTACAATGTCCAAAGAATCCATGCCAGATACCACCTAGATTCAGTGTCAAAACCTATTTTTTATCTTTTTTCTCTTCTAGTAATAATGAAAGTTGACACAAATGTTTTACATTTTACATATATATTTCACAGTGAACCTTTTTTGAACTCATCACATCCAACCTATAAAATAAATTAGAAGTGATATTGACCCCTCCCTTCTTTAAAGAAACACTCTGTAATTGCATCCAATGGAACCCTTTCTAACCATATAAGGGGTCTTATATCTGCACTGATGATGTTACCTAGGTTGATAATGAAATACATCCAAGAAAACCAGAAAGCATCAAGAAGCCCACAGTTCAACTCTGAGCTACAAATCTATATCATACAAAATAAGAGCAAGAATGTAGTTCATATGAGCTCATTTGTTGACTTTGGAACAATGAATGTCTCTCTAGCTCAACCTACTTCACAGAGCTGTTGTTGAAGGCCAAACTAAATTATACTGTCACCTTGGGCATGAAAGGATGACTTTGAGCCAGTCACATTCTCTTAGCCCAACTCACTTCACAGGGTTGTTGTTGTGGAAAAAATAGAGAAGGGTGGAGTATTAGGTATGATCGCCACCTTCAGTTATTTATAAAAATAATAAAGGTGAGGTGATTGAGTGAATACATACATACATACATACATACATACATACATACATACATACAAGAATTGTATACTCTAACTTCAGTTCCTGTACAACAGATATTTTATTTATATATGTATGTATGTACACACACACACACACACACACACACACACACACACACACACTACAATACGGATTTGGATGGGGAGAAACAGACTCAGGCTCAACCCACCCACGGAGAGGATTCACAACTTGGGTGTCCTCCTGGACTCACGGCTGTCTTTAGAAGAGCACTTGATGGCTGTGGCCAGGGGGACTTTTTATCAGGTTCGCCTGATTTGCCAGTTGCGTCCCTTTCTGGATCGTTAAATATGGTTATGCTCTCATTACTTCCCACCTGGACTACTGTAATGGTCTCTACATGGGGCTCCCCTTGAGGAGCACGCGGAGGCTCCAGCTGGTCCAGAATGCAGCCACACAGGTGGTTATGGAAGTGACGTGGCGCTCCCATGTGACCCCCCTCCTGCTCGAGCTGCACTGGCTCGCGGTGGTCTTCCGGGTGCACTTCAAGGTTTTGGTTACCATCTTTAGAGCGCTCCATGGCATCGGACCGGGGTATCTATGAGACCACCTTCTGCCACCCATAGCCTCTCACCGACCAGTACGCTCCCATAGAGAGGGGCTTCTCAGGGTCCCGTCGGCCAAACAGTGTCGACTGACAGCCCCCAGGGGGAGAGCCTTCTCTGTGGGAGCACCTACCATCTGGAACGAACTCCTCCTGGAGATATGGAGCATCCCGGATCTGCGCACTTTTCATTGTGCTCTCAAAACGTTTTTATTCCAGCGGACTGGGCTGGCCTAACTCTCCCTTTTAAATTTTTAAATTGTTTTTAACCTGTCTTATAAATTCAGTGTTTTAAATTTGTTTTTGGGCCAAAACATTTAATAATTTTAATGGGTTTTTAACATTTGTATTGTCTGTATTTTATCTTGGCTGTTCACCACCCTGAGTCCTTCGAGAGTTGGGCGGTATATAAATTTGATAAGAAAGAAAGAAAGAAAGAAAGAAAGAAAGAAAGAAAGAAAGAAAGAAAGAAAGAAAGAAAGAAAGAAAGAAAGAAAGATAATAAATTCTAGTTTGTTTCAGTTTGAATCAATATCGAAGCAGGGAAAATATGTTTCAGTGTTTCCTCAATTGCCTTGAGATTGGTAGTGCATATTTGATAGCCCACTGCATATACTGTAGTCCTTTGGGAAATGTCTTCAGAACCCTGTAAACTTTATATTCTGTATTAAATGCCCATTTTGCATATTTTTCTCTGTTAAATGAAATATATATTTTTGCTTTATCTTCTCCGTCCTAACTTTAACTAGTTTTTGAAAACTAACTTTGTCAGTCCCCTAAAAGAAAAAAAATCAGATCGGGTTGTGAACTTTGAAAATTTCTTCCTTGAATATGCATCTTTGTAGATGCTAGAGTGGTTGCTGTCTCTTTTAATGCAAGTTGATAGATTTTTTCTCCCACAGCTCATGGCATATGTTGTTTTTTTTTCATAATGGCTGTAGAGTCTGGGAAGCAAAGACATTGTCAAAGACTAATATAAGCCATTCAGTCCCAAGACAAAAGTAGCCATCCATACAAAGATTTGTCCATAAGAAGAGCAGGAGTACTTAATATTGCAAAGATTGCTAGCTATGCACCGGCTGTCTTTGATTATGGACAGGAAACTGTATTTTATCTGGGAGCCAAATCTAGTCCTGCACTTTCCCAGTAGATTTAGATAAAAATTAAAAGCAGTATACCCAGAGTGTACCTTCACCTGCCCAGGAAGACAAGAACTACAGGAGAAGGAGAGATGAGGGCAAAGTTAGCCAGATGTCCTAACTAGACATTGTTCATTAGTCAGAAACCTTTAAAAAATCCACACCAAAGGGGTCCAGTTTATAGAAAATAAAAATGTATAAGTTATGAGGCTTTGAAGATAATATTTTCTGATTGCTACAACTAAGTATTTTAGTTGCTGGCAATGCAACCACTAATAGACTAGAAGTCATCAGGTCATAAATCTTGGGCTTCCCTATACTTATCTGGGCAAGACTGACTGGTTGAAATTTGAAGAGTCCAACACTCTGTTCCAAGGGGATCAGATAGTAAAGAAGCAGGGATCAGTCAATGATCATATCACTGCCAGATTGGGATGTTAATTAATCATAGACATAGATTGGGACACTGCCTATTGATCCCATGTGTCCCAGAAAAGTGTAGTAAGTGTAGCCAAGCAAATGAAGAGTTAGATTAGATGTCCAGTTCCAAACTGCAATTCCATACATCTGCCTCATCTACAAAGGCCACAGTGAAAATGTTGAGAGTATCATGACTTATTTAATTGTATTTTTTGACTCCTATTCCTAGGTGGATGTCTAGAACATACAGTATAACTAAAACAGGATTGTTGGTTGTGTAGTTCTCAAGTTCAGGAAGTAATTGGCCCTATCAAATAAACAGACAGAATGACTTATAAATCCATTATTTTATTTATCTATCTATCTATCTATCTATCTATCTATCTATCTATCTATCTATCTATCTATCTATCTATCTATCTATTTAGCGGGGGGGGGGGGCAATAAAATGTTTGGGTGAATCTTGAGGAAATATTTATTAGAGTCCACCTGGCTCAGTTAAACTGAGGACATGAAATGTGTGGATCTTTGCTATAACTCATAAACATTTTTGTGATGCATATTTTTTTAAAAAATAAGACATTTAAATGTGTCTTTATACTTTATCTTTATATCTAAACTATGCCAGTGTGTAAGGGAAAAGGAAGCATAGGGGATTAAAGCATAAGAAATATGGGACTCTTACATCAATACATTCTATAGAATACACCCCCCCCCCCGTTTTTAAGATTTACAAATTTCAGACGCTACTGCAGTTGTGAAAAGCACAGGTGTCCCTTACCCCTTTTATATAAACAGAATTGGGATTATTTTCTTTTCCCAAACATGAAAGGAATGTGCATTTTATATGCATTTGTCCTTTCTCAAATGAAGGGTGTGTTTGATGTGTGTGGCAAGCATATTCTTAAATGTCATCTATGTGTTCTTCTATGTGTTTTAATTTAAACCGGAAGGAAGGACATTGAAAATGAATTAAATGAGTTTAAGATTTAAAAATATATGGGTTGATAGGCAATTTGCGGGTGTGTGTTTAAATTGGCTTTTCCCAAATTTTGTGAATGGTTTCCTTAATTTCATTTTGAATAATGGAAGGGCATTCTGTTGATAGAAAACTTTGCGGAAAAGGGGGCAAAATCAAATAATAAATACAACTAGAAGAATAGAATATACAGTCTTTTTGAGAACAAAGTTTCACATTATTTGAGCCTAGAAAAGAAAATGTCTAACCAGAAAATTAATAAAGGAGAATATTGGCAGCTCAGGGTTGACTAGCAATGCTAGCAGTGATGATGTTATTTAATTTGGATAATGAAACATCTGCAAGAAAACAAGCAAGCTCAGAGAGCACCAAGGACCCCTCAAACTCCCTTTCAGTTGATATACCTTGATTTTTTTTAAATGCAGAAAATCCTTTTAAATTCTAAGCACCGGTGACCATTTCATATCATGATTTGCTATTTACACCCAACAATTTGCTCAATGTTATGACGATATTGTGTGGTTGATTATTTCACATTCCCTTGTGCCACTACAGCAGATGCCAAATTAATTGCCGATGCATCACTTTTGGTGGCTTTCCCAACCCATCACTTCAACTTAATACAGGATAAGTAACATTTTAACAAGATAAAGATATGTAAAGGCACTAGAAACTGGGAAAAAGTATTGTGAGCAATATTTTTAGCCACTTGTAGGCAAGCAAACCTGTCAACATGTCAAGCTACGATTCCTTATGAGGTTTGTAATAAAAGCATATATTTACAGGTTTCAGTTGACAAAGTGATTATCTATCTTTGAGAGATAAATGATAGAGACACTGGCAAAATAACTTTGGTACATGGCAAAATAACATGCAGAGAAAAAAGAAAACTATAATTATGGCCTGATGTTTACAATTATTTACAACAATGAACTTGTGTCTTTTTAATGTTCATTTTGCCTGTCAATATTAACCTGAGTAAAAATAATTCATTGGAAGAAGTAGCAAGAATATATCTAGCAATACAGCTTTTTTCTCTCCTGTTCATAGTAAAAGACTGCCATTCTTTTGAAAAAATGGCAAGACATTTTCATCAGTGTCATTTAAAATTGTAATAAGGTGCACCTTTAAATACATTGGGCATTTCTCCATATTCTAAAACAGCAGTTCAGTGAATGTGTGTTTCACTCAAGCCTCTTGAAAGGCATAAAAATTTTTTACACGTTTATGTACAATCTGACAGACATTGTATCAAATAATGATTTGGTAGATTTGATTGGATTTGATGAATAAATCATCACACAATGAGCTTTTTTCTGTATCTTCAATCATTATAACATTCATTAATAGTTAAGTCAAATAAATCAGGGATGAATGTTCATCATGTTCATCACATGTAGTGTCTAAAACACATGGATTCTGTCTATGAAGTCACACTATTTATAATTTATTTTGTTCATTAAACAAATTTATATAGCCACCCAACTAACACAGGGTGACTCTAGGAGACTTACAAAATTTAAAATCCACAATACAGGAATCCATAATACACATACACATACAATCAAAAAAAGACAACCAAACAAGCCACTTGATCAGCTCCATGTCAATCTGAGCTCTCTAAACCAACTGACAGACAGCCACGTCTTCATAGCCTTCTTGAAGAGTATCAAGGTTGGGGAGGTTTTATTACTGGGGGTGAGAGGGACAAATATTCCATAGGGTGGGAGCCATGGCTTTAGAAAATCATGAGAATCTCATGAAAAGTTACCCTGCACAGAGACAGAACTCCAATGCAGACAATAACATGAAGAACAACTAAAATCTGCCCATACTTCCACTTATGTACAGTAAGATTGTTGCTGAGTTTCAGATATGACTTTTGACCTGCTTTGAAAATGCAAGGCTAACTCTACCCTAAATTAAAGAATGTTCAGGAAATATTTAATTACCTTTAGTGGTAGTAAAAGTAAGATCATAAAAATGAAATAGATAAATGATTACAAAATAGTTATTGGCTATGATATTAAAATCTGCTTTGCTTTTTGTCCCAAAGCAATTTGGCTATTTCAGGGTTCCATAACAGGTGACACCCAACTGATTTTAGCTAATCTTGAAAAGCTAAGCTGGGTCACATCAGTTACTAGTTGGATAGAAGTGTATTAGGTATTGCAGGACTGTAAGGTAAATTGAGGAGGAGGAGGAGGAGGAGGATGACGACAACAACAACAACAACAACCACCACCTTAATAAATGGGAACATAAAGTAGAAAAAGTTGTCAAAAATGAGAAGGTGAAGATCTTGTGGGACTTTCAAATGCAGACAGATTGTCATTTGGAATATAACACGCCAGATATCACAGTTGTCAAAAACCGAAGCATACAATTTATTCATATCGCTGTATCAGGAGACACCACAGTCGAAGAGAAAGAACTGGGGAAAAAATCAAGAAATATCATGACTGGCCATCGAAACTACGCGATTATGGATGAAACATGTAACAGTGATACCCACTGTCATCAGGGCACTTGGTGCCCATGTCCAAGAATTTTACAAAATACATCAATAAATTGCAGCTTCCTGCTATAACACGAGCAGAACTGCAAAAAACCGTGCTACTCGGAACATTGTGTATCTTAAGAAGGTACTTGGTTGATACCTAGGATGCTGGCAGCAACCCGTATCAACTATCAGCACCAGTCAATATTTGTGAACATTTTTAAATGTTCAGTTGGCTGAGTTTCAAGTTTAATGAATAAAAGTTTAATAATAACAATAACAACAACAACAACAACAACAACAATAATAATAATAAACAGAAAGCTTTATTTTGGCAGCTCAAGAACAAGCCCAAGCCACAAACTGCATGAAGGCAAAAATTCAATATGTTACCACCAACAGCAAATGCCGCCTCTGTAATGAGAAAGATGAGACAATCAACCACCTGATCAGTTGGTGCAGCAAAATTTCACAAACCGACTACCTACAACGCCATGACTGCGTTGCTAAGATCATTCACTGGAAATTGTGCCAGAAGTTTGGATTTGAGTACAGCAAAAACCACTGGGAACATCAGGTTGAGAAAGTTTTAGAGAATGAGAAACTCAAGATCTTGTGGGACTTTAGGATTCAGACTGACAGGTACTTGGTCCACAACACACCTGACATATTGGTAGTTGAAGAGAAAAAAGTATGGTTCATTGACATTGCAATACCTGGTGATGCACGGATTGAAGATAAGCAGCAAGAAAAAATCACAAAGTACCGGGACTTGCAAATTGAAGTTGAGCGACTATGGAAAAAGAAATCATGTGTTGTTCTGATTGTAATTGGAGCTCTTGGAGCAATACCCAAAGGGTTACCCCACTATTTAGAAATTCTAAATTTACCGGACTTGAACATTTTGACTCTACAAAAAACCACCTTACTTGGAACAGCTTACATCCTCCAACGATACCTTATCAGTTCCTAGATCCTTGGTTAGGACTCGAGCTGCTGAGTTATTAACCAGCCTCAAAGGCTGTGAATCTCACTACAGATTAACCAATAACAACAACAACAACAACAACAACAACAACAATAAACAACCCTTCAGTATATTGGAAGAAAACTATGTGGATATGTTTCTGAAGTCCTTAGAAGCAGAGCCCGACCCTCTGAAAACTTTCACTGCTTTGTTTTTACCCTTCTTTTGGGTAAATCAGAATAGTGAAGTTGTTTTGCTTTATAAGTAGTTTTCATCATGGTGGTTCATAAAATGTAATGTGTATAGGAATTTTTTTTGGGGGGGGGGAGTTTTGAACAATAAGATTAAAAAGGCACACTTTGTACTCAGCTTTCACAATTTATCTCCAATTGATTTGAAAACCTGCAAGGTTCAGAACCCATATCTTGCATTGTTTACCAAACTAACTCAACAAATGACTAGATAGATAGATAGATAGATAGATAGATAGATAGATAGATAGATAGATAGATAGATAGATAGATAGATAGATAGATAGATAGATAGATTTAATAGGAGGATATGATAGGATTATCAACTAATGAAGGTTTGGATTTAATTTAATTCAGAACAGCATGCTTCAGTTCAGACATCTTCTAAATCTCTACGGATATTCCAATTCAGTCTGGGAGGGGATGAATTCTATACCAGACGTACATATAAAGCATAATGTCTCTATGCTGTAATTTAACAAGAATCTATGTGTAGATATGCACACATACCCCAGCTGTTGTTCAATGTGTGATAACAGAATACAAGAACTCCATATGTTCCTAGGACAGAACTGTAGGTATGAAATAGTCAACAGAAACATTGTACATTTCTTAATAGATTTATCGGGGTAACCTTCATTCTAATTGCTTACCACCATGGCCTTTTCCAACATGTTACTATAACCTTTGAAAATGAAATCCTACCAGTTCGGACTGGTTAGCATGGATCAGTAATGGATGTTTGGCCTGGGTCATCGAACTGGTAGCAACCGCTGGCTGGGCACGCCCACAAACGGCTCATGCAGTTGCCGCTCGCCTGCTTGTGAAAGGCCTCCCCTACTCCATTCCCTGTGGCCCGTGGCCTCGACATACTTGCCTGCCTTTCACATGGCCTTCCTGGTGTCCCCATGGCCAGCTTGTGAAGGCAGGCAAGCGGAAGTCCACATGAAAGGCAGACAAGCATGTCAGGCCACCCAGTCGCAGGGAAGGAAGCTAGCAGCCTCCTCCAGCTTTGAGGCTAGGCAGTGCGAGGGAAGGCAAACGACTGTGTCTTTCTCCACCTCCTCCTCCTTGTGGTGTTCATTGAGTTTGTTTTGTAAGCTCGCCCGAGGTTTGCAACTTTGCATGCAGAGGGGTGCATGGGCAGGCCCGGGAGGGTGGGCAGATGTAAGACTGACGCTGGCAGTGTGGGAAGGGAGACCTGCTGCGCTCGGCTGAAGAGCTGCCTTGGGGGAACATGGCGAGGCTTGCTGGCCTTTTGGGCCTGGTGCACTTGGCTTCCATGGGACCTTTGGGTTTTTGCCATCCTCTTGCAAAAGTTGTCGGGCGATGTGCCACTTCCAGGCTGGGCTGCCTGCCCTCCCGGAGCACTTTCTTCCTTCTCCCACAGCCGCCACTGCTCAGACCATGTGTGTGTGTGAGAGAGAGAGAGAAAGAGAAAGTGTGTGTGTGTGTCTGAGAGAGAGAGAGAGAGTATGTGTGTGTGTATGAGAGAGAGGGGGGGAAGAAAGAGAAAGAAAGAAACAGAAAGGAGGAGAAAGAGAAAAGAAAGAAAGAAAGAGGAAGAGACAAGAGGAAGGAAGCACCACAACCCCTGGTTATAGACGTGGCTTCAAAAGATGCAATCTAGGGCTGGAAGGGATCTCAGAGGTCATCTAGTCCAACCCCTTGCTACAGCAGGAAACCTTACATCATGTGAATTATTTTGGTGCCTCTAACAGAGATGAAAATTGCAGAAAGGAGAAGGAGTTTATTAGGACAAGGCTGCCATGCAGAAGACAGAGATAGTCCTTGACTTATCACCACAACTGAGCCCAAAATTTTGGTTGCTAAGCAAGAGCGTTGTTAAATGAGTTTCACCACATTTTACTCAATCCATGACATTTCTGGCTCTAACAGTGAGTGACGTGAGTGATGTCAAGTTGGCTATACCCACCTGGTCACATGACTGCCAAGCCATGCCCCCCAAGCCACGCCCACAGAACTGATAATGAAAATTTTTAGATTTCTTCACTGACAAACTGGCTGCTATGCCTTCAGCCACTACAAACTGGCTGAAGGCTTAGCAGCCAGAGCACTGCTTACAATTAACTTCAAATGCCAAATTTCACATATCAAGCAAATAGATGTACATTAGGAAAAGAAGGATGAAAAAAATCCATAATAAGTGTTGTGTGCCTCATCAACAACTGCAGATCTGAGAATGTTGGTGAACAAAAACTCTTTTACTAGCCTTATTTGGAAGGATATAATTTGTGACTCTTGCAGTTTTCTGGATAGAGATGACATATGAAAAATAATAGGCTGTCAATACTCTCCAGGGTTAGCAGTACAATCCTAACAAAAGAATGTATTTTAGTACAACTGATTTTTAGCAAAAGTCTGTAGAGTTTATGCCAACTTTGTACAAGGATTGTCTATGCTTAAAATGAAGGCATTGTGGTTTGTACTCTTTTTTTAAAATTAATACAATAGAGCTGAATTCTTTATTGGGCAAATAAAGAATTCAGGGAAATACAGGGAATTTGTCTCCAGTGCATAACCTCTCAGCGTACATACAAGCAACAAGTGATACATCATAATCATAAAATACAATCATCATAAATCATAAGATACAACACTCAGTGGATAGTCATAGGATACTAAATAAGCAATCAACATAAATCATAATAGGGTACTAATAAAAGCAATCAACATAAATAATGAGATACAAACAACAAAGTTATAGTTTTAAGAAGCTAAGGAAATAAGTACCCTGTTAAGACATTCCCTGTTAATAAGCCCAATCCAGTTTTTGAGCGCATGTGCTAAAATAATCCTCCCCCCAAAAATAAGCCCTCCCTGAAAATATTTAAATGCAGAGCTGGAAATCAGGAAAGATGGCAAGATCTTGCTCCATCTTGCTCCACGCACCCCAAAATAATAAGACCTCCCTGAAAATAAGGCCAAGTGCTTATTTTGGGGTTTAAAAAAATATAAGACAGGATCTTATTTTCAGGGAAACACGGTAATAGGAAAGGAGAGAAGGATAATAGTTAATACAGCTCTACTAGGCACATCCTTACATCCAGGGGTGAAATCTAAAATTTGTTACTGCCGGTTCTGTGGACATGGCTTGGTGGGGGGATAATGTGACTGGGTGGGTGTGGCCTTTTTTTTACTTTTAAAGCAATTTTTTCTACAACCTCTTCCACGAAGAGATTGTAAAAAAAATGCTTTCAAAAGGCTCTGACGATTTTAGCTGAGTTGCCTGATCGGCACAGCCTTTTTTTCTTTTAAATACCTCTGACGATCCAAGCTGAGTTGCCTGATCAGCAGAGGCTTTTTTTCTTTTAAAAGCCCTTTAAAAAAAACACCTTTTTTTCTTTTAAATGCCTCTGATGATCCAAGCTGAGTTGTCTGATCGCCAGAGGCTTTTTTCTTTTAAAAGCCTTTGACAATCCCAGGTGAGCCGCGCAATCATCAGAAGCTTTTTTTTTTACTTTTAAAAGCATTTTTTTGGCCGAAGAGGTTGTAGAAAAAATGCTTGTAAAAGTTTAAAAAAAAAAACCCAGTCTCTGATGATTGTGTAGCTCAGCTGGGCATGGGGGGGTGGGTGGGCAAGGATTTTTGCTACCACCCGCCTCCATTGCTACCGGATCAGGTGATCTGGTCTGAACCAGGAGCATTTCACTCCTGCTTACATCCCAAGGCATAAGACAGTGCTGTGGGAATTTGTGTCTGGTTGTTTTGGTGTGCAATGCCCTATAGCGTCATCTTGAGGGAAGAAGTTGAAACCGTTTATGTCCAGGATTTGAAGATTCTTTAGATATTTTCACAGCATTTTTTCTGAAGAAAGAGGAAGAAAACATTTAGATATTTGATGATATCTGGCTAAATTTTCAAAGAGCATTTTTACTACAAAATGATCACAAAATCATCAAGTTACATCTGAAACAAAGGGAACATGTGGACTGTCTGAAACATTGAAATGAAAAGATACAGAGTGAGATAACTGTACCAGTTTACTACAATTTGGTGTTAGGCTTCAGTATGATGTGTTAAGGCTGTGCATTGCTATGCCTGAGCATGTACTATGTAAATATGTTTGAATTAGTAAAGGAGCCATGCCTTTTTCCAGGGAAGTGATGACTGAGCATGGCAGGGGCATGGAAGTAGAGTCAATTACTAGTTATCAAGTAGTTACACAAACCTGGTAGAAAATACAGCTGTTTTTCCAATTGAAGAGAAATGCTTTCCCAGGTCCCCATTCATTGCAAAGAACCTCTTTCAAAGAATTTGCACAGTTCCACCATATATATTATTAAGAAAAAAATGAAAACAAACTTCAAAGCAAATTCAAAATTATGAAAAACAGCACTGATTCTTTTAAGTTTTGATATTTAAAGAGAATTAATTTGGGTTCATGATTATAAGCAATTGCTTTGATTCAGCTAATGCACCAAGGGAGCATTTTATATATTTGGTATATTCTGGGAAGAGCTAGGAATAGGAGAGGGATGAAATTTCACTAAAAAATACTTTCCAGCAACCTATATGTTCCTTCCTTCCTTCCTTCCTTCCTTCCTTCCTTCCTTCCTTCCTTCCTTCCTTCCTTCCTTCCTTCTTTTTCTTGTCATAAAATATAGAAATATAGAAAACAAAAAGGCCACATATGAATTCTGAAAATCTCCAGATATGCCATGTTTGGCTTTTTTCTAGAACACAGCATTGACTTCATCTGTGTAAATGTCAGTTTGTGAAAGTAATGAAAACAAAAGCTGCTGAAATGGAGCTTTTATGGAGATTAAGCTGGAGTATTATGTCTACATCCTACTCATCAAGCTGAACACTTCTTAAATAGTAAAGTGGAATACTTGCCACAAGGAGAACAATTTACAAGCTTGCAACTTCTCCAAAAGATGAGAATAAAGGCACCTGGCATGATACTGCCATCAAAACAAACAAAAAACTTCCATGAAGCAGACTGTTCCTCTAGACTTTTGCAGCCAATTCCAATTTCTAACCCCCAAAGAAACTTTTACAAACGTAAGCTACCAAAATCCCCACAGCTGAAGCTCTGTTACTTATCCAAGTGGAAGTGATCTCTCATTCAGAAGAAGAAAAGGGGATTGTTGAAAGGTACAGAAGCTTTGTTGTCTTTCATATTAACATGATCTCTCCCAATTTCTAAAACTGAATTTATAAAACAAATGATGGAAAGTCTGAGAACGTGTCATTTCAGATTATTCCTTCTTATCCAAGTGAGCACAAATGACTCTAAAAATGGTCACAAAAGCCATGACCTCCAGCATATGAAGTGTGACTTCATGGCTTTGGAAAAGAGCATCAACAACCATTAGACTTGAGCCACTTGTGTGCAGGTCTATGACAGTGGTAGGTTGCTACCGGTTCTCGACAATCCAGTAGCGGCGATGGTGAGGTCATAGCGAACTGGTTCACTCTGACTGTCTGCTAGGCCGTACTGCCCACCTCTGCACTATACCTACCTATATTTGCTAATTTTAACTCAACTGATAAGCGCGGCAGAGCAGATTGCACTTGCGTGGAGCGCAAGTTCAGCACAAGTTCAGTGTACATGCAAGTGAAGCGAGCATTTACGCACAAGGTATGCACAAAGCACTTGCACGAAGCAAACCAATGGTAACACCAGTGACTACATCTCCCAGTGTTCGCCCACCTGCTGCTTTATCACTTGCCCCTCACCAAAGGACTCCTAAAATAGGGTGAAGGTAATGACAATAATGAAGGTTTATCATGTGACCTGGACTGAAGTGAGAGAGAGTTCTGCAGCTTTGGCCTCACTCTTCCCAATTCCCACCTAAATCCAGTGACAGGATAAAAGTCAAGATGAATGGAGATGAAACTAAGCACAGTGGGTGATCAGGATGGTTTGGCTTATTAAAAATGGAAGGAAAGCCTAAAAGTCAATCAACTCTCCAAAGCTTCTCCTCAAAAATATCAGAATGATGTTAGAAAAAAAAAAGGTGGAAAATCAGTTAAGGTTCACAAGGCAGAGGTGGGTTGCCCCCGGTTCGCACCGGTTCTATAGAACCGGTAGTAAAACCGGCAGCAGACTCCACCCACTGACCCTGACATCATGAAAATGCAGTGCACGGCCCCGTTGCGAACCGGTAGTAAAGGTAAGTAGAACCCACCCCTGTCACAAGGGAAGCACAACCCAGCAAGAACCATTTCTTTAAATAGATTAACAACCAAAAAAAGGGGAAAATCAGTTAAGGTTTTAATGGGCTAATGGGTTTTAATGTTTGTACTATCTGTTTTTTATCCTGGCTGTGCACCGCCCTGAGTCCTCCTGGGAGTAGGGCAATATATAAATGTGATTAATAAATAAATAAAATAAATAAAAAGGAACACAAAATGAGGCAGTGGGCTCACTGCTTATACTGAATGACAAAATCTTAACAGATGACAAAGAGAAAGCTACTTAGAATTCTGGGCACCACTTTTCCAGAAAGATATTGAAAGTTTAGAAGTAAGCTGATAAAAGGAGTTGCGGACAGGTTGAAGGAACTTGGGATATTCAGTCTGGATAAAAGTAGACTGAGGAGGAGACAAGAGATCACTGTGCAGATATATAAACGGGGCCCATGGGCAAGGTAGTCAGAAATTATTTACCTTTGCAAAAGAGAGTAAGACCAGAAATAACATTTCCAACTACTGAGTTTTTGTTTAAAGAAAAAAAATCATAATTGTATCATGTTTTCCTGAAAATAAGAACCAGTCTTATTTATTTATTTATTTTTGCCACCAAAAAAGGCATCAGGTCTCATGTCTAATTATTGATTCAACTGGCAGAGACAGCACTGAGAGCCCCACTCAGCAGGAGCCCGCTGCTGGCCGACTTCTTCTGCGGCCGCTTGCCACCACTTGTGCATATCATCCCCCTCCTCTGTTTCACCATCAGTGGCCTTCTGGAAAGCTCTCTTTATCCAGAGCTCTTTTACCGGTTGTAGAGGCCTTTCCAGAAAGCCTCTGACAGCAAATCAGAGACCGGGGGCAACACGCACATTAATCTTTTTGGCTGCACAGGCCTTTCCAGAAGGCCTCTGACAGCAAATCAGAGACCGGGGGCAACACGCACATTAATCTTTTTGGCTGCACAGGCCTTTCCAGAAGGCCTCTGATGGGGAAATGGAGGTGGGGGGCGATGTGCATGAGCAATGGCAAGTAGCCTCAGAAGAAGTGTGCCAACAAGGCGAGGCAGGTGTGTGAGTGTGTGAGGCCTGGTAAGTAGGCAGCTCCACCCCCCCCCCCATCCCCACCTTAGCTTTTTTTTTTTTTTATCCAGAGTGGGCGGCGTGTTAATTAGGACTTATTTTTGTGGGTAGGGCTTATATTGGGCACACATGTAAAAATTAAGCTAGGACTTACTTTCAGGGTAAGTTGTATTTTCTGGAAAACATGGTATATTCTGAACAGTGGAACTGTCTTCCTACAGAAATCATAGATTATCAGTCACTTCCAGTTTTTAAGGTATTTGGGGTGCCAGGAAAACACATTGCTGCTATGTTTGATTCTTTAGAGATTAGAGGGGTGAAGTGCCAAGCTGAACAATAGCAAATCTTCCAGAGAAGAAAAAGTGCCCATTCAGCAACCCATCATACCTGGGCAATAAGTGAATAAATATCATTGCTGTTTGATGAAAGACACAAAGAGAGGAGCTAAAAGTTTATTAGATCTCTGTTACATTTTTTCTCAATTCCAAATGAACATTCATATTTACTTAATCTATTAGGTTTACATTAGGTTTCATTCATGAGCTCAAGGCACTATATGTAGATTTAGCAAATAAAAAAAAGATTAAGTATGTTACCCAGTGAGCTTCCATAGCTGAGTGCAGACTTCAGTCTCTGAATCCCTGATTCTATTTTACCATCTTAATCGCTAACATAGATCATTTCTCCTGAGGCTTGCTCTTAGCTAATCCCTGGATTGACTTTGCTTGACCCATAATTCTAACTGGTCTACAGGGGTTTTTATACCTGCCCTCATTCCTGAGCAGGGTGAATGTACTCAATATTTCTCTAGCCCAGCCCTAAAGCATTTGCTTTGCAGGAAAAAGAGCTCAACAACAACTCCATCACTACTGCCACAACCTCCTCCTCCTCTTCTTCATTCTTTATTCACAAATAACATCTTTTTAAAAAACAAAAATACATTGAAACAGCCCAATTCTTTAGATGATTTAGTAAGGTGCAGAACAGGGGTGGGTTGCACCAGGTTCAGACTGGCTCACAAGAACCAGTAGTAAAACCGGTGGGAGGCTCCGCTCATTGACCCAGACGTCATCATAAGTGATCTGCGCATACGCAGAAGAGCGCACATACGAGCAAAGCGAGCAATCGGGTGCGGGCATGATGCAAACCAGTAGTAAAGATAAGTAGAACCCACCCCTGGTGCAGAATGAGTCCTTTTTGAGTCTCGGGAGCATCTCATCGGGCCAGTCAAGGCACAAGAACCCTTCCATGTTCAGAAATACTTATTTCTTTTACTTTATAATGCATTTCTATTTTGATTATTGTAATAATTCTTTGTAGGAATATCTTCCTTTCTTGAGGTTACTGCATTGAAATTGGGTTCATCACAGAGGGAAATACAAAAATATTCCTAAAGCATCAAAATTCATTGGCAATGAATAAGCAGTCTACAGCAACATAATCACAGAAGAATAACAGCTTAAGCCAATGGAGTGCTCTAAAGTGTTAGCAATTTATTACTTTAGAGTGAGCAACACTATAACAACAATACTAAATAGAAAAATTGTTATTCATGCTAAAGCATTTAAATAAACATATTTTCGGGGACAGAAAAGAAATGAACAAGAATCAATCAGTCCATTCTACTTTGAATCTCTTTAAGAATGAAGCTCTTTTCAAGCATGCACATAATAATTTTCATTGAGGTGGAGAAGGAGGCTCAACTCACTGCTTCCAAATCAAACCTTCCTGCAGTGCTTCCAAATCAACACCTTCCTGCAGTGAATTGAAAGTTTTGTGTAGGCTTCAGAACTACATTAAACTGAATGTAGTAATCTGGAGCCCTGACTGACGCATTATGAACTGTATGCATTCAGAAGAATAAGATATGTCTCAATATTGTTGGTTTCTTTCTTTTGGCACTATCCACTCAACGTTACTATTAGAAGTTATGTAGGGATCTCACCCTGTGTTATATAGCAATGCAGATTAAACTTGATTCCTTTACAGACAAAGCATAGTCTCTACTTTCTCCATTCAGGAGAGTGATCAAGGATGTATAGATTTGCATAGATTACTTAGTTGATCAATAGAATCATTTTGGAGTTGTAAATAGTTTTGGTATTTTCAGAATATTAAACAACAGGTTTCAAAATAAAAATTAGCAGTTTAAAACTTCTAAACCTGAATTTCCTGGTGGGAATACTAACAAATCTGCAGCCACTGATCAGGAAATTATTTAAATAAATAAAAATCAGTTTTAATGTTAGGATGATTATACTATAAGTAGAAATTAGATGAATCCACCATAAATAAATCCAAATTATACTGTAAAATGCAATCATGTAGTATCTCCAAAAACCCCTATGCTATCATTTTAAAATGATCATCATACATTCTCATAATGTAAAAAGGAAGTGTGATTTTAAATAAGACAATTTAAAAAGATATATGCACCAAAATAACAGTTTAATATGCATAGTGTGCCCTGATTTTTGCTTAATGCAAATATGAACTAAAACAAACTTCTTATTATCTTAAATGTAAGTCTTAACGATTTGTTTGTAATATATTAGAAAATAAAAGCTTTAATAATGATTGATATCTGCCCTGGTATATAGCAAAGAATGCACCAGGTTCAACAGGTGTAGAATTTCTTTTTTAACAGCTAACCTGGAGGATCATCATACTTCATATTCCAAGTAAGAACAATTAATTTGTACATATTCTAAGTAAGACTAACTCTATAAAGTATTACAGATGCAGTTGTTCAAGCTATGCAGTGCACTTGTTAGAGATTCTATAATATTAGCAAAACAATTCTATAAGTGTTAAAACAGCTGCATCCTTTGAAGGACTCGTATGATTTCTTCAAAAATATTTGAATGTTTTTGTACACGCGTAACCACTTCACCAGTAGAAGTGTTACCTGTATATGTGCAGACAATAAGGAGCAGGATTGAAGCAGCCCCACGATAGTTTCAAAAGAAGCAGTTGCTTTAATGCTTTAATGGAGGGGTTTCCAATCTGTGGTGTGAGACGATATTCCAGGAGGTGCGAAAACTTGGGTTTCAAAGTTTCAAAATTATAGTGTATATGCATAATTACATGCACATCATTATTTACTTTTGTAAGGGGTGTGAGAATAAATCAGAAATGTTCTAGGGGTGTGGGGTATAGAAAAAGTTGGGAACCCCTGCTTTAATGCTTCAATAGAGTGTGGTTTAATGCTTTAATGTTTCAAGAGAGTGTCGTTTGCTGTCACCAGTGAGTTCTCCAAACTTTTATATTCAAGTGCTTTCCACACCTCTAGAAGCTGCTTGTTATGACCAGAGAGGTTCTACAGTAGGGCTGGGAAACCTGTGGCCATCAGCCCTTTGAGGTAGACCAGATCAGAAAAAAATCATTACATGGTTACTGGAACTCTACTTTATAATTGTAAGATATAATAACAGAACCTTGAAAACTTGCTAGAGTTTCCCTCTGCATTTTCTTATAACAAACAAAATCAAAGAGGAATCAGAATCTTGAGTCTCTTTCTTACATTTCCTCGTTTCTCAGGACCAAAACATTGTTATTGTTTCTTTTGTGTACTAATGGCTTTTGAATGTCTTCACTAGATTTATCACTGGTTTCGTTTATATTCTAGTTATAGCTGAACTACAATTCCTAGCATCCCTCAGTATTGGCTGTGCTTATTTCTGTGCTGGCATTGTTTAGCAACCTCTGGAAAGAACATGTCAATTGAGACATGATCCTTTTGGAAACTTTTAGAGAGATTCAGAGAGAGAATCTGTGACCTTCAGCAAAGAAATCCCAAGTTCTTCTATCATAATTTATCACTATAGAAGGGTAGAACAAAAAGCAATCATTGCAATTTAAAGAAGATGTATTTAGCCCATTACATCCATTTGACTTACTGATAACAAACAGTTAGCTAATGAACAATTAATTCCTGTTATTTCTTTAAAGTACGTTTAAAATTCAGTGATTCATCAGAAACTTTTTTTTAAAAAATGTTATAGACTGGTTTCATGTTTTGCCAGAATTTTTATTCAGATGACTGAGATGGGCCGCTATGCAAATTGTAAAATAAAGAAATAAATAAAATTGCATGAAAATTCAAGAAAAAAATAAAAATATGGTTGCTTGTGAAAGACAGTTTTTATGACATATTTTTTTTTAAAAATTGCATTGAGTAGTTAATTATTTTCTCTCCGCAGCTCTTGTACTTAAAGAGACAATCAAAGCCAGTGTGATTCTTATTTCTTTTGAAACAAACAAACAAACAAACAAACAAAAAACCTGGAGATCCTTGCTAATGGAAAACTAGATTTCCTAATACTTGGAAAAGAAGTGACCCTTTTCTGTGATTCATCTGACAAGAAATTCTATAGAAACTGAATGTATTTTACAAGCTTCCCCCATTCCATCTCAGGTCAAGTGTTATAAAAACAATTCTAAAGCAATAAACACACTGGGTGCTTTGTCCAGTTAGTGACAATTAACTATAATTTTACCATTTAGTTGCAAAAGAAACATGGTAAAAAAATAATCAGGAATTTTCAATCCCCTGTAAAACATGACTGCTGTGCATAGAGAGGTCACAACTTTCTGCACTCAGAGGAGTATGTTTATGCCGAGTGTCACTGAATATGTAGGCAAGTGTGTAATAAAACTGAACCACCTCCTACAATAGTCCAAAAAGGTTGAGCTGAGTAACCAACATTTGCCCAAAAAAGTTGTACATGGGTGGTTACAGCAACTGACAGATCATTAATCCTATTTTTTTATTTTAATATGCTTAAAAGCCTCACATGTTTGTGAGCGCTAATTTTAGCAAGTTCAGAAAGCCAAATGCTATACAGATGCAGAGTATTAAAGAAAAAAAAAGTGCTTTTATGTCCATACACTGATTTGGTTGTTCTTCAGCTCTTAAACATTCTGGGTCAATATGCAACACACACACATACACACACACACAAAGTTGGTAACGTTTTAATGATGGGAAAGGTGGAAAGAAAGAGAAAAGGAGGATGATGAGCAGCAGCAACATGGATGGATTTAAAAGCGATGTTGATGAGTGCATCATTGAAAGGCTTGGAAGTTCAGTTCAGGGATAGATTGTCCTGGAAAATATCTGTCTGTGTGTCCGTCCGTCCATCCATCCATCCATCCATCCATCCATCCATCCATCCATCCATCCATCTATCCTTAAGTAGTCAATGGGAATCAAAAATGATTTGATGGCACATAATCAGTCAACCAACCCAGTTTATTCGGGAGCAAGCCTTTTGAGCTCAGTAGAGGTTTTAAGACAGCACTTTGAAGTGATCTAAGAAAGAGCTCAAAGTTCCGGAAAATTGCCTCGAAATGCATGTAATATTATCAGCTCCAATGCTTAATGTCAGGCTGCAATTGATCCTCCAAACCAAGTGAACCAAACCAATTGAAAACTCTTTAAGTTTTAGCTCTTAACTATTAACTTCTCAGTTCTTTTCAAAGCAATGTCATTGTAAGATGACATGCAGTTCATACCTCAACTCAGATACTATAGCATAATGATACCATACATGCTCAGGTACCTTGAGAAAGCATGTTTTCTGTGTGAAAAAAATCTCACTTAAAGCCTGATTCATAACCATTGTAAAATATTAATCAGACTCTTGTTCCAGAGCTACCATAAAGTCAATTGGAAGTTGGAAAACAACTTTGGAAGTTATTTTTTTATGAAATACATTTAAAGGTAAAGGTAAAGGTTCCCCTTGCACATTTGTGCTAGTCGTTCCCAATTCTAGGGGGCGGTGCTCGTCTCCGTTTCAAAGCCAAAGAGCCAGTGCTGTCTGAAGACATCTCCATGGTCATGTGGCCGGCATGACTAAACACCAAAGGTGCACGGAACGCTGTTACCTTCCCCCCAAAGGTGATCTCTATTTTTCTTACATTTTTTACATGCTTTTGAACTGCTAGGTTGGCAGAAGCTCGGACAAGTAACGGGAGCTCATCTCATTATGCGGCACTAGGCACTAGGCACTAGGGATTCGAACCATTGAACTGCCGACCTTTCGATCGACAAGCTCAGTGTTTTAGCCCATCCCTCTAATACATTTACCTTCATATAAATGAACTTTACAAAGTTATTACTAAAAGAGGGCAATAGAACAGAATTTAGTTCACCTGTTTACAAGAACTGCAATGAGAAAGTAGCAAAGGCAACTATTTTGTCCTGTTTTTAAAAGGTAATTATATACATATTCATACATACACACATGACAGATACAAAGCACAATGAAGAAAGAATTATTTTATTTTTGCTTTAGATTAGCCTGTGTGGTTCAGCCTTCCCTCACTTTACCAGAAAAACAAAAAATAGGCTGAAGTCTCCATATCTGTGTTTCCAAGGCTAACTTGCCCCATGATTCAACTCATAAAAGGAATCATCTGGAATATTTCTGTTGAGTTCACTGATGATAATAATTAGCCAATGTAACGTGTTCACCTTGGGACTGCTCTATTCCCAAAGATACAGATAGGCCTCATGCTTTGATTTCTTTAACATTGATTTATTACATTTCTATGCTTCAGATCAGAATATTGTTACACTGAATAATGCATAGAAATAACAATTCCCCTAAATTAAATCTAAACAAAATTAATTAAGGCTTTGAACAACTTTTAAAACCTGCTGATTTTTTTTTTAATTGACTGTTCTTGAACATGTCTCTTCTCATTTTTAAAATAAATATAGTTAGGTCTTCTGGTCGAATAGTGCTTAACTGTCATTGACACTGCAGTATTATTTTCATAATAGCCAACTCAAACTATTAGAGTATCTTCTGTTTTGGTTATCACAATTCACAAGGGTTTGACTGGCACCCAAGAATGCTCAGCTGCCACTTTATTTCACAACGAAAAAGGTGGCAGCTACTCAATAAGACATCATTACTCACTGAGATGTGGAGAACATAACATTATTAACACAACTGGGAACAACGTGGGAAATTATTGGTTGATAATAAAATATTTCCGTTGACAGGAGGTAGAATCTCACTGATCGATCCATGGTTGAATTATTGAAAACCAAGACATTCTTTTAGGCAAATGTAATGTCCTTCAAAGTAATGCTGATTCACACCAATAGTATGGGAAAAGTCTTTGCTTTCCCAGCACTTGCCGAAATGCAGGGGGAGCTTTGAGATTGCTTGCATCATCTTCAGTGCATTCTGAGAGATCTCCAGTCACACCAATTCAAGGTATAGAACACAAATTATCCAGCCTGGAGAATCCTTAGCATACAAAGTTTTTGCAAGATTTTTAATTGAGGGGATAGCAGTTGAAATACCTTCATTTTATTTATGTTAAAGCATATGGCCTATGAAAATAATGTTTGTAATTTTATCAAATTCCTGTTTGTGTTTGATATCAAATTACCTGATGGCATCCAGAGATTTTCATGTTCATGTCCAAGAAGAGCAACAAATTTAATTTCTTCAAACTTTTCCACTGAACTTCCTTCAGGGAACTGAAAAATCAACTATAGTTTGCTGCTCTTTCTACTTTTCTTCCTTCATTTTACTTTTTAATCTGGAACTTTTAATTAGGCATTTGCTGATTCCACGTGTTTGTCCTTGGAGCTATAAGAAAAGATTATAAACTATAGTTTTTTCTGCAGCTGGGATTTGCTTTCTCTTCTGCCAGCTCTCTTTCTATTTTCTCTCATCTATCTTGGCTACAGATGTGCAGGGCAATAAATGCATTCTACTTGTCTTATTTTTCTCCTCATTTTTGTCTTATTTTTCTCCTCATTTTAGTTTGCATAGAGATAATGATGATGATAATTTAATTTATATAGGGTTGTTTGGCAGCTAGGTAGACTACTACCACAGATCTGAAAGCATGATTATTTATTTGATTGTCTGAGGTTTTCACTTGTATTAAACATTCAGAAATGTTGGGGTTATTGATTGCTGCAATGTTTTTTCATCCTTGCTTCTTAATTACAACTATATTTAAGGCAGTTCTTTTTGGGCCATAAAATGTTAAGGAGTGTTATGGATCAAGACTCTGAGGATCTATGGATTGCAAGTTTTTATTCACTCCATCTTTGCTTGGAAAATTGGTTTGAATAGGCTTTGATGGTGCTACTTCCTTCAGAGTCCAGGAAGGGATAACATATGTTTATGACCCTTGCTGGAAGGAGGCAGCAGAGCACCTGCTTAAAGCAGAAGAGAAGATGGTCAGATTGACCTCCCACTGAATGGGCAGCAGCCATGGAGATGGTGCCAGTGTTGGAAGACAAGCCCAAGGTTGTCATAGGACCCTGGGGACCTTGTCTGCAACTATAATAGGTGTGCCTGCTCTTGAGCTTTTTATACCAGCTTCAGTATTGCCAGCACCATTGCTTTGCTCAAAGTAGATTTTTGGTTGGTGTAGCAAGGTACCTTTGTAAATGTTCTACAAGATGATTAACATTCAATACCAAATGCAAAGGGAGGCCAATCTCTACTCACAAAGCCATATTATGGCATGACCTAAGAAGTAAAGATATTACCCAAAGAGAGAAGATACCACTTCTGAAGTTCATCCCTGCCTTTTCTGGATTGAAACATGAGAACATCAAGTGCCACAAAGGTTTGGCTGTGACACTTGATCATTATTTGGACTTTTTTTTCATTTCATCATTTCTCATTTCTTTAATGTGATCAATAGATTTATGTATTTATTATTTATTTATTTGTCGCATTTCTATGCCGCCCCACTCCCAAGAGATTCTGGGCGGCTTACAACAGAGAATAAAACAATGCAACAATATTCCATACAAAAGTTAAAAGAAGACATTAAAACATTAAAACGGTAAAACGGTAAAAGGGTAAAACACATACACTCCAATTTGTGGCCAGGTCTCGCAAGATCACGATAACGAGATTTAACTTTATTCTCTCCTATATTTATGGAATCTTAAACTACTATGTGCTAACACAAATGAAGACTCAACTTGGCTCTCTGTGCATGGGCTTCAGTCCCTTGTCCAAGCTGGACAAACTTACTTTTCCATGACTAAGAGAGGATGAGTCTTCTGAATATTATCACTAGTGATGTACTCTTACAAAAATAGATGTACTCCTTTTAGGAATGCAAAGGACTCATGTAAAGTAACTATGTAACTATGTAAATTGTTTTGGGTGATCCACTTTTTCTAACACTACCCAGTCTCCTGTTCCTATTGTACAGGAAGCCCTTGATTTAAAACCATTTGTTTAGTGACTGTTCAAAGTTAGAACAGCACTAAAAAAACTTATGACTGGTCCTCGTATTTATGATTGTTGCAGCATCCCCACAGTCATGTGATCAAAATTGGCAACCAGCATGTATTTATGACAGTTGTAGCATCCCAGGTGATTGCCGTTTATGATCTTGCCAACCAGCTGTTTTCTGAAAGCAAAGTCATTGTGGGAAGCCAAATTTGCATAATGATTATGTGATTGATTTAACAGCTGATTCCATGCCTCATGGAATCAGGCATGACTCATTTAACAACCATCTTGCTTAGCAATGGAAATTCTGGTTCCAATTGTGGTTGTAAGTTGAGGACCACCTGTATCTTACCCTGAGTTGTGCTACCTGTGCTAAGTAAGTAATAGATATTGGAAACATCAATACATTTGAGTTTTGACAGTGTTGTAAGGGCACTACTTGCTTCAGTCAAGATTCCCAGGCAGCCATGCCAGTCCTAGGGCATCCTGAAAGTATACTGACAGGAAAGTTATGCCACTCACCACTGAAGGTCAGTTTATAATCTTCTGAAACATTTCCAGAAATTGAAGCATTACCAAAGTGCCCTGCCCAACAATGGTACCTCCTTGTTTTCCCTGAGAACAATGATGAGTGGGTCCTTCTAGAAAAAGGGCCAAGCTTGCCAAAGAGTTATGTCAGCCACCTTGGCACTGTGGGTATGGCAGGAATCAGACAGTGAAGGACAAGCGGTGGCATCCAAGAAACATGAGTGGAAACATTACAGTAAGAGTATTTTTATATATAAAATAAAAAGAAAATAAATGTTTGGATTTTGAAACATTTATTAAAGCTGGGCTTTTTATAGGAGATGTCCTGAGGCTGAAAAATTCAAGAAACAAAAACAAGTTGGAGTTTTGGGAGTATCTTGATTGCTAGTACGGTAGTGTAATGGAACAGAATCAGGAAAGCCTGCCAAAGCAATTCTCCTTATCAATTTTTATATAACATAATTAAGACAGAGTTATTCTGAGTCACTTTCATGCTTCCCTCGCTCCCTGACCAAGAAAACTCTGTAACCATCTTCTTCCCTCCTGCACACCAAACAGAACAGAGTATGAGGGCAATACTCTCCAATATTGCAATATCAATTCAAGCTGCATAGTCTCTTTTATCAAATCTCCGTTACGCACAGGCTCACCTTCCACTCTTTTATTCCCTGCTGTCTCTAAAAGTTCCTCTTCTTTCTTTCCTCTGAAATAGTAACTCATTAGTTGAAAACTGAGCAGAGTCAGTTTCCACCTGCAGATTAGGTGGAGGGAAAAGCAGGCCTTTGATATCAACCAACGTTGTAGGAAATTTTGAACATTTCTATGTAAGTTCCCTTTACTTAACTGTTTAAACAATCAGTGCTGAATCAGTCAATTGCCCTGGAAGGACAGTCCAATATGGACTTTATGCAAGTAGGAGCTTTTAACTAAAGAGCATTCAAAATCTATATTTCCTGGAACAAAGGGACCTCAACAACGGAAACACAAACCTCAGTGAAAAGGGTTAGTTTTTACTGAGAAAGCACAACTTGCACAACAAAAGCAAGTCAGTGGGAAATGACAGTGAAGGCAATGTAGCAACTGTTGGAGAAGTGGCATCCAGCAGGAGCATAGCATGTAAGATCTATTGAGGGAATAGTAATGAAGCACCCCTGAGAGACAGCAACGGGACAGTATGTACACAGCAGGTTTCAGGAAAGAGAACAAGTCTTTACAATGTGGTACAGGTAGTCTTTGACTTATGATCATAAGTTTAGCAACTATCCAAAGTTATGATGGCATGAAAAGTGACTTACAACCAGTTGTTGCATTTTATGACTATCATAGTATCCCCACAGCAATATGATTGTAATTTGAGTGCTTGGCAATTCACAGGTATCTATGTCATTTACATATAATTGCCATTTATGACCTTTCCAGAGGAAGTCAGATTCATTTAATGTCTGTGGCGAAAAAGGCAATAAAAGCAAGCAGGGTCATTTGATGATTTACCTAATGATTGTATTGTTGAGCAATAAAACCTCCAGTCCAAACTGAGGTGATAATCAAGGACTACCTGTATAAACACCTTTCTCTTTTCTTACTGTGTGCCCCTACACGCTTTGGAGAAACTGAACAGGGATATTGGTACATATTTCTTAGCATTGATTCAATCAATCAATTGCTCAGTCAATCAATCACTAGGATGTCTGTCTGCGTTCTATCTCCCCACATTGGAGGTTTTATCATAAATGGCATCTTTGACATTGAACATGAACAAAAGGTCGTATTTGAGAGGGGCAGAAAGGGAAGAAGTATTCTTCATAAACTTTGATCTATAGCATTTCTTTCAATATTTGCCACACAATGAAGACTTTTCCTGTCAAATGCTATCCTATTGCCATATGAAGAGGTTGGGGAGCTAATCCAGTTGGGGGTCTTTATTATATATTTTACATTTTCAGCTTTGTTTTGGCACTGTCAGACAAAAGCAACCAGAACCACCCATGAATAATACCAAACTGAATTCTTATTACTGAAGTAGTAGTAGTAGTAGTAGTAGTAGTAGTAGTAGTAGTAGTAGTAGTAGTTATTGTTGTTGTTGTTGTTGTTGTTGTTATTATTATTATTATTATTATTTGCCAGGTTTCCAAATGGAAAACAATAGATTTTCTTTGCAAAACCAACACATAATCTGCTTACTCTTTAAACATGAGATGTATATTGTAAACCATCTGTTAGTCTTTAACAGTGTATATAAGATCACACTGTAGCATTGCACAGTATTACAAACCATTTTTTTAAAAAAAATAAGTAACAGGGAGAAAGCTATAAAGTTGTTGGAAAATGCTGCTTAAGTAAATACAGGAATCAATAATTCAACAAATACAGAGACATTAAATTCCTACTTTACAATTGTGCAATTGTAACTTTGAACAGTCACTAGTCCTTACTGCAAATTGAGGACTACCTGTACTTTAAAGTATTTTATAATAAATAATTCATTATTGATAATATATTTTATTTAGTTGAAATCATGCAGACCTTACATGAAAATAACTCCTTCTGAAGTCAGTAGCAGTTGACTGGATTAGGACTTTATTGTTTAATATGAAGAAATTGATTTAATATGAAGTTCAGTCTTTATGCATGCTTACCTAAGAAAGTTCAGAAGGAATAAGTCCCCTAAAAATTCAAATCCAAGTCTGGTACTAGCTGAATAGGTGCTTTTCTTGAATATTAAATATTTAGAGAAAAATAGATAAATATTTTTAAATATGGAGTTTTTCAGAAGAAATAAAATTATCACAAAATCGATAGAAGAGAATCATGTAACAGATCTTCAGCAGAAGAACCACTTCACAAGGACGTTTTCTCTGATTTCCCTGTAAGATATATGCTTTGAAATCATGTTGGAGAAAGTGTAACAGTGATTCTATGTAACTATTGAAACCTGCTCCCTTCTGTTCTTCTCAGAACAGAAAAACTGTGTGGAAAAGTTCATCCAAATCGTTTTTTATTCCATGTGTAGAAAAAAAAGTTATATCATTGCAGATAATATCTTCGAGCCAACAAGAGTACTCTCCTGTTTGCTCATAATATTGGATTTGCTGCATGAAATTTCCTTTAAAAGAAGTTTCATTTTGTTTGATGTAAGTTGGAAGAAAAACATCCCCACAAGGAAGGGAGGGAGGGAGGAAGAGAGGAAGAGAGGAAGGAAGGAAGGAAGGAAGGAAGGAAGGAAGGAAGGAAGGAAGGAAGGAAGGAAGGAAGGACATACAGAATAACCTGAGATGAAGTTACTTTACTAATTTCCCCTAAAAAGAAATGGAAAGATGTGCCAGAAACAGGATATCTTATCTTTTGAGGAATGCCAAGGTCAATGGCACTGAGCATTTGTGTGCATATACATATTGTGTACATGTACATATTCCAACGCTACTATGTTGGAACTATTCAGCTCTTCTGCATTGGGAACAGACTGAGCATCTGCTTGACATATTGCAGCATTGCAGAGGCAAATGGCTGCTATGACACATTATTTATGAAACACCAATGACTAAATAATCAAGGTACGGTAGACAAAAGAGAAGCTTCAGAGCATTCAAATTGGTGTTTATTGATCTGGGAGATAAAATATTACAACATTAATTATGAAACACCCAATATTTCATTGATCTACATTAAGGAATACATCACAGAGGTACCTTTTCATTCTGATACTCTTTGTTTTCAGTTAGATTCATGACTCACACATTACTGGTTTAGCATTATTAAGGGCATTTCCTCATGGCCACTTTAATGCACATTCTGCCAGTCCTTGAAAAGACTGCCAAATTTGAGAGTTTGCCCATCTCTGTTCCGAGGAGATTTGATAGCATTCTTTTAAAAGAATCTATTCTATAGAATGGATCATGGCTGTTCCAGTTTCCAAGGTTGATTTTAAAGTTGCTCAACCATGGCAAGACAAATTCATGATTCAGCATATCTTGGATACAAGAATGGGAGAGGGAGTAAAATGTTAGCATTTTATTCACAGAACTATAAAATATCCTTCAACTATTCTGAATAGAAGTATTAACTAAGGAAGAAGCTTTAAATATTTAGAAGAGACAGTCAGAAAATAACTGTGCAGCTTTAGGAAATAATCAAGCCCAGGTTTTGTAAGTGTAAGAGAGCAGGAGAACTGACAATACAAGGTTTATCTAACAATAGAAGCAATCTTCTTTTTGATTTATACTAGCCTTTATCTGGAGTTTATCAATATACCTCACATACATCACTCAGTCTGGCTGGGTAGTAGTACTTACCTGACTTTCCTGAACTCATGAGGAGTTGAGCTAAGCTCACAAGAGACTGTCTCTGACTCCCAAAAAGTAGTAGCTCCCCTCCCCTCAATTTAAATAATTTTCATCCTATAAGAATGGTACTTCAGAACATATGGAGATACTCAGAGATATTTGCCTATCAGCAGCTATTTAAAGTAGCTGTATCTTTTTTTGACATAACCTTATGATTCTTGATGAGTGTATCTTTTCTTTTATGTACACTGAGAGCGTATGCACCAAGACAAATTCCTTGCGTGTCCAATCACACTTGGCCAATAAAGAATTCTATCTATCTATCTATAGAATTCCAAGAAAAAGAAGAGTTTGGTCTAAGAGTTGCTGATAGGTGCTGCATGGTTCCCATACATACTGCAAAGAATCTCTTTTCTTTAAATCCAGATCATGACACAAGCTTATTTCTTACCTAGTTGCCACCATTACTGTAAATCAAACTTTGACTATTCTAAATTCTTAACAAGCAGGATCAGCTACTGATTTTGGCCTCTTTCAAAATCTCACATATTATACTCAAAGACCATTAAACACTGATACAGATCACCAAATCGTCTCCATTTTTTGAGCATGTATGCCATTATGCTCTGAACTAAGTAATTTGAGCACATACAAGAAAGAGAATTGCTGTTTGCTTGAAAGTGCAGTTACTTCTTGATGTAAGTGAACTGCAAGCCTAATAATTGCTCATCTCTGCACAATGGAATGCTATCTTTTCCAAAGATGACAATTTTGATATTTTGAATGAACGTATTTACTTAAGAATTGAATAAGCCAGAATGTAGAGTGGTGGCTTCCTTATCTGATGGCACAGTGGTTAGAATGAAATATTGCAGGCTAATGCTGTTAACTGCCAGCAGTTCGATCTTGACTGGGTCAAGGTTGACTCAACCTTCTGAGGTCAGTAAAATGAAGAGCCAGATTGTTGGGGACTATATGCTGACTCCATAAATCAGAGGTGTCAAACTCGCTGTGACGTGTTGCCATCACATGATGTTTTGTGATGTTTCTCCCTCTTCATGGAGCTGGGGTGGGTGTGGCCTGCATGTGATGCATTCAGCTCATGGGCCACCAGTTTGACACCCTGCCATAAACTGTTTAGAGAGGGTTCCAAAGCACTATGAAGTGATATATAAGCTAAATGGTATTCTATCTGGTTCTCCTAAAAATCTGGAAAAGTTTGTATCTTAACTTTAAGATCCACAACTTTAAAGCTGGTGGACTCATCTCTTTTGAGAACAATCTTAGAGTTGGTTTGTAAAATCTATGATTACAATAGAGGAAGGTTGCCAATTGTTGTGGCAGCACTGCAGTTTCAAAAGGAATAGATCAGTTAGGCAGACAAATGAACACACTGATGTTCACCAGCATTATTTAGGGGACTGCAGTACTACCAAATTATCACCTGAATGAAATATTAGCTAACCTTGAGACAGAAACAGAAAAAGAGGGAAGAATAAGGATATAGATGAGCCAGTAAAAAAGATTATGTGGTGGAATTACCATATGAAGGAGAGGGCCCCCCTCTAGGGTGAGTAAACAGACATTCCATCTTGGAGTTGGTTTGGAAGGGGAAATGTCTGAGGTCAAACTCTTAGATCTGTAACTGCTGTTTCCCAAGAGAAGACAGTCAGTCTGATGAGATTCTTGTAATATGGGTAGCCAGCAATAAAGTATCTATTTGACCTTATTCAGATTGGCTCTGGTTGTTTGCAGATCACAGTTTCAATGTAAAACAAGCTTGGCATGTGCCATTCATGATGCCCCATGGCTTAAAAATACTCAGTCACCATGATTAAATTTTGCAAAAAATTTTTGTATTACTGTTCAAACATGGAAAATAGTATCTCTTTTTCTAAAGTAGCATGTTTTGTAAATGCAACTAATTGGTATGCCAAATGTTTCAAATTCAAAACATTTTTGAGCTGGAAAAATTCCGTTCGCATTTTCTACATCACAAAAGATCTTACTAGAAGTGTTCAGAATCTGAAATAATCCCGTTTAAAGCTAAAAGTACTTTTCCCAAACTTGAAAATTTGTTTCAAAATTCAACCCATTTCCAGAATGCTGAGAATAGCATAGAAATACATCCAGGAAACTCTGTTTCTGTTTGCGCCGGCCTCCTACAACCCTCTGCTAATGAAAACAGAGCTTGGGAGGGCCACGTGCGGTCCTTGTGACCTCTGTTTTCACTGGCAGAGGCACCATGGGCCAATCTTTTGCTGTTTCCAGGGGGGCTCCATGGGCCTTGAGTTTGGCACCCTGATGTAGACAATTCACCAGAATTCAGTTCTTTATTTGCTCACATATAATATAATATTGCCAGACTAAAACCATACCCTAATGGATATACCCTGGGGGACGCTAGGGAGTGGCTATCCTTATTCTCTTCTCTTACTCCTATCTAGTTCAGGGCTGGGCTACCTCTTATTTTACAGGCCCTCCCTTTCTGGAATAGGCTCCTGACTGCTTCACTGCACTCCATCATACCAATTTCTGTCAGTAGTTAGCATCTCTCACTCATTTCAATTTGGGGATATTTTTCACAATCCTGAAACCAAACTCCAATTTTTCTTTGGCTTTAATAAGAACATTTTAAAATAAAGTCTGTTTCAGATTGAGCTCAACTCCTGATGCCTTCCTGGACACAACAGAACTATCTGTTTTCTCAATAATATATTACTGTCTTTTTCCAGAATTTGATTTCCTATTCTAGTGTATAAGTCTGCTATCCTCTGGAGGTCTCTCAGCCACATATTAATCAAGCCCAACTCTCTTTAACTCTCTGAGTCCACATAAGGTCAATTAGATGCAATCGCTTGCTGAAAAAATTAACGACACGGATCTCATTTTAATGTTAAAATAGACAGTTCTTAACAACAGAAGTCTTCCTTCAAACCAAGAATAAAATGAAATTATCATAGGATCATGCAAAAAAGAAAATAGTCAACTTACATACAGGTCTTTCAGAATTGTAAAAACACTTGTACCCTTTGAAAACAAAGCCAGTGACCTTGTTGCAGCCACATAGTTGGTTTCTGTATTCTGGAAAATAGCTTTCAAGGCCACTTCATGGTGAACTCTGGTGGCAATAGAAACAGTGGTGGTATTCAAATAATTTAACAACCGGTTCTCTGCCCTAATGATTTCTTCCAACAACCAGTTCACCAAACTGCTCAGAAAGTTAACAACCAGTTCTCCCAGAGTGGTACGAACTGGCTGAATCCCATCACTGAATAGAAACATAACCTAATATAGTTTTCCTTCCTTATGAAGATAATGGGACTACCAGCCTTTCCTTTCTCAGAATTTTCTTATTTTCTGCATTAGTAGTTGTAGTCATAGCATGATTGGGGACCTCCTATTATACAACATGGAAACAGTCATGGTTGAACTGTAGCTAACTATCAGAGTTAGCAAAGAACTCTACTTTTGGGGAATGAAGCTAGAGAAGCTAAAGTAATTACTGAAGGACAAAGTGAACTGAAAGAAACCAGAGTACAGGAAACAAACTGTCACTACAAAGGAAATCTTCATTACCCTTTTAGGGTAAAAAGGGGTAGGAGGAATCCAGAGCCATAGCTTGCAAAAACTGTCCAGAAGATTTAGTATCAGTTACTCGCCATATTTAATATAGGACCAAGAGTTTGAGAGTCTACTCTCAGGAAAATTATTGTAGTTATTGTAACTACTACCCAGACCTAAGGAAGGATGAGAGTTTTTAAAAGCTACAATATCACAAATGTCTCCTTTATTAGAGTCCTGAAAACTTCTTGAATTTAAGAAACTATTTACCTATGGGGATAGTGAGGTTTTATATATATATATATATATATATATACCTGTCAGCTTTGGAAGCCATATTAGGCCAGAAGCTTCAATGCTGCCACCTCCTCATGTGTGAGAACATAGGAGGGGAGATTTAGGAGAGGGCAGTTAGTAGACATAATAGCATTTTTCCTATTGGTCAAGGTCAGGCTGGTCCAGCATCTGGAGGAGGAGTGGTCAAGGGCTGGGCCGAGACGAAGCCGATGGTGATTGGTGCATGTGACTGAAAGGGGAGAAAGGGGTTGGTTTTGGGAGCTTTGTATTATTGAAGGAAGTCTGAGTTTTTCAGATTCGGGATTTCCCAGATGTGCCAGTTTACCTATTGCTAGTAAAGAGAACTTTGGAAAATGCCTGCTTCCGTGTCTTTACTGGGAGTTGGGGGTTTTCTGGAATGCTGACAATACCGCATATACAAACTTTGTATTGCTTTTAAAATAATTACAAAAAAGGAAAAAGGGAACAAAATACAAAAGTTAGTGCATTATCAAAAATATATACAGTAACAAAGGCTTAAAACAATTACAGAAGTTATAACAGAAAAAAATTAAAAATATATTTCATTAGTAAACAAATACAATTTTGTACATAATTTTCTAACACAAACATTATGCAAGTGTGTGTGTATGTGTATATTATATTTCTAACACATTTATATAATAATCATGCTTTTTAAACTTCTGTATTTTTTATTAATGAGTCCCATATTTCATTACATTTCTTCATACAAGTTCTACATCTATAAACAATCTGCTCATATGTAGCAATGATAATCAATTCTTCAATCCATTGAGTAAAAGAGTCCATGCATTTCCAATGTTGTAATATCGGTCTTTTAGGCATACTAAGGGCACACAAAACCATTTTATTGCCCATGTCAAATTTGATATACTACCGGTAGGTATGTAATTCAAGAGAATATTATCCTCTGAAAATCTTACCTTTTGTTGCACATCATATTTATATAGTCCCCTACTTTTCCACAAAAGTTTGCAAGTATAGGACATTGTAAAAACATGAGTCTTTATTACATCTCCAACAATTCATCTTTATCAGCTATCAATTGTTCCAAACTCAATTTCCTTTTTGGGTAACTGAGTTTAAAAAAAATTAAATACAGCTGCATATATTGTAGAATATATAATAAATACAGGGTGGGATTCAACTGGTTCAGACTGGTTCGGGGAGAACCAGTAGTTCTGATGATCAGGTGACCCCGACCTATCCTGTCCTTTATTTCCTTGTTTCTAGCTTATATGAATCATGTGTTACAGCTGATTTCCATGCCTCAGCTGTTCTACTTACGGGGGTAGACTTAGAAGGTAAGCAGATGAGCTTTAAAAACCTCCAATTTTAGCGCTGCATGCAAGCGAAGCATGCGCTCACTGAACCAGTTGTTATTTGGGTAGCAGCCCAACACAATATGGAAAATCCCCAAGGCATTTTTAAATTATATTTGTGTATGTGAGAGAGGAAGAGTAAGTGAGTGAGAGACAAAGAGAGATTTACACTATGGGTATACACAGTATACATGAAACACTGCAGCTATTTACAGGATTAAGATAAAGAGAAAATTTCTGCAGTTTTAAAGGACTTGGAAAATTGAACAATGCAGCACACTAATACCTGGTGTTAAACCAATGAAGAATTAAAATAGGTCAATTCATCTTGGAAAACAAAACTATTAAAGAAAGAAGCAGAAGTCCATTTCTTCAATGTTTCTTACCCTACCCTCATGTTCTGAAAGAAAACCATCAATAAAAATAGACCAAAATCCCACTGAAATGTCACTCAGCACAGAAAAGAAAATGACAAGAATAAAGCCTTTTTCTTAGCCTTAAGGCAACAACAAGTGGAGACTAAAACATGCCACAGCATATCAATGCTGTCATCAACTTTGTTATTTTTCCTAGAAGATAATGACAACTAAAAAAGCATTCAGATAAGGTCCTTAAGGGAAAAGGTGGACTATGTTGTCCTTAGGAGCCAGAATATATTAGTGCATCTGGCAAGCATATAAACATGAGTTTAAAAATTATGAGAAAATGCCAATGCATCAGCGATGGTAATTTATCTCACTAAACTTCATTTTTTCCTATATTTCTATATTATTTTTTTTAAGGAGTTTAGATAAATCAGGGCATCATTACTGATTAATCCAGCAATGTAATGTCTTGAATAGAAGAAATTTTAATAGACAAAGATTCCATATTGACTGTCCATATTTGAAACAAATGGTATTATATTATGTCATAGTCATTAAAATTCAGTCTTTGTTTCAAATTACTGCTTAGCCTTTGGTGGAGAAGCACTTATTTGTGAAGCATACAGAGTTAATTCAGGAAATGTGTGGCCACAAGATGTAGTGGCAGCTACCAGTTCAGAAGGATTTAGAGGAGGATTAATCAAATCCATGGGGATGGAATTATCTATAGCTACATGTCATTGTGCTTAAAAGGAATGTCTGTATTCATAAGGACTATGTCAGACAATAGCAGATGCAATTGCAAGGCAATAGCAAGTGGGACCAAAGTCTCTAATTTCTCCTGGTGGTTTTCCAAAGGGCAAGTTGTTGAGCTCCATGAAAATCAACATATTAAATTAGGCAGATGCTTGATTAAACAGAATTTTTCTAATGTCCATCACATTTTTTGATGATCAAAACCAAAATATTTTCTTTGTGCTATCACAAAGAAGGAATAAATTATATAAAGGTTGACTCCTATCAACTACTTACTATTTAGTATTCTGACAAAGACTGTAATGTCCAAAATTGCCTTGATTGCAGTGAGCTGGTTAATTGCATGCTTATATCTTTCCCAGTGAAAAAAGATATCAAAATTCTTATCCCTGCTCCCATAAACATACTTTGAAGGGACCATACTAATCCTTATTATGCATAAATTGTATAATTATTTGCCCTCACTCTGGTTGACAATCAAATTTGGAAAAGAAGAGACACTGACTTATACTGCAGGCCATTTAAATGTTTCCTAAACTTTCAAGATACCTTTTAGTCATGAGTTGCTATTGTCACAGTCAGAAATTGATACGTTGAAAGTATTTGCTGTTAATTCAATAATCACTTCCCAAAATATGTAATTTTGCAATTTCAGAAATAAAATCCAATACATTCTCATTTGGAAACTGGGATAGATATTCCATGCTATTCACACCAGGATGGAGAAATGTCAAGGTTCATACTTAATGCTTCTACTGGATCATACCTATAGGTATCTTAGACTCCAAAGGGCCAGCCAAGATTTCATCTATACATTTGATTTTGGAGATATAGAGCAGAGCAAAAGAGAAAGTGTGGGAAAGTGCTGGTGGGAAAGAACAGGGGCCACTTGTGGCTAAGTAGGGATTCTAGGCTGATCCCTCTTTTAACTTTGCTTCCAGATTCTGCTACTCATCTTGCACCTTTATGGATCCCACATAGGGTTTGGGATTCTTCTGGTGCAGAAGAAAAACCTTCATTCTTTTCCTTTCTCTACATTTTGGGCCATTCTTCTTCTGTATTCCTGCCAAGAGGAGAAAATGGGGAAAGGAAAAGCTACCTCTGATGGCAAAACCACCACTTTCAGTCTTCTTTTTTGCATTTCTTTGTCTATATACAGCCTTCTATCCCCCAGCTACTTCTATTTTTCTCCCTGCTCATCCATGGTTGTCTGAAAGGTGTTTTTCAAAACACAACTGGATTTTCTTAGGTTTTTTTTCTTTAAGAAAAAAAAGTTTCACTTCTCATCCAAGAAGCTTCTTTGGTTCTGAATACTGAAGGAGGTTCTTGGATAAGTGAAACATTTTCAAGAAAAAAAAAACCTTAAGAAACATTTTCAAGGAAAACAACCCTAAGAAAATCCAGTTGCCTTTTGAAAAGCACCTTTGGGATTCCCTGCCAGAGGGTGTTTTTAATCTTCGCTTTTTTCTCTTTAATTCCTCTATTGTGTACTCTCCCAATATATATAAAGTACAGTAGATATCTCCCTGGGTATTCTAATTATTCTTATTCTGATAGATGGAGGATATATCTCTAATGTTGTGTTATACAAATAGTATAATAGCAAACACACTGTTCAGAATGAATATTGGGTTAATATAAATCAGGCAGAAATCTGTATATCATGTTTCTGAGGCTTCCTTTTTCCAGAATTAATGTCATTGAGTGGAATTTTTCTAATTCCACTTTCTTCAATAATATATTTATGAAAGAATTCAGGTGCTTCTGTACACGGAGGAGTGACAGAACCTGGAGGCAGAATTAAAAGAGGGATCAGCCTAGAATCCCTACATATTCCTATGACCAGGTCCACTTGTGGCTATGTAGGGATTCTAGGCTGATCCCTCTTTTAACTCTGCCTCCAGGTTCTGCTACTCATCTTGCACCTTTATGGTTTCTGATTGGACAGATCCTTCCCTAGACTGAAATGGACCAAAATGTGTTTGAAGGGAGCATCACTCATCAATTTGTAATAGCATACTAGGCTCAGCAAAGTCTTTACAGCTTTGTGTGGTACTTAAGTGATTAATTTCCAATTTGCTGAGTTTTTGAAGAACAAGAGGAAATTGGAATGAGCTTAATGCTATCATCTTAAACTGAAGGTTTTGTTTATTATGGATTTTTTAAAGAGAGTTAGGATTTTAGGACTAGAGATGGATGAGCTGATAGTGTTGTTTATTTCAGTTTGTCTTGATTCCTCATTTTGCTTGCTTTATCTGTTTTATGATTAAGTTTTATTCTTATTTAAAGATTTTTATAACAATATCTATGCATGTTTATATATATTTCTCCTCATCTACCCATTTCTATATGCAATTTTCATTAATATAACCATTCTGCAAATACATTTGTCTACGAGAAAGTCTTCATATGCTATTTTTCCTAATATATGGCCACTATGTGCTTTTTCTCATAATATATGCATTTTATACATTGGAGAATTGCATTGAAAAACAAATGTGAAAGTAGAAATGTTACTGCATTTTGCTTTACATATTGATTCAAAATTGAAATTAGATAATTTGCCATAGCAACACAAACCAAATCAATTTCTCCTCAACTTTAAACAGAACCTGTTGATAAAATGTATTGATAACATAATGTTGAGTTCTTAAAATAGAGATTTCCAGTATCGCTCTCCCTCTGTCTTTCCCAAGTAAAATGTACACACACATTAACTACAGCATCAAAGAAGCAGATAATCCTTGTAGTTAGAGAAGCACCCACATGAGTTAATAATACAGATATCTTGATAAAGCATACAGCATATACACAGGGGAGGTTCTCAGAGAGATAAAGACATAAAGATAAACATAAAGAGATAAAGACAAAGAGCCAAGGTGGCACAGTGGTTAGAGTGCAGTACTGCAGTTACTTCATCTGATTGCTAATTCAGCAAATCAGCAGATCAAATCTCACTGGCTCAAGGTCGACTCAGCCTTCCATCCTTCCGAGGTGGATAAAATGAGGACCCAGATTGTTGGGGGCAATATGCTATTTAGTATACTATCTTTGGTGTAAGCAGCCCAGAATCCTCGGAGAGTGAGCGGCATAGAAATATGAAAAATAAATAAATAAATAAATAAATAAATAAATAAATAAATAAATAAATAAATATGTAAGGAGATGAACACTATGTTGATTAAATGCATAATCTAGGGCTTGCAAATTGCATAAAAGTTGGATATATTTCTGGCACTGTATCCACGGTTGAGAAAATATCAATGATATCACTGGGGTTTCTACTGAACACAGAGATTAGAAACCCAGCTTTGGTAATCACTTCATTCACTGTATTTCAAAAGGTAGATCAACCTATTTATCTAGATAAACAAACAAAATCCCCTTTTCAATCCAGTAGTTACATTAATCTAGGCAACAAGTAGATGGCTAAGGGAGATAAAATACCTCTAACTCTTTTTTGTCCCTGGTGATTGATAGGTCAACTGATTAATGATAATCATCCCGTGTCTGTCTGTCTGTCTGTCTGTCTGTCTGTCTGTCTGTCTGTCTGTCTGTCTGTCTATCTATCTATCTATCTATCTATCTATCTATCTATCTATCTATCTATCTATCATCTATCATCTATCTACCCACACCCATCCACATATACACATTCTAGAGTGGCATCTTGTATATTCCAGGCACTCTTCATTTTTACGTTGTCCTAGCAGCAGCACAACCACAATTCTCCTTTCAGATGTGCTATAAGGCCGCATTATGAAGATAGCAAAAATTAGAATGACAAGAAACGGATCCAGTTCTGGAAAGGAAGAAAGGAAGGAAGGAAGGAAGGAAGGAAGGAAGGAAGGAAGGAAGGAAGGAAGGAAGGAAGGAAGGAAGGAAGGAAGGAAGGAAAGAAAGAAAGAAAGAAAGAAAGAAAGAAAGAAAGAAAGAAAGAAAGAAAGAAAGAAAGAAAGGCAAAGGTGATTTTTCAGATGAGCCCACTGTGTGTCCACAGTTTGGTATGAAGCACCAATCTTTTTGTTTTTTAATGCCTTCAAAATCCAAACAATTGAAAGTGTCAGAGTTGTCAAAAATCCTAGTTAACAACAACTCACTATGAGAAATTTGTTCATCCTTCTCCACCACATTCTGGGGACTCCAGGTCGCACAAAAGAATGAGAACTGAAGCACTTTCTGAAAAGCAAGTTTGTCTGCCAGGTTCCACGTGGCATTTGTTAACCTTGCAGCAGACATTCTACATTATCATTGAGATGAGTTCTGTTGTGATGGTGTATCTGCCAAACATCAGTTCCTGAACAGATTCTCATTCCATTTGGTGATTTCCTATGGGAACGTTATCATTCTTCTGATGTACAGTAACTTGATAAACCTTAATTTAACACCTGTATATCACTATTTAACCTTTATAGAATACTGCAAGTATGCCAGTGTTTTTTTTTTAATGATAGAGTACTCACCAGTGGTTGAGGCAGATTAATCAGGTATATTTTTCTACAATATCACATTGTGTACCCTGCAGCCTTGTTAAATCCCAACTAACAACAGTTTCATCATCCAAAGAGCTAGCTGTTTACACATGATAAGGCTCCAAGGATTGTAAACTTATTTAAACAATCCAGTCTGACACAGTGACCATATATAAGCTGTCAACATTATTGTTCAGCCAATGTTATAAATGTCCTATCCACATCTGTCTCGGCATTAGGCAGGAAGCTCTTTGAGCCACAAACACAATTAGCACATTTCAGCAACAAATTCAAATATGCAGAGGTCTTACTCTTTTTCGTTTTCTATGGGGAATTTTTAAAAAGGAAACTTTATCCTATTTTTAATAGGATGCAACACTTTAAAATGCAACACTGAAGTGTAAGAAACTACAGGTTTAAAGGAAGGAAATGCAACTAACAACGATGTAAGATTTAGCTAACATATTTTGCAAACAAATTTTGAGGCAAACGATTTTTCTCTATTTTGTTTTCTGGATAGGGGAAAATCATTTGCCTCAACATTTGTTTGTAATGTTCATTTTCATTTCCTTTTTCTTTCTTCACTATGACACAGTATGACATTGTGTTACAATTGTGTACAAGCTGTTCCCTGTATGCTGCAGGTGAGGGAAGCAGTGTCTCAAAACATACTTACCATACCATACCTTACGTACCATAAGTATAAGTCACACCTTAGTTTTTGGGGAGGAAAATAACAAACAAATCCTGCCTCTGCCTACCACCATCCATTGGTATTCGTCTGGCTAGCGTCCTGTCAGTGTGTGTGAGAGAGTTGAGGGCTGTTTGGAAACTGAAACAGTATTTGCTGGGTGAGCAATAAGGTAGGAGACAGCAAGGAGCCTGGGCATAGTTTAGGTCAACTGTTTCAAAGCTGCATGCTGTGCTGATCTCTGAAACTAAAACTGAAACTGAAACTCCTCTCCTTTGCTTGTGTTTTGCTTGTGTTGGAAAACCTGCTTTTGGTATTGTATATTTACTTTATATTATATATAAAGAGAAGTTATTGAATCCTGCTGAATCAGTTACTTGTGTGTGCTTCCTGGATGTGATTGCTTCTGCAAACTCTGACAGTTCTTGCAGAAAATAGTGAACAGCCAGGTCAGCTTCAGCACATTATTGCAGCTTGATTCAGCATGAGCAGCTGATTGGCGGGTGGATCGGTCTCCCAGAATACCACCAGTTGTTCCAGGCTGCAGGGATTGCCTCAGACCATCATTTCCTCCATGCCTCACATTTTTGGCTACATTCGGTGTATAAGACACACACAAATTTTCACCCTCTTTTAGGAAGGAAAAAAGTGTGTCTTATATTCTGAAAAATACAGTATTGTTATTCTATATTGTTATATACATACAACAAAGTGTGCATAGATCTTTCTCAGCTGCAGAGCTCACTAGTGTAGGAGATTGAAGTGTGGGACTGAAGAAACATTTAGCCTGGTTAAGCCTAAAGAAGCATTTATCCCTGGATCAGGAATAAATAAGTACAGTATTATATATACTATGGATGTAGACATGGTTGAAGGTATTTTACTCCCTTTAGGTGAAGCAGCAAATGAAGTCAAGTATCGTTCCCCCACTTACGTAACCTAATATTTAAGGCCAACCCAATTATTTTAGCATTAGAAACCAAAAGCCCGCAAGCAGTTATTCCTGTCTCTAGAGGTAAATATACAATTATAATAACAATTTGGTGACACATCACGATACTAAAATTCTTCTGCCTTAGGCAGCTGTTGAATAATAGGGTTAGTTGTATATGAAAAACAGTTAGGAAGACATTCAGAAAACATACCTAGGATCAATATGGGAAAAAAAAGATCCCTAAGTCACAGATGGAAACCTCATCTTCTCTGTCTTCATGTAAGTACAAGCACCATTTGTTAAACATGTGAGTATAACTGCATTTAAAAGGAACAGGGAAAAAAATCCAGTAAGAAAAATGTGCCAAATCTGTGCCTCGTCTATCCCTTCTTTCCTGTTGTTCTCTTTGCTGGTTTTGAACAAATGGGCACTGAAAGATTCCATTGTACAAAATGTGGTAGAAACACGAGAAAGAAAATAATTATCTGGTCCATAAAACCAGACATCATCAAGCTCTCATCCCATAAAAATAATGAAAAACAGAGCTACTTTTCTGTGGGAAAAGCCAGATGACTTTGGAGAATTTCTCCAAAGGCCTATTTGAGTTGGACACATTGGTTCTAGGTAGGTAACAAAATACGTGCAGTAGTGTTTGATGAGAAAGATAAAGCTTTCATTGAACATGTATGGATTCTTTGACTATTATTATTATTATTATTATTATTATTATTATTATTATTATTATTATTATTATTATTATTATTATTATTATTAGGCAAAAACATTGGTGTAAAGAGTGGGTGAGTTCCCCTTCTGCAAATTGACCACATATTAAAATATTGGAGATAAGCAACCAGTGTAAACATATGGAAAACACTTTCCTAGGAATAGCAGTTGGCTGAAAATAGAGATTAGTCCATGTTTTTACTCATTCTCACAGTAAAAGAAAGATCTATGAAGGAGAGAAAAATATGAAACTGGTGAAAGATCGAGATTTTTATAATTAGCATCCCTAATAAGTATCATGGATTTGTCACAATTTGAAAAGTATCATTATTGCCATTACTCACCTTTCTCTAGCTGCCTACGCCAATATTCACCTCATTCTGTGAGGTGAATTTAGCAGGATGACCTGCTAAAGTCTTTTGCCAAGAGACAAAGGCTAAGCTCTCAAAATGGTGGCAATCAGTGATACAATCTTTTTTTTTTTTTTTTGCCAGTTCCACTATATCAGCTGAGCCATTTACTCATCCCCAGGATGTCCTGTGGCAGCAGTTTTAAAAATGTATATTTAAGTGGCCAAGCAGCAATCTAAAAGTGAATAAAGAAACCACTGAGCTGGAGAAATCAAGTTTCCTTTCTTGATTCATTTTGCTGGGTGTTTACTAAAAGGCCAGATGGGGCCTTCAGTCTGAAAAAAAAACCCCACACATATCTGTTATAATGCTTTTCAATCTAATTTTGACATACAGCTCAAATGTTAACATAAATAGCAGTTAAAGAGCTGTGATGAAGTGAGATTTTTACATTTGCAGATAGAGAAATTATAAGAATGATTTCTTGTAATTTTTCCTGAAAAAAGAAGAAATTCATAGGGTTATTTGAGCATGTGTGTATATGTGTCAGTGGCAGGATTCCCTTTTAACAATAATGAAAAAAACTACTACTATTAATGAGACAGACTAATAGAGAAGTTCCTCTGATGCCTTTTCTTGGATTTACAATCACGGAGGTAGAGTTGCCAGTCAAGTTATAGACTGCTGGAAAATGATTCTACATTAAAAGGTAAGATATTTACTCCTGGGCCAGCCAAAGGCAAGAATGTGCAAGAAAGTGAAAGATATATATTTTATTATTTCCATAAGGTTGTCTAGTGATTCATAAAAACAGCAGTTTTTCACAATTTCACTAGGCTATAACAGGATTGGGTCAGATGTGGTTCAGTGTGTTATTTGAAACAAGTCAGTGGAGCTCTTTTCCTCTCCAAATTGTTTTGCTTTGGTTGATCATCCCTTGCTTTTCACTATTTGCAAATAATATTTTCTCCTCAATAGCTTCCTATGGCTATGATGTTACTTTCTGGGGGAAAAAATGATCAGGAAACCTTGGCTCTTTTTCTTTCTTTCTTTTTTTCCCCTCTTCCTGGAGTCTTCCCCATTGCCTTTTAACTCCAAAGAGTAAATCATCTCATTTGTTTTAACTTTGGAGCTAATGCTGTAGAGCCTTGAAATTCTGACAGGAAATCATTTGGAACTTTAGCCTTTCACAGTTTTCTGAATCCCGTTACCTGCAGTTCATTTGCGATTACAATAATTGCTTCTTATTTAAACGTCCCATGAGCAAACTAATGGAAGCTTTATGTTACCGCTGCCGATTTCTTGCCCCTACTTATCTTTTTTGGAAGAGAAGTACACGCCTCAATTTCTTTTTTAAAGAAAGAGTCCCGTTCTCGTATTTTTGGTGCAATTTTTTTTTTGTTAGTGCAGAACTGTAGATCACTGTCCAATCTGCTCAGTTAACATTTTTACACCAGATTTGTCAAAGACAAATTGTTAATCCTACTTATGAAAGAGGGATCAAAAATGTATCCTCCTCAGGGTTTTTCTCTCATGCTCTGAGCAGATACTGCTGAGTGTGCATTAACTCTTTATCTTACCAGGAAAGAGACACATTAAAGTTAATTCTGATATGAAAAAGTGATATAAGCAATAGCCATAAGAGTAGCTTAGGTAATAATTTTCCCCAACTACTGTAGTTAAGAACTCTCCATAGATTAATACTTATTATTCAGGCCAATCAAATTAATGAGTTAAAATATTCTTCTTTAAGTCAACTGTTGAAGCAGCAAGTCATCATTTCAGCTATAACTTTATTCTGTCCTTCCAAAGGTGTGCACAATATTTGATGATTATTGCTAATGTTATAGAATAGGCTTATTTATTTAAAATTTAGATTTACATACTGTCTTGCCTCCAATTTATGTAGGTAAAATCCAATTTTCCCATAACAATCCTAAGAGATAAATTGGCTGAAAGTGAGTAATTAACTCAAAGAAGTCTGGTAAACTTCAATGACTAATATTAGATTTAAACATGGGGTTTAAACCAACACCATTTATTTCTTTTGTATATGTTTTTTTTTCTCCCAAAGGCATCTAAAAGAATATATAGAAGATTAAAAAGAATCATCAATCAATCACTAATAACCAATCCTAAAAGCAATAAAATGCAAATTATTTTACGCAATCTGATCCTGACAGGTGTTAATCTATGCCTGGAAGGACACACATGTCTTTAGTTGTCAGTAAAACCCTACTAGTTCATCTTTCCTCAGGAGGAAATTTAATAACTGAAGCAATGTTATCAAGAAGGACTTCTATCACCCTCCTATGAGCTAAACTCATTAGTGAAATCATGAGTTAGGCCTCCCTAACTCATTTTGGTGCATGGGCAGCTGGAATAAATCTTTATCATGTCAACACCTTAAATTGGACCTATTAGCACACACGGAAACACTGAAGCTCTTTAAGGATTGATAGTGTGTGATCCTTTTAAAGCACCCCACCTAGTTGGCTTCTGGATCATCTTCATGAGTACTTTTATGTAGGATACATTACAATAATCCAGTTGTGAAGCTATTAGATCAGTGAAATAATTTGATTCTGGTCTTAAGCATCTGCTAGAAATCAAAGGGACAAAAATAATGGAATTATTTTTCTAAAGAAAATCAAATCACATCAGAAAACCTGACTTTTCAAACTTATGTAGTGATATCAGATGCAAATGTGTAAATATGAAATTTGTGATTTGTGTTGTGACATCACAGCACACATTTCATCTCTTCCCATTCCCCAAAGCCAAATTGATCACATATCCAAAATTATATCCAGAATTATATAGGGGTTCCTGCTGGAGCATGGGTTGGATTAGAAGACCTCCAAGGTCCCTTCCAACTCTGTTCTTCTGTTCCTGATCCATATACTTGGCATAAAAATGTTCATTTTCTTTCTATTTTGCAATACTTGAGGAGACTAATTTCCACTAAAATCATTACTTTCAAAAATGACAAGTTTAAAATAATTGAAGCTAACTGAAAAAGCTAAGGTTTCAGATCCATCCAGGTTTGAATTCTGCCTTCTATACTTTTATCTAATCTAGGATTTGGTTGAGATTTCTCTGTAGTTTTCAAAGATATCCCTAAAACAGTGGTATGATTCAAGTAATTTAACAACTGGTTCTCTGCCCTAATGATTTATTCCATTAACCAGTTTGCCAAACTGCTCAGAAAGTTAACAACCGGTTCTCCCAAAGTGGTGCGAACTGGCTGAATCTCACCACTGCCCTAACACCAATAAGAAGCTATAATTCAATAATATTCTGGAAGCTATAATTCAATAATATTCTGGAATATGAGATTATGTGATGTGAATGAACATTTCATTCATGCCAGTTTATTTTGTATTGTGGATGAATTTATTTTGCTGTTGATCAGTTACCAGATGTATCCAAAGTCCAAGAGCTTCACTAACTCAATTTTAATAAAAACAATTAGTCCATGCTTTCAGGCATAGCTTTATTCTGGGGGAAAAAAAAACAGTCCTCAAATTATAAATTAGAACTTTCTGTTTATGTAATGAAAGTTACCAATTGTACTTTGAGTACTTACAAGGAGATCAAAGGAATCGTATGAGTCATTCTGTAGTTTTATGATTGATATCCGTTTTATCTTCCTTTGCCACTTTTAAAGTGTGAATAACTGTGCTTGCTAGTTATACAACACGTTATACATAATTATTCTAGAACAGGAGATGCCAGGGCCAAAGTCTTGGTGGAAGAATCACAGATTTTTAAATCCTGATTCTATGGACTATTTACTATTGCTAAAGACCAATACAGTAGACATGCTCAGAAGCATATAATTTATTAATATGTCATGCAATTCAACCTGAAACTTAGCATTGTCTCCTTTTATAAAATACAGTAGAAATGGAAATATGTATACATATCAACCAATAGTGAAACTAACTGTAATATGTAAGGATTTATAGCCTTTATGATCATCAGCAATGGGGATATATTTTATCTAGTATTGTATGGATCTAAAGTGGGATTAGGCAATGAAATGCTTTCAAATATTGTATTTTATTATTTCCATAAATACGTTTGGTATGGTTTCTAGGAGTTGCCCACCACATCTAGAAAACCTCAAATTACAACTAAGTTATTAAAAGGGCCACTTTCCACAATAGAAATGTTTCACCTTGTGAAACATTCTTGAAATTGTCTCCTACTTTGCTAACCTAGACCTCATAGCAGACACTGCAGACACCCGGATCATAATGGATGGTTATCTATATGGAAACAATGCTGACACAAAATAGTTCAGATTATGGGACAGACCATTACATAAAGCACAACCATCACCACATGAGATGATGATGATGATGATGATGATGACGACGACAACAACAACAACAATTTAAGGCTCCCAAGATAATAACTCCTTAAGAAGAAGTCTATCAATAACCTTGAGTAAGTTCATAGCTACAACATTAAAATCAAGGAATAATTTCCATACCTAATAAACAATACAGAGCCACATATTCATATCATCAAATCGCAACTCTATCTGTATAGGGGAAAAATAGGTCTTGGAAGTGCAGAGATGTATGTAATAGTTAATAAAAAATGCATTAAATTCTACAGAATACATATCTCCTGGGAAAACAGAGAACTTATCTGTCTGACAACTTTATTATAATGCACCAAAGATACCAAAGTGATATTTCCCCCTTGGCCATACAAAATCATACACTTCGATTTAATATTTCTGTCAGCTGGGAGTTACTTCTTTACTATATACTCTGCTGTCTTTATACCTGGGATGGGATTCTTTTGAATTGTTTTCAAAGGCACTTCAGGTAAACTCTTGCAGATTTCAGACATTCTGTTTCTTGGCCTCTTTCTGATTCCTGGGGATAGGATTTCATTCCAACAGAAATAATAGGAAAAATTAATCTAGTTTTTTCCAACTTCAGAGTGAAAACAAAGGGTTGCCTGTACATTGTTGTCTCCCCCACCACCACAAATGTCAATTGTTCACCCTCCCAAATGTCAGAAAAATTCAAATAATGCTTTCTTTGAGACTGATGTCTTAAAAAAAAAAGCAATTGTATAGAGGATGACTAATGTCTCTTTGAAATTCAACCTAGAACTAAGGAGAATTTTTCTGACAGAACAATTAATCAGTGAAACAACTTGCCTCCAGAAGTTGTGGGTGCTCCATCACTGGAGGCTTTTAAGAAGAGATTGGACAACCATTTGTCTGAAATGGTAAAGTGTTTCCTGCTTGGGTTGAGGGTTGGACTGGAGCACCTTTGGCATCCCTTGCAATACTACCCTGTTTCTCTGAAAATAAGGCATCCCCTGATAATAAGCCCAATTGGGCTTTTGAACGCATGCACTAAAATTAGCCCTTCTTGAAAATAAGCTCTTCCCAAAAATATTTAAACGCATGCCCAGCCGGTCCCGACCATTTCCTCTGGTTAGGGTTAGGGAGACAGAGCTGGAAATCAGGTAAGACAGCAAGAGGAACCCCGTCTTGCACCAGGTACCCCAAAATAATAAGACCTCCCTGAAAATAAGGCCAAGCGCTTATTTCTGGGTTCAAAAAAATATAAGGACTTATTTTTGGGGAAACACAGGTATTATTTTGTTCTGTTATTCTGTTATTCTTTCTATGATCATGTGTATCCATCCCATAACGCCTAAAGGAAATTTGGAATGGTATACAGTGATGGTAACCTTTTCATCACCGAGTACAGAACGTGCGTGTCCACACCCATAATGCAATGTGCGTGTCACCGCCTTGCATGCATCCTGCACATGCACACACGGCCCCCATGCATGCATGCATGACTCCACATGCACTTGCCCCCATACATGCATGTGTGCCCATCCCCCCATGCATGCACGTACATGTTCAGCATGTGTCCCGCCCACCACGCATGCACGGCAGAGACCCAAAAACCAGCTGGCCAGCAGGAGATGTGTGTGCATGCACAGCAGAGCTGAGCTGGGGTGATGGCTCATGTGCCCGCAGAGAGGCTGTGCATGTCACCTGTGGCATGGGTGCCATAGGTTCACCATCACGGGTATAGGAACTCCTGCCATAGGCAGGAAGTTGGACTAGAAGACCTCCAAGGTCCCACCCAACTCTATTATTCTATGTTCTAAGACCTCCAAGATCCCCTTCCAACTCTGCAACTCTGTTACATTCTGTTACATCCACCCTGATGCTATTAAGTAGTATAGCTGCAGATACAGTATCTATAAAACTACATGGGCAAACATATTTAATTACATTTTGCTTGTTTGTTGGAAGAGAAATTCATTTAATTCTAATAAATTTGAACTCACCAAATTTATATTTCCTGAATCATCATTAAATGACAACTGGCCTTCAGTATTCAAACCCAGAATTTTATAATATAGTCTCAGAACAAATAAAAATTAAACACCCCACTGGGGGAAAGTATGCCCCAAAGATGTATATTCTTGCAGAAATAAAAATGAACAGTAGTATATTAAGTAAAATGCATATAAAAGGATATGCAAATCACTCAATATTTGGCATGAATTTTAGATATAAGGGTGTCAAGATTCACTTCAAATCTGAAGTTCAAAGGCAAGAAGAGATTTGGACTAATCTGAGATTTCACTAAATAAAATATTTCATCTAACTATAATAAGGACATGTAAAATTGCCTACAGCTGCTTCATTCTGGGGCAGAATGGAATGAAAATTGCAGGCATATAGCAAGACCCTTTCAAGGAAATTAGCCCAGCAACATTTTAGATGGATAACTTCAAAGGTTTCAACACCACTTTTTTTTAAAAAAAAAATTTAAATGGACCTGCTAGAAGGCAGAGTTAGCAAGGGTGAGAAAAGGGAAGCATGGCAACCTCCAAATTATCCAGTAAAGAGACAAACATAACATAGGTTGTGTTGAACTTTTGAAAAAAGGTCTTTCTTCATCCTAATCCTACTATAAATTTAAAGCAACATGTTCAAACAATGTTTAAAATGTAAGCTTTCACTGATTTGAAGATTCCAGCATATCCCGATTGCTTGTTTTTCTGCCTAAAAAGCTTATTGACAAGGTTCACTTTAGGGGTGAAATGCTACCGGTTCGCTCTGGTTTGGGTAAACTGGCAGTGATAAAAACTACCTGTTCAGGTGAACTGGTAGTAAAAAAAAAAAAAAAAAGCTACCGGTTTGGTTGAACCAGTAGTTTAAAAAGCTACCAATTCCTCCAAATCGGCATTGCCGATGATCAGCTGTGCAGCAGGGTTTAGCTTTGGTAGACTTTCTAGCAAAGCTAAATCGCACGCCACAGCTGATCCCCCTCGCTGTTCTACTTACCTTCCCAAGCCTCCTTTTGGCACATACTGCACATTCACACATGCACAGCACATGCCAAAAGGAGGCTTGGGAAGGTAAGTAGAACAGAGGTGGGGGTGGGGAGGCAATCAGTGTAAAGTGCAGTTTAGCTTAGTTTGAAAGCAGGAAGTCCTGCTTTCTAAAAAAGCAAAGCTAAATCATGCGCCACAGCTGATTCCCCCCTGCTTCTACTTACCTTCTCAAGCCTCCTTTTGGCATGTGCTGTGCATGTGCATGTGCACACAGAGAGCGTGTTTGGTGAGCACTGCGCATGCACTCACAGCACACATTTGGCACGCAGTGCACATGCACGGCCAGCAAACTGGTAGCAAACCTGTTCGGATTTCACCACTGGTTCACTTATGAAACTCTGGTGAAAGTGATGCAGAAGGGTGGAAAATGGCAAGATATTACTTTTTTACACAATTTCCAAGGTCTCCAAATCTAAGATTATAAAAGTGGAACTGCCCTTCCTTCCACCTTGCTTTCTTGTCTGTTAGAGAAAATACGAAAAACCACTTTTACCAATGTTAAGGACTGGTTATGAAGCAGAGAGTAGAGTGTTTGCACAGAAACGGTGCTGAGAGTAGTTGTGAATAAACTGCATACAAACTGGTTTTTAAAGTAATTTACTTATAGAACAAGGCAAAATCATAGTTCTTTTACCAATCCAAGTCTTAGCCATGCATAATCAATCAAGAGATACAAAACTTCTTACCAGTTCATTGAACAAGACACAAATCATTCAGGAACAATATAAAACAGTTCATAAAAGAAGTAATAAATAAACCATGATCAAATTGACCATGTAAAGATATCTACAACATAGCAGCAGGTAACAATATGGTGTAATGTCCACACTGACCACAATCAAACTCTCCTTAAATAAAGTTTCTACAGAGCTCATCCATTCTGCATTCTACAGATGCAGAATGACTCAGCAATACTCTTAAAGCTATATTATATATATTCATACTGTAAACATATAATGTTGGCTTATATATTACCTGGCCAATTAGTTAGGCCATGACCATTTCCTAACAGCCAACATCAGAACAATACAGAAGCACATCCACTTTCAAGGCTCATCCTTGTTGCTGGTTGTTAGTATATGATTGCATCCATTTGCTTCAAGCTGTTTATTTTCTTTTAAATTTTCAGTCATTGACTGAATAAATAATATTGCATTGAAAGGCTCATCCTGATGTGATTTGCTGGTGATACTCTACATTAGGGCTGTCTAACCTGTGGCCCACGGCTGGTTGCATCACGCACTGGCCATGCCCATACCCAGTTTAGCAAAGGGGGGAAAAGTTGTGATACATCATGTGACGATGCCATGTCAATGTGAATTTGACATCCCTGCTCTACATTATTATAGGCTACAGAGTTTAATTTTTTAAATAGATAATTTCCTGTCTCCCTGCCTATTTTTGTCTAAGAAATTGCTGATCTCAGGTCACTTCCTTTTGCCTTTGTTCCCAGGGACAACTAAGGTGGGCTAAGGTGCCCATTACCAGCTAAACTACTACTGTAATGATGGTGAACCTATGACATGTATGTTAAAGATGCCATGCCATGATATTTTGGATGACATACCAGCCTATTCTTGAAAGAATGGCCCATTCTCCTGTAATTTTCAGAGACTGTGGAGGCCATGCAACAATGAGGTATGGTCTTGGGCAGCTTCCAGCCCTCTGGAAGTTATGCAAGAGGCCATGCTCTTATGCAGCCTCCAGAGCCTCTAAAAACTGTGAGAATGGGGCATGCTGTTGCACAGCTTCTAGAGACTGCAGAGGTTGTAGAAGAGCATTCTCCAAAACTGCTTCAAATCCTCATGCAGCCCTAAGTTCTATCAGGTAGACCAGGGGGGCCTGACAACAGAAAAAGAATCATGCCTGAAAAGGAATGTTGCCAGTGGAGGGAATCACACACTCCCCCTGGCTTATGTACCTTGCATCATGGGGTATGATGCAAGGCAGCCATTTTGGCTGGGAGCATTGAAGGTCAAGATTTCAACTTCATACTTACCATGGCAGTGCTGCTGAGTGCCACTGTTCAGAGATGGGCTTAGATGGGGAGGAGTTTGAGAATAGTTTCTCTTTGGTTAGGAGGAGGAGTGTGGCTTGCCAAGAGAGTCAGGTTAGTCAACTTTCTGAATTTTTGATACTCTGAACTGAAAACTTCAATCATCAGTATCAATGGTGGGTTCCTCCTGGTTCCGCCCAGTTCCACCGAGCCGGTAGCAGTGACGATATGACATCACTGAACCGGTTTTGCTGCCCCCCGCCCCCCCACATTATTCTTACCTTTTATTTGTCCCCACCCCCAATCCATTGCTGCCTCCTGAGTCCCAGCTGATGGCTAGAGGGAAAACAACTGTTTAAACTCTTGCTGTGGGGCTTCAAAAGGCCGCTACAGCTGATCAGTGGTAAAAGAAAACAAATGAGTAGACCAGCGCCTGCAAAAATAAACGGGTAGACCAGTGCCTGCAAAAATACATGGATAGACCAGTACAGCTCTGCAAGCAGTTAAAAGCCTGGTAGACCAGTACCTCTGCTAAATCCTAAATAATTGTCACATGACCATCAAGCCACACCGACAAAATAAGCCATGCCCACAGAACCAGTAGTAAAAATTTTTAGAACTCACCCAATCAGTATAATACTGTAATGAACTCTGCCATCTGTGGATTGCTCATATCCTGAGCTATTCACACCTCTTTTCCAGCTTCTTCACAAAAAAGACCTTTGCTTACACAAACAAACAAACAAACAAACATAAAGGGTTATACAGATAGCAGTGACCTATCTCATGAGACATATCACACAGACAGAACTAAGTTACTCCATACTGATAAAACTTAGAGATAGGCTTTATCTGACATAATCAGCAACATTGCTTTAACAAAACACCTTTGTCTAAGCAGAAGCAAAGAATTCACTCCTTTCGTCAACCAGAATGGAAGGAATCAGCTGAGGCCACCTTGATAGATGATTTTACAATGATGTATACATGCATTCCTCAACTTACAACCACTTTTAGCAACTGTTCAAAGTTACAGCATGGTAAAAAGTGATTCATGATTGTTTTTCCCTCTTACAACTGTTGCAATATCTCCATGGCCCCAGGATCAAAATTTGCATGCTTGTGTTGGGAGAAATATCCTCTGGGTTCTTCTCCAAGTGGGGAAAAAGACACTGGAAACATGGAGACTGCTTGGAAAGATGGTTTAATGGTGGACAGGATCACATGGCTTGAGTTACTGAACAGAAAAAGGGCAGATACAGAGTGTCTCTGGGTTTTTATGCTCTCTCTGGCTTTGAACTTCCTGGGGCCCAGAAAGAGTATCCTGATTGGTTGTCAGACTTCCAGGGGGTGGGGGTCTTAGCTAGCCCTGCTTGCTGATATAATCTTCCCAGGTGCCATGTGGTGAGTTTCTGTCTAGGTGAGTCCTAATTTGTGTTAGTTTCTATTGCTATTGTGTTGCAGAGGTCCTTTGACAAAGGATTGGGTTTCTGCCTCTGGCCCATTAACAAAGAGTGGGGGGGCAGGAAGGTGGGAGCTGCTTTGTCTGTAAAACATGCTTCTCCATTTCCCATCCAGAGGAACATAATATTCTGCCTTTTTAATATTTCCTAAAATATTTCATTCTTTTAGGAAAGGGGTGGGTGCTAACTTCCTACACTTGATAACTGGCATATGTTTTGTGACCGTCTGGCAAGCAAAGTCAATGGGGAAGCCAGATTCACTTCACAATTGTGTTACTAACTTAACAACTGCAATGATTCGCTTAACAACTGTGGCAAGAAACTTCATAAAATGGGACAAAATTCACTTAATAACAGTCTTGCTTGAAATTTTGGGTTCAGTTGTGGTAGTAAACTGAGGACTAGCCAGTAGTAAAAAATTTTAGAACTCACCCGATCAGTATAATACTGATTACTGAGAAGGTGAGACAATCTAAATTTCTTTGAAGAGAAGCCACAGCTTCCTCACCTTCCTTGAAACTTTGCACATTCTTTAAAAATAGGGGGGAAACCCTATCATGGTCAATTCAGGAGAGACATTCTTCAACATCAGATCCAGTTTGATTTTATTTGGATTGCACTTCTTTTTAGGAATTCTCCCAAAAATTGTTTCAGCATCCCTGTCACATTGCCACAAAGAGGCTAATCTAAGAGAGAAAAATGCTACATGAGAAGAATATAATGAGATCTCTTGTAACAATTGCCAACAACAGTTCTCCACGAAGTGGCCCCATTGTCTTGATTCTATTTCCTCTGAACTCGCCAAGTTCTAAATGCAGAGATGTCTGAGCCTTTTCCAAATATTTGTCTTTTATGTTTGGGATAGATTTCTAAGCAGAATTCCGAATTCTTCTTGGGTTCTCTGGTGAATAAGAATAGGCTGCCTAGATGGTTCATTACATTGCCACATTACATTCCTATATATTTACCCCTCTGGAAGTCCTTTGAAATGAAAGCCCAGAGTGCTCTACATAGGAAAAGGCCCATGGCATCCTTCAGGCTTTACTGATTCCTACAATACACTGCAGATGTCTAATTTGCTCTTACTTAGATTTCTATCATGTATCCTATTGTATCATAGATTTAACAGCTCAGCCTGGCTTTACACAACGGGAATGCCTTGAGGAAGAGGTGTCAATAACTGTAATCCCCTAAGCAAACAGACCCATACACTCCACTGAAAGACATCTTTCTTTGTTTAACCTATCCCTTTGTATTGTTTCACAATCTTGTCTACCCCATTTCTATTTACATTAAGAGTTTTAAAAATGCATCTATATTTTCACAGCTTCTCATATTTTGGCAGCCTTCTGTGGTCATTATTTGTCTGATTATTTTTGTCCCAAAAAGTGGATCACAACATTTTCAGAAAAAGCAAAATAAGCCATACTAGCCATTAGATGGGTTCCAAAATCTACCTAAAACCAATGCTTTCACTAGGCCAAATTTTATGTCATAAAAATATCTAACTTGTAAGAGCTTCAGTTTAATGTTGTTTTAGAAAGCAAGATGCCACCTAAAATGTTATCTAACTTTGCTGGTATAATTTTTATTTCTCTCTCATTTTCTTTTCCACCTATCAGTAAACATTTATATTTCCTGAGCTTTTGCAAAAAAAATAGGAAAGCCATTGTTTGCTTGCTTTCCTCCACGCACCCTTTTGGTGTTATGGATGCATCATAGTCATAAATGGAAGCTGATTTAAATATATTCATCTTTCTTCCACATTCTATATAAACTGTGGCCATGCCAAATCATGACTTCAGCATTACCAGACTTCTGTTATTTTCCTCCTTCTTCCAACTCAACTTTTTAACTTTTTGAAATATATTTCTTTACAAAAGAATCTGAAGATCTTCAAGATTTGCAATTTTTATTACCCTGGCTAAATAAAGAACTTGTGATAATTTGATTTTCAAAAAACGTATGTATCAACTTAATAGGAATATAAAGTTAAATAAAGTTCTCCCAGGCTTCCAATGACCCACCCCACCTCAAATGATGATAAACCTATGACACCAGACTCTGCAGATGGTAGCAGGTCAGGATGTGCAGAAGAAAACATTGGATAACTGCTTCTTCTGTACCATTTCAAAATGCATAAGAAGTGAGTACCTAAATGGCCTGGATGATCTCAAAAAAAGATCATTGGACCTGATACAGGCATGGGAAATCACTAGTGTATCTAATGTTGTGGGTAGAGATGTCATCTCCCAACAATATCCTAGAACAGGGATGTTAAATCTCCAGACCGCGGGCCAGATATGTCACACGCTGACCATAGCCATGCCCAATTTAGCAAGGGGGGGAAATGTCATGATGTATCATGTGATGCCACTGTGATGACACAAGTTTGACACCCCTGTCCTAGAAGAATCACAGTAAACTAGTGGTGGGTTTCAAAAAATTTTACTACTGGTTCTGTGGGTGTGGCTTGGTGGGCATGGCAGGAGAAGGATACTGTAAAATCTCCATTCCCTCCCCAATGCAAGGGAAGGTTACTGTAAAATCCCCATTTCCTCCCAATCAGCTGGGACTTGGGAGGCAGAGAATAGATGAGGGCGGGGCCAGTCACAATTTTTACTACTGGTTCTCCGAACTACTCAAAATTTCCACTACCGGTTCTCCAGAACTGGTCAGAACCTGCTGAAACCCACCTCTGCAGTAAACCATCTTCATTATATTACCAGAAAAAAATGAAAATGTCTGTGTAAAAACTAAACATCACTCAAATGAGATTTAGATTAATGGCACACTGGTTATGTCAAGGTTCCATTAGTCACGAGAGTTTCCCACAGAAGAATGTAACATGCAACTGCTTCAATGAACCAGCTTAGAAATAAAAAGGAGACATAGGAAAAGGATGTTTGAACCAGGAGGATATATAAGTGGGAATTAACCTGAACTGCTCAATGACTTTCAGCTGCTTAAAATGGATACCATTCTTGAATTAAAATAAACATTTAGTCCTTGCCATGATGGCTTGTGCTAATGAAAGCCAATAGTCCAGATATGAAAAGGTAAATTATGTTTGCCTAAGATAGAGAATAACTGTACTTCAAACATGGTAGGACCTAATTTAGCATGTCTTGCAAATTTGACCATGTCCACAGAGTAAGTTTATACCAATCCTCATAGCTATCCAGGATCTGATCCATTTCTAGAACATTGCTCTGAAATGCTTGATATACATATTAGGGTTCCTGATTTTGAAAACTTGACATGCTCTCCTGTTGTTTCAGATTTAGGAGCTCAGTACATATATTTTGGGGGATTGTCACATTATACCTGCAACAGTATGCAACAGCTAAGATTACTTACAGATGTTAGAAGTAAATGAACACTGAGTGCTTCAGCTTTTCCAAATCAGCTTCCACACTTTCCCTTTATTGTTTTCAGTTCTCATGTTTTAGGCTCCAATCGTCTGGATTCCAGGTGAGTTAGAAATTGGAATAGAAAATGGTTCAGACTCAAGGTAATTTCCTTTGCTTTCTGGCAAGTCTGGAAAATGATTCTGAGCAACTGAAATCAACTCCAAAGCTTCAGTCATTTGCCTAATCCAAATATGAATCCCAGCCTTTTGAAAGTCAGCTTTCATTTGCCTCTGCCTCTTTTTCAATGAAATGATCTGTCATCAGAAATATATTGATGTTGTAATATTAATTGACTGCCAAGGACTTTTTTAAATAGTTTCTACTTTTTTTTAACGTTTTAGTCCCTCCCTCTTTTTAATTAACTCCATCTGGCTTAAGGCTCTCTCTTTCAACAATGGGTCTCAATGCTATTGTGCAGCACAGCAGGAGAAAGCCACAGATCCACTCGGCAATCACTCAGCAGAGAGACATTTGGAACAATGGCATGAGAACATAGGAGGAACAGCCTGGCTTAGTCATAGGATAGAGAAGATATTTGTATGTGAGTCGCAGGAAAGATATATATATTATTTAGAGTTTTAGAGTTTTTATTCGGTTTGTATTTTCAGCCTAAATTTATATTGATTTTAGTACGTTTTAACTTATTGTATTGCATTGGTTTTAAATTGGCTGTTCACCGCCCTGAGTCCAGAAGGAGAAGGGCGGTATAGAAATTTAATTAATTAATTAATAAATAAATAAATAAATAAATAAATAAATAAATAAATAAATAAATAAATGTGTATGTATGTATATGTATGTATGTATGTATGTATGTGTATGTATATGTATATATATATATATATAGGGGAAGGAGGATAAAGGGAGAGGAAGGGAAAGAGGGAGAGGGAGGGAGGGAGGGAGGGAGGGAGGGAGAGAGAGAGAGAGAGAGAGAGAGAGAGAGAGAGAGGGAGAATGCTTTTAAAGCAATATAACATCTTATAGAAATGTGCTTGCTCCTATTTAAATTTTTCAGATTTTTTGCAATACTGGGTCATGCATCATGAAGACTAAAACAAAATTATGTTAAATAGAAATCTAGGGGTAGATTTTCTCTTTCATACCCACCATTTGTTCAACACCTGTTTCATGAAGGATTTCCCTGCTCCGTCCACCCTGAAGAGAAGCAGAATTCTCCCAGGGTGGTTTCCTTTTGATAGTAAAATCTGTGCAATAAGCAAATACATTTTTTCCTCAGCACTTCTGAGCTTATAAGCAACAAAGTTTACTTGAAATGTATTCTGGGCATTACATTTTGAGATGTGAAGTATTGGTAGAAGTCTTTTGAAATATGTAAGCAAAATCTTACAATAGGGATTTTATCCTTACTCCCAGCTTATGGTACATAGATATGTCAAGTGGAATAAAAATAATCCATTGTATCACTAGAAATTAATTTGATTGTTGTTAAATAGGCTGGCATATCTTCTGTGTGTATTTTATCTCCCAGGGAGGGGGGATTACATTTCTTGTGATATTTCTCCTTCTGAATGCCTATTGATGATTTGCCTGCTTTTTTCCATAAGTTTCTTTGGGGCTTGCAGAAAATCCTAAGGTTCTTTCTTGCAGGTGGCTTTTTGATGTCACTGCAGTATTTTCAATGGAGACAAGCCAGATTCAGGATAAAATATGGTGTTGGAAAGCCTCTAGCGATGGGAAACTTCAGCCCTTCCCAGGTCACTTGAGGGGAGATGCCATTAAAGGTACACCTGGCTTTGGCATCACTCCATTCAAAAGGAGAGAACCAGCAGTCAAGAGATTTGGAACCAGAAGTAGCAACCACTTGGGGGAAATCTGTCAGAAAACACATGTACTAACAAAGCCCTGAGCACTACATTGTTCTACATCCAGAATTAAAAACATAATACATAACCATGGGCACATTATTAAAGGGCAGAAACACAGACAAGCATAGACATAAATTATCTTGTTCTCATCCATGCCAAGGTGTCCTAAAGAGAACCACCTGGAACATAAGATTTAAGGAAGTTTATGGAAGGAAAGATTTTAATTTCATATTTAACTCTGTAGTTGAATGCCACTATAAAACAGGAATTTTCTGAACAATATGGAACATAGGGATGATTTGAAAATCATCATCATTTTAGCCATTGTCTATCCACTGCCTCTTCTGCATGTTTCCAACTAATACAGTTTGGAAAATAAATTGCCATTTTCTCTTCCCTAGATCCTCAAATGATTTTAAAACATTCAGCATATTTCCTAGGTCAACCCAGCATTTGTACATTAAATAAGTCTCAGTGAATTACAAAGTTCCTTACTTAAGGTATTCTGAATGAGTGAACAGTGAAAAAGAACTTAATGTTTTGTTTCTCATAGGGGCCTCCACAATAGTCCTGCAAGTAGCATTTGGAGGCACATTGCCCCCAACATGGAGGTAATGTTGAGTTTAAAGCTGGTGACTCTTAAGAGACATGTTTTGGGTAGATTTAGCCAATCCTCTTTTAAAACTATCCAAGGGAGTAGCTTGTGAAAATGAATTCAGTAGGTTATATCCCAAAGGAATGTGTATTACTTCCTTCATACAGCAATAAGAGCATTTTAGCTCTCTAATTTGGGAAGATTTTGTTAAAATTGATAAAATTTGAGAAGTAGAATAAGTCAGGGAATCTGAGTCCCTTATTGACAGCAATTAAAATTATTGGAGAGACTATTTTCCAGTCTTGTTGCCGTCTCTACTCAAAACTAACTTTCTGAACTCAATACTGCAAAGTTAGTCTTCCATTTTTTTTGGAAATTGGAAGAATACATCTTTGTGATACCATGAATCAGTATATTTCTCCATTACTACTATTTTGACAACTCATGTCCATGTTTCTTACCATAATGTTGTGTCACAATGAGATGCAATCACATGGGCACAGAGCTGATATGAGTTTGGGGCTAATGCCAATCCTTCAATTGTTTTTTGTTGCAATAGGTATCATTCCTACAGTAAGAAATTGGATTCTCCTGCCTACTCATGTTTCCATCTCTTAATCTGAACCCAACATATATGCATAAATGAAGATCATTTCTTTGGGTATGGAAAATACAACACTTTTAGAGATAATCATATGACAAATATATCACATGCTCTATTTTTTGGTGTTTAAGGGATAAAAGTTATATGATGGAAATATATGTAAATTGGATCCAGTTTAAAAACATAAAATGATGATTGTATTTTATGATCATGGTTTATCACTTGTTCTTGTGTGTACACTGAGATCTTATGCACAGGAGACAAATTCTTTTTAGGTCCAATCACACTTGGCCAATAAAGAATTCTATAAAAATGCCTTTACTAGATCAAAGCAAAAATAAATCTAGAAGAATTATTAATCTGGAGAAATCATAAACATATCATGAATACTCATCAGATTTTGTTTCATTAACCCAAGTCCCCAAACATCAGATCTGTCTGTGTCAAGACAACTGTGCTTAAGACCCATTTAATCTGTTTGTCTTTTTGCATTCACTTATTAAACACCTCTGAGTTCTAGACCAATAAAGCACAGAGGTGATGGTAAATGTCAGGGGTTACAGGCTAAACAATATTTAGCACAACCATTCAATTATCACTCCACCTTTCCCATAACACAAGTATATAGTATATTGTTGTTAGTTGCGAAGTCATGTCTGACCCATCGCAACCCCATGGATAATGTTCCTGCAGGCCTTCCTGTTTTCTACCATCCTCTGAGTCCATTTAAGCTCACGCCAACTGCTTCAGTGACTCCATCCAGTCACCTCGTTCTATGTCAGCCCCTTCTTCTTTTGCCCTCAATCTTTCCTAGCATTAGTCCTTTCTCATTAGATAGCCAAAGTATTTGAGTTTCATCTTCAGGGTCTGACCTTCTAAAGAGCAAAAAGGGTTGATCTCCTCTAGGACTGACCAGTTTGATCACCTTGCAGTCCAAGGGACTCTCAGGAGTCTTCTCCAGTACCATAGTTCAAAGGCCTCAATTCTTTGGCGCTCAGCCTTTCTTATGGTCCAACTTTCACAGCCATACATTGCAACTGGGAACACCATAGCCCTGACTATGCACACTTTTGTTGGCAGGATGATGTCTCTGCTTTTTCAGTATGCTGTCTAGATTTGTCATAGCTTGGCTGCAGTCCCCATGTGCTGTGATCTTGGAGCCCAGGAAAATAAAATCTGTTACTATCTCAATTTCTTTCCCATCTATTTTCCAGGAATTGAGGGGGCCAGATGCCACGATCTTGGTTTTCTTAACGTTGAGTTTCAAGCCAATGTTTGCATTCTCCTTCTTCACTCACATCAAGAGTCTCTTTAGTTCTTCTTAACTTTCTGCTTTCTATATAATAATATACCATTATATAGTGTATAATGGTTTACTAGTGCAACTACTAAATAAAAGAACAGTTGTTGAGAGAGCAACAATGAAGACCAATATCTGTCACTTCTTATTTTTTCCTAGCTCCTTTTAATGGCAAATCAGGCTGCAATAAGAGTAAAATTAACCTGTACTGGTTCAGCGGCTTGATCTTTATGGAGCACTGAACCAGCTGCTAGAATCGAAAGGTGGCAATTGTCTGTCTGCCTGAGCTACATTGATTCATTCAGGAAATCAGTCAAGTTAGAACAAATATTCCCTTCCCAAATGGCCTGTTACTGTGAAATCAAATTATAAACTTGAGCTCGTCATAACGTATGCCTTGTTTTTAAAAAAATATATTCATGCTGTGCAACAATATTTCATACACTTGGGTAAACACATTACAAAAGCTCAAGTATTTCACACTAAAATATCCATCAATCATGGCTGCCTTTCCAGATGCACATTTTACATGTAGATTCTACATTACATTTTTGGGTCTTGGTGCCATAATGGAATATCTGAGTTTTTCCCCTGACTGGACATCTCAAGCTGGAAAAGGACCAAGAAGATGAGAATGAGAATCTGGAAAGGGATTATGTTTTAAATATAGGAGGCAGTGTTAAAGAAGACTTTACATACAATAGTTTACAGGAAATTATATGATTGTTACAGATCACATTTTGAAGTTGTAAAATTGATTGTGATTTTGTTGCATAGTAGATAGACTCTGGATTCTTAAGCAGAAATTCCTCTTCATATTTGCACTATTAGGATACAAGAATCACAAGGTGATTCTGCTTTTATATATATCTGGTCACCCTTTCCAGACCTGATGATGAACTGGCTAGAAAAGACTGCTTTTCTATATGGTTGTATGTGGCTTAAAGGCTTAGCTATACTAGATGCCAAGAAGTGAAAATGTAGGTCACTGGATTTTCTAGGAATGGTTTAAAAACAAAAACCCAGGGAACAGACAGTGAAAGAGGATCAAAGAAAGATATTGTTAGAGCTCTATTGGAATGCCAGGAACTGAGTCACTCTATGTCTGTCTAACGTGTGGTCTTCTTACCTCTTATTCCAGTTTCTAAGCTGCTTTTTTTTAAAAAGCAAAATCCAAAATTATTATTTTTTAATTCTATTGACCTCTGTCCTTAAATTTTAATGTAGAAGTCCATTTAAAGATCGGAGAGATATCCTGTGTTAAGTATTCCTTTTTGTTTTTAAAGATTGAAAGAGATAGAAAGATAAAGATAAAGGTTCCCTTTGCACATATGTGCTAGTCGTTCCCAACTCTAGGGGGCAGTCATCATCTCTGTTTCAAAGCTGAAAAGCCAGCTCTGTCCAAAGACATTTCCATGGTCATGTGTCTGGCATGACTAAATGCCAAAGGCGCACAGAATACTGTTACCTTCCCACCAAAAGTGGTCCCTATTTTTCTATTTGCATTTTAAAGTGCTTTTGAACTGCTAGGTTGCAGAAGCTGGGACAAGTAATGGGAGCTCACTCCTGTTACATGACAGTAGGGATTTGAACTTCTGAACTGCTGACCTTTCAATCTACAAGCTCAGCATCTTAGCCACTGAGCCACCACTTCCCTGAAAGAGATAGTACTTACATCCAAAAATTTGTCAGAGATGAAACCATTTTCATTCTGTAACATTGTGATATTAATGTTGTCAGTTATTCATGCCAAAGCAGTTTTGTTTATAAAAGTACAACCTGAATTCTAGCTGGGCACCACTTATTCATATGTGTGAATTGATTTACTTTTAAATTCATATTTTATGTTTCAGAATTTAAAACATCTGAAAGGACCACACGTTGCTTATCTTCATCTCCTTTGAATAGCTTCCTGGTCAGATTTTTTTAAAAAAACAAAAACCTTTGGGAATAGAATTTGGCAGCAGCTGTATGGACAAAGATTTACAATTTACGATTAAAATTTCTAAACATATGTTTAGAAATATAAACAAGCAGATTTATATTTTATGCAAATTGTTGATCTTTGGGTGATGCGTCTCCTTGCTTTTACCCTGCTGTTTGTGACTGATTTTAGGGGTGGTGCTCATCTCTGTTTCATAAGCCAAAGACCTAGCAGTATCCAGAAATATTTCTGCAGTGATTTGGCCAGCATGCCACAGCACAAACCGTATGGCAATACACAGAACATTTCCTGTATGCTCAAATTCAGTACCCATTCATCTACTTGCTTTTGTATCCTTTTGAACAGCTAGGTTGGCAGGATCTGGAATAGGTGTCAGGAGCCCACTCAGTCTCATGGCACTTGGGTATTAAAATGCTGAGCTGTAGAAATTTATTTTTTTATAACCAACAATATTAATATCACAATATTACAGATTGAAAGTGGTTTCATCTCTGATAAATGAGAGGAAGCTGTACCTCTAGAACACAGTATAAATCAGGATTTCTCAACCTTGTCAACTTTATGATATGTGGACTTTAACTTCCCAGCATTTTCCAGCCTACATGTTGTCTGGGGAATGCTGGGAATTGAAGTCCACACATCTTAAAGTTGTCAAGGTTGAGACACTCTGATATAAATATTCTCCTGGCTAATATTGACCCTTTATTATAAACCACAGTTGTTCTACTTTGTTCCAATTTCTCCAGGCAGAACTCTGTCTTTGGAAGTATGAGTACAAGTCGCCTTTAGTCACAAGCTCATTGAGTGGCTTGGGATAAATTAGCAACTTTTGTAAGGTACAGAACAGTAAACTAAATGAAAGAGTCTAGCAATATTATTGTACATGTCAATGTAAGCCATGCTGTTATCGGGGTTTATAATCAGAAGCTTAAGAAAATAAATCCTGCATACCTATAGTTAGTAACATGGCATAAAGTAATTACCCACCTACTTCATTATTGTTTTTCTGGCAACCTGCTCAGTAGATGCCATTCCAGAATAATTTTGTGGTTCTTAGAAAGTCCCTGCATTTTGGACCAGACTAGGAAGACAAGAGATGTGTAAAGGAGTTAGATGGGTCTAAAGGGTCAGAGAAGAATTGCTCGCTCTGATTTATAGACAACGTTTATGAACCACGTTGGACCAATACCTTTTATCTTTTTATTAATTCTGAACATTTTTTTTCCTCCTTGAGTCTGGCAGAATTCTTGCTGTGACCAGTAACAACTGAATAGCAAAACTAACAAACAAAGAAAAATATTTGAGGGTTATTACTTTTATTTTACTGTAGGGCAGGGGTGTCAAACTTGATTTCTTTGAGGGCCGTATCAGGGTTGTGTTTGATCTTGGAGGGGGGGCAGGGGGGCATGGCAAAGGTTGGGCATGACCATGTCAACATCACTCATGTTGGGGGGTGCCTATAGTGGTCGAGCACTCTGCCAGTGAAAACTAGCTACTAAGCTCTGTTTTCTGCTGTGATGGCCTCCTGCAATCCTCTGCCAGTGAAAATGGAGCTTGGGAGGGCTGCGTGCAGCTCTCCCGAGCTTTGTTTTTGCCGGCAGAAGCACTGCAGGCTGTTTCTTTGCTGTTTCCAGGGTGGCCCCACAGAACAGACCTAAGCACCCTGTGGGCTGGATCCGGCCCCCAGGCCTTGAGTTTTACATCCCTGCTGTAGGGGAAGGAGTGGAGGAATCCAGGGGCAGAGTTAAAAGAGGAAGCAGCCTTTATGTAGCCACAAACTAAGTTTACCCACCTATCCCAATTTCCATTGATCCTTACTTAACTCCTAGCAGGGGGTAACTATTGGTTGAGAATAAGTCTGAATATAGGTGAGAATATCAATAAATCAGTTTAATTGGCTCTTCACATGAGGACCTGATCTTTCTCATCTGAGATTTACTTGTTTACTAGTTGTTATAATAAACATTACTTTTAATGTGGCTGAATATTGTAATGATGTCTTTATGATCTTTTACTGTATGGTACAGGACCATGTTCAAGACCCAATGGGGTGATCTCCCATCCTTGCTCTAGCTCCTGCCAACCTAGCAGTTCAAAACCAATCAAATATGAGTAGATAAATAGGTACCACTTTGGTGGTAAGGTAACAGCATTCTGTGATGTCTTGCTGGTCACATGATTCTAAAATGGCTTCAGAAAGCACTGGCTTAATGGCTTAAAACAGAGATGACCACTGGCCCCTATAGTTGGCAATGACTAGCAGGGTAAAATCCACAGGGACTCATTTACCATTTTTTATGGGAGAAAGGAAGCCTGCCTTTTCTGGAACAACTCCCCACCCTACCCCAAAGTTTGTCAGGCATCTACCTTCTTAGCTTTCTGCAAAGCTTTAAAGATCTAGCTCAGGGGACTGCAACCTTAAACACTCAAAGAGCCATTTGGACCCGTTTCCCACAGAAAAGAAAACACTAGGAGCCACAAAACCCTCCCCGTGCCTGGCTATTTCTTGAGCAGCCACAAAACTAGCATATGTAGTTGAATTAAACATTCTGTTTTATTCTGAAACTTTTATTTTTTTGGATTTATCTATGGTTGGCCTATTATTGAATTTATTGAAAAGCTCAATAAATTGCATGCCGGCGGGTGTCACACATTGGCGGTTGTGACGCAAATTTTGAGTGACAGGGAGCTGCAGCAGAGGGATGAAAGCACCACATGCGGCTCCAGAGCCGCAGGTTGCTGACCCCTGATCTAGCTTTTCTGCCAAATGTTGGGTGAAGACACCTTATGTCTTTGTTGTTTTTAATTTGTTTAGTTCTACAGGTTTACTATGATTTTAAAGTTGTTTTTACTTTTAATTCAGACAACCTAGAGTTTATTATAAAATGGGTGGCTATATAAATGTTTTAGATAAATGCATAAATAAATTTCTGTCCTGTGTTAATATCAATATTACCATGGTGGCAATTAAGAATGGATGCAACACAACCTTACATGGAAGTGTTGCCATCAGAACAGTCTGAAGACACCTCCAGAGGAAGTCTCAGATCCATGGACTTGAGTGGCAGCATTGTTCTGCACATGAAAACAATCAAATTCAAGGTTCCTGTTGTTCTAGTCACTGTAAAAACAGCTCAGGTTCCATTTAATTTCAAGTAAAAAACAGTTGTTGAACATCCATTGCCTGAGACATTTATGCCCATTAATTGGCTTGGAAACATACATGCTGATTGGTTGCTAACCATGTCCAAACTTTATGGTCTTGAAGAATTGAGTCATTAAGACAACTGTTATTGTTTCTGAGCAATTTCAATTTTGTAGCAGAAGATTAGATTAATGAAGAAAGCTAAAAATCCTTATTCTCAGGAACCAAAATAATCCAGTATGTGTTTGATCAGTAATTAAGGATAAGTAACTCTTGTTTTCTTTCCTCAGCATTAGTTGTTTTAGCTTGCATTTTCCTAGGGAATTGTAATAATAGGTTAACATTATTATTAATGTTATATTATGTTAATGTTAAAAGATGAGTATGAAAAAGTTTATTGCAAGTTTGTTGATTCAGAAAAAGCATATGATAAAGTGAATAGTCTTAAATTAGGGAATGTCTAGAAAAAATATGGAGTGGAAGACTGGTTGTGGAATCCATTAAGAGTTATAGGAAGGCAGTAAGGAATACATAGGAATAATTGAAAAAAGGAATGGTTCAACCTCATCATGGAGAAAATCTATTTATGTAGTTAATAAGAGGACACCAAAAAGATGATACATAATCACTTAAAAACACTGAGCAGAGAACAATTCTAGGATATATGATGGTCCCTTGATTATTTAATTAATTTATGTTTAAATGTGCAGGAAAAATTTATGGTGATGTTTGTTGGGGAAGTGAATGTGGATTTGGTTATGAATATTGAACATGCTGTTGACCAAGAACATGCTGTTGATCAACAAAATCAATGATTTTCAGAAAATGAAGGATTTACAGAAAATCTTATGTAGTGCAGCAAGAAGTATAGACAGGCCTACTTGGTTTATTGAAGGGGAAACTGAATATTAGGAGAAATAATCTGAATGTATTTAAAAACTGTAGCAAAGCAAGAAGGGATGCAGTTAAAAATTAATGGATGCGGAATGAGTATGAAAGACATATGGTATGTTGGAATGGTTTACTCACATAAAGTAAATGAAGACTGGATTATAAAAATACACACAAGAAGGAAGAGTGAACAGATAGAGAGAAAGTAAAAGGCCGACAAATCTTGTTTAGAAGAAGTTGATGAAATCCACAAAATGGAGAAGAAAAGTTCAAAGAACAAAAGGCAATACAACAATAAATATGTGAACATGATGGAAGCCAGGATAATTTGCAGGGACAGAAATGTATAGAAAGGTAAAATTAATGATGTTAATATAGAGCAAATCAATTTTAAATGCCCTTTCCTTTATCTCCTGCCTCCAGTTATTTGGCTTAGTGCTTAATTCTTTGTTTTTGTTTGTTAGATTTTGCTTGCTTTGAAAAGGGAAAGCAAGGGGTAGGTATGGATTTATGATATAGGTTTTCAGGAGCAATTGGATTTGCACATGGGGTATAAAATAGCAGGTACTAATTTATCAACTTTTGAGCAATAGGAATCCACTAGAATCCTATTTGGTTCTAGAAACTCCCAGATTTTGGGTACACTTCTCAGCCAGAAGAGATTAAGGACCATCATAATGCCCTTAATAGCTTGCTCTTCTCTCATTATATGCTGTGCCTTAAGTATGTGAGCTCTGGTTGTTTTAACCTGACCTACTTTATAAGGTTGGGAACAAAAAAGATAATGTAACTGCAAGGACATTGGCCTTGAGGTTTTTGGAGGAAAAATGGACTATGAATGGCATAAATAAGATCTTACTCATAGTATTTTATAATTTTATTTATCTAGTGCTGCTCTTGTAGCTAAGGGGGAAAAAAACCCCAGCCCTGATGATAATTGATCTTCAAGGAGGAAGAAAAAGGCTATTTGTAAAGGATTCAAGTACCAGTTAACAATTTTGAAATCTGCTGCGGTACAAGCGGAATGACCAGTGTCAACAGGCACCATTTTAGAAATCATTTCTTTCAGCTATAAAAAGCTTTATGTTCCCTCTGGGGCACTATTTGTATTTAGCAAAGCATTAGCTGAGCTTGCTATTTCAGCTTGACAGCTCCTGATTTTTAGCAGGAGAAAAGAAAGCAAAATTAATGGATGTGTTGGAGCTTAGAATAGGAAACGTATCAGTCACCATAAGCGCCAGTACTTTAGGGACCAAAATGAAGGTGCTTTATATATATATGAATCAAGACCATTGATCTTTTCCCCTTAGAAATTAAGCATGTTGTTTAATATTTTTTCTTTTTCTTTATAATTTCAATTATATTACAATTTTCAGCCTGTAGGCAAAATGTTATCATTATAAGTGTGTATAATTATGTTGGCATATGAATGCTGTGCATTATATAATATTTGATTTTATTACTTTAATAATAATATTATAAGACTGCCATGTGAGATGGTATTTTCTCTGGGAGGACTACTCTGTATGATTAATGTCTAAAAAAGTTTGCTTGAAGGATACCGAGGCTTAGAAAATGCTTATTCAAATCACTATGAATGGCTGCTGGCTACCAGCAACTTAAAGCAATCTTAGTTTCAAGTCTGGTTGGCCGAGGTGGAAACTTTATTAATACAACTGTTCCTGCATGTTAAATTATGGTGCAGAAGAAGGAAACAGCCTGGCAATCTAAATATTGCCCAAGGAGACAGAAGTATGAGCCTTGCTCTTGACTGATAAGAAATATCCTAGCTGGGGGTTACATGGGAGTTAAAAAGTTGCATTCAGCTTTGGAAAAAGACTCATTTGAGGAAGACATCCATGTTTGGCTACTCCCTTACCAAGAAATGTATGGCTGTTAAAGGAAAAAAAAGGGACATCAATAGCTGAGACAGCTTCAGTATTCCATCCTTTCAAAGAAATTGACTAATTCAAAGCTACGTGGTTGACTAATTCAGAGCTGAAGTGGTGCAGTGGTTAAAATGCAGAACTGCAAGTTACTTCTGCTGATTGCTGGCTACCTGCAATTTGGCAGTTCGAATCTCACCAGGTTGGAGGCTGACTCAGCCTTCCATCTTTCCAAGGTCGGTAAAATGAGGACCCCCGATTGTTGGGCTCAATATCCTGATTCTGTAAACCACTTAGGGCTGTAAAGCACTGTGAAGTGGTATATAAGTCTAAGTGCTATTGCTACTACTAGTGCTTCCTACCAGCTGGTGTGTGTGTTTATGTGTGTGTACACATGCACACATGTGTCTGTATAACTGAGATAAACAGATAGCTATTTCTATACCTTGGATGCAGCTATCCATCTGTCCATAAACACACTTAAAAAAACAAACAAACATTAAACAGGTAGTCCTTGCCTTATAGGTCACTTAGTGATGGTTCAAAGTTACAGTGGCACTGAAAAAAGTGACTTATGACCATTTTTCATACCTACGACTGTTGCAGCATTCCCACGATCATGTGATTTATATTTGGATGCTTGACAACTGGTTCATGTTGATGATTGCTTCAGTGTCCTCTGAGCACGTAATCCACTTTTGTGACTTTTTGACAAGCAAAGTCAACGGGGGAAGCCACATTCACTTAACAACTGGTGTTACTAACTTATCAACTGCAGTGATTCACTTAACAAATGTGCCAAGAAAAGTCGTAAAATGGGGCAAAACTCACTTAACAAATTTATCATAAATATTGGGCTCAATTGTACTCATAAGTCGGGGACTACGTAGGGAGAAACTAAATTAGTCGTGCCATTCAGGTTCTCCTTCTAGCAATCAATGTGATTGTGATCGATTGATTGATTGATTGATTGATTGATTGATTTAAAAATACCATAGTGGTTGAAGCAAACACAAATATTCCATGTGTATTTTTTCCTCACAGAAGCCATTAGATGGATAAATTATTTGTTTTATTATTTAATCTTGGTTTAAGGTCACCACCATATGTAAATCTTGTTAAGTGTCTTCCAAATTCCTCAGTGTAACTCTAAGTGTGACTGTTCAATTTTTCATTTGGCACTGCTTCTAGGAACAAAAGATGTTTATATTCAAATCTATATGCATTACACATAGGAATAGAGGGGAGGGAAAAACATTTGATACTGTTATCCCTTGACATTAAAAATATTCTTTTCCTCTAAGAATAGCGGAAATTTCTGGGCAGTTCATCTAAAGACTGTTGTGGTAAACTGTCAAAAATAAAAGGGCCAAGTATTAGTCTCATATTTTAAGCATTGTATAAAACCGTGAAAGCACAAAAACGCTAAACTATAGAAACCTAGATACAAAATACCTTATTTTTAGTCTTTCTATACTCTGAATTCTCTTTCAATGGCATATTAGGATTCTGCTTCAACAATAAATTATGTAAGAGGTAATTTTCCAGTGTCCTTTTATCAAGTCATCCCATGACTTTATCTAACTCATTGTTGCATGAATGGTCTGGAATAGTTATTTGGGATTTCAGACAGGAATCTTTTTCAATTCTTTCCTGAGAGGTGATGTAGAATCCAGAAACTTTCGAGTGCTCAGGATGTGTACCATTCAAATCGGAAGAAAGTGAGGCTGCTTTGGATCCTGTATGGACAACCTCACTGGTTCTGTTGGCTTAAAGGTTAAGAAAACTACTCATTTGAGAGCAGATGATGGCAGCAGGTTATCTTTTAATTTGGTCAGCATTAAACTGTCCGGGAAGTACTAATTGTTTGCATGATTAAGACAGCAGAATAGACACCATTTGATGTGTCCTAAGACTATTCAAAAGTGTTCACTTGGTCTACACCTAGAGTTAGCTTCCAGTTTGCCTCGACAAATGAATAAATGGTAAGGCCAGAAGAAGGAGTGTTAGTATCTTTTGAGCAACATCTTTATCCCAGTGCATATTTCCACTCTTTTTGAAACTTCTTTTGTAGCTGATCACTGGAAAGTGAGAATAATATGATGAAGAAAGGTTTATATTCAGCCTTGTTTATTTTTCCCTTAATATCAGAAGTCAACTGCAGAATTTAATGAAGTTGCAATGCAGTTGCTGAACTTGGAAGTTTTGGCATTGATAAGTCTGAGCAAAATGTTTAGATTACATTAGATTAGACTAGACTAGACTAGACTAGACTAGACTAGACTAGACTAGACTAGACTAGACTATGTGATGGGTCAGCAAAAAGAATTGCATTGTGCCCAAAAACTTTAAGGCCCTAAGACATTTAAAAAATTTTTAAATGTCTTAGGGCCTTATTAACTAAAGGACCACCTCTCCCATTATGAATCTGTCCAGTTATTGTGATCACCCAGTAGAAGTTTTTTGAAGATCTTATCATTATCAAAAGCATGGAAGAGTAGACCTTGTACATTAATCCCAGGTGATAGAATGCTCCCTCTGGATTTGCATTTGAACTTACTTTCTTGGTGTTTAGAAAATGCATAACAACACATATTTCTGGATGAGTTTTAAGTGTTAGAAGATTTGTTTTGATATTTCATTATTACCTTTAACTTTTAATATTCTGTTTTTATTTTATAGCCAAAGCTGAAAGGTAGGGTATAAATCAAACAAGCAAAGTAGTAAATGAATGAACTGGATTGATAAATGCACCTGTCTAAAGCTCTTAAAAAATCACTGTTAGTTATTTTAAACAGTATTGAGCTAGATGGACCAGATTGTACCAAGAACACCGAGAACATCTCAAAGGAATTACAGTGAAAACAGAATATGATCTATCTCAATTGACATTGCCTTTTCTAAATAGATTTGTATCATAGTATTTCACATGAAGACATTGATTTCACAAATCAGAGAAATAAAAACTAAGTTATGTCATTTATGTAGCCTTAATTTTTATTTATTGCATGCTTCTTCTTAGATTTCACAAGAGGTCCTGTGAATTGATTACTGTATCTTATAAATCTATTTTTAATAAAGAAGTGCAGAACATGAGAGCATTTACCTCTTGAGCCCCTTGGCAAAAATCTAACTCAAACAAACAAACAAAATGCAGGACTCGCATTCATATAGGAGAAAAGGGGTATTCAGAACTCAATAGATTTTCAGCTTTATGGAGATACAGACTTCGTATAATTGAGCACTAAAATACACAGGCACCCCTCATCTTAGCTGACCTAGCTAAGAAATTGATCCTCGGGTCAATTTCTTTGACCAAAGATACATTATTCAAGGTGATGCTTCCCAAGTATTTGAAGCTGCTTATATTTGTCAGCTAGATGTCAACAGTGATTTTTGGTTTTATGGGGTTGATATTTGGCACAGGCTGGTAAAACACTTTAATCTTGTTCAGGCTGATAGTCAGGCTGAAGAGTACAGTTAGTCTTGACTTGCAACACTTCATTGAATGACATTCACTCAACAAAACTATAACCATTTTTTACAGTTTTTACCTTTGCAGCATCTCCATGATAATGTGATCAAAACTCAACTTGGCAACTGGTTCATATTGATAACCGTTGCTGTGTCCAAAGCAGGGGTGAAATCTAAAATTTGTTACTACTGGTTCTGTGGGCGTGGCTTGGTGGGGGGTGTGTGACTGGGTGAGCGTGACTGGGTAGGCGTGGCCAATTTTATTTTATTTTTTTACTTTTAAAAGCATTTTTTCTACAACCTCTTCGGCAAAGAGGTTGTAAAAAATGCTTTCAAAAGGTTCTGACGATCCCAGCTGAGTTGCCTGATCGGCAGAGACTTTTTTTCTTTTAAATGCCTCTAGCGGTCAGGCAAATCAGCTTGGATCGTCAGAGGCATTTAAAAGAAAAAAAAGGGTTTTTTTCTTTTAAAAGCCTTTGATGATCCCAGCTGAGCCATGCAATCATCAGAAGCTTTTTTCTTTTACTTTTAAAAGCATTTTTTCAGCCGAAGAGGCTGTAGAAAAAATGCTTTTAAAAGTAAAAAAAAAAAGTCTCTGATGATTGTGCGGCTCAGCTGGACATGGGGGGGGGAGGGGGCAGGGATTTTTGCTACCAGTTCTCCAAATCACCCGCCTCCATCACTACTGGATCAAATGATCCGGTCCGAACCAGAAGCATTTCACCCCTGGTCCCAAGGTCATGTGATCACTTTTTGTGACCTTCTGACAAGCAAAGTCAATTGGGGAAGCCACATTCACTTAACAACTGGGGTTACTAATTTATCAACTGCAATGATTCACTTAGCAACAGTGGCAAGAAACATCGTAAAATGGGCAAAACTCTGTTGGCAGACATTTCACTTAACAACAGAAATTTGGGGCTTAATTGTGGTCATAAGTTGAGAACTCTGTGTATTACAGGATTTGAGAGTTTCTTCAGCATCAGCTATAGATCTCTCTCTTTGTGCACCTGGTAAATGGGGTTCTTAAATGACAGAACGGAGGCATTTTATCCATGTGTTCAATATAAGATAATAAAAAATAGCTGGAAATGATGAGATCTTCCAGCTAACTATCTAATTTGTCTTGTAGCCCATACAAGGTGATGATAATGTGGGAGGGGCATTCTGCAGCAAACTAATTCAACAAGTAGGGACTGGCTCAGTTCATTACTAAAGCACTCTAGATTGTCCACATTGGAGAACTGAATTGGGATAGAAATGCCAAATTCACACTACCTGAAGGAGATTTTAAGCTGCTCCAGTGATAAGATGCTGCGAAGAGGTGTCCTCTAAAATGATTAAGGAGTTATCTTCATGCTACAGTAAGCAGGATGTGAGAATAACCTCTTAATCATGGTGCATTTACTTCCGTATCTTTGCTTATTATTCAGCTTACTTCTTCCTGACTTCTGCAATTAGCAGGACTTGGAATTTTAACTTAGATCCTGACATCTGGGTGTTGGAGTAAACACCCAGAATTAGATATACTGGTCATGGATTCTGAAGTATCAAGTTGAAGAAGTCCTCTTTAAAAAATTAAAGGGACACAAAATCAATGTGGCAATCCTAAAAGCTTAGCCAGGCACAAACTGGGCCAGAGACCATTAATTATTTTTTCTGGAGGGTTGTATTTCTTAATGGTGGCAATATCACTGGAGATAATATTCATGTTTCCCCAACTTTTCTCTGTAATAAATAGATACTGCAAAATGGCAAGGAGAGAAAAGAAATTTTCTTGTAACATTGAGAAGAATATCCCTTTCACATTTTTTGACTTGGATTCAGATTTCCTGCTTTGTAACTGGAAGGAATTGGTCACAATACAAAAATAGGGTGACAGTAGATTTTTCACCAGCTTCCATCTCTTCCAGCTCCAAATTTACCTACATATATATTATAGAGCTGTGATGGCGAACCTACAACATGCATGCCACAGGTGGCATGCATAGCCATATCAGTGGGCATATAAGCTCAGCTCCGGCGCACATGGGTGTGTTGGCCAGCTGATTTTTGGGCCTTCTGGGCCCACCAGAAGTAGGGATCAGGCTGGTTCCTGCCTCCGGATGGCCTCGTGGGGTGGGGAAGGCCCATTTTTTTGCTGTCCCCAGCCTCTAGAGCCTCTCTAGGAGTCTGGGGAGGGTGAAAATGGCCTCCCCCAACCCCCCCCCGGAGGCCAGAAATGGCCAGATTGCCAACTTACGGTGGGACTGGAAGTTGGCAAATGGGCTGTTTTTGGCTGCGGAGGGCCTCTGGGGAGGTGTAGAATGCCATTTTCACCCTCCCCAGACTCCTAGAGAAGCTCCAGAAGCTGGGGACAGCAAAAAATAGGCCTTCTGGTCCCACCAGAAGTTGGCAAATGTGCCGTTTCTGGCCTCTGGAGGGCCTCTGAGAAGTGGGGAAGGCCATTTTCACCCTCCCCAAAGAGGCCCTGAAGCCAGGTGAGAGAGAAAAACAGGCTTACTGGGCCATCACGTGCCAGGAGCGGGGGGAGCAGAGGTGGGCTGCGCACGTATGCGCAGGGGCAGGGCACATAAAATTATGGGTGTGGGCATGCACACGAACAACCCCCCCCGCCACACCTGCTGGCACACGATGGCAAAAAGGTTAGCCATCACTGTTCTAGAGTATGTATATATTAAAGAAATAATAGCTAAAGCCAATATTACATTTGCACATATTCAGTTCCTATATGCTGAATATGCTGAAAGATATTCTGCTATGGTTTGTAATAATCTTATTGATGCTTGTTTTGTAATATTACATAGAATCTTATTTTAAACTTTCAACATATGCTGCATTTAATGATGGGTGCAGTTACTTAGAAACCTCCTTTAATATTACATGGTATTTGCTTTAATGCTGCATGTGCAGCCTCTAGAAGAGAAGAATTATTAGCTAAAATTGTTGAGTTATATCAATAATGCCCAATGCTATTCAGTGTATTAGGTGACCTCACATTTTCCTGCTTTATCCTGAGCCATGGTGGCATAGTGGTTAGGATGCAGTATTGCATGCTAATTCTGCTGATAGCAAGCAGTTTGATTCTCACCGGCTCAAGGTTGACTCAACCTTCCATCCTTCTGAGGTGGGTAAAATGAGGACCCAGATTGTTGGGGCAATATGCTGACTCTGTAAACCACTTAAAGAGGGCTGTAAAGCACTGTGAAGCGGTATATAAGTCTAAGTGCTATTGCTATTTGCAAAAAGGGTATGCTCTCCTTTTATTCCAAATATTACAAAGAGTGTGTAACACAGCAATTTCTGCCTATAAATGATTGAGATGGCAGAGTATCATATACACCCTCTGCATTACCGTGAATCTCCATTCTACTATCAAAGAGGGTAGCAATGCTTCTTACTTTGATATAGATATGTAATCTATCTATCTAGTTATTTTCAAGCAATTCAGCAACAGGGACTCACTGGAGTAACCTCTGGCATTGTGGAATGTCCCTGTTTTCTTCTACATGCTGTTTATTGTGCTGAAAGGTTTGCTGTTGCCGATATCTTCAGGCTACTACCCAATAAGTGATAGCATGCAATTTTCAGAAAAGAACACCTGGCAATTGTTATTGTCAGGTTCTTCTCTGTTGTTTCCTCAGGCTTGGTTTTTGACCTTTCAAGTGATCCCATTAATCTGTATGTGTTGAACAGACAATAGTGTAAATATTCCCGGCTGAGATTCAAATTAAATAGGACTCCACTATCTTCTTTTATTTAGAAACATGATTAAATAATACAATGGGAAACTTGACAACAGCCCTATCCCTGTCTTTTGTTATATAAACACTACAATCCAGCAAACATTTGATGTGCTAGGAGGCATATTTCCATTTTTTTCAGGAAATTGAGCACACAGATGTAGATTAAGTTTATGGATCTCCACATCGAGTACCTAAAACTGAATAAGAGACATTCATATAAGAGATAGCACCAGCTACTTATTGTTGTCAACAGGGGAGCAATACCCACAATGTTGTTAATTTGGTTATACTCACATGAACCCATGCATGAGAATAAAGTAGCATGAGTAGCTCTCTACTGTAGCTTTCCCCAACATGAAAGCCATCTTGGATTTCTGCTAAAACAACTCTCCATTCTATAAATGGAGCTGCAGTTAAAAATGTGTTTGGATAGTACCAGACTAACTGAAGCTGCTCTGTTTGAATATAACATTATTTTTTGGACTAAAGAATCTGCTCTATAATCAATATCCAGCAATAAATCCAAAAAGTTCAGGTTCCATTATCTAGGGAAATCAGAGAATTCATTATGGACCTTTTATGTGTGATTAGAAACCATAAAGATCCATTTAGGTTGTCAAGTCCAACCCCTTGCTGAATGTAGAAATCATAATTCAAGCATCCCTGGAAAATGGTAATCTGACCTCTCCTTGAACATCTGCAATAAAAGGAATTCTATCACTCTCTAATTGTTGAATTATTCTTACTTTTAAAAAGAGAGGAATCTAGTTTGATATCTATTGGGTGATTGGATGGCTATGTTTGAGTGCAATATGGGGCAAGTGAACTAAAACATCTTATTTATGCAGTGTTCCAAATGCAGGAAAATTAAATTTACAGTGGCCTTCCTTAGTCACACTACATGCATACTGACACTAATATCTATTCGCTATGTTAGTGGCTTGCTCTTCCTAGCAAATATACTTAAAACGTGCAGAAACGAGCAGAAAATGCCATATAGTGATTTGTGCTTTGCTGATATGGGGAAGTCTGATATGAATTGCTTCAGACATGATTCACTTTGCCTAATTCTGAGAAAATCTAAGACTTCATATATTACTGTGTTGTCTTACATGAAATGGGAAGTATGTCACTGCCTTTTGTCCAGATTACTTTAAATTTGCATGGCCAGCAGCATTTCCCAAGTGAATAAAGTAATTTCTGTTTTAGGCATCTGTAATGCTTTAGGATTTTTCTATTACAGTGGTCAACACTGATATGGGCAAGACTAACCATAATTTAAAAAAGAATAAATAGGGAAGAATGTATGAAAACAATTGGAAAATTAGTGGACAGGCAGACAGATCAAATCTTGTAATATATTGGATACCTTGCAAAGAACAATGACAGCCCTTAATGATAGTGTCCCTACTGTCATTAACAGTAGTCTACTGACCCAAATTAGGTCCATCCCTATCCCTTTACTTTTATGAAGGATACTAGAAATGTATCAAAAGTTTAAATTTTTACTTGGCAACAGCAATGCCATTTCTTCTTCCCAAACTGATGCACAATGTAAGGAGGCACTTGGGAAGGCAGGTAGCAGAGGCAGGTAGATTACAGAAGATGAAGATCCAATAAAAGAGTCTCATTTCCTTGCGTCTCTAACTTCTCAGAGCCCAGTATGGTAGGACCAGCTCAGTTCATGATTTCTGCATGCTTTTCTGATTGCTTTCTGTATTTATAAATGCAGCAAGGAGAGAGGAAAAGACCGGGAGCAGAATATCTTATTTTGCCATCAGCTACTTATTTGTCTTACTACAGCAAGGAATGAATTCAATTATGGACAATTGGTGAAGATAAACTCAGTGAAAGAAGAAAACTCAACACTGGCAAAGCTGGCTTACCCCCTTGGTATAATCTTCTCATGAGCATCTGCTGACAGTTTGTCAGATTTGTGAAGAAGTCCAGACAAAACGCTTGGACTGATTCTATTCTGTTGTAAGGTTACCTTAACAAAATCTTGAAAGTCTGAAGGAACATTGGATCTCCATTGCCTTTCAGCTCAAGAAATTTAGGAAGGTCCTCTCTAAGATCTTGCCACCCACATTCCTTTTGTGGACTAAACAGCCTCTTCTGACTATTACCCTGGCTGTGGCTCTTCCCCCATCTCCCAAATTCATTCCCATGTACTATTATAGAGTACTTTCTTTGGACAAGTTCTTGTAACTTTGTCAGGGTGCCAGGCCTTTGATGTGGTGGCCCCCATAGCATGCAACAGACTTTTCCAAAAGGCCCTTCCATCACATATTTTGGAAGATTGCTGTTGTCTCCATTTGGATGGATTGCAGGCATCCATCTGCATTTTTTTTGTATATTTCTTTCATATTGCACTGGTTTCCTTTGATATTATTTTCACCTTGACTCTTTATTGTATATCAGAGTCCTGCAATTGGGGTAGTTAACAAGAATAGTAAATAAAATGAACAAAGTTCTTCTAATTAACAAAATTAAAATTGTAATGTCACTAATGCTATAAAGGTTTTCCGCCCTCCCCCCCCCAAAAAAAAAGAAAAAGAAAAAGAAAAGAAAAAAAGAAAAGAAAAAAGAAAAAAAGTCAGGGCATTGGTGTCAACCATGCAATTGGAGCCTTGGCTATTATTTTTATGTGTGTGGTGTCACATGTAAAAGAAAAGTGTTCTTTGAAGACATCATTGTGCCCTTCTGTATAAAGCCATGGAGATAGCCTTAAAGGAAATATTCAGAAGCTCTTAAAAAACAGAAAGAGCTTAGAAAACAGAATTCACTGACTCTCAGAAAAAGTGGTAATATCTGTACTGGTATCAATAAAGCTTCATTCAGTAATAAAGCCCTGCCTTTTTTTGACACCCCTTTTTTGTCCTATTCCCATGAATCAGTGGTAGAATTCAAATTTTTCTACTATTGGTTTGTGGCTTGGTGGCCATGCTGTGGCTTGGTGGGCATGGCTTGGTGGGCATGGCAGGGGAAGGATACTGCAAAATCTCCATTCCCACCCCAATCCTGAGGCCAGCCAGAGGTGGTATTTGCCAGTTCTCTGAACAACTCAAACTTTCGGCTACTGGTTCTCCAGAACCTGTCAGAACTGTTGAATCGCACTCCTGCCCTGAATCCTACATGGGATTGTAGGGCTTTTCTGTCCTGCAATTAACCACATTACAAACAGACAGATAGAAACTTTGTTTTGATCATTGACCAATAAAAGTACAACCAATATAATGAACAACAGAAAACTATCCCCTAACCACAAGAACTATTAGTAGCCATTTGTGGATTTGCTAATATGCAATAGCATTTAGACTAATATACCTCTTCATAGTGCTTTACAGTCCTCTCTAAGCAGTTTTCAGAGTCAGCATATTTTCCCCCACAATCTGGGTCCTCATTTTACCAAACTTGGAAGGATGGAAGGCTGAGTCCACCCAATATATGACCATTTTGGTGACAGGTGAAAATCTATTTTCCCAGACTTTTAAATAGCATTTTTATCATATTTCAGTTACATTTTAAAATGTATTGTTTTAGAGTTTGACAAACATATTGTATGCAGTGTCTTTGTATTTTATTTGAGTTTGTCTTAAGCGTATTGTATTATAAACTGTCCAGAGATCTTCAATTATTGGTTGGTTAAAAATTAATTAATAAAATAAAATAATTAAATAGCAATCCAGATCGGTGGCCTGAGTGGCTTCAGCTCTGCAAACAGGAAATGTTAGACCAGTGTATTTTTCACAGCTTCAAGGGCTGATGGATAGTACTTTAAGTCAGGAGTAAGAAAAACTACCATATGAATAAAATGGTGTGGAAACTCACATGATTTAACTTTAATAGTGACATGGATAATTGACACCCTGAACTGAGAAAGGCGAAATTGAATTTAAATCAGGCAGCCACAAGGAGAAGGAAATTATATGCTAAATCACACAAAACTTTGTCAAAGTGGATATGTTTCCCATCATTTGTTTGGCTGCATTAAAAATGCTACTTTCTAATAAAATATTGATATCAGAGATTATTCGCTGAAATCTCACATTGGAGTCATACACATTCAAATTTATTTCTCTTAATAAACTGAAAATACTGCATTAAATAATACAAGCAATGGTGATTTTTTTTAGTTGCTATTAATTACCTAATTGCAGTAATGTATTGATGGTTATTATTCATTAATTGTAATGCACATATATTCTGGTTATCAATCATTCTCAAGCAATCTCAGCTTGAGTATTTGCACATACTAGACATTCATCTTCCCCCACACCTCTTGCGAGTGAGATCAATTATGATTTAAATTTTGAATTTCTCTGAATAAAATTGGCATCTCAGGACTTGGTATGGTATCAGGTGTTTTTTTTAAAAAAAACTATGTCTATAATTGAGATTAGTGCCTCTTCTGTAAGATTGTATGCACTGCATTTTGTTACATTTATTATACAAATTGAAATGCATAATAATATGCAGCTTAACATCCTATGAATATATTTTAGCATTCCCCAGCAGTAGTTAATATGCTAACCAACTTTACTGAAAGGCATACAGATGTGGAAAGAGTCTATCTAGGGACTTTAATTATCACCTTGTCAAATTCAAATTATTATCTTGCAAGTTCATTTCCATAAAGTATCCCCTTTACTGTTGGATGATTTAACATGTGTCTGCTTCTTATCTTATTTGTAGGCCAGTTCTGTCAGTTCATGATGTTTACCATAACTGATTTTGTCACAAAGATTTTCACAAATGGGAGATTTGGGCAGAAGATGAGGTTGTGTGAAGTAGAGAAGAGCTGGCTGGTATTTACCAACTATTATGTATCAAAAATCAAGCAAAAAGTGAAACCAGTTTAATTTGAGAGAGGGCAAAACACCAAAGAACCCCCAGCAATGATTTAGTGGGTTAAAAGCTGAGAAAGTCATTTCTCAGACTGGTAAATCATTTCATGGTTGAACCTAGAATGGTTCCAAATTTCAGAGTTGAAGAAGAAGCAAGACTGGGCTGAATTGCAGTTGAGAAGAGGAAAAATATATAGAAATTTCATACCATCCTCAATATATAATCTTCAAAAGAAAAATACCTACCATCTTACAGAGAGAGAAAGAGGGAAGGAGGGAGGGAGAGAGGGAGAGAGAGAGGGAGAGAGACAGGGAGAATGTATTTCAACTGTTGTGATTAAAGGATCTAAACCAAAAAGATCAGCTAGCCAAAAGGATTAGCTGGTGATCTAATTGGCTCAACTGATTCCATTTTAGAGTGCAATGTGCATGGCTATATGGCTTATGTAGTTATATACTTCAGAACACTTTTGGACTAAATTATCAGTTCTACTTATTGCAAATAGTGTCTTGATTATAAATTGTAATAATGATTATTCTCATTTCTGAATATTTCTTTTTCATTTCTTCTTTCAGTTACTTTTAATTCTAGGACATGTACTTTTTTTTAAAAAAAGCATATTAAATCAAGCACAATTCTAAACATGTTGCTTCAGAGGCTAGCGTACAGTAAGGATGGGCAACCCATCATTCTGGGATTGTAAGAATGCCTAAATGATTTTTGGCAATTTAGATCTCTGGCAAGGGAGATCGGGCTCATTCTACTGTATGGAGAGGGCAGAGATGAAAGAGGGAAAAGTGATGTCACAAAGAAAGAGAATGGTTGACTCTTCCCACTTGGGAACTAAGACTTGTTTAAGTTCCCGATACTGCAGTGGAATTCTGAGAGTTGAAGTCCATACCTCTTAAAGCTGTCAAGGTTGAGAAACACTGCAGTAATGCCTTCTTACAGCTTTATCTAAGAGAATGAGAGAGAAAAATGTTTGGACAGCAATTTGAGCTGCTATCTTTTCCCATTAATTACCAACAAATTATCTTCTATAATATCTGGAAGATCAAGAAAATTAGCACAGACCATTTTGTGTGAAGGGAATGAGTGAATTTGAGCTTTATTTCAGGAGCAAAAGTTAATTAGAATTTAGAGTCACATGGAAAGGAGCCCAACAATTAGTAGCTTGAGGTAGTGATGTAAAGTTGATCAAGCAGCTAGGGCTTATCTTATCCCACAAGTTATATTTTTTCTAACTAGGTCAAATGACCTGCAAAAAAAAAAAAAAAATGGGATAAATATTACTTTACAGTATGGGCTTTAATCAAATTCAGAGCTGCCTCTCTTCCTTTCAATTACTTTAAAAACCAGCTGTTGGGAGACAGTCCATAGATCTGTTCTGTATCACATCTACTCCAGCACATCCACAATGTTTCCAAGCAAGTAAACAGCAGAGCTGCATGAGTAAAACGGCAATGCAAGCCCATGCCCTTCAGACAAAGCTCTTATTAGATAAAATACTTTATTACAGAGAAGCCCAAAATAGCAACATAAATGTAGTAAAACAAAGGAATTGTTTAAATGGATGCCTTTTTCCTCTGGTACATTTGTGTATAATTAGCCAGCAAGACTTGTAACTTATGGGTTCTACAGCCTTTCATTAAAAATATATCAAAGCCTCCATAGAAACACCATATAGTTTCAAGGCCACCCTCAGGTTAAAGCTACACTGGCCAACTCAATTATCTTTTAGGGAAAGTGTCAAGAAAATCTCCAGAAGAGAAATGAACTGGAGAAAGTTTACTATAGCTTTTCCCAGTCTGAGAATCCTGGATGTCCAGATATCTAGATGGTGCTAAATTGGGAAAGTTGACTTTATTGAGGGCTACCAGAACTGGACTACAATTCCAGAAAATCACTCGTATTCAGTGTTTTCTGTTGTGATCTAGTATTCATCTGGATTTTTGAAACATGGATATGGAAGCCATAATTTCTGCCTAATAATACTTCAATATCACGTAGAAAGAAATAAACTAAATACATTATGTAACTATTAAAAAAAGGTAAAGATTTCTCTATCAACCGTGTCTAACTCTGGTGTTGGCATGGTGTTCACCTCCGTTTCTTGGCCAGGGCAGCCAGCGTTGTCCAAAGACAATTTCTGTGGTTATGTGGTCAGCATTCCTATATGTCAAGGTGCATGGAACACTGTTACCTTCTCACCAAAGTGATACCTTAATTAATGGTGGGATTCAAATTTTTTTACTACCGGTTCTGTGGGTGTGGCTTGGTGGGCATGGCAGGGAAAGGATACTGTATGATCTCCATCCCCACCCCACTCCCCGGGAAGGTTACTGCAAAATCTCCATTTCTTCCCAATCAGCTGGGACTCGGGAGGTAGAGAATAGATGGGGGTGGGGCCAGTCAGAGGTGGTATTTACTAGTTCTCCAAACTACTTAAAATTTCTGCTACCGGTTCTCTAGAACTGGTCAGTACCTGCTGAATACCACCTCTGCTATTAATATGCTTGCATTTGCATGCTTTTGAATTTTTGAACTGCTAGCTGGGTGGAGCTGGGGGTCAAATAACAGGAGCTCACCTGGTTGCGGGTCTCAAACCCAGGGTATCAATTCTTCAGCTGACAAACTCAGCATCTTTAACTGCTGTGTCATCATGTCCCCAAGTAACCAGTATATTACCACAATGTGGACCTCTTTTAATTATGACATCAGCTGAAAGTCAGTAGCTCAAGTTGAAGCAATAGGCAACTTAATTTTGGCAATAGTCAGGACTAGCTGCAATCTGGAACAGCAGAAAAAGGAAATAGAACATCTATACAATATATTCCAACAAAATGGATATCTACATAACTTTATCAATGAGTCCCTGACCACTCAACCCAATACAGCACAACCAACACAAGCCCTAAAAAGAATTACACTGCTGTGTCAAGAATATCTCAGAAACCACCATCAGACTGCTACAGCCACATGGAATCAGCGTAGCACACAAGCCAACTTTCAAAACATCCTAAAGTAGACGAAAACCCAAGAAACCCAGAAGAAAAAAGCAGGAGTCATCTACATCATACAGTGTAAGGACTGCAACAACTACAGTAGTAGGTAGGACAAAAAGGCAGAAGACTGGCAAAACGCATCCACAAAGATCAACTAGTAGTCAGAAGACATGATGAAAATTCTTTAACTTCACAACCTATAGACAGATTTAACCATAGGTTTAATAGGGAAAATGTGACAATCCTAGACCAAGCCAAGTCCAAAAACACCACGGAATATATACGGAACACCACAATAAAAGCCTGGTAGCTCAGCAGACTAAAAGCATTGTGATTAACACCAGCTGTCTGCAATTACTGTAAGTTTGAATCTCACCAGGCTCAAGGTTGACTCAGCCTTCCATCCTTTCTAAGGTAGGTAAATTGAGGACCCAGTTTGTGGGGGCAATAAGCTGACTTTGTATAAATATACAAAAAGTATGAAGGCTATTGCTTAATGCATTGCAAGCCGCTCTGAGTCTCCAGAGAAGAGTGGCATATAAATCAAATTTAAAAAAAAACTTTTAGAAGCTTAGCACTCTGACAAATCAGCCATCAATAGGCACATAGACATTAACAACATCTATAGACTATGCAAAAGAGACCATCATCCAGCCCAAAAAGGATCAAAAAGACCCAAGCCCTTCTCCACCAGCAATCAGCACCCAGATCAGCATAGATTAACTCCAAGGTCCAAGAATCAAATAAGCAATACCTCAATCACAAAACTGCCAAAGAAGCCAACAGCAAATAGACAACCAAAGAATCTCTCAACCACCTCCACCAACACTGAAAGGCAAGCCACCAGAATATAAAGCTAACAGCAAACTGCACTCTTTACTAGCACTGATGATGTTACCTACTTTGGATAATGAAACATCAGCAAGAAAACTAGCAAGCTCAGAGAGCACTAAGAACCCATCAATTCTGCTCTTCCATGTTCATTTGTTTCATAACCTTTTCTTGACTTTTACATTTCAGATTTTTTTGTCATAGTAAATTGTGCAATTAAAATAAAACAATTTTAAATGATACTTTCAAAGGTATTTCATTCCTAATGGATTCAGTGTTAATATATATCCACATAGACATAAAATAGAAAATATTTTGCAAGCTGTGATTCCATACATTGATTTTCAATCTATTGGTTATTCAGTGACCATATTTGGACATCTGATTTAATCAGAACTAACAGCTTACTGTTATATACTTTAAATTGCCTCTACTTGGCTTTTCATGGCAATGAGAAAGGTTATACAAATGAATCCTGCTCTGTCCATAGTTTATTGTGCATTATTTATTTATTAATCAAATTTACATGGCCACCCATCTCACAGAAAACAACTCATTATATATGAGTCAGAGATCATCTCTCAACAAACTGACCTAATTGATTGATTCATTTGACTTGCAAGGCCACCTACTTAGCGTGCAATTTTGGACAGCTTAACAATCCATTAAAAAATCTAGAAGTATCCTTTAAAGGGAATTTCAATGTTAATGGGGAAATTAAAATAATTTGATGCATTAGGAGGTTTTAACATGAACAAAGAAAAGATGAAGATATTAACAAAAATAAATAAATAAAAGTACAAGGTAAAACAGAACTGATGAATAAAATGGGTGTTAAGATTGAGAAGAAGGTCAAATATTTGAGTATCTCTATGACAAATATGAATTGTATGTTATTTCAAAATAACTATGTTAAGACCTGGAATGAATTTTTAAAAAGAGAGAAACTACAATTGTCATTCCTGGAGAAAATTTCTGTGATTAAGATGACAGTTTTGCCTGAAATGATGTTTTTGTTTCAGATAATACTTGTTTTGACAACTGATGCACCTTTTAAATAATGGCAGAGGGATACTTTATTTATTTATTCATTTATTTATTTATTACATTTATATGGTTTGCCAATCTCACAAAAAGCGACTCTGGGTAGTATATAACAAGAACAATACATAAAAACAATCTTTCTAAAAATATAAAAAATCATCTTAAAAATAAAAAGAAATATTAAAAATAACATATGCAAACCATATGGAGAGAGTAAAATATCAAATGCAATTAAGCCATCTAAGAACATCTCTTAAATGGGACATGGTGGCTCAGTAGCTAAGACCCTGAGCTTGTCCATCAAAAGGTCAGCAGTTCAGCGATTTGAAGCCTAGTGCCACGTAACGGGGAAAATGATGACTTGCAGCAAGATCATTATATGCACAAAGTTGGAAAGATTAGATACTACCAGAATGGACTAATGGTTGGTGAAAATGATGGAACTTGCAGAGATGGCCAAATTAATGTTTTTTGATTAGAGAAGAAACACTGTTACCTTTACTGTTGACTGGAAACCTCTTATAGATATTTTGCATAAAACAGACAGAAAACTAACTTATAATGTATGGTTTTGATGACTAGACAGATTAGATAATGAAAAAAGGAGTTGGGTTGAAACCATACAACAAGAGAGGTAATAAATTACTTATAATGGCTGTAAAGAGGAGTAGAAGAAACCTCTTTGATTTTCTTTCTTTTCTATTTAATTTTTTCTCTTCTTACATTTTCAACTGTTTCTTTCATCTTCCCCTCACTCACTCTATATTAGATTCCATTAGTTTTGTGGTCTTTCTTAAAATCTTAAAAAACAACAACCCCCCCCCCAAAAAAAAGACCAGCACATCATTCTCAGAATATACTATACAGCCACAACACCAGTATGGATTTACCCAACAAACCTACTTTATTCAAGAGGGATTAGGTTACAGTAAATAAAACTGCCAGCTGGGAATTTGTGGACATAGAAAGAACAGCAGAACCATGAAATTTTGCTTCTATTATTACCTCAAGATGCTCCTTAATAAAGGCTCTTAGCAGTGGTGGGTTGCCCCCAGTTCGCACCGGTTCTATAGAACTGATAGTAAAACCGGCAGGAAGCCCCGCCCACTGACCCTGACATCATGAAAATGCTTCTGTGCCTGCGCAGAAGAGCGTGTGTACAGCCCCATTGCAAACCGGTAGTAAAGATAAGTAAAACCCATCCCTGGATCTTACCCATGGTTCAGTCAGATTTACGCTTACCTTCTTTCAGTGTCAGTCTTGGGTATCTCCTCTGCTACTTCTCCCAGGCATCCTTTGCAATTTAAGAGATTCTCCAAAATCCACAGGAAAGAAAAGGTTTCTGTTGCAAGAGCCTTGTGGCACTGTGGACTAAGTGCTGTTAAAATAGCACTTAGTTGCTAGCTGCCTACAATTATTGCAAGTTCAAATCTCACCAGGCTCAAGGTTGACTCAGCCTTCCATCCTTTCGAGGTAGGTGAAACGAGGGCCCTCAATAAACTGACTTTGTATAAAAAAGAACACCACTTGGGGAGGCTGAAAGCCCTACTAAGCAGGTATATACAAAAGTATGAAGGCTATTGCTTAATGTATTGTAAGCCACCCTGACTCTCCGGAGAAGGGCGGCATATAAATCTAACTAATAAATAAATAAATCCAGGGACATCATCATGCTTTCATTCCAAATTATGACTAAGATCTCAAATTAGCCAAGTACCAGAACCTGGCAAAGCCTTCAGGCTGCATAAATTTATTTTGGATCTCATATGCAAAAATTCTACTGTGAAACTATTATTTTCAAATTTATGGTTGCACATATAGTAAACATTCAGTGTTTCTTTAAATTATAAAAATGCAAGGATGACTCATTAAGACACGCTACAGCAAACAAAACCTTTGTTATAATGTCTGGTTTTGTCAGCAAAGCTCTAGGATTAATTGAAGCATAGTCAACTTGTTATTTTACCGTATCAATTTATGAGTTAAAAGTTTCTCTTTCTGGACCACCCAATATTAAGTTTCATGTAATAAAGATCTGCTTTTAAATCTTAGCAATGTGGTAGCTAGACTATGTCTGGGCTTCCTAGCTTGTAAAGAAAGAAGTGGGATGAGAGGAAGAAGAAGAATGAATAAGAACATGACATCTATTCACCTACAGACTTCAGATCTATTATAGGTTTGTTAATCTCATTTTTTCCTCCTAGAATTTCTCTTTCTATCCTTACACAGCCTAATTGTGAATGAGGCTGCATCTTTTGAGATCATAATTTCAGTTCTTAACTGACAGGGCTATTGCTGTCATTCCTAATTCTCAGCATTTTCTAATGGAAAATGCAGAATTCTTGCTGCTGTTGCATTTGTGACATAGAGAAAGATGCAGGTAGTGGGGAGAGGCAGAGTAGGCAAACAATTGATTGAAAATACTGTATAATACTAGAAATTTCTCACCAGGTGTAATATATGTGCTTATTTCTTTTAATAAATGAAAGAAACTGTTTTCCCAGGAAGGGATTTTTTTTTTCAAGAAAGGAAATGTGTAGAGAAAATGGGGACAAACTATAAATTTACTGTCACTTTAATCCTTGCTTCTCTTTCAAAGCATTCAGTTATTCTATTGCAATAACAAGTTGAGAGCAATCTTGTCTTGAATACACAAAAGCAAGCCAACTCCTTTCAGTAGGAGACGTGAGCTATTGATCTTCTGGTGAACATTATATGAGAGTTAGCAACACAAACTCCCTTGACTACGGAAAACTAAATTTCCCACCAACTTAGTTGAATGATGGGCAAACTTCGGAGAAAAGGTCAAGGGCAGAAGCATTTCAACTTTCATTGTGGAAGTTGAAGACACATTTTGAGTCATGATGAAAAGCAGTGCTGCTGATATACATGCTTGAAGGATGTCTTTGGCAAATGGCAGATGACAAGTCTGTGTGCTTTCTCTGATAGACAGAACAAAACTGGAACTGGAGTGTGTCAAGGATGAATAGATTTTCTGCAGGGTTGCTAATAAATAATGTTTCAGCCACTTGAATTTTAGCCTAATGTCTTATTGAGAAATCCAGCTCTACAAAGATAGCTTCACTTTTTTTGAAAACACAGTTGAGTTGACCTTCCTTGCAAATATTGTTTCAAAGATTTCTGAGTTCCTTAGAAATGTTCTCAAGGAAACATTATGGCAGTTAACAGCAGGGATGCAAAAGTATGTATCTAAGTATGTATAAATAAATAAATGGTTATACTTGTCTGTGACTCTAATAAAGATTAATTTGATTTGATTTACAAAAAAAAAATCCTTCCCTTTTAAATTATTATGAGAAACAGCAGAATGAAAAGATTGTTATGTATACATTGCAAAAAAAATGGATAGTGTTTTCAATGTGTAATGATAGTTTGTATTTCATTAATATAAATTATTATTTGCATTAATTATCTTACTTTTGACACATTGTATGAAGACCTAGAAAAGGCTCTAATTCTAGGAAAAATAGAAAAAGAAAAAAGGAGGGTGACCGGTATCTTGAGAGAGTCAAGCTATTCTCCAAAACACCTGAGAATAGGACAATAAGTTATGGGTGGAAACTAATCAAAGCAACTTAGTTCTAAGGAGAAATTTCCTGACAGTTAGAACAATTAATCAGTGGAACAACTTGCCTCCAGAAGTTGTGAATGCTCCAACACTGGAAGTTTTTAAGAAGATGTTGGATAACCTTTTGTCTGAAATGGTGTAGGGTTTCTTGCTTAGGCAGGGGGTTGGACTAGAAGACCTCCAAGGTCCCTTCCAACTCTGTTATTCTATTCTATTCTATTCTATTCTATTCTATTCTATTCTATTCTATTCTATTCTATTCTATTCTATTCTATTCTATTCTATTCTATTCTATTCTATTCTATTCTATATGGAGGGATTAATTTAGAGTGACACTAATAGAAAAGCTTAAGGATCAAGTCAGGGACAAATCTTCATGGAGGAAATATATTGCTAAGGGCTGAGCCTGATTTAATAGTACTTAACTATTTGTAATAATACAAATATTATATTGTGTTATTCTATTAATACAATAAAATATTTAATTCCTCCATGTATTTGTGTGAAACAGTGTCTTTCAAAAAGAAACAGTCCTACTGGTGGAACAAGAAGAGTACCTCTTGATTATAAGATGCCCTACCTATGAGCTTGAAATTGTGAGCAATTTTGTTTTTTCTGTGCTAGAGGAAAAATATTCATGGATGGTGAATTGCCATGTAAAGGCAGTCATGGCAGAATCAACAATGCCATATCTATCTTGTTTGGAGGAGGAGAGCTTTGTGTTCTCACTAGATTTCCCTGCAGTTTATCTCTTGAGATTCTGTAATAGCCATATGCTGATAATGAAGACCAAGAGAGAACTTTGGGAATGAAGGGAGAAAAAATACTGAATGAAAAGAAAATGCTATCATTGTAATCCCGTTCATTTTTGTGGAAAGGAAAGGCCTGTAGAAACAGGCATGGGTGACATAAAACCATCTGTGTTTAACTGTTGGTCCACAAGGGAAAGTACTCATTGGCTGAGTACTCATTCTGCAAACACTGTCTGTCATGTTTCCCTCCCTCCGTCTCTCTCTATATATATCATCTATCTGTCATCTTCATCTGTATCTGTATCTATTTCTATCATATATCTACTTTCTCTATATCAATTAAGATAGATCTCCAACTCTATATTGTCAGATAGTCAATTTATATTACCATGCAAAACGAGCAAAAATGCATAGCAATAAATAAAAAGAATCTGAACAGTTCTACTCACTTTATATTTACAGTGACTCTCAATTCTCAAGACTCTTACTTGAGTTGCACTTTTACTCTGAGGAATTGGAAGTGGGACATAGGTGCATTTATGTATTTTTTGTTAAAATGGATATAATATCCTGTCAGTACTGCTGTTTTATGCATGAACTTTACCAATGTATTTATGCACTGGTATTTATACACATTCACTGAATAGATTTTGCAAATGGGATGAAGCTGATTCCTCATAATTTACTATTCAGGCAGAACAGAAAAGCACCATTACCATTCAAGTAATAGACAGAACCACCTTTCTATCTACTAATTGGATCACATTGAATTGTAATGTTTGTAAATACATGCATGAGTTTTGGAATTTTAAAACTGCTACCCAACCCAAAAGAAATCACAACTAGTATTCAGATTAAAAAAAAAAACAGGCAAAAGCTGTGATGAAGAATTGAAAAAGAACTATGTAGTTCTCTTTCAATTTTGTACAGCAATATAGCTGCCCTTGAGATATAGAGCACAGTGGTCATGTAATCAATGGACAATATGACTAGGGCCACAATGAGAAACTGTACACTGCAGGAAAAAATAATGGTATTTTCTTTTCTTTTCAAGGAAAAGGACTTGCTACTTTTGAGACTTGTTCATTTCCGAAGGATTTAATGAGCTGGGAAGTCAGCACTCTCTTAAAATACACCAAAGCTGATTATTAGCAGTATGAAAGTAAAGAAATGTGTCTTGTTTTTTTTTTTTTTTTTCAAGGAGATAAATGGCAAGATACATCAGTGTGGCCTTTGTCACAAAACTCAATATTTCTTTACTTATATTTGTATGCGATTTACTCCAATGGATTTTCTGTTTTTTGCAAGTGCCTGCATAAAAACAGTAACTGCTAATACACAATTCAAAAGCCAATCAATACTCAGTAATAACCATAAAATTATTCATTAAATGAAGCTTTGCAATAAACTCCATTTTGACTGCTTCCCTAAAAATCATCAGATAGAATGTCACCCATGTCTCCAGGATGAAGGCTATTCCACATGGTACAAGCACCTGCATACAATAGGACCGAAAAACTCATCTGCTGTATAGGTGGCTAATAAAAATGTGAGGAAACTTAAGAAAATTTATTTTGCCAATCTTAATTTCTTGACAGGCTTATCCTAAAATAGGTATGAAATTTGCATTCTAATACATATGTTGGGGGAAAGAATAGATATAGAGAAAGAATACAGAATAAATTGAACTCAGGTGTGTTCAAATACTTTGCACAAAATTTGATATATTCATTTCTAACCTTCCTCTTGAATTCAGCCTGCTTAATATTGTCAACTGGAAGGACACCCAACTATTTGTAATGATTGTCTTCATCCAGATTCTTGATGTTATTTCCATTGGGCATTTTGATTTCTTTGGTTTTCACTATTTTCTCCTGTTGATGATAAAGGTAGCACATTTGTTCAGTTCAAACTCCATTGCAATATTTTGGCTGTATATACAGAGAGTGTTGAGTAGCATCCCTCTCTGTAAAAGCTTTGTTTCATGTGTGTTTTGTCATATAACTTCAAATCGTCCATGTAAAAAGACTGGGAAATCCTGGCAGATGTTTCTGATGTTATGCCTATGGCTATAATAGGTATGGCATGACTTGATCAGTATTGCTGACAGAGGAATCAATGCATTTCTTCACTCAGTTCTAATAATAGTGTCTTGTCTGATTTTTAGAAACAGCTCAGGAAAATTATCTATGGTAACAAAGTTTTAAATACCTAAACAAACCCAATTCTCTTTCCCCACTCAACTTTTCCACATTAATTATTTCTATTGCATAGTATGTTTTCACAGATACTGTTATTTTACTATATTAATGGATTCATACTGAGTAATTTACTTTCTAAAATATTTTATATATCTCTATTGTAGAAAATGGAAAGTGATGTGAAAAACATTTTGGAGTGCATGTCACTCCTAGCTAGACAAAGGTGATCTATATCTATATCTATATCTATATCTATATCTATATCTATATCTATATCTATATCTATATCTATATCTATATCTATATCTATATCTATATCTATATCTATATCTAATCTATCTATCTATCTATCTATCTATCTATATAACACACACATAGATAGATAGATAGATAGATAGATAGATAGATAGATAGATAGATTCATTCATTCATTCATTCATTCATTCATTCATTCATTCATTCATTCATTCCATTTAGATAATTCTGATTATTATCATTTGGACACTCAGGTTGTTAGACAGAAAGTGGCATAAAAGAGCAGCAGATCTCTGAGCAATATAGCAGGTAATATTTGAACAATTTATGGCAGAACTCAGTGCTAAAGAAAATGTACAGCCTCTGCCTTCTGTTCTGTCATCAGGAAGATTTTCTTTCTGTAAATGTCCAACTTGAGATACTTGTGATCATCTACTGGTCCTTCACTGCACTGGATAACTCCGCTTCTTATTTTCAACTGGGAAAATGTTCAGTAATATATTTGAAACAGATGACATTTGCCTGGTTATTGGGCTCCTATTAATTGTATCAACCCAAACTGCTCTTTAGAAGGCCCAATCCTGAAGAAGAAACTCAAATACTTTGCCCACCTAATGAGAAGGAAGGACTCGCTGGAGAAGAAAATAATGCTGGGAAAGATTGAGGGCAAAAGAAGAAGGGGACAGCAGAGAATGAGGTGGCTGGATGGAGTCACTGAAGAACTAGCATGAGCTTAAATGGACTCCAGAGCATGGTAGAGGACAGGAAGGCCTGGAGGAACATTGTCCATGGGGTTGCGATGGGTCAGACATGGCTTTGCAACTAACAACAACTTTAAATTACTCTTCCCTGGCCTCATATTCTCCAGAAACAACCATTTCAACAATTTCCAGCACAATTCCCAAAGATGCAATCTCAAACCTTAAATGCTCTGAAACTATATGATATTCTATTGCATTTTGTGGACAGTTCTTCATTTTTATATTGTACCACATGCAGTTATCCTTTTCAAACCCTTGGACTTGCTCTTTGAAGCAGGGATAATTTTATAATAATATGTAACAAGAAAAGGAAGTTACAGAACCTATGTATCCTATGAAGAGCTATTGTTCAAAGAAATCCATTCATATTTACTTCAGAGCCTCTACTATCTTGGGCCTCTTAAGCACTGAAAAATGGCATTTAAGGCTGCTATTTTGGCCAGTAAATGGAGATAAACCCCACTGAACCTTTTAGTACCAACTTCTGGATAAGCAGAATAAGATAAAGGCAAAGTTGTAATCTTAGTGTTTATGTAGATACATGCATGTTGTTTTCTTGTGACAGTGTGGAAATGGTTTTCTATCAACTTATTTTCTAGAATGTTTTTCCTACAGCTGTCTCTTCCATAGCCCTGAGATTTATTGGTAGCTATTCACTGAACTACTCTCCCAATCCAACCCTGCTTTACTTTTTTAGGACCAGACAGAGTTGGCTGGGTATTGCCACCTGCTGCCAACAACATATCAAGTCTTCAGGACACTTTTGAAACAAACCAGGAATAAAGACATCATTCCCTTAATTTTGCAAAAGACTAGTTATATACACAAAGGACAGGATAGAGAGCTACTTGGTAGAAGAAGAGTTAACTATCAATTGGAAAGTTCATGTCATTGGCTATCCACTCTGGTTGCTAAGGTACACTTGGTAGCTGAAGCTTTAGTTTGCAAGATTTGCCCTTGTGGAGAAACAGAATCAATAAAATGTGTTACATGGGACTTTCAAAACATCTGGAGAGCAGATTTTTTAGCAAATAGGAAAAAAGCAAAAAATTGTTTGTTTGTTTTTAGCAAATAGAAAATCAACTGAATTTCTTCATCATCTTTAACTTTACCAATGCTATATTGTCTAACAAAGTGTAGTATGTATGATCTCCACACATAACCTCCATGGTATTCCTGAATCGTCACTTCCCCATTTTCAGCCCTGAGATCATTGCTGTAAACCAATGTTTATGATTCAGCTGTATGCCATAAAAATTCACTTCAAGGGCAATTTTCCATTTGAAAATAGTGTGGGCTGTTCTCCTAGTGGGTCTTGCATTTTGGCTCCTTGGTTCTTCCCCTTCTCCCCATATAAAAGTAGCTACAATAGACTCATTCTAAGACTCTATGATTTTTATCTACTCCTTTTAAAAATTATGAATGGAGGGATTATGCCATGGAGATTCTGCCCCATGAAAATGATTGTGGTAATTTTTAACATATTATCAACAAACTGGGTGCTGAGAGAGAGAGACACACACACACACACACACAGAGAGAGAGAGAGAGAGAGAGAGAGAGAGAGAGAGAGAGAGAGAGAGAGAGAGAGAGAGAGAGAGAGAGAGCACTGGTGCTCTCAACCAGTGATCTTAACATTTCATGGTGGGCCATGAAAATGATCATGCAGTAGTGTTTGAAACTATTGTGGAAGATTTGGTGAATGAAACAATGATGGCATGGTAAAGATCTTAGTATAATGGAAATTTTTGTTTTGTTTTTGAAAACATATTTATCAACCTCTTTCACTAGAAAGGACTTTATGGCTTTATCGTTCTTGCCCTAAACTTTACAAACTAAAAGTACATAAAATGAACAGGGAAACAGAAAAAAGAAGAACTAGAAAACATAGGTGCTTTATTGAAGATTTTAATAAACATAGTAAAAACTAATACAAAGTAAATTAGAAGAAAAAAGAAAATTCTTTCACAGAAAGTGTGAAAGAATAAAAAAGAAAAAGAAAAAAGTACAACAGAAAAGAAAAAGGCAGCAAAGACAATAATAAAGAACTGCCTTCTAATCTTTGTCACCCTGAGCATAAGCTAATATTTAAACTTTTAAAGTCACATTTTTTAAAAAAAAAATTCTTGCCATAGCCTAATGTTTATCTATGCACAATCCAGAAACAGTAATTTTTTCAATCCTGGTTCATCAAAAAATCCATTAGGAGTTACCAGAAATATCAAGCATACAATTTATCCCTGATCAACTAATCCAATGTTATATTCCTTCTTTTTGCTATGCCCAATTTTGACCTTAAAAAAAAATAATTCTACGGCATTATAAGATTTGATCTCTCATCACTCATTCAAGAGGTGCCTCAAAAGCCTCGGAATATTTTGTAAACTAATTTATGGATCAGAGAACCAAACTTAATGTCCCACTCTGTGATTTCACAAGTTCCGCGGTAACAAAAATTCTCTTACTTCTACCCATCAAAAGGGAAATAGGAGAAATTGTTTCCATCTGACCATTCACATCCTTATATTGAAGTTCATTGCATTTGTCTGGTTATGTGCAATAAAACTCCGGTAGTTCTGGGAGGAAAAGCTGAAAGCCACAAGTTTCTACAAAGGCTCTTTTTTTCTTTAAACAGCATTTTCAAATAAACTGTAGCTGAGCTGGATATAAATCATCTCACTGCCCTAGAGTGTGTACAGAGTGGAAATGCCCCAGTTTAGATGGTGAATGGCACTGAATCTCCGAAACTGATCAATACTACTACAAAGCTTCAAAACCTCAACCCTTGTATGAGAGTCTATTTGGACCAAGTTTTGCTTCTCTAAAGCAGAAAGGAAAGTATGAATGCTTCATTTTGGCCTTTGTCATTTCATCATCTCTTGGATCACCTTCTAGTTGTAATTGTTTTTAAATAATTTTTTTCCTAAAGCAATACTTAGATGAAAGTATTTCCTATCTGAAATTATCTCTTTCAGGGAGAGCTTATCCTTTCCAAAATGAGGATTGCTTCAAAATGTCATTCAAAAACTTTGTTTCTGTTCTTGACACTTGTTTCAGAGTAATTAAAATTATCTTAACAAGACTATAGTTCTATTGAAATTAGGGGTTTTTTCGTAATCACTTTTTAACATATACAAGGCTGCTTGCTTTATAACTTTTTAACCAGTAATAATGTGGCATTTTTCAAACACATTTTATGAATCTGAGGGGGGAAATAGGACCAGTTAAGGCAAATGACTTCAGTTTGGAATAAATGTTTGAATAAAGTAACATAGGAGTCTGTAGGTAGCTAGATAGGTTGGTGGGTTTGTTTTGTTTTTAAATTACTGGTTTTCTTAGGGGTTCTTCATGAATTGAAAGACTATAAAGAAATAACTTGAAGTGGGTTTGGATGTTTGTATTCTGCATGCTATGCTCAGTGTTTTGCCTGAAGCCAAGAATTAAAATATTGCATGATGATATAAGTTAATTCTCTTGATAGTGGTGAAAACCATTTCTGTAATCCAATTACTCTTGTGAGACTATTTAAAAGCTTACAGGGAAGTAAGTAGAACAATGGGAGCATTTGGGCTGAGCTGGAAACAGGCTACAATTGAAAACAGAAGGGGAAAAAAAAACCCCAAATTGTTCAGGGAGTTACGCCTGCCTGATTTCATCAAAGCATTGTCCTAAAATCATGAGAAGAATATTTGCTTCTAAACATCAGAAAGAGCTGCACATAATTAGGTGACAATCCCTGTAAAGGATTCTGTTTCTTAAGATTTTAATGACTCCAACTAGGTCTTTGCTGCTTCAAGGGTCTTTTTGCTTGGTGAAAAATGGTAGCTACAAGGGCCCCTTATACTTATAGGTCATCTACACTTGGTTGTCCATTGTTTCAGCTCAAGGAGGGTCCCTTAAATCAAAGAGGGAGCATCATTTCATTTGAGAACAGAGGAGTCGATGGTTCACTTGACCTTCTCACTTACTATTCTTCCTCCCTGAGGACATACATTACCCAAGAAAAGTTTGGTGTCATTCTCTGCATGCAGCTGGAATCATTGACATAAAGAAAGCTACAAATGAAATCTGAATAAAACTCATTGAAGGAGATTTTTAAAAGATCTGCCATTTAGCCTGAACCCAGACTTTCTTTTAAACATTAAGGGAGTAATGCAAACAAAGCATCCTTAAGCAGGCCTAATTTGCTCAGTACAGACCCAATGTTCTAAACAACCTAAGCAGTTTGGAGCAAAACTTAAATTTTGGTGAGCTTGTTAAATCTAAGGTAGAAAATAGACATGGAGTATGTATAAGCACATGAATATAGATTTTCACATACACAAAAAGAATAAGAGCTGGATAATTATCAAACTGGTATTCTCTCTGATATAGCAATAGCATTTAGACTGATATACTGCTTCACAGTGCTTTGCAGCCCTCTCTGAGCGGTATACAGAATTAGCATATTACCCCAACAATCTGGGTCCTCATGTTACCAACCTCAAAAGAATGGAAGGCTGAGTCAACCTTGACCTGGTGACAATCGAGCTACTGAACTGCTGGCAGCTGGCAGTCAGCAGAAGTAGCCTGCAGTACTGCATTCTAACCACTGTGCCACCACAGCATTCTGATATCTTCTCGTTCTTGTTTTATTTCTTTTTAGTTTAGGGGACATCTCTGCGTGAGGTTTTTCAAAAGCAGCTCTGACTTTTCCAGCCTTATGACCTTGCTGTGAGGAAATAAGTCTTCTTACTTCTCACTCTGCATCAATTCATTGAGAACCAGAGCAAAACTAGTTTTCTCTCTGAAATTCTCCAGAGGTAAAGAAGCTCAGGTGGGACATTGGTTGGATGACACTGCTCATAATCTTATTGGTCAGCTGGAGGAAGAACTGATTGGTTTATAGGTTGTTCAGTTGGTCTCAACATTTCAAGAATAGAAGCAATGAAGAGGGATTTGTGAGTAGAAATCAGAGGTGGATTTCAGCAGGTTCTGACCAGTTCTGGAGAACCGGTAGTAGAAATTTTGAGTAGTTTGGAGAACCGGTAGTAAAAATTCTGACTGGCCCCGCCCCCATCTATTCTCTGCCTCCCAAGTCCCAGCTGATCGGGAAGAAATGGGGATTTTGCAGTAACCTTCCCCTGGATTGTGGACAGAATGGAGATTTTACAGTATCCTTCCCCTGGAGTGGGGTGGGAATGGAGATTTTACAGTATCTTCCCCTGCCACACCCACAAACCATGCCGGCCAAACCATGCCATGCCCAGCAAGCCACACCCACAGAACCAGTAGTAAAAATTGTTGAAACCCACCACTGGTAGAAATGATTTATCTCTGGAAGTAGGAAAATAATAGAAATCAATAATTTTCCCTTGTTTCACTCTATAGAATGTAAAAGGTAAAGGAGTTTCTGCTGACATTACTCTGCTAGTCACTGCCAAATTCAGGGGGCGGTGCTCATCTCTGTTTCAAGTCCATTGAGCCAGTGTTGTCTGAAGATGTTTATGTGGTCATGTGTCCACATGATGTCATGCAGTGCTGTTACCTTCCTACCAAAGTGGTACCTATTTATCTACTTGCATATGCATGCTTTCAAACTGCTAGGTTGATAGGAGTCTCTATATATAATCCCATAGGAATACTTGGAAAAAAGCAGGGCAAGCTTATTAGGATATTCTTAAAATCACTTGAACAAGAATCTTGCAATGTATGCAGTTTTCTTAAAGACTACTTTCCTCTTTGTGTTACTTCCTTCTTAAGCCAGGTATGTGTGGATTCTCAATTTACTTAGATTCATTCTAATATAAATGAATGAATTTATTTTCTATCACAGCTGCTGAATGTATGCATTTTTTTGGTTATTTGTTTTAATTATTATTTTTGTTATCACCTGCTCAGTCATGAATTTGAGATAGACAGATGTATAAACTGAATACAAAAAATGAATAAAAACAAATAATGCTTAATATTTAATATAAAAATCCACTTCTACAGCTCAAGTCTTATTAAGAGATCATTCTTTGTTTCCTCAATTTATGATTTTGTCAATATATTATGTCAGTGTGTATGTGTATTAATAGTTAGCCACTTTTTTCTTTTCTGTTTTTCTTCAACATTTTTACTTCCCTTGCACTTTTTACTTTTTCTTTGATTTCTTTCTTTTTCTCATTTCCTCCTTTCTGTGAGTTTTCCTTTTGTTGTTTAAAATATTGTATGTATGTATGTATGTACATACATACATACATATGTATGTATGTATATAATACATTATGGGCATTTTATATAAAAATGTGCAACTGATATGGCATTAGAATATCCATTCATCACCTCCATGCATTCCCTAAAATATGTTTTTATAGGAAATGATAGAGTGGAAGTTCAAGAAGAATCATAGGAGCTAGAATGCTGATTCAATTGTACCACAAGTTCCTGAAAGCAAGAAGATTTCAAAATTAATATTAATTTGTAGGGTATACATGTGTGAAGGAACAGGATTGGGATGGATTTTTATTTCTGCTGTAGAAGAAATGCCGAAGATGAAAAACATACAAGGTTAGATAGCTTGATAAAACTAACATGAAATGGTATTCAAATTATTAGTCGGGCTTCAAAAGCTCACATCAAATATGGTTTCTGTTCTTCTTTTAAATAAAATAACAGTTATAACAACAGCAACATTCTGGAGCTTAAACAAAAATGATTTGTTTGGTTTTTGACCATCAATTAGAACCATTAAAAAAAAAAGAATAATTAGTACAACTATGTGCAAAGCACATTAAAAAAAACTCAAATGCAGCTGCGTGGGTTGTTATGGGAGCCTCTCGTTACTCCTGGGCAACACCTCTCCTGCGTGAGCTGCACTGGCTATCAATGTCCTTCCGGATCCGCTTCAAGGTGCTGGTACTTACCTATAAAGCCCTACATGGCATAGGCCTGAGGTACCTGCAGGACCACCTCCTACTGGCCTCCCACCGTCCTGTGCATTCTCATTGAACTGCCCTCCTCCGGGTGCCATTGGCTAGACAATGTCGGCCGGCGACCCCGAGGATGAGGGCATTCTCTGTGGCTGAACAGTCCCTCTGGAATGGGTTGCCCACCGAACTCCGGACAGCTCCTGATCTCGGCACGTTCCACACCAGCCTGAAGAATGGCTTTTTCATCAAATTCCCTGACTGATTATGGGGTTTTAATTTGGGGATTTTAAATTTGAATGGGATTTTAATATTGTACTGTTGTTATTATTGTTGTTGAGCCACCCCGAGTCCTACGGGAGAAGCATGGCATATAAATTTTAATAATAAATAAATAAATAGTCAGAGTTTTCATCACACTTCTGTGCTTCCATCTTAACTATGTTGACCATACCTTGTAGACCATTGATGTCAAACTCAAGGCCCGGATCTGGCCCACAGGATACTTAGATCTGACCCACAGGGCCACCCTGGAAAAAGTGAAAGACCAGCCTGTGGTGCTTCTGCCAGTGAACATGGACCAAGCTCACTTTTCGCTGGCAGAGGGTTGCAGGAGGCTATGGCGGCTGAAAACTGGAGCTTGGGAGCCACCACAATGAGTGACATTGAGCTGGCCATGCCCACCCTGGTCCCCTGAACTCAAACACAACCCTGATGTGGTGCTCAATGAAATCAAGTTTGACATCCCTGTTGTAGACATTGATGAACATAGTGATATATGAAAAAAACCCTCTTCCTTTTGTTCTCATCTTAGCTTCTCATTATTTCCCTCTCCAAGATATTAATTCAGTTCCACTTCTGTTATTACTGTCATTTAAGATGAATTTCAAAGCTATTACAATTTCTCAAGCCCAATATCATATTCTAATTTTTTACCAAGAATTGTAAGAGTGAACAATGAAACAAATAAATCTTTTTATGGAAGAGAGAAAAAGGGATCCAAGCTGAAAAATGACCAATGCAAATCCGTTCTTGCGGTAGTCTGTGGGGCATCATGACAGCTGAAAATAAAAATAAATAAATGAAAGGAAAGGAAAGGAAAGGAAAGGAAAGGAAAGGAAAGGAAAGGAAAGGAAAGGAAAGGAAAGGAAAGATCAGCATGAACTCCTAATATATAGGGAAATGAGAATTAGCAGTAAAATAAAACAGCACTGCTGTCAGAAAATTCATGGTGTTTTTAACAGAAGCCAAAGTAGTTTCTTTTTTTAAAAAAATGATAAGATTGTAATAGTATAACTACTCTTGAAAATCTTTTTGAAATAGCACCCATTTTAGCCCTGAAGTAATAAAATAAGATCATAGATGCAAATGCATGAACAGTTTCTTTTTCATTACAGTTACAAAAAGGTAATTCTAGGATAGTTTTTTTTTAAATAATAATAATAATAATGTCTTGATGGGGACTTCTCTCTCCTGATTGAAGTCTTGCACATGTAAGGCACTGAGAGGTAACTTTGGTAACTGTGAAACATTGTACACTAATATTAAACTGTGCCACCTGAATCCACAGCAGAACAAGACACCAATTGCCTTTCAATGTTTCTCAGGTGAATGTTTGGGCAATGCTGAAGCCTGAATGATGCAGGCCTGTGGCCTGAGTGAAAAAATGCAGTTTAGATTACAGGCAGATCTCAATTTACAACCATAATTGAGCCTGGAATTATGATCCGAAGTCATCCTGGTTGTTAAGCAGTTCCCCATTTGACCAATTTTAACATCTTTTTTGAGTTATTAAGTGGATCTACTGTATTTTTCGGAGTATAAGATGCATCTTAGTTTTTAGGGAGGAAAATAAGAAAAAAAAGCTGATTGGCAGGTGGATCGGCCCCCAGTCAACTGTTCCCAGAAGTGAATTTTAGCAACAGGTTCCTTGGTTGTAGGCTTTGTGCCTTGCTTTTTTTTCTGCCTCTGAAACTTCTGAACTCTGTTTCAGAAAAAAAAAAACTTTGTTTTCTGCCTCTGAAAGCCTCTGAAACAGCTTCAGAAAAAAAGCCTCTGAAGCTCTGTTTGGGGGCTTTTTTTCTGAAGCTCTGTTTGGAGACTTCTTTTCTGAAGTGCCCAAATGCAATCATGTGATAATGGGGGTATGGCCTGACCATCAGAACCTTAAGTCTGGATTGCAAGTAGTCCTGGGGACATCTAGCAAAACTTTGAATGATCATAGGTCAAGGACTACCTGTAGTAACTTCAGTCATGTAAAGAGTTATTGTTTCCAATTAAAGATCTATGTTTGTGGGCAGTGTGGAATTCATTTTTTTTTTTACTACCGGGGCATGGCTTGGTGGACATGGCTTGGTGGGTGTGTCATGGGAAGAATACAAAATCTCCATTCCCACCCCACTCCAGAGGAAGGATATTGCAAAATCTCCATTCCCACTCCACTCTGGGACCAGCCAGAGGTGGTATTTGCCAGTACTCAAAATTTCCGCTACCGGTTTTCCAGAACCTGCTGAATTTCATCCCTGCTTGTGGGGCTTTCTCCCAATAGGACAGAAAGAATTATTTCTTTTCTCTGTTTCTCCTTTCCAATATTTGTTGACCAGATAATATATGTGAATAGAATACATATGTGATATGATTTAAAACTGCAGTACTAAATATGGTAATATCTTGTAAGCTTTTAAGAAACTGACCTAGTTTCAGTAGACTTCCACCTTATGCTAGGCTGATTGATGCTGGGATAAAGATTCAGTGGATCAGAAAAGAAAGATGGAAGGGAGGTAGGAAATGCTGATAGTAATAAGGTTCAATTCAAGGAAAGATTAGAAACTTTCACTGAAAGTATGATCAAGAGCAATTAGGAGCTAGGGATCTTAAGCGTGCTTAATACCATCAGAAAATATCTAAATAGAATCGTCAACTTTCAGAGAGTTAAGTAGCTCTTTTGATGCACATTTATGAACACTGCAATTTCCAAATGTCATTAGAGCTGCTGAGCAAAACCTGAAACTCTTCAGATTAAACATAGTCATGCCAGTTATGTAAAGCTGTCAGAGAAGGCTCAATAAACAAATCTTCTATTTGCTATTTCTTTAGGTAAAAATAAATGATAATTTAAAAAATCACACAATTGGGTATATTTAGAGCAGTGTTTCTAAACTTTAGTAACTTTAAAATGGGTGGACTTCAACTCCCAGGATTCTGCAGCCCGCACATGGACTGGGGAACTCTGGGGGATGAAGTCCATACATCTTAGAGTTGCTGAGGTTGAGAAACAGTGATCTACAGAGATACTGGACCATTTTTATGTGTTGTTTGGACTACCTTGGGCATAATCTCTCAATAGTACCAATAATAAGGTTTTTATCTTGTTAAATATTTCTTTTCCTTTAGCCATGTTCTCAGTGCAATTCAGCCACATACTTCATGGACTAGAAATTGATACCAGTGAAAATGAAAAAATGAAATGATGTTTTTCCTAATCACAACCTGTATATCTGTCCCACATCTTTATAATATTATAACGTAGACTGAGCCATGAAAGCACATTTTAGAGTCATTCATTATTTAGTAGTCCACAAAGTATCCCTTTCTAGTTATATCTTGAATCTCCTACCATTCTGTTTTCACTGGGTGATTATTCCACCAGTGTGAAATGCTAGACCATTTCTCATATAATACATAATTTTAAATACTGGACTTTGTTTCATCATTCCTAAAAGCTAAATATATTCTAAGGATTGTAGCTGTTCCTTATAGCATGGTGTTCCCATCCTTTTGATCATGTTGCTATTTTGACTATTTACAATTCACTTTTTAAATTACAGACAGCAAAAACTGTGTGTTTGTGTGTGTGTAGTGATCTTTTGATTATGGAGATGAAGCCATTTTCTTCATGCTTATAGACCTGCATTTGCTCAAAACCTGATTGTAAGGTCAATGATGATATACCCTTAAATGATAATAATCCCCTTACAAAAAAAGGGGGATGGAAGCAGGGGTGAAATGCATCAGTAGAGATGGAGATGGGTGGTTCGGAGAAACAGTAGCAAAAATCCCTGCCCCCCCCTCCCCCATGCCCAGCTGAGTCGCACAATCATCAGAGGGTTTTTTTTTTACTTTTAAAAGCATTTTTTCTACAACCTCTTCGGCCAAAAATACTTTTAAAAGTAAAAAAAAAAGCTTCTGATGATCATGCGGCTCAGCTGGGATCGTCAAAGGCTTTTAAAAGAAAAAAAACCTTTTTTTCTTTTAAATGCCTCTGACGATCCATGCTGAGTTGCCTGATTGGCAGAGGTTTTTTTAAAAAAGCCTCTGCCGATCAGGCAACTCAGCTTGGATTGTCAGAGTCTTTTGAAACATTTTTTTACAACCTCTTGGCCACGCCCACCCAGTCACGTTACCCCCTCACCAAGCCATGTCCACAGAACTGGTAGTAACAAATTTTAGATTTCACCACTGGGGGAAAGCCAGAATTTTCTATTTCTTCTGATAATTAACATATCCCAATATGATTAGAATGAGAACAAGGAGAACAAAAGAGAGAAAATGCATAAAGTATACTTTGATGAAGTGCCTATTGGTTGCCATCCAGCTGAATTAGCATATGATATACAAACTACTCATTCATCTGTGCCAGAGGCTGCCTAGGAACAAAAAAAAAATGCATTAATCATCTATTAGATCATGAAGGTCAGAAGAAATTACTAAACAAATATTGAAAGAATTCCATAACTAGAATGTACCTCTATTTACTGTATACTTTAGGATAAGCCAATTGCCACCAGAAGTGTGAACTCCATAGACTTGATTACTGGCAGAAGTCTAATCAAACAACGCCAAATTAAGCTGAAGCAAAGGAGCAGTGTGATTTGGCAGCTTCTCAAAGTAGTGGATTTTGCTACATCAAGTGATGGAGGTAGCATCCAAACGGGACAAATACAAACTGGATTACTCTGTCGCATAAGGCTAAGAACCCCAAGATACTCAGTAAAAATTCACTACCTCTCTGTTGTCTTTGATCTACAGTAGTATTTAGAAATGTTTTAATCTTGAAAAGCTTTAGGGTAGGTTAAGCCCTACCAATTATGCTTCTGACTATTCATCCATTCCCAGTTTATGGGACTTAGTCCCAAAATAAATATGAAAAAGGATTGCAAAATCAAGTTTGGTTCCAAATATGCTTGTGAGACTGGAATAGTTATATTTGTGCTATCTTTTTTTTTTTTTTCACTCATTATTCACTCTATGAAAATGTACATGCTTGAAACAGCCGGTACAACATTTCTCTATATTCAATTCATCAAATGCATTGATACAAGAAACAGTGTATCGTCCAAGATCTAAAGAAAGAGCAGGAATCTGAGACAGAGGAATGCATGCAAAACCTGGCATTTTATTCCTGATTTAGCTGTAGTTATTTTCCTGCTGCACAAGTAATTCACTGTACAGATTGAAAGCCATCTGTTCTGAAATATGTTTGGCTTCATAGGACAGTCTGCCTTAGCAATCAGTGGCGAGTGCCTCATTCTCCATTCATAAATAAAGTGGGTCACTTTGGTGGTAATAACTTGGCTTTGGAACCCTCTTCTAAGGTAAGTTCTTGTGATGTTGATCATGATGCATTTTTAATGGTGGTTATATACTTGGTATTTGGACTTTAGTTAAATCATTTTTAATGTTACGAATAATTGTATCTGGTAGTAAATTTCCACTGTTGTCACCTCTTGCTTTATGGTCTTATTTAATTTCCATAATTGGATTTTCATTGCTTTTAAATTTCATGTTATCTGTTCTGCAATACATCTGCCTGAAGTAGCATGATAGAATTTCTCTAAATACACAGCTCTTTGGCAGTGAGAATTGCGGCAGCACAGTCAAAAAGCTTAACTCTCAGGTTATTAGATTGCCATGGGGTTTCCCTACATGTTTCAATTCAACATAATGTTCATTTTAAAAAATATACATTTGAGGTTGCTGAAACTTGGTTTACAATAGCCTAACACTATACTGTAAGTATACCAAACCCTTTTAGATTCTCCCCCAAAACCCTCTCTATTCTTATCAAACAATTGTGGGAAGAGAAACCGTGCTTTTATTTGTAGTATGGACCAATTGAACGTCCCTCAAAAATTAAAGAAAGATGCCATCACTTCAATTATACAGATTATAAAAGGCTAGTTTTGTAAACTGACCATATCAAGAACAGGTTGTAAGATCACCTGATTATTCAAGCATTGTAGAAGAGAGAAATTGAGGTGCACATTTTGCACTGTAACAAATATTTCAGAATGTTTTAAGATGGCTCTTTTTTCCAGGGCCATTCTGTTATTTGCTGCTTTTTATTGTACTTACACCATTTGGATCAGAGGTGGGTTTCAAAATTTTTTACTACCGGTTCTGTGAGCGTGGCTTGGTGGGTGTGGCTTGGCTTGGTGGGCATGGCAGGGGAAAGATACTGTAAAATCTCCATTCCCACCCCACTCCAGGGGAAGGTTACTGCAAAATCCCCATTTCCTCCTGATCAGCTGGGACTCGGGAGGCAGAGAATAGATGGGGGGCAGGGCCAGTCAGAGGTGGTATTTACCGGTTCTCCGAACTACTCAAAATTTCCACTATCGGTTCTCCAGAACTGGTCAGAACTGAAATCCACCTCTGATTTGGATCCCTATTGGCCAACCAGCATACGGATTCTAGCACACAGAGAAATGCAACGTTGGGTCTTCCAACTTACCCACTTATTATGTGTTTTCATCACAAAAATAAAAGACCAATGATTCCTCTGTATGTGAGTCTCTACATATAACTCTACAAGCAAAGATGCATATGTGAGAAAAGTAAATATGTATTTGTAGGAGCATGTTATTTGTTTAGGTATGATTGTATAGTGCATGAGTACAGGAACACATGTCTATGAAATAGAGATTATATGTTTTTTTTCTGCTCAACTGTTTTCTTCACAATCCTGAAGGGGGGGGAAAATCTGATTTCTTGAAGAACTAGCCATACTTGGGGGGTGGGGGTGGGGTGGGGCAGGAAGAGGAATAAGACTGACAGAAATAACAGCACAACATTATAATACACAATCTGTTCCTTTTCCATATGTACAGTGACATTATTGTGCTCAGATGTTGCAAAATCCAGTGGAGTTTTGGAACAAGAAGAATGCTTTGTATAATGGATTAGTTCAAAATCCTGTGGAAATCCTGGTAACATAACATGTTTATAGCCCTATCCCATATTTCTCAACACTTAAACCCTTTTCAAATGGATATATAACATGTAGAAATGGCATGGGGAAAGAAATACTATGAAAGACTCCCCCCCCCATTTTTAGTAATGTGTATTATGAGTACATATTAAGAAATAAAAAAGGAAAGGAAAGGAAAAAAATAATAATCAAGGAAATATATCTCTAGGAACCTGACTAAATGGAAATACTGAGTCTGAAAAACTAAGAAAAGTCAGCATGCTTAGCATTTAGATGGAGACCAGGCTATAAGCTAGACTAAGAAGTCAAAAGAATAAAATAAATGCCCAGAAAAGAAGTATGATAGCTGCTGAGTTCTGATGTGGGTATGTCCTTGAGCTCACTAGAAGACAAGCTCAGTGCAAAAGAGATGTAATCATTATATCTTTAAGACATGATTATGGATCGATTGTATTTGTATTGAATTTCTGTCACCACAATTACTTTTCTTGAAATAATTATTTGGGATATTGTCAATAATGTCAGCATACATCAAAGAAGAAATCTATTGTGTGTATCTGTTGGAAGTGACTCTGAATGGATTGCAATGTTTGGGGTAAGAAGTATGCTTCATATAGATAGGTTAAACATAATTTCTTTAGGGATTATCCAGTCAATTGGCAAAACTATGTCTCTTGAAATATGGCCAGATGCATCATTCTGAACTCAAGGTTGTTTGAAAAGCTTTGTGCTTATGTGCTTGCAGAAATCTGACTTTTTAAATCTATTATTGCAAAGCTTTTATACATGAAGTGGTTTAGAATAGAATAGAATAGAATAGAATAGAATAGAATAGAATAGAATAGAATAGAATAGAATAGAATAGAATAGAATAGAATAGAATTCTTTATTGGCCAAGTGTGATTGGACACACAAGGAATTTGTCTTGGTGCACATGCTCTCAATGTACATAAAAGAAAAGATACATTCATCAAGAATCATAAGGTACAACACTTAATGATAGTCATAGGGAAACAGTCAATATAAATCTTAAAGATACCAGCAGCAAGATTACAGTCATACAATCATAAGTGGGAGGAGATGGGTGATAGGAACGATGAGAAGATTAATAGTACTAGTTTGACAGTGTTAAGGAAATTATTTGTTTAGCAGAGTGATGGCGCTCGGGAAAAAACTGTTGTGTCTAGTTGTTCTGGTGTGCAGTGCTCTATAGCATTGTTTTGAGGGTATGAGTTGAAACAATTTATATCCAGGATGTGACGGGTCTGTAAATATTTTTACAGCCCTCTTTTTGACTCGTGCAGTATACAGTTCCACAATGGAAGGCAGGTTGCCCCCACGGATAGGGCTCGCAACTTCGACGTCCTCCTGGACTCACGGCTGTCTTTAGAAAAGCATATGACATCTGTGGCCAGGAGGACTTTTTATCAGGTCCGCCTGATTCACCAGTTGCATCCCTTTCTGGATCGGGACACGTTACGCACAGTCACTCACTCCCTTGTCACCTCATGCCTGGACTACTATAATGCTCTCTACATGGGGCTCCCCTTGAGGAACACCTGGAGATTCCAACTGGTCCAGAATGCGGCTGCGCGGGTGGTGATGGGAGCGACGTGGCGCTCCCATGTGACTCCCCTCCTGCGCGAGCTGCACTGGCTCACAGTGGTCTTCCGGGTGCGCTTCAAGGTGTTGGTTACCACCTTTAGAGCGCTCCATGGTTTAGGACCAGGGTACTTACGGGACCGCCTTCTGCCACCAATAGCCTCTCACCGACCAGTTCGCTCCCATAGAGAGGGTGCCTCAGGATGCCGTCGGCCAAACAATGTCGACTGGTGGCCCCCAGGGGGAGAGCCTTCTCTATGGGGGCACCTGCCATCTGGAACAAGCTCCCCCCAGAGATAAGGAGGCTTCAAGACTTACGCACCTTCTGCCACGCCCTAAAAATGTTTTTATTCCAACAGGTTGGTCTGGCCTAACTCTCTCCTTTTAAATTGGGTTTTTAAATGTTTTATATAATTGGATGTTTTAAATTTTCTTCTCTGAGCCCAAATTATTTAATTTATTTTAATAGCTTTTAACTTTTATATGTTATTGTATTTTATCTTGGCTGTTCACCGCCCTGAGTCCCTTTTGGGAGTAGGGCGGTACATAAATTTGATAAATAAATAAATAAATAATTGTTTTTCCTGCAGTTCTAATTATCCTCTGAAGTTTGTACCTGTCTTATTGGTTGCAGAACCAAACCAGACAGTTATAGAGGTGCAGATGACAGACTCAATAATTCCTCTGTAGAACTATATCAGCAGCTCCTTGGGCAGCTTGAGTTTTCTGAGTTGGTGCAGAAAGAACATTCTTTGTTGTGCTTTTTTGATGACGTTTTTGATGTTGGATGTCCATTTTAGGTCTTGAGATTTGGTAGAACCTAGAAATTTGAAGGTCTCTACTGTTGGTACTGTGTTGTCTAGTATTGTAAGAGGTGGTAGTATGGGAAGGTTTCTCTTAAAGTCCACTATCATTTCTACTGTTTTGAGTGTGTTCAGTTCCAGATTGTTCTGGTCGTACCACGAGGCTAGTAGTTCAACCTCCCATCTGTATGCAGATCCATCATTGTCTCAAATGAGACCGATCACTGTTGTGTCATCTGTGAACTTCAGTAGTTTAACAGATGGATCGTTTGAGATGCAGTCATTGGTATAGAGAGAGAAGTGGAGAGAGCACACAGCCTAGTGGGGCCCCTGTGCTAATTGTACAGGTATATGATATGATTCTCTTTAGCTTCACCTGCTGCTTCCTGTCTGTTAGGAAGCTTATGATCTATTTACAAGTGAGTTCAGGTACCGCAAGCTGGTTTAGTTTAGTTAGAAGAATGTCTGGAATGATGGTGTTGAATGCTGAACTAAAGTCTACAAAGAGGACCCTTGCATAGGTCTTTGGAGATTCAAGATGTTGTAGGATGTAGTGCAGAGCCATATTAACAGCATCATCTGTTCATCTATTTGCTCAGTAAGGAAATTGCAGGGGGTCTAAGAATGGATCCATGATGGTTTTAAAGTGAGGCAGCACTAGCCTTTCAAAGGTTTTCATAACTACAGATGTTAGAGCAACTGTAGTTCTATAGGTCTATAGTTGTTCAGTTCCTTGATGGTGGGCTTCTTTGGCACTGGGATGATAGTAGAGAATTTGAAGCAAGAAGGAACATAGCACATCTCTAGCAATTTATTGAAGATACGGGTGAAGATGAGGGCAAGCATACACTTTTAAGCAAGAAGGAGTTATCTTGTCTGGGCCTGGAGCTTTTCCTGGCTTTTGTCTGTGAAATAAGTCTTCCTTTTCTGTGTTCACTAGGGGTTGTGAACCCAATGGGATAGGGTCAGTTGTAAGAGGTTTGGCTGTTGCTGGTGTGCCTGAGATGGGGTCAGTTGTAGGAGGCTTGACTGTTGTTAGTGTGTCTGAGATGGGGGTTGTGGAGATAGGTGGTTGTAGTTTCCTTTCAAACCTACTACAACCTGCAGTAAAACACATTCAGATCATCTGCCAGTTGTTGATTTCCTTCAGCCTGGGAAGGAGGTTTGCCATAACAGGTGATATTTTTAAGAGTTTGCTGGTTCATTTGTTGGGAACTGATTCTTTAGCTTTTCAGAGTAGCTTCTTTTTGCTGCTCTGATCTTCCTTGTTAATACATTTCTGCCTGATTGTACAGCATTTTATCACCTGTTCTGTAGGCTTCCTCTTTGGAATGACATAGCTGCTTAAGTTTAGCTGTGAACCAAGATTTGTTGTTACTGTATATTCACAAGTTCCTGGTCGGTACACATAGGTCTTCACAGAAGCTGATATATGATGTTACAGTACCTGTGAGTTCATCTAAGTCTGCAGAGGTACTTTCAAAAACATTCCAATCAGTGCAGTCAAGAGAGGTCTGTAGCTTTAATTTTGCCTCCTCAGTCCATGTCTTCACTGATTTAATTATTGGTTTTGTAGTTTTAAGCTTTTGCTTTTAAGCAGGTACAAGGTGAATCATGCAATGATCAGAGTGTTCCACAGCTGCTCATGGTAAGGACTAGTAAGCATCTTTTAGTGTTGTGTAGCAATGGTCTAAAGCAGTAGTGGGATTCAAGTAATTTAACAACCGGTTCTCTGCCCTAATGATTTCTTCCAACAAGAAGTTTGCCAAACTGCTCAGAAAGTTAACCAACCGGTTCTCCCAAAGTGGTGCGAACTGGCTGAATCCCACCGTTGGTCTAAAGTATTCATGCCTTTAGTGGGATAATTGACATGCTGAAAATATTTTGGTAGCTCTTTCCTTAAGTTTGCTTTGTTAGATCTCCCATAATAATGCCAGCGAATCGGGGTATTTGGTTTCAGCCTCCATAATCTGGCCAGCTAGAGTTAGTAATGCCTTGTTTACACAGGCTTGTGAGGGGACATAAACAGCAATTAGTAGAAATGAGGAGAACTCACATGGACAATAAAATGGTTTACAGTTGATAAGTAAAGACACTAAGTTTTCATCACAGAATTTAAATATCATAGTTATATCATGAGACCAGCTGTTGTTAAAACATAAGCATAAGCCTCCTCCCTTCTTTTTACCTGATGATTCTGTAATTCTGTTTGCTCTATGCATCTGAAACCCTGGAATTTGCATGCTGTTATTATCAATATCATAATATAACCAGGTTTTTAATAAAGCATAGGGAAGCTGCGCTGTGAAAATCAGAATTGCATCTGTTTAAAAAGAGTATTTCATCCATCTTGTTAGCAAGTGAGCGTAAATTTTTCAGGAAGATCGAAGGCAGAGCAGTTCTATTTCCCCTATTTCTTAGCTTGTTTAAAATTCCCACCCTTTTACCTTGTCTCTGTTTCCTCTGTTTGGTTTTCTTGGTAATCCATAGCTAGGGGGAAATTGCTTCTTCCTGTGTTAGAATCTCTGCCACGTTTGTAAAGACAGGTGTGTGTGAGAGAGAGAGATCACAGAAAGTTGCTCCTTAAAGAAACGTTGCTTAATTCTTAGCAGATGGTCTCATGAATAAGAAATCCATAGTGACCCGCAGAGAATAATTAAAAATAAAAGAAACCATTAGAGAGCATTTCATCAAAGAAGCTTCTGGCAGCGCCAATTGGATCAATTTAGAATACTAAATTTGAAATAATATGCCATTTTTCTATGTTTTGGAAGTCCACCTAGAAATTGAATTGGTCTAATATTTTCCCCTTGATTTAGCGATAAGGTTTCTGCAATATGAAGTGTATAGAGTTCCATTTTGTGCTCTTGCTTATCAGCTGTAAGGAGTAACAGCAAAAATTTAAAAGTATTTAAAAGTATTTAGTAAAATCATCTACTCAGAGGTATGTGCTATAAATCTATATAGATATTAGCTATGGTATCAGAATTGTAAAACAGAGAATGAAAAATATTATTTCACTATTATGATATGGTTAAAATCACAATTAGAAGTATCAGAATTTCTAATAGTGTATCATTTTAAAATAACCCACATCTTATACCTAGGCATAATGTATAAAAATTCAATTTTTATGTACTTATATTTATTATTATTGCTGCAAAATCATTACCAACAAAAAGTTTTATTGTCAAAATGCTGTCTTTTTTAAGCTGCCCTTACATTGTCCACTAAAGAGCTATGATTTTTATATGACAGAAAATAACTAAGAAAGCAGATTCAGATATAAACTTTGTACAGGTATAACACACCCCCAAACACTTCCAAGCCCAGACATATATGCAGTTGTTTATTATACAAACAGATCAGTGGTGGGTTGGCCCGGTTCACACCGGTTCTATAGAACTGGCAGTGGGAGGCTCCACCCACTGACTCTGACATCATTAAAACGCTTGTGCGCACGGCCCCTTTGCAAACCGGTACTAAAGGTAAGTAGAACCCACCCCTGAAACAGATGTTTTCCATGCACTTTCATGGTGGATAATGAGCCTGCACATAATAAAAGGGTTGTCTAGTTTGTTTTTTCCAAGTTAGTGAAGAAATACTTGAAATAAATTCCTGAACTGTGACTCTCTGATCTAGGGCTATATCTTCTCTTTCTACGTGAGTTGTTAAACCCAAATACAATTTTACTTTGTAAAATGCATGGAATGATCATTACCATATATGCAGTTCATATATACACTTCATAAGAAATAGAAATATGCACCTCTGTTCATAAGAAATAAAAGCAAGGGATATGAATCCAATATTTCCCTTAAAAAAATCAAAATTCCAACACTTGGCATTTTTTGGTCACTCTGATTTCAGAAATTAGTAATTGCTATTCCATCCTATTGTATACTAGAACAGTCTTACAACATGCAAATATTGCAAACATGTTTACCACACCAAATAACACTTCCAATTTACACACTGGTTCGCAGCACAGCAAAGGAAGCTACACCTTGAAGCTGTTTGATTTCCTATCAGTATTAACAGTTTGTTAAAAGCTCATACATAAATATAACCTGATTTGTTAAATGCATAGAAAAAAAATAATAGAAATAAATAATTGGTAGCAAAGAAGGGCTAGAAAATTAAAATTAAGAGAGAACATCTCCTCAAATGTTCATATGGTATTTCACCAGATGTTTTATTGTACGTTTACTGGGCAGTTTATAATGTCTGTCTTCATCTGAGTCTTGTTTGTGTATAACAAATTAAACTATCATTTGAACATGTGCATGTGTTAATAGATGGGGTTTTTTTCCCCCTCTAACTAAAGATCAAATTTATTTTTAAAGCCCATTTCATATTTGTGACTAAAATCTGTTATGCTTACTTTTCTTTTCTTTTCTTTTCTTTCTCTTTTTCAATGCTTTTCTCTTCCTCTCTTTTAAAAAATGGGTTTTTTTGTGTTTTAGCTTATTATATAAAAAATAGTACAACAAGGGAACTCATTAAATTTGAAATAAAAAGGAGAAAGGTGTTACAAGAAGTTAATTAACAAGATACAAAGACACCAATTAACACCTATACTGAAAGGAAAAAAAGCCCACTTTATATGCACTACAGTATATTAAAAAAAATCACAGCTGGTTATGCATATTTTTTGGCACAAGGTTAAATTTACAAATACTACCGGTAATCCAAAATAGTCAGTTAAAAAATCCTACACATGTCCTTGTTGTACCAACTAAGCTCCATTTTTATATGATGAGCACCTGTGCAGGTATTAATACTTGCAATGGTTGATTTATTTAAAAAACAAAACAAAACAAAACATGAGAGGACAAATAACATAATTTTCTCTACTGGGACATGTAATACTTACTGGTTCAATTAATGAATCTAAATTTGCAATTAACACCTCCATATTATTATTATTTTTTTTAGATTATAAATTGGTGGCTTTAAAAAGTGATCTCTTAAAAATATTTATATTGCTATTTTACTAAGTATTAAAATTGTCAGTTATATGTCTTTCATTTCAAAGGATTAAACTGAACAAAAGAACCCACTTTATAATCTATATTCAATCTATGATCTCTTATTAAAGTCCCCTTCTTTTATTGTGTGTGCCATTTTAACCAACATTCAATTTTTTTGTCATGAAATTTCTACACACACACATACACACACACACACACAATATATATATATATTGCTCCTAGAAGCATGAAGCCGAAAATACCAGCCTGAAGATGACGAATGAGACTTCGTCGAAACGTCGCCAAGACTTTTCCAATTTTATGCTGGAGAACACCCCAAAACTGAACACTTTAATAACAGAATAATCAGAGAAGCCATCGAGATAGAAAAACGCCCACACAGCATGAACAAATGAGACGATACCTCCTGCCTACCAGCCATTTGGAAACCCGCCCTTATTGACAAACGAGTCCCTAACATGATGAATGACACCAGACCCACACTCACAAGAGCCACCCAGGATGTCACCACCATACATCCATACAGAAAGCAGACTCTAACCCACACTGATAATGAGGCATGACCAGGGACCAGAAGCCAGATTGCAGCTGCATCATTAGCCACTTTAAACCCCTCCAATCCATACATAAAGCAGACTGACACCCAGCATGAAGAGCTCTCATGGCCACAAACACGAAGCCAAACAACAACAATGCAGCTCACCAACTCAAATCCCCCTGCAACTCAGACTAACCCGGGCACAGCCAAGCCCCCATCCAATCAGAGCACAGCCAAGCCCCCAACCAATCAGAACACACCTCCACCCAATCAGAACACAGCCAAGCTCCCACTCAATCAGTTCACACCCCTACTAGTAGTTAAAAGGAAGAAACAGCTGCGATCTCACATTACTCCTAGAAGCACGAAGCCGAGAACGCCAGCCTGAAGATGACGAATGAGACTTCATCAAAACATCACCAAGACACTTCCAATTTTACATGGGAGAAAACCTGAATAACCAAAAACATACATACACACACACACACACACACACACACACACACACACATATTGTGTGTGTGTGTGTGTGTGTGTGTGTGTGTGTGTGTGTTTGTTTGTGTATATGTGTATATAAATGTACAAATGCAATACACTTTCAAGTCTTCATATACAAATATATTGTCAGGGTTCCAAATAACACCCCCAATGAAAGAAAACTTTGAGGCTTGAGTTTCCTCAAAGTTACATTTTATTAGAGATGTCATATTGGCACATCTAGGAAAACTTAATCTGAAAGCTTCCAGGTTTTCCCCACCCAAAGGAAAGTTCAAGTCCCTACCAAACACCCACAAGTCCATCACATGGTCCAATCAAAGCACTATCCCAACTGGAGATGCCTCCCAGTTCCAGCCTTCCAGGTGCAGGGCGAGATGTCCTTGACTCTCTGAGAAAGGAATGTTATTATGACTATAAAGTATATCACCAGTGATGGGATTCAGCCAGATTGCACCACTTCGGAAGAACCAGTTGTTAACTTTCTGAGCAGTTTGGCAAACTGGTTGTTGGAAAAAATAATTAGGCCAGAGAACCAGTTGTTAAATTACTTGAATCCCACGACTGTATATGACCTATGCTCCATACAGTCCCCCCTCCCAATTTCCCACAGTAGTAAATGTGGCAGGTCTGAAGGCCCAATGCAAAGGAAGGCTTCCAGGCCTGACATATATCCTATTAGTGACACTAATATGTCACATAATAGGATATATTAGTGACATTATTATCATTCCTATTATGATAAAATCAATAGTACAAGGTCAAGATTATTAATTTATACCCATGCATTTTAAAAGAAGTTAAACATATTCAACTTTTTTGTAGAGTAAATACAATATCTAGCCCATAGCTAATATATTAGAAGGGATGTTTTACAAAATCAAATAATTATAGCTAATTTACACTCTTTATTATCAATGCCTTATAGAATGGTGAGCTGAAGCTGTTGATTTTAGGTCACTGTCAAGAGATCCTGGTTAAAAGTTTCAATTCTAAACTATCAGGGGACAATTTGAGCATACGGTTACTGAGGATTGCTAATAAAGAAAAAGATTCTAGCAAGACGATGAAGATTACCATAAGTAAGAAAAGCAGAAGTTACAAACAATACTTAGTAGAGAATCCTGGAAAGGATCTCCATATCATTTGGCTAGAGAAGCAGTAGAAAGCAGTAGAAATGTGTTAAATGAAGCTAACTGTGTCATGTTCTTGGCTGTCTCCCAGTCTTCGGGAAATTATCTATAAGGAAAACTGCAGGAAGCAACTGCTTTAAGCTAGCCCCAGTAACAGTTTCAGTATCAACTACTAAAAATTGTTTTGAGCTATGCTGAAGTTTTCAGGGAATCTAGGAACATAGACAATTTAATGACCTGTGGTTTTTTTCCTAGTTTGAAGCTTCACCCCCAAAACATAAATATTTGAAGGTAAGGATCAAGACACCAAGTCTAAAAGAAACAGGAAAGAAAGAAATGCAGGAACTGAAGTATATTTTCAATTCTGTTTTTTACTAGAACAAATCTTGCTCATTATGGCTTAATGAGGCCAATATAGATTCTGGCTAATTAAGAAATTGGAGTGCCTAGCCTAACTTTCCTCCAATATGCATTGCCTTGCTGTGTTTATTTTGCAGAAAGTGTGTGGGGGAAGGAGGGGACAGGTTCCATGCAACTGTTCCACAATGGGCAATATTAAGGCAAGGTGTTCCAACACCAGCATAAGCCACAATGAAGCTGCTTGCTCCCAATAGCAATACCGATAAGAGAGTAAGGTGGGAATTGTTCACAATCTCAATTCTAATGTCTCATTAGTACTTTGACACAACATCAAAAGGGCAAGAGACAAGATTTTTTGTTTAAACCACTGCTTGAAAACTTACCCTGTTTCACTCAAAATAAGACATCCCCTGATAATAAGCCCAATTAGGCTTTTGAGCTCATGGCAATAAGGCCAAGCACTTATTTCAGGGTTCAAAAAAATATAAGACAGGGTCTTATTTTTGGGTATGTGTAGCCTCAACATGAAAAGTTCTTGGTAATATGTGCCTGATTCATCTTTTGCCACCATGTTCTTGTGGTAGTAGATGGCTGATTTTTTAAGGGTTTCTAAAGCAGGGCTGGAAACACCAATATTGTGTTTTGCTAGTGATTTGGGATTGGTTGGAGGGTAAGAGTTGGCATGTTATTTGTTGCAATGAAACTGTAGCATAAGTCAAACATGACAATTAATGTATGGATGATAATACTGACTCTATATGTTACAGGTTGACTTACAATCATTCATTTAGTGATCAAAGTTATAACAACACCGTGTAAAGTGACTTTGTACTAGTAAGAAAGTGGCTTATATGATTGTTGCACTTATGACCATCTCAGCATTCCCTTGGTCACATAATCAAAATTCAAGCACTTAGCAACTGGTATGTGTTTAATTATGGTTGCAGCATCCTGGGATCATGAAACTGCCATTTGTGATCCTCCCAGCTGACTTCTCGCAAGCCAACAAGTCATTAAGTGAAGCCAGATTCATCTAACAACCATGTGCTTAACTTAACAACTGTACTGATACATTTAACAACTATGTCAAAAACCTGACAAAATTGGCCATGACTCACTTAACAACCACCTTGCTTAGCAACAAAAATTCTCAATTTTTCCACTTAGTCCTAATTGTCATTGTAAGTCAAGGACTACCTATATACATACACTCATATGTTATACTATATAGAATCTTATGTAAAATTCTGAGTTTCATAAATGTTGTGTATGCATGCTGTACCATGCCCTAAAAGTTTCCAACACAAGTTGCCTGAAGTGTTTGCAACACAAGTTAGATCTTGCGCAGGTAATTAATGTCAGAACAGGATCCGCTCCTGTATTTTTTTGCTTCTTTCTCTCATTTGTTCTGTTTGCACAACCACCACCACCCCAAAAAAAAGAAAGGAAGGGGAAAAAATCATTGGGAACAAGCTAAAAACGCATCTGTCAAATTGATTCTCTCAAAGAGATTTTTAACTTTGAAGGATACATTGATCAAAGGCTGCTCTCTTCTAACTATCCTTTCGAAAGCTGAGATCACTGAATAGAATTTGAAAGGAATAAAAAATACATCTGTATTGTTGAACTTCAAAACGTGGAGAAAGTAAGGGAATTGGGCCATAAAGGAATCAGATTTATAGCAGCCTCATTAATTTGATTTAATACTTCAGTAAATTGATTTAATTTTTTTAAGCAATGGACAGAACAATGTCCTCCCCCCCCCCTCTGGCTTTCTGCCAATAGCTTGGAGTGAGAGCCCTTGCTTATTGAATGCCTATGTTATAGTGCTTCTATTTATTATAAGATGGCTGCAAAGATGATGAAAGAATTTACTGATTGATTGGAAAATTCCATTCCCTGCCATTCTTTCATCTGATAGGCTGGTTAGTTCTGTCTCTGCATGGTGTTCCCACAAATATTTGTGGAAGCACATTTATAAGTTTAATGTCCTATAACCCCACCACCACCACCCACAGTCCCACCCCTGCTCTTTGCAAAATTCATTCAAAGCTTCTTGATAGTTATTTCCACAATTGCAATCACAGACGTATAGTAACTGACATAAAAAGAAGAAGCAGCAGTATCTAAAGCCAAACCAATTCATCGTAAAATATGCTTCTTTTCTTGAAACATTCTTGAAAACTGTTGATAAATACATAGAAAAGAATATTTAAATGTTAAAGTGGCTTAGCAACCCGAAGCACAAATATCAGTGGATATGTATTAGATTAAACAGTGCTTTAAACAGTTTTTTTATTCAATCGTTAAATCATACATGAGGCTCTGGAGCTGTATTCTGATGGGTAATATATCTCTAAATAAACAGTTTGTAATACAACCATTTGCATGTACGTAACCATCATGCTATTCCCCTTTGGGAGAAGCAATATTATGCAAAACACAGGAAAGGAGTATGAAGTAGCAAGTAAAGGAAATTAAAGACAGAATGAAAGAGAAACAACGAAGGAAATTAAAGTTTTCATATAAGATTCTTTAGTGAGATAAGGCAAAAAGTAAACAAAGTGTCAGCTTTACTCATAACTATGTTCCATGTGGGAGACAACCCATGTGGTTTTAGTGGTTAAAGATATTGAGCTAGAAACCAGGTGATTGGGAGTTTTAGTCCTGCCTAGGGGACAAAGTCAGCTGGTTGACCTTGGGCCAGTTACTCTCTTTCAGACCTTCAGAAATATTGCTGAGAAATTGCCAGGATTGGCTCCAAAAGTAGCTGGACATTAACACTGACTCAGATGCAAACATACAAAAATACAAAGATATATGTAGCCTTTCCTGCTAATAGTAAGAGTATGATACTATACCTGTGGGTTACATATGCCAGAATGACTACCAAATCCCCATTTTGTCTCAAAAGTGCTCATGGCTATTATGTGCAGGCTAGAATTGACCTTGCAAGTCTAAAAGCTGTGGCCCATATCAAGAACTAGGGGGCACATGTACCATCTGTATATATTCACAATGGTTTTTAATTAAGCAAATATTTGTCTAATACTATTCTAGCATAGCTCCACAGGTAGAATGGGTTCCTCAAGGCCTAATAGTAAATATGATTGCAAAACAAGCTTTCCAACTAGCCCCAAAGGAAATGCATGTGGTATAAAAACAAATACTTTGAACTAATTCTTTGTTGAGAAAGGGATAAAGATCTAACATGAAATTTATTTTGCAGTCCATAGGGCCTGGGACAGTGACCTTCCTAAGAGATTATCAGAGTAATCAAATGGATGTGAGGTGACAGCCCATATCACATTCTGAATGTGAATAAGGCACAGGAAACACATACATACACAAATAAATATATGATGGATGTTGAACATGGTTAACTGATTCAGTATGCTATATTTTCCACCCCTTTCCATAGTGATTGTTTGAGTAATATTTTCTGTGTATCGTTTTCTCTTCTTGACTGATTTGAAGCATAACCATTAAGGAGGAAAAATAAAAATAAACAGTCCAGTCATTTAGATTTTTTACAACAGGCAATTTTCTTTCCTTTTCCTTTTTCTTCAAGTCATTCTTGACTTCAGGTGATTTTGTAGACAAGACTGTGCTGTTTTCTTCGCAACGTTTTGCCTTCTTTTTAAGGCTGAGAAAAAGTTGAGCTTTCCGCCAAAGATAGGACCAGGACTCAGTTCTCTCTGCTTTAACAGAGTCACGCATTGGTCATTACCATAAGCTATTATATTTTGTAATAAATAAAATTAGTTTGGATTAATTATTTTAAGAGGCCTTAAAATGTTAAGGAAGTCTAAGGTCTCTGATCCAAGACAAGCAGTAAAATCCAGAAAGAGGTTTCTACCAGTCTTCCTGGACCCATCCCAGGGTCCAGAACCTGACATGGGTGAGATCACACCTAGATTCACATAGTACCCCTACTTTAATATGTTTTATTCAGTGGTGGTATTCAGCTGGTTCTATCAGGTTCAGGCAAGCTTGTATGGGCGACTGCGGGATGCCCCGCCCACCCACATGGATGATGTCCCATTTTTCCACATTTTTGAGGCTCTGCGCAGAAGGCCTTGTGCATGCATGGAAGATTTGCGTGCGCACACATTTGCGAACCAGTAGGGAAGATAAGTGAATACCACCCCTGACTTTATTCATAATACTATGCCCAAACCAAGCATAACATGATTTAATATGATAGTTCATATAGCATGTTAAGACCAGGGCTGAGTATCCACAGTTTGCTGAAACCTCAAATTCTATTTAAGCCCTGTTGTGCAAAGCAAATCAGATATTGTATGTGCATGCATGTATGCAAAGCCATCTCTGCAAATTTCAACTGGTCTACTTCAGGGTTGGGTTCTACTTACCTTTACTACCAGTTTGCAATGGGATCGCACGCATGCATGAGCAAAGCAAGCAGAAGCTTCTACGTATGCACAGATTGCCAATGATGACATCCGGGGCAGTGGGCAGGGCCTCCCGCCAGTTTTACTACCGGTTCTTGCGAACCGGTCCAAACTGGGGGCAACCCACCACTGGTCTATTTCCCCAACAATCTTTTTACAGAAGGTAAAAATGCTTCCTACTCTAAACTAGGTATGTTCAAAATTGGCAATTTTAAGATTTGTGGACTTCAACTCTCATGCTGAGAATTGGGAATTCTGGCAGTTGAAGTCCACAATTGTTAAAGTTGTCAAGGTTGGATACCCTTGCTCTAAACCCTCATGGTGCTTTGGGTTTTTATTTTTATTCTAATGTTTCCTTCAAAACTGGGAAATCTGCATATTTTCAAAGGCCTGAAAAGTCCAGTGTGATTCAGGCAAGCAACTGGTCCCTATTTTGCTACATCCAGAATTGAAGAGGAGTTGCAAAACCCGTAAGATGCTAGCAACCAAAATGAATACTGATTCACCAGGACAACAGTCCAGAATAGCTCAAGCAGTCATACTTATCATTGACTGTGCTGGCACACAGTCAGAAGTATTTATAATTTAAATTGCCTCTTTATTTTTAAGAAATCTCTGCTTAAGTCCAGGAAAAAGAAAATAAAAATGGATTATGCCTCAAGCATCAAACATGAATAAGGATTTTTTTTTAAAAAAAAGTCCTATATAAAGTAGCAGTTACAGTTCAAAGTTGAGGCCAGGGAGTAATGCTTATTATTACCCTGATGAAAAGCATTTTGAAACCACTGAAAATACTAGTTTTTCTTTCCAGTTAATTGTGTTATGTTGAATGCCAGGGATGCTATTCCTTCCATTAGCTAATCGTCTTTGACTTTAAATGCTTATTATACAATCTGTTTATTCTGAATAGAGCAGAGTCCAAACCACTCATGGTTTTGGGGCTAGTTTTGTTTGGCTGATTTATTTGAGATCCTTATTTTGGTGTTGTTGAGAAATATCCTTTTAGGATAATGCTTTCTCCTTCCTGTTTCATTTATACTGCTCTTGTTGTCTTCAGTGAAATCACTGAATAACTAAATCTGATTTGGTTGTTGGTAGCTTGATAGCCTGTAACTGCCATCTTGACTTTTTTGACATCTCCCCCAGTTGTCTGGAAGGAACTCATGAAGTCTTACCTCTCCTTGGGTTCCCTGGAAGAAACACATGGATCTAAAGTGAAAAATACAGTTGCAGGCTGAAAAAAACCCATAACTATTCCCAATTCTCAAACTTGAAGTAAGTTTCTTAGCTAAATAAACCTTTTTCTGCCTCTAAAATGGCTCATTTCTGTGTCAAGATTCCAAGCGAAAGACATGAGATTTGTCCTGAAATAAATAGAATAGGACTAAAGAAAAAGATGAAGATTTATTGTACTAATCACCATGTACTTCTGTTATTATTATGTTCAATTGTATTAGTTCAGTCACTAAAAATGTTAGAAATTCTTAGTGGGGAATGTTAAGATCACGGTGGTAATTTTTGGCTAGCAACTGAAAAGAAATGTCTTCCATGTAAGGAAACATCTTTCTTGACATTACTGAATAAAACTGGCTTGTCCCAATAGACTTGCTTTTAAAAATATCCAATGTTTGCTTTCCTGGTTAAGACAAGACCTCCCAAACAAATTTAAGTAGGCTGCAGTTGATTTTGATTGACTTTGTTTCTACTGTGATGAAAGATGACTTCCATCTTGCACTTACTTTTTTTAAGATTAAAAATGTCGAGGCTCAGAATCTGCTTGAATTATTATATAATTATTGAAGAATTGTAATTGTTCTAAAGGAGAAGTCTGAAGGTTTTTTTTAACATTGAATAATGTTTCTGCTTAAAAGTCGCCATGGATCATCTACTTGCTGACTGTTTTTGCTCTTCCTTGATATGTCTCAGCTTATTTTCTCTTGGAAATACACTCTCCTACATCTTAAGATCAAAATAAATATGTGTCTGGAATATGTATGTTTGTCAGAAGATTCCAATTTGCAGTTATGTACAGGCCTACTGAGCAATACATGCCACTGAGTACAATTAGACTGCTTTTGGCAAATATGTATAGACTGCAACATCAAGAAGCAAAACATCACTAAATATTTTGAGAAATATATACATTAAAGAATGTAGACTACTGGTGGTTTCCCTGAACATTTGTCCCTCTTCATGCTACATCAAAAAGAAGGCAAGTATAGAATTGAGATTGCAGGCAAGTCATCATACATTTTTTCACCATCATCTATCATTTATTTCTTGCCACCGAGCAAACCTATTCTTCTTGCCACATCTAGGGATTGGGTTACTGAAGAACAGTCTTCTATATAAGAATGGCTAGAAATTAAAGTAACTTGTGTAGGAAGGAAGTATAAGAAGCCAAATAGTACCACCCAAGTAGAAAACAACATATTGTCCCCACTTGTACCCAACGTAAGTAAACACCAGTACTGAAATGTAATCTGTACGGATACTTTAACATGCAAGGCTTTCAATTATGTCACCAAGCTATATAGAACTCGTTTGGGAAAAGAAAGTGCTAAATCTCTTGCCTGAGAGAAAGTTGTGAAAATGTGGCAAGGTTCTAGGATCACATAAGCAGGTTACCAAGAAGCCCAAGAATGGAATGGAACAACTTGCTGTGGCCAACTCACTGTGGCCATCTCACTGCGACAAACTCACCGTGGCCATCTTGCTGTGAGGCAATCTATGTGAAATAACTAAGTGCAATAAATGTTATCTGCTATGTTTCTTCTACATTATTTCCATTTCTGTCAATGGTAATAATGTCAAACAGTGGCAAATGACATTTATCATGTTGAATTATCCTGCCTGTATTATCTTAAAGCAAGTTGTCCCATGGTGAGTTGGGTTCAGTGAGATGTCCATGGTGAAATGGTCATGTTGGGTTGGCTGTGAAGAGATGACCGCAGTGAGATGACCATAGTAAGATGACCTTGGTGAGATGGCCACGGCGAGTTGGTCACAGTGAGTTGTCTAGACCCACACAAGAAATGGTTGGAATGCCCCTGTTTGTGATGCTGCATGGTTTTAACAAGTTGTTTTAAGACATATTGTGCCTATGTTTCTTAGCCCACTTTATGTCAAGGAGTTGTTGAAAAGGAGAGAGGACCTCTGATGAGGTCACAGAAGAAAGGCAGAAATTAAATTCAATAAAGGGATAAATCCAAAAGTGTTGACTAAGAATGAAGGATGACTCCATTCCAGAAGAGACAAACAAGAACTGAACACAGTTCCACAGTTTGGGAGTGACACAAGAAAAAGCTAATTTTTGTGTGCTTGAGAAAGCATCTTCCCTTCTTCCAGGCAACACCCTGGTATCGGGCTAAGAGGTCAGACAGTTCATTTGGCTTCTAGATTGTTCCGCACCCTGGTCATTAATGAGTGTGCTGAACATTTCCCTCACCACTGTTTTCCCAGTTCTCTTTCAAGTACCCATTTTTTATTTGGGGGAAAATAGCAGAAGAAGATGTGTTGACAAAGAGATAGCCAAGGTGCTAGGCATTGAGAGTTTGAGATGGGATTTTTTTAAACATCTGGAAGGATATTGAACAGCCCCTCCCTTAAATGAAACATATCTTCATTTTTGTCTTGAATAGATACAAGGTGGTATCCTGTAGGAAAGGTGTGGGGGGGGGGGGGAACGCAGGTCTGCAGATAAATAAAAATGCAAATCAGTTCTCAAACACTGTGAAGAAATTTGTAAGATGAACGTGCTGAAGTGGTTTCAATTCTTCATCAGTCATTGCATAAATTGAAACTGGAGCCTTGCCAATTATTACTGTTATTACTTTTTAACCAAAGAGTATAAATGGACAGATAAAGTGGAAGAGTTCTCATTTTTTTGCAGATAACATTGTGCCTGCAGGATGCCAGAGATAAGTTGCAGAAGCTTCATTAGCATAACATGACAATGCCAAATTAATTCTAATTATCCTGATCACTGAGCATTTAAATGAAAATGAAGACATTAAAGGTAACTAATTACTGAGAAGGGCATTTCTTTGGATAAATTATGAGGGGTTTAAACAAAGACAGTATGAAACAAAGGCTCTCCACTGCCCAGCCATTTGTCAATTTATTCAGAATGATCTTACCAGGGAAAATTTGTTTTTCGGAAAACATGAAACGCAGAAAGGCCCCTTTTTCCAGCTAATTGCATACTTTTATTGCTATTCTATCAAATATATTAGCATTGCTAATCACAACATAACTTCTGAGCCATTATCATTATATTAACAGGCTTCCTGACCACAGGTCATAAAGTGGTTCATTGTGGGCCAGCCTAAAGCATGAAGAAAAAAAAAATGAAAAAAAATGATGAGCTTTTCTGAAATTCTGAAAGTAGCCATTTATTGTGGTATACATACGATGTTCATCATGCAGAGGAGTTGAAAGAACAGATATATTACATGATGGTGTTAGGGTTCAAAATAACACCCCCAACCAAGTAAGACTCTGAGGCAAACAGTTCCTCAAAGATTAACTCCTCTGATGCCACAAGCTTGCTGGAGGTCCTGGTCCAGGGCCTCTTTGAAATAGTGGATGAGAAGGCATTCAGGCCAGTCCCTCAGTTTTCCAGTCAACCTCTAGAATTCCTAAAGTCCTTGGGGGAGTCAGTGGTGGTCCCCCGCTTACTTCAGGGCTTTGATTTGTGCTTCAGCATCCTTCCTATTGACTGTGTCTTCAAATCGGGCCCGGAGTAGCTGCACAAATTCATCAGCATCCTCTAGCTCTGGGGCTCCTTTATCATGTAGTTCAGCCTTGGCGGTCTCTGCTGCCTTCACCACAGCCTTGGGAGGGGAGTAGAGGGTCTTGAGGAGGATCTCTGAACCAGTCCCGGTGGCTCCATCCATAGTTGCCATCTTTTCCTTACCTGAATCTTTATGCCACCCTGCTATTGGGTCAGCACTCAGGGCTCAGGACCCCAGACAGCATCCTGCTCAGCAGGGAACTGGGTTGAGGTTTTAAAGCAGATTCCGGTTAACATCAGAGTTCCAAGTAACATCCCCAACCAAGTAAGACTCCGAGGCAATTCTTCAAAGATCCATTTTATTGGAGATATCATATTGGTACATCTGGGAAAACCTGAATCTGAAATCTCCCAAAAGAAAGTCAAAGTCTCTTCCCCTGCACCCACATGTCCATCACATGGTCCAATCAATCCACTGTCCCAACTGGAGATGCCTCCCAGTAACGCCACTCCAGGTGCAGGCTGAACATCCTTGACTCTCAGAGAAAAGAATGTTGTTATGGCTAAATAACTCTACCAACTCCATAGAACCCCCTTTCCACTTTCCCACAGCACTAAGTGTTGCAGCTCTGAAGATCCAAAAGAAAAGATTGCCTCCAGGACTGACAGATGGTTTTATTTCTGAATCTTTTCCAGCCACATTATCAAATTGGGATTCTATTTTCAATAGAGACTTTAGTAACTTGCTCTAAAAATTACCACAGAGAAAATCAAAGCAGCCCTTTTTAAATTTGAGCTTTTTTTCATGCACCTTCCCCATTACTCATGAGGAGATGGGAGTGTTCAGGTTTTACTTTAGATTAATCACAAGTTAGCACCTCGGAATCTGAAATTATGGCTGAGTTTAGCTCTGGATAGTGGAGCTGTTTCCATCTCCTCGTGATTTGAAGCTCGCTTGTGTTCAATAACTATAATTAAGTTGAACCATAATTTGTAGAAATGAAATGATTCAGAGGGCCACAGTTAACCTCAGTCACAAATGAAAGTTTTGAACTTGTGGCCATGCTGAGAGACAGAACATGCAAACATGTCTTCTACTATTAAAGTGTCATTTAACATTATTCTATAGCTAATGTTGTACAGACCAAAAAGGACTGTATAACCATCCCTCACTATAGACATATTTTTTCCAGAATATACTTCTGCTATTAGGAAGTATATAATAAATGCCATATCATTGTTTATGTATCTGGTCCCTATAAAACCATTTCTATCTTGCAGTGAAATTTGATCCTCATCAATGAAATAGGCAATGACTTACAGAGAAGGGAAAGCCAGAAAGAACAGAAGCAAGAAAAACAGATGGCATATTGTAAAGAATTTGTTTTGCTCCTGTACATAATGTTTAACAGAAAATCTTGGGCATTTTCAACATACCTCTCCATCCTTTTTATTATATTTACCTAGAAATAATTTGTCTGTATTGCCATATATTACCTAGAAATAATTTGTCTGTAGTTATAGGCTGGTAGCCAAATATTAAATAGATTTTCTAAGTTGCCCAATATGTAGAAATAGCCAAAGGGATTATTTATATGCAAAATACAGAAGCATGAGCTACGCTGTACTTTGCTGTTGAGGTTGGTTTTTGGTTTTGGAAAGGGTTTTTTTTGGGGGGAAAGGGGCATTTTTTCTGTCCCTTCTCAAGCAATTGCTATTCTCAAAAGGTGTTTCTTTTTCCTCCAGTAATTCTAATGCAAACATTCTAGATTTCTCCAAGGACGTATGAGAGAGAGAAGACAAATCTCCCCTCCCAACAAATGAGCAGGATTAAGGCTTCCATTCACCACCCAAAAAATACTGGTGTCCTCCACAAGCTACAACACATACTGAGCAACAGCCAGACTGCTAAAAACAACACTTGTTTTAGGGATTCACTTTTGAGTTGAACTTTTTCCTGTAATTATTGCAGTATTTTCTGGAGTGATGTTCGTGATAAAAAATTGCAAGAATAAGGGTAAAAAGTGAGTCAATGAGATACCTTTAGCCCATTAGAATTGCAGAAAAAACATTACTACCTGTCTGCCTTCCACTGAGGACCTGTATACTGCGTGAGTCAAAAAGAGGGCTGTAGGCTTCCGGGTTGGGATTCCGACGTCGCTGGGCGGCTTTCACGTAGCTGCCGCCCTCCGCGCGCGTTAGAGCCGCTAAACAGCTGTTCAGCGGCTCGGAAAATCCCCCTTCTTGTTTTGGGAGGGGGTAAGAGCCGGTGAAGTCTAGGTAGAGCCCCAGAGACACCCCCAGGGGACTTTTTCCAGCCCTGGAAGGTGTTCTGTGTGAGGGCTCCCTACTCCCCTCGCTGAAGCTCCGTGCGCCGAGGGACCTCTGTCAGCGGCAGAGCGAGACGATCGGAATCATCCCATCCTTTCAAATAACATCTTGCAACGGCTAAGTGGTGAAGAAAACTTTCTAAAGGGGGAATTTTGCAAAAAAAAAAGGAGTTTTAAAGCTTGCTGAGACTTAAAGGAAAAAAAGTGGCAGTTTAAAATTTGGAGCGGAAAATGGCGCTTGGCTGAAAGAGCAGAAACGAAACTAGAAAGTGAAACTGGCTGAAAGAGCAGAAACGAAACTAGAAAGTGAAACTGACAATTAACAATTGAAGCCTGCCTGGTGTTAACTTAAAAGACTTTGAATATTTTAAAGTGGAAAAGAACTCTGGCTGTTCCCCCTTCCTGCAAAACTGGGGAGGAAGACTGGATTTTTAGGGAAGGGAGGAAGATTTTCTTTTTTTAAGAAACTAAGGTGTTCTCCAGGCATGGCTTCAAAGAAAACTGGTGGGGATTCCCCTCCTCACCAGACAAAGGAATTACCAGCCAAACCATTAGCTCAGTCTCAGAGTACGATGCAAGGAGGAGGGAATGAGGATCTGAAAGCTTTTATGGCCAACTTAACAGCATCTCTTGCTAATCAGATTAAAGATTTGAATGCGAAGATTGAAAATAATCAAAATGAAATGAAACTGTTTGTAAAGAAAAAAAGTGATAAGTTGAATCAGAATGTAACTACAGTGGTAACGGCTCTCACTGATGCTCTGGTGGTGGTTGAAAAAAAGTGGATGACTTAAATTTAGATGTGCAAAAGAATAAAAAAGATGCAGAGGAGAAATTTTTTAAGGTGGATCTGAGGAATCAAAAGATGGAAGAGGAAATTACCATGCTACAATTTCGAAATATGGAGTTTGCCATAAGACTAAGGGGTCTGAAGGAAAATAACAGACAGGATTTGAGGGCTGTTTGTGTGGATATCTTGGCCAAAATCTCAAAACTGGAACCTGAGCTAATTGAGAAAAGTATTGACAAGATTTACAGGTTAATTCTCAAGTAGCGAGACAGAGGAATTTGCCCAGAGATGTTGTGATTTATTTTAATGACAGAATGCTGAGGAATGATATTTTGCGCAGTTCTTTTCATACCACTATTCAGGCGGAGGGCAATCAAATTGGAGTTTTTAAAGAATTACCACCTAAAATGTTAAGAGATCGGAGAGATTACGGCTTTTTGGTGAATGAACTGAAAAGGAGACAGATCCCATTTAGATGGGATGCACCTGTGGGAATTATCTTGAGATATGAGGATGTCAGATACCGTTTGAATTCATTGGCAAAAGCACAACACTTTTTTCACAATATTCTTAAAAGATCTCCAACACCACCATGTTCATCTACATTGTTGTCAGTAGAAGGAGCCTTTCAATACAAGGATTTTGAGGAAGAGACATTAGAACCTTCAAAGGAACAAGAGCAACAGGCAACTCAAGTGTTGGCAGCGGAGGATGTTTTAGGAGCTGAAGGTGGTTTAACGGAGGATTTTTTTATCGGTCTCCCAGAGCCAAGAATAAAACATCCCAGAGCGACAAGAGAGGTGGACCCAGATCTTGAATTGATGATGCAAGAACCAAAAGATCAACGTGTAACCTGGGCAGCCGAAAAGCAGAGACAAGAGAAGCAAAAACAACAGATGTTCGAGATGCCACAAGAAGTGAAAGGGATGAATGGGACACTACAAAAATCTGAAGCAGTGGGAGGGGCAAGACCTAAGACTTCTGTTGTTGAACAAAGTCTTAGACAAGTCCTTGGCAAGCTTCGTGAATCTTCAGATGGCAGTTAGATTTTTATCGTGGAATGTGAATGGTCTGAATTCCCCACAGAAAAGAAGGAAAATATTTTATTATTTGAATCAATATAAAAATGAAATTGTTTGCCTCCAAGAAACTCATATTAGAACCCAGGACCAAAAATATTTGATAAATCCAAAATTTGGAGTACATTTTATTTCTTCTAATCTGGCAAAAAGGAATGGACTAGTGTTGTATATTTCTAAAAGAATACCAGCTAAACTTGTAGAAGTGGATGATCAAGGAAGATATATTGCGGTTGAAATAAATATACAGAATGTTCAGTTTCTTTTAATAGGAATCTGCGCCCCGAATCAGCAGCAAGAAACTTTCTATAAATTACTACATAGCAAAATATTGCAATGGAATTATAAATCTTTATTGATAATGGGAGATTGGAATGGAGTTACCGATGTAAATCTTGATAAGAAGACACTGGCTAAGAAAGGGAATAAATTACCACAGACCTTTTTTGCATTGAAAGAAGAGTTACAATTGAAGGATGTGTGGAGAATACATCATCCGAAGCAACAGGATTTTACTTTCTTTTCTGATAGACATCAGTCCTTTTCTAGAATTGACTTTATATTGGCTTCCACTGACTTATCTTCTAATATGACTAAGACTAAGATTTTTCCAAGAACCTTGTCTGACCATAGTCCTGTATGGATGGAAATGGATTTCGGCAAGAGGGAGAGAAGATCCTGGAGACTTAATGAGAATCTATTTAGGTATGAGAAGAATATAGAGGATCTCAAAAAACATCTGAAGGAATTCTTCCAGTTGAATTTGAATAAAGGTACACCTATTGAAGTTGTTTGGGATGCAAGTAAGGCTTACATGAGAGGTGTACTGATTTATATGAATTCTAAGCAAAGGATAATTCGACAAAAGAAAAGAATAGAATTGGAGGCTGAAATAAAGGCAAAAGAACAACTGCATATAAAAAATCTGACTGATCAGAAACTACAGCAAACTATAAAACTTTTGAAAGAACAATTTCAAATATTGGTAGCTGATCAGATGGCGACTAATTTGCAATTTGCCAGACATAATACCTTTTGTAATGCTAATAAACCGGGCAGATGGTTAGCATATACTCTAAAAAAGAAACAAAGTTCTCGTGTAATAGAATCTATTGAATACAAGGGTAAACAGGTGTTTCAACAGAAGTCAATTCATCAAGCCTTTTTAGATTATTATTCAAATTTGTATTGTAAAGATAAGATTCAAGAGGACCTTATTGATAAATATCTTGGAAAGATGAGAGTTACCAAAATTTCATCGGAACAAAGGGAAAGACTTAATTGTTTAATAACCTCTGAAGAGATCTTGTTTGCAATCAAACAACTGAACACAGCTAAAGCTCCTGGGACGGATGGTTTGACAGCAGTATATTATAAGAATTTACAATCTGAGTTGATAGAGCATCTGAAGGATTTATTTTGTAGTATACAACGGGGGGGTAAAATACCCCCTTCTTGGAAAACGGCTTTTATTTCACTTATACCAAAGGAAGACGGCTCTTCAAAACCAGAAAATTTTAGACCAATATCTCTCCTGAATACGGATTACAAAATCTTTGCTAAAGTTTTGGCCAATAGATTGATGCCAGTTATCCAAGAGGTGATTCACAGTGATCAAGCAGGTTTTATTGAGGGGAGATATATGAAGGACAACGTGCGGCAAGTCATAGATTTATTGGAATATCTTGAGAAGAGTAAACAGATCCCTGCGGCGCTGGTATTTTTGGATGCGGAGAAAGCTTTTGATCGAGTCAATTGGGATTTTTTACTAAAGACTTTATATAAAATGGATTTCGGAGTTCAGTTTGTACAAGCAATTGAGGCAATCTATCAAGAACAGACAGCACAAATGGTTATTAATGGAAGTTTAACTACAAATTTTCAGATACAGAAAGGAACTAGACAAGGTTGCCCGCTATCTCCATTGTTGTTTATTCTAACTTTAGAAGTTTTGTTGAATTCTTTACGGGACTCGAATAAATTGAGTGGAATTGTTGTAAAGCAAAAAGACTATAGGACGAAAGCATTCGCAGACGATCTGGTTGTAACCCTAACACGACCTTTGGAATCAATCATCCAGATGAAAAAAATTATTGATGATTATGGTTTGGTCTCAGGTTTTAGACTAAACCAGAAAAAGACTAAGATGATAGTTAAGAATATGTCGGAACCACAAAGGATTGAACTGGAAAGGGCGGCAGGCTTTGAAATAGCTACAAAGGTGAAATATCTAGGAGTCCAGATTGCAGTGTCAAATACTAAACTTTTTCAAAATAATTATGAGACTTTGTGGCATGAGATACAAAAGGATCTTGAGATATGGAAGAAACTGCAACTATCTTTACTTGGGAGAATAGCAGCTATTAAGATGAACGTTCTACCTAGATTTCTGTTTTTATTTCAAATGATTTCAGTGCTTCAAAGTGATAAAACATTGACTGAATGGCAGTCAGGTCTAAATAAATTTATTTGGAACCAGAAAAAGCCAAGAGTTAAGTTTAAAATCATGCAAGATGTTCGTGAAAGAGGTGGCCTCAAAGTTCCAAACCTACTTTTATATTATGAAGCTACAGTGTTGACTCAAGTGGGTGATTGGTTTGGAATAATGAAAAATGACATACTGAATTTAGAAGGCCACGATTTGGACTTGGGTTGGCATGCATACTTGTTTTACGAGGATAAGCTGGATAATGTTTTTAAAAGTCATATATTGAGACGGGCCTTGATGAGAGTTTGGAAGAAGCATCAGTTCAAATTGGATTACAAAATACCTTTGTGGTTGGATCTTGGGCAGATTGTGCCAAATATAAAGTCACTCGGGGGGTTGTTATATAAAGAGATACTTTTCAATGATGGGGGCAGATGGAATTTGAAATCTTTTAAAACTCTGTTGGAAGATGGGAAGAACTTAACTTGGCTGCAGTATTGTCAACTTCAATCGAGATGGAGAGAAGATCAGAAAATTGGATTAATGTTACATGAAGAAGATTTGGTGATACAGATGAAACAGAGAGGTCCGATGCATATTAAGAGGGTGTATAATTTACTGCTAGAAAGAGACTCAGAGAGTGAACTAGTCAAGGATTGTATGATAAAATGGGCACAGAATTTTGCAGAACTAGTGATGTTAGAAACTTGGGAAAAGATCTGGGTCCAGAATGTTAAATTTACGCAGGCACAGAATCTGAGGGAAAATTTTTATAAGATGTTTTATAGATGGCATTTAGATCCTAAGAAATTATCATGTATGTATCCAAATGTTCAACCTAAATGTTGGAGGTGTGATTGTTTGGATGCTACATATTTTCATATTTGGTGGACTTGCAGGAAAGTGAAAGCTTTCTGGATTAAACTCTGGTGGGTTATGCAGAATGTTTTGAAAAAGAAGCTTCAATTTTCTCCGCAACTGTTTTTGTTGGGTATAGTTAAGGATTGTTCACCGAATGAAACAAGACTGATTTTATATATGATTACTGCAGCTAGATTATTGATTGGACAATATTGGAAAAAAGATAGTGTACCGACTATAGAAGAATGGACTTTGAAGATGGCTAATTTTGCGGAAATGGCAAAGATTTCTGCATATTTAAAAGATAGGACCCATGAAGTTTTTGTTCGGGATTGGAAGAATTGGGTGGATTATGTGCAGAACAAATATCAAACTAAGAAGTACCAGCTAGTATTTGATTGAGGACAACAAAAATGGGATGATTATGTTTAGAATAAGTACTAAATTAAGAATTTTTGGTTAGCTTTTTGATAGAGCTTGAAGCAATAAAGGATTACTTTTACTGTTATTATTAGGTTAAATATATATATTATATTGTTTTTTAGATATTAACTTGATACATACTTTGTTTGGACTGCTGTCTTTGATAAAATGATGGGGAAAATTTTTATACATTTGTAGTTTTAAGGGGGCATTTACAAATCTTATAAATCTTATTTGTTTAATATGTTTTTTTTTTATTAGTAGTTAGAATTCTGGATTAATTTTATTGCTAGTGTTATGATATATATTATGGATCTCACCTATATCTAATTTTTAATAATGATTGATATATACTTATGATTTGTATGCAACGGAAGTCAGGGGGGGGTTGGGGGGAAAGGGGGGGAGGGGGGTAATTGTGGGGTTAAAAATGTATTGTAAAACTTTTTCAATAAAAAAAAAAAAAGAGGGCTGTAAAAATATTTACAGACCCCTCGCATCCTGAACAGAAACTGTTTCAACTCTTACCCTCAAAACAACGCTGTAGAGCACTGCACACCAGAACAACTAGACACAAGAACAGTGTTTTCCCGAACACCATCACTCTGCTAAACAAATAATTCCCTCAACACTGTCAAACTAGTTACTAAGTCTGCACTACTATTAATCTTCTCATTATTCCTATCACCCATCTCCTCCCACTTATGACTGTATGACTGTAATTTTGTTGCTGGTATCATTAAGATTTATATTGACTGTTTCTCTATGACTATCATTAAATGTTGTACCTTATGATTCTTGGTGAACGTATCTTTTCTTTTATGTACTTCGAGAGCATATGCACCAAGACAAAATCCTTGTGTGTCCAATCACATTTGGCCAATAAAGAACTTCTATTCTATTCTATTCTATTCTATTCTATTCTATTCTATTCTATTCTATTCTATTCTATTCTATTCTATTCTATTCTATTCTATTCTATTCCATTCCATTCCATTCCATTCTATTCTGCTCCACCCCGCTCCGCCCCACCCCGCCCCACCCCACCCCACCTCACCCCACCCCACCCCACTCTACTCCACTCCACTCCACTCCACTCTATTCTATTCTATTCTATTCTATTCTGGAGGGCCAATCTGAATTTTTGCTAGAATTGTCTTTCATTCCATCTGACTTCTGATACACTTCTTCTAAACCCTAAAGTAGAGTGTCTAAAAGCAATGTTGGATTGTAATGTGCTTATTTTCTGGAGTTTACATGTTTTGTCTATCTATGTTGATAAAGACCATATGTACAATGATGAAATATCAGTTAAGCAATCTTAATGCAATTGTGCATGTACTTTTATCAGCCTCTTCTGTTCAGTAGTTTATTCTTTAAGATGTCTACACATTAGTCAAATATCACATTCAAAAATGTATTTTGTTTTTGCTTCTTCCACTTCTCCTTCCTTGTTTTCTAAGTGCACATGTTTATGTTTAGTGTTATAAGATGGGAATTGTCACACAAAGGAATTGAGAGATGAAATGTGAATGGGAAAAGGTAACTTACAATTCCAAAATATAATTCCAAATTATATCTTGCAAACAAAATCATTTCAATTTTTTTAACCTAAATTAATGTTCTTAAGCAGTGGTGAAAAGTAAAATTTGTAACTACCAGTTCTGTGGACATGGCTTGGTGTGTGTGTGGGTAATGTGACTTGGTGGGCGTGGCCAACTTTTTTTTTAACTTTTAAAAGCATTTTTTCTACAACAAAAAAGTGCTTTTAAAAGCCTCTGACAATCCCAGCTGTGTTGCCGAAGAGGTTGCAGAAAAAAATGCTTTTAAAAGTAAAAAAAATCCCAGGCTCTGATGATCGCGCTGCTCAGCTGGGCATGGGGGGGGGGGAGGGACAGGGATTTTTGCTACTGGTTCTCCGAACCACCCGCCGCCATTGCTACTGGATCGGGTGATCCGGTCCGAACCGGGAGCATTTCACCCCTATTCTTAAGGCATTGTGATCTGGAAGCCAGTTTGGTGTAGTGGTTAAGGCATCAGGCTAGAAACCAGGAGACTGTGAGTTCTAATCCTTCCTGAGCCAATCCATCTCTCTCAGCCCTAGGAAAAAAAAAATGGTAAAACACTTCTGAAAAAACTTGCCAAGAAGACTGCAGGATCTTGCTGAAGCAGTTTGCAAGAACTGGACATATTGAATGGAAGAAAAAGAAAAAAACAACAACCTCTAGAGCTTTCAGCCATTCTCTTTCTCAGTGCACAAGGTCCCAGGATCTTTTCCTTCATCAACTGTATGCTCTGCAGCAGTGGGATTGATGGGATTGGTGAGGAAAGAGAAGAAAGTTCCAGTAAGTATCATCTCCTGGTGAGAAGAACAATCACCCATCACTCCCCATAATGTGGGACAGGCAAAGCTGAACAAATGGTGACATGGTTTGACAAGGGTAGGTGAACTCTTTGGCCTGAGGCTTTATCTATTTGCCAAATTGCCAAGATAACAAGTTAAGGAGAACTGGTCAATCAGACCATTTCTGAATGCAGCTCTGGTTCCCAGTTTCATCCTGCATCATTCTTCAGCATTCGAGCCATAATAGCTAGTTTATTTTTGGTCACAAATGTTCAGAATGTATCAAGACCATATCTGGTTGTGTTTCTATGAGAATGTTGTAAAAAAAAAAAAAAAAGCAGAAAAATTGTGGTAGAATTCTATTGAGGGAAAAAGACTATATTAGCCTGAAAAATAACCATTCTTCTTCAATAATACAATTACGCATTTTTATTCTAGCTCTCTTCTAATTTTAGTTGTTTAATATTAACAAACACTGGCTTTATCTTTACTCTCCTAGTCTTTTTTTAGGATTTTATTTTGAGCACTGTTTATTTCAAGCACTGTGCTTCCTTTTGACCCAGACTAGAGTGCAGATTCCAAAGTTGTAATCCTGCATTTATGTGCATATATAAGTTTATGCTTGTGTTCACAGTCTTAGGGTTTTCTGTTTCATTTTGTAGCCATTCAGACTTTTGCAGCCTAAATTGTAGCTCTATATGACCATGCAGCTCTCACATAGAGCAGGGGTATCAACTCATGGCATCCTGGCAGTGTCATGTGACATATCACAACTTTTTTTCCCTTCGTTAAACTGTTGGGCATGGCCAGCAGATGACGCATCTGACCTGGGGGGCGTGAGTTTAATAGCCCTGATATAGAGGAAGTGAACAAGTATAATACTTCAAACTGCCTCCACAGACACATCATCTAGAATTTTAGAAATTTCAAACTTAAAGGAAATATGCAATGGTATCCAGAAAATCCTGAAAGTTTCAAAACAAGGCATGATAAAACTGGAAAAAAAACTTTGAAGGAAATTCTATACTTTCCTAGTTTTCAGTTGGATTTCATTGTAAGCCAGTAATTCACAAACTATGGCTCACGACTCAGGAGGGTTGCAAAACAGCAGATTGTGTTCCTCCTTCTCCAGCAATCTTATAGAATTTTCAATTTGACAAAAAAGGAACATAGTGCTTCTAGGGTCTTTGTGAAGTGTTAACTTTCTTTTTTAATATTATTATTTTTAACACAATGCATTTGCCTTCAAGATAAGAGGAATCATAATTGAAGGGCATGAAACTTCTATGCAGAGCTCTAACGTATTCAATAGAGGAAGCTGCAAGAATGGGGAAAGGATTTACAAGCATCCGACCAGAAAGGAAAGAATTTTGAGTGTAACTTTTCTCTCAAGGCAACTACAAGTGTAGAGAAAGAGGCAACTTATTGTCATCCACAGTTTGGAAAGTTGTAGCAATTTAAGAGAAGTTTATTTAATGCAGTGTCGGGATATAGCATGAAGACAGAATTATTGTGCTTATGATGAACACAAGATAGTGGTTGTACAATTGTCTTTGTTTTCTTTTACCCATCAGTAGTCCATGACAGGGATGGGTTCTACTTACCTTTTCTACCAGTTCGCAGCGGGGCCGCATGCTCTTTTGCACATGCTCAGAAACATTTTGATGATGTTGGGGTCAGTGGGTGGAACCTCCCGTCGGTTTTACTACCGGTTCTATAGAACCAGTGCAAACCGGGGGCAACCCACCACTGGTCCATGATATCTGCTTATAATATGCTTCTGGATCAATTGTAGGGAGCAGGAGTGGGAGAAACACTTGGGTGTTTCTCTCTCTCTCTCTTTTTCCTACAGCCAGTTCCAATGTCCACACATCTAGGCCTCTGATGCGTGGAGTATTTCAGGATTCAGTGCTCTTGTTCCTCATGTTTGACATCTTTGTGGAACAACTATGCAAAGTCACCCATCAACATGATGTTAGGTATCATCAACATGATGATGATGATGCCCATTTGTACACTTTAAGCTATAGCCACCCAAGTGGTGCTGTCAAGATTTTATCCCACTGGCTGAAAGTCATTGAAGTCTGTATGGGAAGATATAGGCTTAAATTCAATATAGGCTTAGATGTGTTGTACTTTATTGTAAGGAAGTTGAGTCTTCACCCAAGGCTTTATTGAACCTACAGCAGAAAAATATATTCCCCTCCATAAGGTAAGGATGCCTTATTCATGTAATATAGTTATTTGGGCTAAAATAATATAATGTATATGAACAATACGTATTCCTGCATAATCAAAAATGTGTCTGCATTATAGTTACTTTTCCAAAAGTAGCTTAGCATTGCAAAGATTTGGCTTAACATAAACCATTAACAGAAAAGCTCCTGAATTTTGCTCCTGAAATGGAATGATTAATCTGACAGAGGATAACTGTCCCTCAAATAAATGCTATCACAGCTTAAAAGTTGACGTTGGTGGTAGTTGTTTCTCTTGTTTCTCTTAGGTTTTGAAGGTGAAATAAATATCCTCTTTCATGATCAGGGTTCAGTGTGCAATAGTGATAGCTTATAAAGTGACATGTAGTAGTAGTATTATGTTATTATTATTGAAGTTTTTGAAAACCAACATTTCCACTTTGGGGGGATACCATCACAAACCACATACCCAAATGTTTATAACGCACCTTTCGCTGTGCCCTCAAGACGTTATTGTTCCAACAAGCTGAGCTGGCCTAAACATGAATTTTAATGGTTGTCTTATTTTTAATGATATTGGGGCCAAATTATTTAATATGTTTTTAAATTGTTTTTAAATTTTGTGTATAGTATGCTTTATTGTTGGCTGTGCACTGCCCTGAGTCCCTGGGAGAAGGGTGGTATAAAAATTTAAATGAATGAATGAATGAATGAATGAATGAATGAATGAATGAAATTATGCCTCCAAAAGACAGTCCTGTACAGACAGAAAGGAAAATGACCTTGATAGAGTTATGCCAACTCCTTTGCCAAGGCAACAAGGGATAAAACATGATTTAAGTGAAGAATATCCAGATAAAGTTCAGTAGCAGCTTAGATAGATATATTTCCAATTCACTGAACTATAAGTAGAAGAAGGTATAAAATAATTAGTCATGCAAAATTCTCAATAAAAATAGTTTTACCCTTCCTGTGATGATGATTTCTTGATCTGGACTTTCAGTGGACTTTCAGTGGGGTTGACAAATTTCTAGGAACTTGGCATAGGTCACATAACTTGAGTTGTTAAGTAAAGGTTTCATTGACAAATGCCCATATGTGCACGAATAAAATCAAGGATTGCATCTGGAATATATGTAGAAAAATTGAGGGTTAGGATATAATTTCTGCTAACTCAAAATAGACACACAGAAAAAAGTACAGAGAAAGGAAATATAAGTTCAAAAGAGCATGATAGAAAAATCCATCAGTACCCCAAATTAATCACATAAATGTCTAGGTGGTACCCATGGATACAACAAACTTCAGGCTCTCCCAGTCCTTTTACTTTTTTTTTTTTTTTTTTTTTGCAAGATTACATCTTGCAAAGTTACAATGATCTTGCATAGAATCATCTGGATCACTCACGAGAATTCTAAAATTTGACAAGATTAGGATGTTGTCATGCAAAACCATGTAGGATTTGGGAAGAAACATACCATGCTGTTGTACAAAATAGTATAGTAGTACCTATGCTGGAAAATAGAAAAGGTTGCATTCCTAAACTAGCATCCTATTATAGATTTATAAGCGCTGCTAGGGTGTTCTCCTTTTTATTATTTAAAACATTGCAGATACAGTTAAAGCATGTTAAGTACACAACTTATAGAAATCTGTGAGATATCAGAGATGTGGAGCTCTTCAGATGTCCCTTAATTATAACTCCTTAAAGACCCTCACCATTAACTATGTTAGTTCAGACGGAAAATTGCAGTTAAGCAATGTATAAAGAGCTACAAGTTCAGTATTTGTGTTGTGGTCATATAGTAAATCAAATCAAACTCAAAATAATGTTTCAAAAAGGCAATACTGGATCAACTTTTGCAACATTACTAACTTTATTTATTCAAAGTTATTTGGGTCATAGTATACACTTCAGTGAAGACATCTGTAAAATGGTGGAAACTACTATAAAAGTTAATTCAGTGTGAAAATTCACATTTTCAAAATAGGAGAAAATATGGGAAAACAACAAAATAAAATGATTTAACAGTGGGAAGAAAGAAAACTTGCCACTAACTTGCCACTAATGTACTCTGTTGATATATCAACAGAGTACATTCTGCTTATTGTTTACTGATTTTTCTAATGATCCTATCAAATAAAACAACATAACATAATACAGTCTAGTTGGATATAAAAAATAAATTCAATGAAATAATCACATAATCCAATCAACCTGGTACTCAGTTCCAATCTGATCTAGAAAGGAAGCTCTCAGTTGAATGGCTTTAGCTATAAATTTGGCAGGCTTTCTTAAGGTTCATGTTTTTGTATCTTGGAGGAAGTGAGAGAACTATTGATAGGATCCCAATGGACTATGCTGTCAATTAGCAGCTCTAAATGCTTGTTCTGGCTGAAACATCTAGTTGGCAGTGCAGAATACATGCTGAAATTTCAATTCACAATCCAGAATGGTTACTTTAGTATAAATGTCAGAAAATACTTTAAATTATCTCACTCATACAGCTTGCTTTGATTTGCTAAACAGACATCTCTGGGCAGAAAAGTCAGCCAAAATTGTTCAGACAATTTGGTTAGATTCTAAGCCAATAATCAGGGGAAAAATCACATGCAACAGCTATAATCCTTTATACTTTAAAAATTTATATTATTGGACCAAGTTTGTTTTTAAGAATTTTAGCCATGTGTGTGACCTTATGTTCTACAGTAATTAACTGAAACTAGCTATCTGCTATCCTGTTTCTGTATTCTTCAGGCCAATATAATCTCTCAGTAAAAAGTTTCCTATTTTGAACAATGTCCTATAACCAAAACAGGATAGTTAAAGTATGGGAACTACAGAAGAAAAACTGAATATGAACAGAGGTTCTTATTGATTTAATTTCCACATAGGTCTTTGTATCATCTATGAGTACACAAAAAGACACCTTTCTCCCTGTATTAACTAAACAGTCTCAGCTATGATCAAAAATACACTTCAGCAATTTTGTATCAGAATCAAGATCATTCCATATACTAAACTATGAGACACTAAACTACTCAGTATTTAACAACAATAATAAAATGTGGGTGTCAAAACTCAAATAAGGAGAGAAAGAGGGGTCATCTCTGACCTTCCCAATGAATTTTTGGACAATTCAAATTCTAATGAAACATATTATTATAAGATTACCATCTAATCAGCTACTTTTGACCAGGTATTAAGAGAAATATTCTCAGTTACCCACACTGGTAATTATAGGCCTGTGTGAGTGAGATAAGCTTTAATGAAATGCGCTACACCGTGGAGTCATTGCAAGGTACTTTTCTAAGGTACCTGTTTAAGGGATTTCATGTCACTTCATAAATTTGGCTAACAGTTCCAATAATCATGCATGCACAGAGGTCATTTATGGCTATCAATGTTGATTGGAAATCAAATAAAGTAATACAGTTGAAGCAACGAGAAGCAAAACAGGCTCCTTTTTTCACTTTTTTGAAGCAAGGATGACTTGTGCCTTTATGAAGCAGCTTTAGAAAGATGCTTCAGGTAAGCCTTTAGCAAAGCAAAATACCTCTTTGGATTTTTGCACAAGCCTAATGAGGTATATTCATGAAGTATTTATCTTTAATTTAAGAAATGAAGATTTGGGATTGTATTGACTAGATCAATGTACAAATGCAGCATGCAGATTCACTGATTCAACTAACTGGACACCTTTCAAATACTATTATATTTTATGACTATATATCATATCTTAGATATTTCTCAGGGTTTTGAAGTGTGTTAGCATATATGAATTCTAAGATCCAAACACTGATCAACTGATACTGTCATATGTGTTAGCAAGAAGTTGCAAGAAATGAAATTTGGCACTTTAATTTGCCACAAGTCAGACCAAGACAAAATGAATCAAAAAAATGTCTAAAAGTACTGAAAAAACTTGATAATATTTTTAGAAAATATTATTATTCATGATCTTTGGGGGGAGTATAAAGCCTATTCAAATCATTTCTGCAACTCACTGATCATTTAGACTAACTCTATCTGATAATCTTACACTTCACACTATAGGAGTAATCATCCAGCTCTTGTTTTAATGAAGAGTACAAGAGAGGTGGGAACTAATCAAGCAGAGATTCCATGTTGCCTGCCTAGTCCTGTAAAACCATCATTTTCATAATGAAATTATCTTATCTCAGCTCCAGACAAGGTTAAAGAAAAGAGCTTTTGAGATACTGTATTATGAGCATTTGGTTTGGCATGTTGCCTCCATTCGCCTTTACCATTAAATAATTAGTAAAAACTCTTTAAAATGAACTCTAATATAAAGGAATAAATCCAACACTAACCCAGTTTAGGTCCATCTAGCAATGAGCATCAGACTTGTTAATTTTTCCAATGATTCTGTTTCAGAAAGATTCAGTGATTCTTCAAGGTGAAACAGGATTCTTTCTAAAGTAAGCACATATTATTAATATAAAAACTTAAATGTTTATATTTTCCAAAGCTTTCCAAAAATTTTTACACTTCACCTTGCTCACAAACACCTCAAGTGGGACCATCTGTAAGATGGCAAGAATGAAGTAGAAGCAGATAATGCAAAAAGAAATAGAACTCTTCTTTATTGTATAATGGTGTAATAATAGAATCTTGAAAGTTTGTCAAAGTTTTCCTTGGAGCACCAAATCACATTATCTTGAGTATCTTTCTCACACCCTCTTCCTTCCAACAGTTGAACTGACATTTACTGAATAATCCTTACATTCCTTTTTCAAGGCTTCTGTATATCTGTACTTTTCTGTACAATCCTCTTTTTACTTTCTCTTTTCATGCTGTGGTACAGAGAGAGAACAGAGTGAGAGAAGGGTTAACTTTCTAGCCTATTCTGCCCTTGAAGAACTTAGTTGTATGTTATTTGGTATATGTATAAGTTTAAAGTTATTTGATTTATAACAGTAAGAGTTGACTATGTCAGGAAAAAACTAAAAGGAAATGGGATGCAATGGGAATAGCTTACTCAAGAACTGTATGTGATAAAACAAGATGGGTCAAGCAATGTGAGAAGAGATTGTGGAAGATCAGGGGATGTGGCCTTTGAAAGTTTCTCGCAGAAAAGGCAACTTATTCTAGTTACTGAGAAATGAAAAAAAACATTTCAAAGAGATCCACCTTCATTAACTTGCTGTTATTGAAGCTTGAAAATTTAACTTACAGTTTTCAAGATGATATATTTACCTCAGACTAACATTAAAAAAACTTTATTGAAATCAATGTCTTTCTTGCTTTCTTAGTCTCGCTAGATATATGAGATTTGACAATGAATGGTGAATGAATGAAGACTGAATATAAAAGACAAAATAAACATGTTGAAGTTTGCCTACAGAAAGAGTATGAATGAGCTACATGTGTGTGTGTGTGTGTGTGTGTGTGTGTGTGTGTGTGTGTGTGTGTGTGAGTGAACAGGTTGAGAAGATGGTGTTATACCACCCCCAAAATGGAATCATAGACACTTCAGAGAAACAGTTGGATTTTATTGAGGAGCAGCACCATAAAAGCATGTCTACAGGATGGGCAATGAAAAGGAAAATAGCAATTATTGTGAGATTAACAGTCAGTGCAGAAATAGCTTTTAAGCAGGTCTGAAAATTAACTGAGCGTAGTACTGTGCCTGAAAGCTAGCAATGGGACAGTAAACATATTGCAGAAATCATTTTCTTTGCTAAGAGTTTTAAACAAGCACTTGGTTCTGAGAATGGGAAAAAAGAAAGAGGGGACTGAAAAGCTAGGGATAAATGAGATGCAATGAGGGACGATAAGGGAAGGAAAACAGGCTGAGATGGTAGCCTATACCACAGTGATGGCTAACCTTTTTGCCATTGTGTGCCAAAAGTGGGGGGGCAGTGTGGGTGGGTCATGTGCATGCATGCCCATACCCATAATTCAATGCGCCCCACCTCTGCGCTCCCCTCGCTTTTGGCACATAATGGCACGGTGGATTCAGTAGGCCCATTTTTTGCCTGGGGAGGGCGAAAACGGCCTTCCCCAGCTCCCCAGAGGCTGGAAATGGCCTGTTTCTTGACTTCCAGTGGGCCCAGAAGGCCAGAAAATTAGCTGGCCAGCACATGCATATGTGGTGGAGCTGAGCTAGGGCAATGCTTGCGTGCCCACAGATATGGCTCCATGTGCCACCTGTGGCACGCATGCCATAGGTCCACCATCACAACTATACAGTATGTGAAACTAGTTAGCAGATGGAGGGCAGAGAAAGAAAGAGTCAGAGGAAGAGAGGGAGGAAAGGTATAACTTTATACATTCCTGGTTATGGAGAATTAGCAGAGTTTCTAGAACAGGGCTGTCAAACTCACGGCCCACTGGCTGGATGCCTCACACACTGACCACACCCATGCCCAGTTTAGTGAAGGGGGAAAAAGTCCTGATAAGTCATGTGACACCACCGTGACGATGCAAGTTTGACACCCCTGCTCTAGGTGTTCACACATAGGAAATGGGAATCCTTATAAATAGCTGTTGACCAGTGATTTTTGGCTGGGTCAGTTCATAGCTTCCCAAAGTCATAGTTCTCCTACAGCTGAAAACTGAGGTAGGCACAAATATACTAGATGAGTATGTCTGATCTGGAGCCAGCTGTTCAGGCCAAGAGAGTTGGCTGTTTGAGGATGTGACTCTAAGTACCACAGGTTTGTTTCAGAGATCTAAGAGGGCTGTATTTTTTAGGAATAAGGAAGCAAATATTTGAGAACTTGAGTTTAGCTTCCAAAAGACAGCATTCGCTCAGGGCTATAAGTACACATTCAGTTCAGTGCAGGACTTTCAGCTTCTGCCATTGTTTGTGTTGTTTATCAATTGTTTATTATATTTTCCTGCCAGCCGAGGCTGAAAATATCAGGGTAGTGACGATGCTTCACACCAAAGCTCTTGTGGAGGTTTCATGCAATTTTTGAAAAGAAGGAAGGGATAAATGGTACCCCAAATTGAAATAACTACCAGACTGATTTCTCCTGCCCCATCACAGTAACTAGAATTATCAGGAAGGGATGCAATTATTTTCATTCAGTGCCCCAATCCCATCTTTTGTGGTCTAGAAGAGTACCATGGTTGATGGTCTTAAAGGCTACTATAAGATCTAAATAGACCAAGGGTTCACCCATCTAAATGTCATCCCCCAGAATGAGCAATATAATTTTATCTTATGCCCAAGTTGATCCATAACTGAGAGGGATACAGATGGACATACCATTTTCTTTACAATTCATCACTTTCTCTAGAGCAAGCAAGGCCACCATATCTCAGATGATAACATCAGGCATTCTACACTGCAGGAATATTTTCTCATACATATTTCCCAACATTTTTCAGTAAACCAAGAAGATCCCTGGATGTAGGAAGAGTTCCAGAGTTCAACCAAGTGCTTAGCAGGCCTGCTTTCCAGAGTTCTGTAAAAATGCCAAAGCGCTCACTGAAATAGATTCCTACCTAAGAAGCACCTGGAGCAAACCATCTTATTCATGGCTGGGCTAAAATTCATTTAATTAATATCTTTGGATGGCTCAGAAAAATTTCCTGGAATAATCCAAAGCCTGCAAAGATGGGAATTTGTTCAGGGATGAGTTCCCCACTATTCAGTTTTTCCTCAGGTAATTTTAACATAGAAATAAAAATAGGACCTTAAAATTAGATTTGTCACTGAGATAAGCAATAGCTTGGGAAATGAGTGGTTGCTTAGAGCTGGCAGTCTTATTCTGCAGTATTCCCTTGAGTGGTTTCATCAAAATGGAATATTTTCTTTTTTGAAATGGCTGGCCAAAAACTAGTTTTTCCCCCTATTGTCTGGATTCTAGTACATTCCACAACATCACATTACCCATGGAAAACATTCACAAAGTCTTCCCAGTTGTGATTGTCTTTTAATGTGCTATTCCCTTCCTCTCACATTCAAGGTGAGCAAATTTGATGAGAATTGGAATCCAATTAATCTTTCAACAGGATGCCTACATACATACACCATCTTCCAACAATGGAATTTTTATCCCTAGAGGCATCATTGGCATTGAACCTAAGTAAAGGTCACATTTACAAGAGGAATAAACATGAAAAAGTACTCATAAATATCATCCTATAGTTATGCCGCATCTCCTTCTATACCTGATATGTGACAATGGCTTTTCTTCATATATAAGAAGTCTAAAATGATCTCATATTAGGAGTCTAAGAGCATACATTTCTCAAAAGAAGGGAATTTTGATCAAAGTCAAGGATTTAATTTTACAAAATGAAAGAACAAAATAGTTGTGACTGAATGGAAATTAAGGTCTCCAAAAGTGAGATATAAAGCTAAAAAAATAAAAAGGGAGTATTGTAAGTAAATCAGTTATGAACATGGTAGAAGTAAGGATGTATTGAAAAAAATAGAATAATATTAATAGGTATAGGGAATGTTGATGTACATTAGGTTTAGTTATATTTCAATTTCCTTTATCTCATGCCTTTTAACTTCTTCTTAATGCTTTTTGTCACTTCTTTACTGTCCTCTGCATACCATTGCTATTCCAAGTGGAAATATTCTGCTCATTATGTATGAAGGTTCTCAGAATTAACTACCTGCCTCCTATCCTTTAACATTCTTGGCATCAGCCAGACCTGATTTCATTTTAAATCAGTTGAATTAATTAGGTTTGCTTTTTAATTTAAATTTTTAAAAAAGTTCTTTGACTTGTTTTGTGTGCTTATAATTTATTATTGTAATTATATATTTCAGTGTTCTGTCCCACTGAGTTCTCTTTATTTATTGTTAGTGAATTTTATTTAATTTTCACCCAGAGAGAGAAGGAGCATGCCTGTTTGCATTTGGCATGTGTTGCTGCTTACTAGGCAATGATCTTCCCTTCCAGCTGTCACAAGGAAGTATGAAGATTAGTGGGCTCCCTAATTGTGTTCTACTATTGGTAACTGTCCCATATAAAAACAATTTGGTGGTTAATATCTATAGTCTAATTACCAATCTGCTGACCAAGCAGCATTGTTTTCTTTTTTTGAACTGCAATGTTATTGATCTATATTTCTCCTATGTCTTCCATTCATCACACCACTGGCATTAGATCAGAAATGCACAAATGTAGTTCCTTGAGAATCAAGTTTTTCAGTCTGTCCAAAATTATCTACAAAATTGCAATGGAAACAGAAACGGAAAATATTAAAGACGCAAGGAAAAACAGATGCACTTGATAAAACTAAGTTGCATTAACTTAAATCCAGCTGTTTATCCTAGACGCAATTAAATGTTGAATATGGTCCCCAGTGCACAGGTGAAAGTCCAAATGTATCTATAAGATCAATAAATCACTTTCTTGTACTTACAGTTCCTTTAATTAAGACAAGTAAATGGGATTGCTGTTGTAGGATTTACAGATAAACTGACTGTAAAATATTTCTGGCATCAATGTTTTGCATTCTTCTATATGTCTACTCATATGTAAGTCCCACCAAATTCAGTAAAGCTTCTTTTCAGAGAAGACAACATGGGATTAGAATCTAAATTCTATAAATCAGTCAGTATGGAGATACAACATCAAACCACAGATAAGTGGCAGCAAAGGGCAACTCACTATACAGTGACATGGATGTAAGAAGGCTACATGGAAAGATCCATCTGAGAACATGGAATGGATACTCTTGATCCTTACCTTTGCTATCAACTGACACTTTCAGATGCTGCTATAATTATTCAATGTTTGTACAGTACTATCAATATATTCAGCACTTTTATATAAAAACAAGCACAGACTCTCTCTGCCACTCACTCCCTGCCCTTATGAAGAAAAGGCTTACCAAAACAGAAGGAGAGAGGAGGAACAAGATGAGCAAGTGCAGCTAAATATGTTTTCTTACACTTCACTTTATCTAGAATTATATTAAAGCAGAATAATGAACAGTGAATACCCTTCTGGCAAACAGAGATAGAGATTGCTTATGCAGCCTTTTCGACATCTTTCTAGACATCCTTCTATGCACATCCTTACTTCCCGATCAAGCCCAAATTCACGGGGAGTGGGTGGGAGCTTGTTTGATATCAATAGGGACTCGCAGGAAAGACAGAGAGAGAGACATAAATGTTCCATTCGGCAGTTCCTTGCCAAACCAGTGGTCAAGGTTCACAGATTCTTTCCAGTGAACCTGGCTTGTTTCAAGTGAACTGAGGCAATCAATAGGTTTGGATGGAAACTCTGTGGTTTTGCAGAAACCTGACCTTTCATCAGGGGAAAAAAAATCCAAGTTGTTTACGAAGAGTTTAGTCTTCAGTCCTGTGGTTTGTTTGATCAGAAACCTCAAAGCAATTCTCAAGTGACCTGGAGCTTTAAAATAGTTCACACAAAACTACTGTAACCCAATGGCTGGGCCTTCCTAAGGAAACATCTGCTTTTTCTCTGGCCATTGTAACCCTCACTACATCCAAGGACTGTTTCATATTCAATATATTGTACTCCCGTTGGGTTATCTAAATACAAAATTTAATTCTACTGATGGGCTGTGGAACAAGTGAAATTCCAGATGCTTCTGAATTAAAACTCCAGTCAACAAGTCAGCCCTCACTGTTTAACTCTGTCTGCTGTTTAATAAGCTAAAAAAGTAGCAGTCCGGGAAGTGAATCTTGGCATGCACTGACTGAGGAGTTGAGTAGGGGAATAAGCTTTGATCGCATTGGTGCTTATCTAAGAACCAGGGGGGGAAAAAACTTGTATTCCAGTCTAAGGTCTGGACTACTGATCTGGCTCAGTGTCAGAATGGGAAAAATAATTGATTTAATCCTCTATTAATCTCCACTAACCTGACCTTCAAAGTGACATCAATACACATTTTTCTACTTCATTTACAAAGCACACATTTCTACTATGCTGTTTTAAGAATTTCTGTTCATTTCAACTAGATTGCTTCAATCTGTTACATGCTAATCATAGGAGTTCATTGGCTATTTTGTGTAGGAAGAGCTGTCCCTTAAACTGAGCTAGGTCTTATTTTATTTATTTCATTCATCATTCATTGGCATCCTCCAGTCTCAAGAGACTGTGGTATCGTGCTCTGGAAAGAGGTCCTAAAACAGCATCTAGTGTGACTAAAAAGGCCAATTCGAAAGTGGCAATCCCTCCTACACTGAGGGCAGATACATTCTGTCCCCTGCCCAGCCCCCAGATTTCGCTGGTTCCAGGACTGCCTCTTTGCCTCAGCCTGCCGAACAAGTGTCTCTTCAAATTGGAGAAGGTCATGCTGCGTCTTTAGCCTCCAAGCTGAACGATCGGAGGTCAAGGTTTCCCAGTTGTTAATGTCCATTCCCAGGGCCTTTAGGTCCCTCTTATAGATATCCTTATATCACAGCTGTGGTCTCCCTCTGAGGCACTTTCCCTGCACTAATTCTCCATACAGGAGATCTTTCAGAATCCGACCATCAGACATTTATTTATTTATTATTTACTTTATTTATATAACCATATAAATATAACTATATAATTAGCAGAACACTAGGTGGTGAACAAAATTTTAAAAATGATATCTGGAAATCATTTTTTTGCATTCAGATAAAGAAATAAAGGAAGCCTCAAGCAAGCATGATCATAACGTAATTTTTAATTGCACATATTAAATAAAGATCTTTTTTACCACAGAATTGGAATAGAAAAAAAGAAATGCTTCTCTCCAGAATGCAAAAATGAAAACAACATATTGAAAGACTTGCAAATATGCCAAATATGTGTAGTAATGATTTATTCCAGTTTGTTAAATAAGCAAAAATTATCAACTGGTTCAGAAAATTGCAGGTACAAATAATTTGTGTGTGGTTTGTTTTTTGTTTTGTTTTCTCCTGCTTCCCGGAGTTAGGATGGAATTTGCGGTGCAACTGAATCACTGCTTCATCGCTCACCTCACATAAACTTTATTTCTAATTAGTTTGAACTCCAGGAGAATCAATCAAAGACTATATAAACATTCAGATTTCATACTGTGAATATCACTTCAAATTTATCACTAACACATTATGATATTTCTGTTAAATATTATCAAGATGTATTGCAAGTTGCACCAAAAGAAGTAATTATACCAGAATTTGGTAGCCTAAAAACAATTAAAAAAAACAAGAAAATCACAGAAAGGTGCACCAAAAGGCAAAATAACATCATTATGGAATTGAAACTTGTTTAATTATAAGATTGAAAAGGATAAGATTTATAGTATGGAGCAGAATAATTCAGAATTTGGAATGTAATTAGGTACTGATGATGAAGATCTAATTCCTAAAATATACAAACTTTTAAAACAGAGGGAAAATAAGGTATGATAAAGTCATCTTAGAATTTTGATTGTAATATACAGATGGATCAATAGGACAATAAGTGGTTAAAAGGATTGAAATTTGCATTGAAATCATTGCACTGATTTCAAAGAGAATTTTTATAAAGTGATGTATTGTTGGGAAAGATATCAGAGAAATTGTCTAGAACCGTGGGGGAGAACCTATGGCATGGGTGCCACAGGTGGCACACGGAGCATATTAGTGGACACACGAGCTCAGCTCCGGCACTCATATGTGCACCAGCCAGCTAATTTTCGGACCTTCTGGGCCCACCAGAAGTCAGGAAACACACTGTTTCTGGCCTCCGGAAGGCCCTGGGGGGGGGAGGCTGTTTTTGCCCTCCCCAGGCTCCTAGAAAGGCTCTGGAGCCTGGGAGAGCAAGAAAGGGGCCTACCGGGCCCACCGGGCCATCATGTGCCAAAAGTGGGGGGAACACGGGGGGGCAGGGTGCATAGAATTATGGATGTGGGCACGCATGCATGTGACCCCACCACCCTCCCCCCGCTTGTGGCATGCGATGGCAAAAAGGTTAGCCATCACTGGTGTAGAATATATTTTGGAAATGTGAACAACATGAAAGGACATTTTTATCATGCTTGGGGGACATATGAAAAAGCTAAAAAAAAATGGGTCCAAATATATAATGGTTACAGAGAATTTTAAAATTCAATATTCAATTGAAACCAGAACATTTCCTTTTAGGATTAGTGGATAAATAGATTTTAAAAAGCCACAGGAGATTGTTCCAATGTATAGCCACAGCAGTGAGATTATGCACAAGGATGGAAAGATTTGACATTTTATTTATTTATTTAAATTTGATTTATATGCCGCCCTTTTCCAGAGACTCAGGGCGGCTTACAATGCGTTAAGCAATAGCCTTCATACTTTTGTATATTTATACAAAGTCAGTTTATTGCCCCCACAAACTGGGTCCTCAATTTACCCACCTTAGAAAGGATGGAAGGCTGAGTCGACCTTGAGCCTGGCTAGGATTGAACTCACAGAAATTACAGGCAGCTGGTGTTAATTGCTGCCTTTAGTAGGAGGCATTAGCCCCCTACGCTACACAGGCTCTTTTATATAAATTATATAAAGACATTACCAACTATGGAGGAATGGTGGGTGAAGTTCACAGAATATGCTGAAATGGATAAATTAACCACTTTGATTAGAGAAAAGACATTATCTACATTGTGAGCTGGAACCTTTTTGCATAAAAAGTGGAAAGTAATGAACTTGTAACTTATCATTTGGTAATTAGGACAGATATAGTAGAAAGAGCAATATGATATCACTTTAGAGAGAAAGATCAAATATATATGTGTACTTACAACTGCTGTGAAAAAATATCAGAAGCTACTTCTTTATTTTTCTTTAGCTTTTTTCCTTTCTCAGATTTTGATTTCTTTTTTCTTTCTTATTTTCTATCAATTTGAGTTGGCTTTTATTTTCTTGTTAAAATATTTTAATAATAATAAAGAAACTTATTTAATTATTACAAGGCATTAGCATCTCTCTCTCCCTTCTTTCCATCCGTCTCTCCCAACTTCAAAAGAAAACTAATCCAGTTTGACATTTTTTCTTCCATTTTTAGTCTGCACAATGTATGCTCTAGCAAAAAAAAAAAAAAAAAGCAAGTATTTTGAAAACATTCTTCAATAAATTAAATAATATATTTAAAGCGTGAGGTCCAAATGAGATAATATCATCAGTATTTAGTTTGAAACATTTGCAAGAAACCCACCAAGCTCCGAAAGCATCACAGTTCAACTCTGAGCTACTAATTCTATTCTATTCTATTCTATTAATATATTTAAAAACAAACAAGGTACTATATTTCATGCCTTTTGTAAAGGATTCTACTCATTTATGGATCAATAAATAAACTACTTTATTCAGTTAATATTAATGCTGAATTTACAATTTTTTTAAAAAAATATTTTTTAAAAAATCTGATTTTCAGTTTTTGCTATTCACAAGGATTTTTTGTACATTCACCTATTATTGTAGTTTTACAATAAATCTTATCCCAAAAGCAAATTAATGTAATTTCCCTGATATTCTTTCATGACATATATTTCTATAAGGCAGACCTTTTTTACTTAAAATTACATGATGCAACTCTTTTTAAAAAAGAGTTATTTGCATTTTCTTTATAGGAATATTTAAAATCTGATGTTATGTATTTCTTTGGACCCATCTTGAAATCAGTTGGCAGATGCTGCCTGAAGAAAAGTAGAAAACAACAAATTCTACTTGGAGCCTCAAGAATCCCTTGGAAGCTTATTGTAGATTAATTTGATAGCCCTAATTTAGTGATTTCTCCTATGGTAAATATGCCTTTTACCACCATAATTTGTCCAGTCCTGGTTTAAATCTGCTTGTGTATTATTGATTTATTTGATCCATCTTTTGTTCAGCAGCTCAAGGTGCTCTCTCTTTTTCCACTTTTCCCCACAATAATCCTGTGAAAAAGTTACTACCCAAGTAATCCAGTGAATTGGTGTAGATTTGAGTCTCAGCAGTACTCTTTAACCGTTATGCCAAATTGGTTAATTAGGACTTTCAATGAAAGATTATACATTACAACTGATGTAAAGTATGTAGAAGTTATATTTAGTAGCTTTCAGCATCGAAGATGCAATGAAGACACTTCTAATGTTGCAAGAATAATCATATCTTTATTAAAAATTAATTTTGATCTCTGATACAAAAGAAGACACACATAATATTTAAAATCAATATCAAAGCAGATATTAGTTGTATATTCAATGAAAAAGCAAAGATTAGAAGATGCAGATGAAAAATACTTAGATTACAAATAGTTTGCATTTATATAAACAGCATGATAAATTTCATTTACTGTTATATGACTCCATTGTATTTGGCATATATTTTTCTCATTAAGCAGCCTTTTCCAGTATACCCTCTTAGGGCTGTTTTCCCAATCATTACTAATAAATGCCAAGCTTTAACAAATATCTCTGTAAAGTTATAGAATAAGATGCAAAGAAAGTCAAAACATGATGGCTTATATTAGTATTTAGGCTTAAGCCTCTTGTTATTTTAGCAAAACTGTGGAAAAGAAAAATCAATTCTGTATGTCAATACCCTTGTTTTAATTAACCCTCTTCACTCCAGTTATTGATCAGATATAACTTTTAGTTATAGTTGTAAAGGCCTATGTCAATAGCTTCAAGTGAGAACATTAGCTGGTCTCGCAATGCTTTGGCTCATGTCAGAGAGTTCTTCAAAAAAGAATAATTGCTCTTGATGGTTTTATCAGGAAAGGTTTGGATTGAGGAATCAGAGCTTCAATATCAATATGAAGGATTCCTTGGAGAACATTAGGTCTTTATCACAAGACTGTAAATGTTCTGGCCTGCTGTAAAGCTGATAAGGTTGTATTTGAAGAAAAGGGGGATGGAACAACACAGACAAACTGAATTATATTCAGAGAAGTGCAACTAGGATAATAAGAAACAAGAAAAAATAGAATTATATTAAAGCGATTTTAGTCAGAAGAAGAAAAGACTGATAAAAACACTCTCCAAATATCTTACAGGCTGCCATCCTGGAGAAAGGAAGATTTAATCTTCCTCCTCCATTAGGCAGAACTAAAACCCCTGAACGATCCTCTCTGGATGATGCATTTTTAACTAAAATGCATAATTCCTGATGGTATACACTGTCTTAAAATGGAAACAAGTGCCTTGTATTCTGTTTCCTTGGAGGTATCCCAGCAAACCATGAAATAGATGTTGAATTCATCTGAGGATAGACTACATGTATTCTAAGTTCTTTTTGAAGTCATTTATTTAATGATTCTAATACTTGCACGTACTTTCATTGCTTGGATCAATTTTAGCATATCTGAATTGGTTTGATTCAGTGGTTTGTTTAGCCTTGGCTAACAGTAAGATAGTTCAGTTTCTTAACTGGCAAAGATATTTGAGAGGTTACGCCTAACCAAAATGGAGCTGTAAGCAATATGTTACACCTCTTGTCAGTCTTTCTAGATTTATTGCAACTCAAGATAGAGAAACAGACAACCAAGATTAAGATGGGGATTAGCATTTCTTATGTAGTCAGACTGGACCTTAATAGAAACAGCAGTATGTTGTGGTTCTTCTTGCCTCTGAAAAATACATTTAAATTCCTGACCCAGAATTTAATGCACTTTTTTATACATACAGTAATGGCCAAAATTGTAGAAACCTTTTAAGAAAAGTGTATTTTCTAAAAGTAGCTAATAACACCAGGTTTTTTTGGAGAGGTATCATAAAATTATATATCAATGGAAAGATAATTTAATCAAGAATGTAATGCAATAACTTTTATGAAGGATTTGCTATTAGAATAGCAGTTACAATATAAAGAAAAGTGAAACATGTAGAAAAAATGAGATATACAAAAATTATCACCATAGGAAAAATGAGATATACAAAAATTATCACATCAGTTAATACTTAGTTGAGTAACCTTTAGCATGAATTATGGCCTTACAACATCTTCTCATGGATTGAACCAAGTCTTTTAGTTCTGCAATTGTTATAATGTGAAACCAAGATTGAATGATTGCTTCTATTAACAGTGTTTTATTGCTGGATCACTTCTGACTAACAAGTTTCTTTAGTTGGTTCCATAGATTTTCAATTGGGTTAAGTTCTGAGTTATTCCCAGGCCATTCCAGCTGTGGAATATGATTATCTTGAAACTCCAAAAAAAAAAAAAAAAAGTGGTGTTATTAGCCATCAAACATCAAAAATACACTTTTCCCAAAAGGTTTCCACAATTTTGGTCACTACTGTAGAGTACATTATCATTGGAAAACTAGGACTGAAATTATCATGAGCTAGTAAGTCTTCTGATTATTATTTTAAGTCTCATTTCCAAGAATAAAACAGACCAGGATAAGCTTAAAGCAGTGAGGGACTGTTCTTTAAATTGTGGGCATCTTTCTCTTCCTTTCTTTTCTTTCCCTTCTCTGCACAATCCTGCATTCTTGTGATATTTCTCTCTGGCTGCTCTTTGGAGTAAAGTGGAAACATAAACAGGGAAGTGTCTTGCACTGTGATTAATGAACGTGTCGGAATACATGAAACAGCCAAAGCAACAGATTCAAGCCTGTTGAGAACATGAAAGAAGATGAGAAAGAATGTCTCTTCATTGCCAACTTCATCAAACACTCTGATAGCACCAGAAAAACCAGTGGGGCAAATGGCGATAGCATGCTGGTATTCACGCCTGAAGTGAGATAAAGGGTCAAAAGGAAATGGGACACTTCTGTACCCTAATGGTGTCACATTAGCAAATACATGAATAAAAAGACAGCATGGATGAAGACGAATACCCTTTGTTAAGGCTCCTAGACATCTCATCTGTGGACCAGTAATTGCACTCGGAATGGTATTTGGAGAGCAATGGAAATTTTGGCAGGAAGTTGTTCTCCCTCCCACACAAAAATCCTCTTAAAAAGGGATGTTACACATAATGATCAGGAAATGCATTTATCATTTGTCCTGGGTGTATGTGATATCCATGCAATATTGCATCTTTTTACCAGATGTGATAACTTTCACATGGTTGCCAAACATTGTAATAATTCGGTTCCTTACATTAAGAAATTTGTCATGATGAAAGTAGCCTTGAAGTGGGTTTTAAAACTGGAAGAAACAGAGACAATAGTAATAACCTGAGTGGTTCTATAAATCATTCCAGTCTCATTGAAACTGACCTGACCTGTATTGCAGCACTGAGGGCAGAGCCTCAAGGGAACACATGTCCTGTCCTTCTGGTGTGGCTCATACTTTTCAGCATATTTAATGCCATTACTAAAATCAGACCGTCAACATAAGGACATAGATGCATGTCAGTGCATAGATTATCTAGATAGAACATCTTTTTATGGCAAACCTCTTATTTGATGATTATAGACCTTTTCTGTCACAAGTATAGATTTTAAAATATAGATCAGTGTTTCTCAATCTCAGTGACAGGACACTGATCAGGAAATTCTGGAAGTTGAAGTCCACAGGTGTTAAGGTCACTAAGGTTGAAAAACATTTTTCCTGGATTTGCATTTTTCAAGCACTTGTCCTTGACAAAAGCTCCAAAAATATGGTACTTTTAAGATTTTTTTAACCACCTTTATTATTACAGTATCTATATGTATAAATACAAAAACCACTCATGCTGTAATCACAAAATCTCCAGAAAAGTAAAGCCTACAAACTTGAAATTTGCCATGTATGTTTCTTTTGGCTTCTAGGTGCTCACTAAGAAAGGATTTTTCAAAATGACCATCAGAGCAGTAGTATTTCCTATATTATGATTAACATGCTCTGATGGTAAGGAATTCTACTCCCCTTCCCCACCTGAAAAGAAATCTGTTCCAAAAACAAAACACAAGCAGAGGACAGGAGTTTCACTTTCAGTTTTACTTTCACGGCAGCAACCAGGGGATAGGATAGGGGAGGCTTCTGTGGGGCAAGGCTGAGGGAGAGAGAAGGGGATAGGATAGGAGACATTTCTTTGGGAAAAGGCTGAGGGAGAGAAGGGGGATATGATAGGATAGGGTTCTGTGGGGCAAGGCTGAAGGAGAGAAGGGGAGAGGAGAGGCCGATCATAACTACTCATTAATTTTCAAGCTGTGTCATTTTATCAAACCTAAAGACATAGTTTCGTAGTGAAGCGTATTTAATATAAATAACTCAAAGTGGCAAACATACCTAATACCCCTTCCTTCTCCTATTTTTCCCAAAACCCTGTGAGGTTTGGTGAGCTGAAAGAGAATGACTGGCCCAAAGTCATCAGGTGGATTTCATACTTAAGTGTTGTGGTCTGCTAGCAGCCTGTGGAGCTGGCAGCAGAGTTGGACAGCGATGAGGCTGAGGAAGAACATGGGCCAGTCCTGGAGGCTGGGAAAGGCCCAGTTGAGGTCTCTGCATCAGAGGCCGAGATAGGGCCCGGGCCATCGGGGAGTGAGGTGCGGACTCCAGAGTCGCCAGAGACTGATAGGAGTGAGGCAGAGGAACAGGAGGAGCCTGTTCCTAATGCACGCATGAGAAGAGCTGCCAGAAGGCAAGAGCAGCTCAAGCAAAGAGAACAACTTAGGAGTAGGCCAAGAAATGATTGGCCCCTCTCATAAGGCTTAAAACAGACCAGCAATGCCGTTTGGGCTTTGTCGGAAAACAACGTGATTAACTTCATCTTCTTCTTCATCTACGTCTTGTATTTATTTTTGTATCTGTGACTTCTGCACGTCTGCCAAGAAAGACCTTTGGCAGTTTGCCTAATTGGACCAAGATTTGTGATAGGACTGAGGAATTTGTGTTGGGAGGAATTTGCTTTAATTTAGTTGAAAGATGCTGGGAATGAAGTAATTCTCAGCTGTTCAAATAAAGTTTGTTTGTTTTTTCACTCACTATTTTTCTTACTACTTACTTGAGCCTGGATCACAACATTAAGGCAGGAGCAGAACTCAGGGTCTCCTAGATTTCTAGCCTTAACCACTAGACCAAACTATATGTGATGTTCAAACAAACAGTGTAGAGCTTTTGCGTATTTGCTTGGTCTTTTTGTTTCTTGTAAATATTAAAGGTTGGATCAATCATTGGCCTTATCTTTTTCCCTTTTCCCGAGGCCACTTCTCATGATTTATCCCCATTATTATTTACAGACATACCTTTGCATTTACTGGGCATGAGCAGAAACCTGAAATCACAGCAGGGTGTCTTGATTACTCTGCAGTTGAAATAGACTTACAATGCATTAAATAATTACATACACGTAATGTTTCGGTAGCTCAGTGGCTAAGATGCTGAGCTTGTCAATCAAAAGGTCAGCAGTTCAGCGGTTTGAATCCCTAGTGCTGCATAATGGGGTGAGCTCCTATTACTTGTCCCACCTTCTGCCAATCTAGCAGTTTGAAAGAACATAAAAAATGCAAGTAGAAAAATAGGGACCACCTTTGGTGTGAAGGTAACAGCTTTCTGTGTGCTGTTGGCATTTAATCATGCTGGCCACATGACCACAGAAATGTCTTCAGACAGCGCTGGCTCTTCGACTTTGAAACGGAGATGAGTACTGCCCCCCTAGAGAATGACTAGCACATATGTGCGAGGGGAACCTTTATCTTTAATTTTTCACACACTACCTATTTACTACATCTCAGAATATTGGTGAATGTCTTTGAACCAAACTGAAAAAGCAGCCTTAAGTTCACAACAATATCAGCTATAGGGTAGAGTTTGGTGTAAACTGGAGTAAGACTGTTGTTGCTTATTTCTGTAATTTTCCCTTTTTTAATCCATGTTTATGTTACTGTATCTTGTTATTGTTACTATTAAATGTGGTATCTGTTGCAAGCAGGAAGAGAGGGTCTGTTCTGCTGTAGTTTCAGAAGAGTTATTTGGAAGAGTTTCTATCCATTGTGATTTTAAATTGCAATGACGAAACATGGGAAGAGAAGGGGTAGGCTGGGTATATTCAACTGTCCCAAGTTGTTATGAATGAATGTGAATGTGGCTCATCCAGCATTCTATCTGGATTCCAGCATTGGCGGATAGGCATTTTCAGATCAAAGCAAACTTACACATATAAACAGTTTTTAAGTGTAAGTTCAATTTGGGATTTGTCAACCATGACAGAATGTCACTTTAATCCGTCCTTATAACAGGCTGGGTTCCCAGGCAGCCTGTTGTTCAAGCTGCTGGCACATTATGAGTTTTATTTCATCCAACTATGTTCATAATAATAAATAAAACACTGTTTAAAAAGGTTGGTTATCATCCCCCTGCCGACCTCTATAGAGTAAAGGGAAGTTGGCATTTTTAATATTTCGTAGTATTATTTTTTATGAGCATAACAAAGGCATCACACTGGAGAACTGTTGGTTTCTATGGAATCCTACCATGTCTGTACCATTCTATTTTTAAAAAAAATCCTGTAAAAATGTTTTCAATTTTTTTTAAAAAAAAACATGTTAATGCTCTGGGTAGCTGCAAAATGGATGTTGTTACTTAGATTTATATAAGACTTATGAATTGATTTATTCAGTGTTTTACATTGCTATCTATTGAGTGGCAAAAATTTACAATTTTAATGGTAATTTTGGCTATGTTCCAGGCATTATAAACTTTTACAGTTTTCTTGCTTTCTTGTTTTGATTTCCTTGCTTTGATTTATGGGCACTTTCAACATTCTGAACTATTATAAGAATGTGCACCATGCTGGAGACTTGAATACTTATTAATTTCAAACAGGATACAGAATTATGTGACTAATGAGCAAACAACACTTTGAAATGTGATTCAAAAGTGGGAGAAATTTGCTTCATGAAATGCTTTTAACAATGGTTCTTTAAAAGTAGAAAAGCTGAATGGAAATGCTCTTATCTCTAGCCTTTCTAAATAATTTGGTTTTATGTGCTGTTTGCGATGGCTTACACATTTGTTAAAAAATAGCTTAGATAAATACTATCTTTTAACTTAAAAAGGTGGAAGTGAATAGAACAGAATTTCCAAAGAAGATGTAACCAGAAAACCTCACAAAAAACCACTAATAATATACTAGGATTAAAGTAAATTTCATACTAGAAAGCTGGAACACATTTTTTAATGCTTATAGAGCTTAATCACTTCTGTCTTCAACAAACAAATTATTGAAGCTACAGAAATTATGGTTATGAGCTGCTGGTTTTGGCCATATCATCTTTCATTTGTGAGATCCTTGAATAATGACTTTGGATGGGTGGTAGATGCTTTCTCCAAAAATAAGAAGAGGGTAGGGAAAGTGACTAATCCCTTCCAGCAAAAGATTTCTTTTAAAAAATGGGTGTGCATGTATGTACATGCACCAGAAAGAGAAACCTATTCTGTCTCAAACAGGGAAAAAGATGGAGATGCTGAAATTCTACATTGGACTTCTGGAAACCTTTCTCCGATGATCTTATGTCAGACAGAGAATCTACAAGTTCCATTTGTAACTTCTGTAACTTGCCTTAACTCCAGGAGAAAAGGACATCATAATATATTCTCTGTTTCATCATCTCAACCATCCTGGAAGATAGCTAAGATGTAAACTGTATTCTAAAATGTAATCTGTACTCCAACTCTGAACCTAAAAGCACATGGATGATCTGGGGATTTTTTTTTTTTTACAGAATTAGAATTTTTTTTTTTTTTTAAAAAGGACCTCTACTCTAGCCCACAAATTAACCTCTCTTACAAAATCAATGTCTTCTTTTTTGCCACATTGCCATGTTACTTACCAGGTCAGAAAGCTGAAATTTATCTAGTCAATATGATTTGCCCAACTCTTCACATAATTCAGTCCTACACTGACCACTGGTAGAAGCAATTTTGTTTTATTAGATTAAATCCATAGATTTTCTTCAGATATGCTAATGCATGACAATGATGATTTTATCCACTTTAGAGGAAAAGTGATAAAAGTTTCCTGTGCCTTCAGAGCATGATATTGTATATCAAGGATTCATATTATACATAAAAGGGTCGATTTGTTCCCTTTGAAGTTCCACCAGCTTTTTAAAATAAGCTCAGCTGCTGAGCATCTACTTTGAATTATTTGGTGGGAGGTAGGAAGGGAGACATAAACAGAATCTGAAAGTCTGCAGAAATGTGGCAAGTCGAAATTATGACCCCAGAAAATGCAGACCATAAACAACCTCAACCTTCGTGAGTCCTAAGGAAATGGAATAAAGTGTAAATGCAAATGGCATTATCGAGTGCTTTGCGTTTATATAAAAATCATTGGGTCTTTGAAATGACCCCCTAAATAAAGAAGATATGTAAGCCACCAGGGCACAGTTAATAGATTATGAAAGAGAAGCCAAAGGGAAAACAGAATCCTAGGCTGATCCATAAAGCAGCAAAGTCCGTGTTGCTTAATTAACATCATCCCTCCCAGTTCCCCCCTCAAAAAAAAAAAAAAAAGACCCTTTCACATATTTTCAGATAATAATGGCAGGATTTTTACAAAGACTGAAGTGATTAAAATAACCAATGCTGGCTCATTTGTTGCAAGTTCAAACTAATAAACTCTAGTAATAAGACATTACCCTCTTCAATTATAGAATACACTGCCTCTTTCTGTTATGGGAAAGGAGTCTCTGTGGGCTTGTAAATTTTCTCTAAAGGATCATTTCTTCTCCACAGGCCTCTCTTTGAATTTTTTCTGACTTCTTATATTAGAGGAAGTTGCTTTTAATTTTATTGTTCAGTGCTATATGAAATCAAATGAGTTTTGCTGCTGAGAATCTTCTGTACCATGGAGGGGTACAGAAAGATTGCATATTTCCTGTCATTATGGAAAATTATAATGGAGCATATAGTAGTTGCCAGGAATGGCTAATTTAGCTCTAACAATGAGGCTAATATTCTTTTTTATAGCAGGTTGTACTTCAAATTCCTTCAAAAATTGTTTGCTTTTTTTTTTCAAAATCAGGGGAAAGGATTATGATTAGACTACCATTGAGTGAGCTACTGAAATGAACAGACTTGACTCACTGCTGAATAATTTGTATCTCCAAGGTGACCTACTTGGTTCAGCAAGAGGCCACTTGATTTGACTCGACAGAGCAATTTGGGCAGCCTCAAACTGCTTTGGGCCCCTGCTGCTCAAGAGGTTGCCTCTCAACTTTTTTCTCCAATGCTAGCCAAACTGTGCCCAGGCTGGATAGCTTCAGAATTGTCCACAGTGTGTGCCCAATCATTCCATTCAGGAATAATTTCACATTGTGGAGTTTTTGGCAAGGGGTTTGGAGGAAGTAAGCAGCACATCCTTCACAGCCACTGATCTTTTCTGGATCTTCCTACTTGAAAAGTGTTCCCCAAAATTAGTCCTTGTTTCTGCCAAACCACTTTACTGGTGGTATAGTTAGTTGCTGATCTCTTCCAGGCTCTTTTCACTCAATGTTCCCTCAAAAAGTGAGGGATAATCTTTACAGAATTTGTTAAAGGCTTGATCAGGAGTCCTGGAAAAGATTCCAGGCTATCAGGTTGGATATATCCTGCAGGGTTACATAGAAAATCTTCAAAGGCTGACCCCACTCTAGAAAACCTCAGTTCATGCCAAGAGCACTCTTGGTCTGCAGCCTGTACCTTGAAGCATGTGGGGAACCTCTGTTGGAAAATTGAAATCTCAGTAATGAATGAATGAATGAATGAATGAATTTAATTGTGTAATAGCATAATAGTAGAAAGCAGGACTAACCTGTTTCCTGGTCATCTGAAGAGAGGACAAAGGAAACTGGCAGTTGGCTGTCTCTGCCTAATCCAAGAAAGGAAAATCCTGTTTTAGAAGTAGTTCGCTCCATGATTTTTTGCTGCTGTGGCTTTTTTTTTTTTAAAGAAAAAAAATCATTTAGTTTGGGTTATGATAGAGTGGAGTTTCGGAGGGAGGCAGAGGAAGAAACCTAGGTGATAGGTTTCATCTACAAGAACCACCTCATTCCTGTTATCATAGTTGGTTGAACGATTTGCTGGTTGAATGAATCACTTTACTTATAATGGCTCTGCATACACAAATTGGGACAGCATCATCTTGCAAACAAGTCACAATAAAGGCAGGTTAAGGGTCAGTAGTGATGGCAGCAAAAGTCATGCTAGTTTAATTCTTTGTTAGTTCAAGAATGAGTGGTTTCCACTTTAACTTAGTAAGAGCAGAAGGCTCAAAGTACGGATTCCACCAATGAGAATGGTAGGAGAAAAATCACTAAAATCATAAGATAACAATAGAATACAGTGACTAAATAGATGTAGTGACATTGGTAAAAAGAATTACCATTGTATGGAACATTATTCTTCTTTTAAATCAATATTGTAATCTGCATTATTTTAAGATTGCACAGATTGGCTTTAAAATTATTTAGATTACTTGTGCTATTTCCTTGAATGTCATTTGAGCCCCTTAGGATGTGGTCAGCTGAGACTTTGCCCTCTCTGTAGGTTTGTATGAGAAATGCTGTCATGAGACAATCCCAAACTCATTTTGAATTTTTTTTTTTTTGAAATTGTTGAACTTTCCAAAGATTCATCACACAAATCTGACTCCAACATATTCCTGTTCAAAATGTGAATTGATGTGTCAGTGGGACAACAGCTTGATATTTTTCTAACAGGACTTTATAATTCATACATTTTAATAAGCACATCTAGAAAAAGACAGAAATCAAAAAATATTAAAACCAAAAGTAAAAATATAACATGGGTAAAATGCAGTATCTATTTGTTGGATCTCTGCTGAACATCTATTATTCCAAAAGCAAAAAATAAAATAAAAAATGGCATTTCATTAATGCCAAAGAACTTGTAAAGATTCAGTGGCTTTTAGTTCTCCCATCCTACTGAAGTGATAGGCTTCAGTTCTGACTCCTGTGATGTAAAAGCAGAGTGCTTTTTCCCTTCCCTCGAGGCCACCCAAATGTTCATTATATCATGCTGCTGAATGTAAAAGGTTTATTGAAAAGAAATGATTTTTTCCCATCCAAGATTGAATCCTGGCATCTCTAGATTTAAAAATTAAGCAATGAAGTCCTAGGTCTGGGATGATATGGGAGACAAGCCAGTGGTGGAATCCATTTTTTTTACTGCTGGTTCTGTGGGGGTGGCTTGATGGATGTGGCAGGGGAAGGATACTGCAAAAAACCCATTCCCTCCCCACTCCTGGGGAAAGGGTATTGCAAAATCTCCATTCCCACCCCAGAGATAGCATTTTCCAGTTTTCTGAACTATTCAAAATTTCCACTACTGGTTCTCTACTCATAATTTCCAAGAACTTGCTGGATTTTACCCCTGAGACAATTTTTGAATTCATTACCTGAAATATTGAAGGTGGAGAGAGACATGAGACTACTGATCTTTTACTCCCTTTCACCTGTACTTGCAGAAAGCTGGCAGAGATATGATTAAAAACCTTCTTATCTTTTCCTTTTCCAAATATAATTTGAACCAGTGAAATAAACATCATTCATTGGCATCCTTCAGTCTCAAGAAACTATGGTATCATGCTCTGGAAAGAAGTCCTAAAACAGCATCTGGTGTGACTTAAAAAGGCCAATTTGAGAGTGGCAATCCCATCCACGCTGAGAGCAGATTCATTCTGTCCCTTGCCCAGCCCCCAGATTTCGCTGGTTCTGGGACAAATGTCTCTTCAAATTGGAGAAGGCCATGCTGCTTCTTTAGGCTCCAAGCTGAACGATCAGAGGTCAAGGTTTCCCAGTCATTAATGTCCATTTCCAAGGCCTTTAGATCCCTCTTGCAAATATCCCTATATCACAGCTGTGTTCTCCCTCTAAGGCGCTCTCCCTGCAGTAATTCTCCATACAGGAGATTTTTCAGAATCCGACCAACAGCCGTTCTCAAGACATGCCCAAGCCAGCATAGACGTCGCTGTTTCAATAGTGTATACATGTTAGGAATTCTAGCACGTTCCAAGACTGCACTATTTGGAACTTTGTCATGTCAGGTAATGCCAAGAATACATCGGAGACAGTGCATATGAAAAATGTTCAACTTTCTCTCCTGTCGTGCATAAAGAGTCCAAGACGTACTTCAGTACAAGAATGTGCTCAGGACACAGGCTCTATAGACCTGGATGTTTGTATGTTCCGTCAGCTTTTTATTAAGCTATACTCTCTTTGTAAGAGAGAATGTGGAGAATGTTTGGAGAATGTGGTGGCTGCTTTACCAATATGTTTATTCAGCTCAGTATCTAAAGAGAGAATATCGGATATGGTTGAACCGAGGTACACAAAGTCATGGATGACCTCCAGTTCTTGTGCAAAGATTGTAATACAAGGAGATAAATCCATGTCCTGACCCAAGACTTGTATCTTTTTCAGGTTAATTGTTAGCCCAAAGTCTTGGCAGGCCTTGCTAAAACAGTCCATAAGTTGTTGAAGGTCTTCAGCAGTATGAGCAGTAACAGCAGTGTCATCAGCGAAGAGGAAATCTTGTAAGCATTTCAGCTGGACTTTAGACTCTGCTCTCAATCTAGAAAGATTAAGGAGTTTTCTATCTGATCTAGTCCAGAGATAGATATCCTCTGTTGCAGTTCCAAAAGCATGTTTCAGCATGACAGCAAAAAGGATCCCAAATAAAGTTGGCACAAGGACACAGCCCTGCTTCACTCCACTTTGAATGTCAAAGGAATCTGATGTTGAGCCATCAAAAACTACACTGCCTTTCATTTCCGCATGAAAGGACCTAATGATATTAAGGAGCTGAGGTGGACATCCAATCTTGGAGATAATTTTATAAAGGCCGTTCCTACTAACCAAGTCAAAAGCCTTTGTAAGATCTATGAAAGCTACGAAAAGTGGCTGTCTTTGTTCCCTGCATTTCTCCTGCAGCTGTCTAAGGGAAAATACCATGTCAGTAGTGGACCTGTTGGTTCAAACTATGATTCTGGATAGGCTCTCTCTGCAAGCATCTGGAGCCTCTTCAGTATGACACGGGCAAGCAACTTCCCTACAACACTAAGAAAGATATGCCACAGTAGTTGTTACAGTCACCCCTGTCGCCTTTGTTCTTATACAGTGTGATGATATTTGCATTCTTCATGTCCTGTTATGTTCTGTCTCCAACAAAGACAGAAGATTTCATGCAATTCAGTGGAGATGTTCTCTTTGCAACACTGCAGAACTTTGGCAGGGATGTTATATTTCCTGGGTACCTTGCCAGAGGCAAGGGAATCCAGGACCACGCTTAGTTCTTCTAAGGTTGGTTCACTATCAAGCTCCTCCAAGACAGGCAGGCACTCAATGTTATTTAATGCTTCTTCAGTTACCACATTTTCTCTAAAGTATAACACAGAATAATGTTGCACCCAGTGTGCCATCTGCTGTATTTGGTCCTGGATAACCTCACCTGTAGCAGACTTCAGAAGGGCAGATTTCTTCTGTGTTGGACCTAAGGCCTGCTTGATGTCATCATATATCCCCTTGATGTTGCCTGTATCAGATGCTTCTGGATCCGTGAACAAAGCTGCAGCCAATAGTTGTCAGCACATCTCCTAGTGATATGTTGGACTTTGCTTTATAATAGGCTTTATATGCAGTTAGAGCTCTCCTTTTTTCCTTAATGGCTGACATCAGCTTCTCTGAATGAGCTTCTAACCAATCTGCTGTCTTTCTGGTCTCCTTACCATACACCAGCAAGGCAGTCTTATAAACAGATTTTTGAAATGTTCCCATCGTTCAGTTGCATTTGCTTCAGCTGAGCCTGGGAAAGTTTCTTTGAGTGCTTGCGCAAATTTATCCACTTTGCCCTGAATGTGGGTCTTGTTGATGTCAATTCGTGGTCTTCCTTCCTTCTTTGAGTGATGCAATCTCTATATTTGCAGTTTTATTCTGCTGCACACCAAGGAGTGGTCTGTATCACAATCAGTGCCCTGATAGCTGCATGTGATTGTAATATTGGGGAGTTTGGAGCACCTACTAAAAATCAAGTCAAGCTGGTGCCAATGCTTCGATCTTGGATGTTTCCAAGAGATTCTGTATTGAGGCTTTGTTTTAAACTATGTATTGTTAACACAAAAAACATAGTAGAGCAAAACTCGCATTGGCGATCATCTTCCTGACACCAAACTGACCTAAACAGGTGGGCCAAGAACTATAATCTGCTCCAACCCTGGCATTGAAATCACCAATAATAAACAGTGGTTCTTTCTCATGGATTTTCTTGATAGTAAACAGCCAGATTGTTGTAAAATTTATCTTTTATTTCACCTGCATTTAGAATGCAGTATAGTCTCCACTTGCAGAAATTTGGCAGAGATGTGATTAAAAACCTTCTTATCTTTTCCTTTTCCAAATATAACTTGAACAAGTGAAATGAATATATTGCTAAGATATAAAAAGGGTAACATCCAAGAGATACAAAAGATGAATAAATATATATTTTCTTGAATAGTTTTTCTTTGTGTTTTTCTACATGCATATTCAACGATTCAAACAGGTTGTTTCTGAAATAGAGTATACAGTATGTCCAGTATACATTCACTGTAGGAAATTAACAGAAACTCTGATTTCATGGTGTTGGCTTGATATCTTGGCACTCAGGGATGACAGAGTTTTCAGAAGTCCCAAGATTTTTTTACTGGAAACCTTGTCAGTGAAGTGATAGAAAACCAACATACAAATAGATAGCATTTTCAGCTTCCTAACCTTAAGGATCAAAGGACATATGATGCTCTTTCTTTGTATGACTGTTCATTTTATTCTTTGTTTCACCTTCAGGAGGTTTCATTCATTCAGAGAACATTCACTTTTGATATACCTGGTGGCAATAACAGTGTTGCATTCATGTGATCCATGGAACTGAAAGGGGCTTTGATTCAAATTAGGACATGGGCTTAGACAGGTCCTCAAGGTAGCAGTTGGATCCAGGAGTTCCTTTCCAGAAGTGCTAATTTTAGCTGCAGAGTGTAAATATTCGTAGCATTCATCAAACAACAATGCAGTTTGCAGCCTGGGTGGCTCTTTTCACTGAACACCAGGGGATAATAACTATTTCTGATTAATGCCAGATGCCATTGAGCCAAGCTGCTCCCTGATCCAAGCAGAAAAGAGTCTGGACATTTAGCATCTATCCCCCCCCACCCCGCTCTCTGTTTGTACATGCGTGCCTCCCCCCTCCATCAGCTCAAAATTGTATGTTATTTCTTTCCTTAACTATAAATTGCAAACAACTTCATGCCTTTCGGAATGAAAACAAACCATTTCTGCTCCCATTCTATGCCTTGCAATGTTAAGATATATGAGTAGCACTTTAGCCTTCGTGGAATTGAGAGAAAGTGAGAAGTGAAGCAGCTGCCTGGGAGGAGGGAGAACATTGTTCCTCTCCAACAACTACAACAAAATTAAAATGATACCATGTATCATTTCTCCTCAGGATGAAAGAGCAGGCAAGGCATATTCCCAATTATATCAGACAGCACCATTTTCAAAGAGCACAATATTGCCGTCTGCAAAGTGGTGGTTAGGTCAATAGCTACATTAACAGTGACAAAAGGCACCTACAACGTAAGTTGCTGTATGAGCTGCTCCTCTTTATTTTCCAGCTAGCCATGCCAGTTCTTAAATACACCATTCAATCCCCAATATAATTCTTCCATCCCCCCCCCCCCCAATGCCTATTTTATGCTTTGTACTTATAAGGTTGCTCATCTTTCCTGAACTATTTTTGGAGAACTTTCATTAGTTCCTTCCCAACCTAACATGTCTTCTTTTTCCTGCCAATTCTGTCTTTCCCCCTTGACTGGTATCTCCTACTTTTGCATGGATACTGTTGTAATTACATAAGCATTTAATTCAGAAAAGTGAGGTCACCCCTTATAAGATAAGTAAATGCAAATGCAAAGGGAGCATAATTCTGGAGATAAAAATGCAGGGGACGATTGTGGAGACTATGGCTTATTTAAAAAACTGTTGGGAACCCTATTCTGAACTTGATGACTTCCAAATGGATTTCCAATCATTGTTGGATAACAATTATCAGTTCCAAGTAATATGACCAATGATCAAGGCTGTTGAAAACGGCTGTTCAAGCATCTTTGCAGTACTTGCATAGCCATCGTTGTAGTGCTTCTGAATTTGATGTAATTCCATTTAGAGAATAGTTCTTTTGTTCTAATGAATGTTTTATAGAATAACTTGATATGATTTTGGAAGGATGATATTAAATAGAAATTTCTGGTTCAGATTACCCAAGAGTATAAACTTCCACCCAAAGAACTGATTGTTTAGAATTTATATTTAGATGGTGCATAAGCGCACCAGCATGCCTACCGTCCCTGTCCTAATGTTTTCTTTTATTCGTATCCTTTACATGTATTTATACTTAGGTTTACACTTGGATCTGACATAAAATACATGCTTGATGAAATAAATAAATAAAAAGTAGCTAATGCTTGTTAGAAGTCCAGAAACTAAACCTCACTTTTAAACATGCTCATATGGCGGAGAATATCACTGACTCATGATTTAATGTTGGTCTTAGAATTAATGGTATATTCAAATCTGGTGATAGAAGTAGGTTATTTGTAGAATAATATGATTCTATTGCATTTTAAAATTGTATTTAGTTGTTTCAATTTTTATGATCTGGTCTTGGATTATAAAGAAGTGCCCCATATGTTTGTTAACAAATAGCACCCCAACATTTATATTTGTATAAATGTTGTATAGTATGCAAACTAAAATGTGCATACTCTTCAACAGTTCTACACATAATAGTTGGACTTTTGTATTCAATAATTTTAAATGAAAAGATTATTTATTATTAATTATTATTATTTATTTAATTTCTATACCGCCCTTCTCCCGAAGGACTCAGGGGGGTGCACAGCCAATAGTAAAGCAAATCTAAATACAAAATTTAAAAGCATTTTAAAAACCTATTAAACAATTGGCCTTAATCATTAAGAATAAACTCCAATTAAAAATCCTATCTAGGCCAGCCCAGCTTGTTGGAACAATTGCGTCTTGAGGGCACGGCGAAAGGTGCATAGGTCAGGGATCATCTGTATCTCTGGGGGCAATTCGTTCCAGAGGGCAGGTTTCCCCACAGAGAAGTCTCTCCCCCTGAGGGCCGCCAGTCGACATTGTTTGGCCAACGGCACCTTGAGGAGACCCTCTCTGTGGGAGCATATTGGCCGGTGGGAGGCTATTGGTAGCAGAAGGCGGTCTATAAATACCCGGGTCCTAAATCGTTTCATCAGTGGAATAATACTGCAGAATTTTAGGAATATATATTTAATCACTTCAATTAGTCCTGGGAAAACATGTTGTTCTATCAGATCTTATGCTTATTTGGAACAGGGTTTTTTTTTTAGTTAACACTCACATGAGTTATCATTGTGAACTAAAAATGTAAAGGTTATATGTGGTTTCCTAACAGTTACTTCTGGCAGTAGATGCAATCATCTATAGAAATTAACAATCACAATTGTCAGAAAAGCACAGCAATTTTCTTATCCTTGATGAAAAGGAGTACATTGCACTTTTGTTTTTGTTCTTTTATTGTAAAAGTAACCTAACCAATCCAGAACATAAAAGAATCCTTTTGAATCAGTAGGGCACAATTTCATTTTACTCTTTGGGTTTCAAACATTTGGAAATGTATAACCATAATCAGGAATTTTGCAAATTTAGTCAGGCATAATCTGTAATGGATATCATGTATCATAATCACATGCCCAGTAATGATCATTTGTATCCCAAATAGCATAAAAGCTATTTTGTCTCAGATTGTATAAAAGAATTCTTTAAACGCAGCCCTGGGTGGGGAGGAGGAAATCAGCAATTGCAGCACATACATCTTTTTAATTATTGAAATAAAACTTCTTTGTAGGAAAAAAATAGAGAAGGTGCCATCTGAACACAGTTCTTCTTGTAATACCTGATCAAGGTTATTTTTCATCTTTTACTATGGCAATGTGGGTGCAACTGAGACATTTAGAGAGAAAAATATTCTCTCTCTCTCTCTCTCTCTCTCTCTCTCTCTCTCTCTATATATATATATATATATATATATATATATATATATATATATATATATATATATATATATGTGTGTGTGTGTGTGTGTGTGTGTGTGTGTGTGTGTGTGTGTATGTGTGTGTGTGTGTGTGTTTTCTGAGGTTTTCACGGGTGTTTGTATGTAGGTCTTTGGTTATTCGGGTCTTCTCCCGCGTAAAATTGGAAGTGTCTTGGCGACGTTTCGACGAAGTCTCATTCGTCATCTTCAGGCTGGTGTTCTCGACTTCCAAGCACGAAGCCAAGAACACCAGCCTGAAGATGACGAATGAGACTTCGTCGAAACGTTGCCAAGACACTTCCAATTTTACATGGGAGAAGACCCGAATAACCAAAGACATATATATATGTAGGTCTTTGGTTATTCGGGTCTTCTCCCGCGTAGAATTGGAAGTATCTTGGCGACGTTTCGACGAAGTCTCATTCGTCATCTTCAGGCTGGTGTTCTCGGCTTCGTTCTTCCAGGAGCAATGTGAGATTGCAGCTGACCCTTCCTTTTAACTACTAGTGGGGGTGTGAGCTGATTGGGTGGGAGCTTGTCTGTGTTCTGATTGGGTGGAGGTGTGTTCTGATTGGTTGGGGGCTTGGCTGTGCTCTGATTGGATGGGGGGTTGGTTGTGCTCTGATTGGCTGGGGGTGTGTTCTGTTTGGGTGGGGGCTTGGTTGTGGTCGGCTTAATCTGAGTTGCAGGGGGATTTGAGCTGGTGAGCTGCATTGTTGTTGTTTGGCTTCGGGTTTGTGGTCTTGAGGGCTTTTCATGGAGGGTGTTGGTCTGATTCATGTATGGATTGGAGGGGTTAAAAGTGGCTAATGATGCAGCTGCGGTCTGGCTTCTGGTCCTTGGTCGTGCCACATTATCAGTGTGGGTTTGAGTCTGCTTTCTGCGTGGATGTGTGGTGGTGACCTCTTGTGTGGCTCTTGTGAGTGTGGGTCTGGTGTCATTCATCGTGTTGGGGACTCGTTTGTCAATAAGGGCGGGTTTCCAAATGGCTGGCAGGCGGGAGGTATCATCTTGTTTGTTCATGCTGTGTGGGCGTTTTTCTATCTCGATGGCTTCTCTGATTATTCTGTCATTAAAGTGTTCAGTTTTGGTGATAGTTCTGGTCTTTTTAAAGTCAATTTCATGTCCTGTGGCTTTGAAGTGTTGGACCAGGGAAGAAGTTGGTTCCTCTTTTTTGACTGAGTTTTTGGGTTCTTCAATGCGTGCACTTATTCTTCTGTTGGTTTGTCCGATGTATGTGGTGGGGCAGGCGGTGCATGGGATTTCATATACTCCTTGATTTTCTAACTCAATTTTGTCTTTGGGGTTCCTCAGGATGGTGGATATTTTTCGGTTTGTGCAGAATGCTGTCTTGATGTTATGTTTCTGGAGGATTTTGCTTATTCTGTCTGTGGTGCCTTTTATGTATGGGAGGAGGGCTTTGCCGTTTTCTTGTTCTCTGTCTTGAATTTTAGTGGGGGTTTCTTTTTGGATTAGGTTGGTAATCTTATTTCTTTGGAATCCATTGGATGTTAGTACGTTAGTGAGAGTGTGTAGTTCGGTTTTTAGGTGTTGTTCATCAGCTAAGTGTTTTGTTCTGTAGATGAGTGTCTTGGCTACCGAGTTGATCTGGGCCGGGTGGTGGTGTGAGAGTGCATGCAGATAGCGGTTTGTGTGTGTTTTCTTCTGGTAGATAGTGTGTCCTAGGGAGCCATCGGATTTCCTGTAGACTAAGATATCCAGGAAGGGAAGTTGGTTGTTTGCTTCCATTTCCATGGTGAACTGTATTTTGGGGTGTAGGCTGTTGAGGTGTGTGAGGAAGTTGTCCAGTTTTTTTCTTTCCCATGTGGCCAGATTATGAAGGTGTCGTCTACGTACCTGAGCCAGAGTTTCGGTTTGTGATCGGATATATATATGTATATATATATATATATATATATAGTGAGTGTTTTGTATTTGTTATTTTGTGTTATAATAAAAATATTTTTTTAAAAAAAAGATATATAGATGGTTACATATGCCATTTTTATACAAGAAATAACACTCTTAAATTAATTATCTCTGTTAATCATATAACTAGATTATTTTCATAACCCTTAGAAAAATCCTTCAACTCAGGTTTAATTTCTAAAGGCCACATTCAAGTGTTCATTTTGGCAATAATGCAGAAATGGTTTATCAAAGCCTTCTTGAAGAGTTTATTTTAATTTTCCAGTCCAGCCTATAGATTAGGTATTCCTTAATTATCCATTCAAGGTATAAACCAGGCTCATAATGGCTTAGCTACCAAACTGAGACAAGATTAACCAGATGCTTTCACTTGTTGAGCCATATTATTTCCACAGAATAATAATAAACATCAGTAATAATTTCTTCTAATTTTTAATTACCCTATTTATAAAGAGCAATATGTTCTAATGGCATTGAAATCTTTGTCTTTAGCCAAAAGACCAGATTGCTTAGAAGCGAGATTTATTTCTGGATACGTGAAAATATATATATATATATATATATATATATATATATATATATATATATATATATATATATATATATATATATATATATATATATATATTCTCAATTATTTGTTTCAGTTTGCAACAACTACAATTGTTGCCAATCGCTTTTTTATTTTAGCACTCGGCACCTGCTATTTTAATATTTTTGTATCTCAGTGAAAGAAGGGAGGCAGGCATCCAGCAAGCATGAGGGTGGATGCGGGAACTAAAACTACACAAACAGAAGGCAACAAAATTATACATAACAATGCTTAATATTGCTCTGTTAACATATTTCTCACATAGCTCTTACAATTTATTTCCAACTTGTATTGGATATTTTTTTTAAAAAAAACAATGCAAGTTCAAAAAGTAATTTGTAATTTATTACACTTTTTAGTTTGAAATATTTTTTTCTGAATACCTCAAATTAAAGATATAGGCCGGCTCCAATACAGGTCGGTCACTGGGACCGGAGATTCTGTCTTCTAAGCTTTTGGACTTGTGCTAGAGCCCATCGTCAGGGAATTTCTCTCTAGCAGAGTGTGTGCTTTGAGCTATTCTGTATGATGTTTATATGGTGCCTGCTATGAGTGGCTTTTTAGTTGTTGAAGATAGATAAATACTGTGTTTCCCCAAAAATAAGACCCTGACTTATATATTTTTTTAATCCCAAAATAAGCGCTTGGCCTTATTTTCGAGGAGATCTTATTATTTTGGGACAAGTGTGGAGCAATATGAGACTCCTCTTGCCATCTTACCTGATTTCCAGCTCTGCATTTAAATATTTTTGGGGAGGGCTTATTTTTTGGGGGAGGCTTATTTTAGCACATGCGCTCAAAAGCCCAATTGGACTTATTATCAGGTGATATCTTATTTTCAGGGAAACAGGGTAGATAGATAGATATAATTTAGTTATTGAATATAATGTATATTCACCTTCATTCATAAGGATATCTCTTTATTTTCTATCATTGCTACTTTTGTGTAGATTCACTCACTATTCCCACTTTCTTTTTCTTCTTTAAAAGAACATTTATATGAAATAAATATTTGCCTGAAAATATAATTTTCTGCTGGTGAATTGACACCTCACTGCCCAGCACAGACATTCAGAAGCTCTTGAAGCTCATTTTAGGACTGTTGCTGAGTTTCCACAAATTATAATCTTGGATGACTTCCAATTCTATGCCTTGGAAAGGAGATTCAGCATAGTTTATGAGTTTATGACCTTCATGATAACCATAGGTCTGTCATGAATAACTGTGGCCGTGACCCACTTGTCCTTTTCTTTACTTTGGCGCAGATGAGACTTAATCTAAAAAGAAAGGATGTTAAATTATATCATCTGTTGTGGTTTCGATCACCTCACTATCACATTGAGGATCAAGATGGCTTTGCAACTGTGAAAGATGGTTCATCCCAGGGGTCTTATAGATTTACTGGATTCCTGGAGGGCATTTGAAGTAAGTCATAACAATTTGACAGGCAATTCTATCTCATATCAGGTTGATTCCTGGAATATGGAGACAACCAAAGGACTACATAATATTGTGCCTCTGCCCAGCCTCTAATTGCCAGGAGTTCCTTACTCTATTAAAAAGTTAAGAGAAAATAAGTGACTATAAGGACTATAAAGTGAAATTAAGGATGTGAAAAATTAAGATGGATGAATTAATACAAATAAAAGGTTGAGTTCACATCTATCTTGTTGGTGTAAGATCAATTCTCCTCTATACTTATTGTTTCTGCCAATTCTGCCTTGGAGCACTGTTCAGAGTGACCTCAGCCTCTTTTAGGAAAGGATAAGCTGTGTTATTCAGTTGGTGTATGGCTCTTACGTTAATTCAGTTAAATAGCAATTCTTATATCTTAGTGTTATTGTTGAATTATATTATCTGTATGTGATTTCTGCATATTACTTTGTCTTGATTTTTTTGGTACTGTATTCCAAGTTCATTTAAGTTGGATCTGGCTATTAATATTGTAAAATTGATGGCAAATAATCAAATAAATATTGTAAAGTAAATAAATAAATAAATTTATCATGTCAAGGTGCCAGTAAGGTCTCATACTGTGACAATACTGCTAAGTATTCAACTCAGTAATAAAATGTTTCCAGGATAGCCTTAAGAGAAATAAGCCCAATGGCACATTTACTTTTTGGAATACTTACCAAAAGAATTGCAGTAGTTATCATCGAATAATTATTTTTTTTGCATCAATTATCAATTCCAAATCCCCTATATGGGGACAGATATTTGTTGGGTGTATGTTAAGATCAGTGTTTCTAAATCTTGGTATCTTAAGGATGCATGGACGTCAACTCCAAGAATTCCTGGGAACTGAAGTCCACCTAGTTATTTTCAAGTTGAGAAACACTGGTTAAGATAGTCTATTTTGAATGTCAAAGTAAATACAGTGTTCATACTAAATCACATTGACTAAGAATGGGAACTGCCCCATTTTCTAATGAGTAGCATCTTGTCACGTCCATCAAATTCACTGTTGACAAAATCTTGGATTGTTTATAGACATATCATTCTTGACATTGCTGGCATGTAAATATCTAATTGAACGTTGCCAACCAAATAAAATTCTACATAGTCAAGACTTATTAAAATAATCAAAATAGTAACTTCAATATTATATAAGCTTTGTTTTGTTTTATCTTGATTGCATGTACTATGGGTGTGTTATTATATTAACACATTCTATAAAGTACCTCTATGCCCTATAATTATTTTCATACTAATTGAATTTTAAGAATACCTGACATATTGGAATTTCACAGCTTATAACGGTGAAGTCAAGCATTTGGCTTGGAATGTCTTGGCTTCTGTAAATAGTCCTAGTGATGTTAAATGTAAAGTATATTTTTTTTGTCTTTGCAAAATCAAGAGCTTTAGATTACTCTCATTTCTAGCCACTCCTGAAAAAATAACCACCGTCATTAAAAATATGCTTTTTTATCATTTGATCACTTGAATCACTAAAAAAAAGTATATCTTGTATCTCAAAGTCTATATACATTGTTATATAAAATTTAAAATATACCCAAGCTTAAATTAATCCTAGGAAATCATTTTGAAGTGTAAATAGGAACTGTCAAAACAAAAAGTAATGCAGCTCATTCAAATAGTTCCTACTGTTAAGTAGAATAATTAAAAAAAGGGATTTATACATATTTCAAAATAGCTTATATCGCAAAGCAATATAAGGTTCCTTAGCATATCTTATTCAATGAATTTGGATAGTATTATAGTGTTGTGACCATTTTTCAGTTTTTATAATGTAATTGATTGATTATGTGCCATCAAGTCATTTTTTTTTAATTCCTAGCAACTACATGTATAGATTTTCTCCATGACAATCAAACCCTAATCTCATCTTTCAGGTTTCCCAATGGCCCACTCATTGCCTCTGCAATAGAATCTATCCACTTTTCTGCTGGTCATCCTCTTCGCTTTCCTTCCATTTCCCCAACATTAAAATCTTCTTGAGAGAACTACATCTTTTTTTTTAAATATACTTTATTGATTTTTAAAAATAAAACAAAATACAAGGTGTTTCATGCCACATCGGAAGTGCAGTGTTAACCGTAATTTACAGAGTTTATCACAATAATATTCTACTTAAGAGTAAATAAAATCACTTTTCCGACTCTCAGATATTTTTCCTGTTACGCATCCAATTGTACCATCTACCCCATACATCATAATATTTAGATTTTTCACCATTATTCAGCTCGTTTGTTAGATTGGACATTTCCGCACATTCTAGAATCTTATTAATTACACTTTCTTCAGAAGGAGACGCATTATCCTTCCATGTCTTTGCAAAAACTAATCTGGCTGCCGTGATTATATGAATCAAGAGTTGAGTCTTTTCTTTTGCCAGTCTCTCCCTAGTTATGCCTAGTAAGAAGATCTCGGGGGCTAATTCCAAATCCTCTCCTATTATTTCCTTCAGCCAGGCCCAAATTTTAAGCCAAAACTTTTTGGTTATCTGACAGGACCACCACATGTGGAAAAAAGTACCAACCTCCTTACCACATTTCCAACAGGTTGGTGAGGCATTGGGAATCATTTTAGCTATTCTAGCTGGTGCTAGGTGCCATCTGTGGAACATCTTGTACTGATTTTCCCTATAGGATACCGCTTTTGTTATATAGTAATTCCTGTTCCAGGCTTCTTCCCACTCATTAAAGTTAATATTGTATCCTATATTTTTTTCCCAGACACCCAGTTGGTTCCTAGCTATGATCTCTGCCCTATCCTCATCTAGTAACACGTTGTACAGTCTAGCCAGCATTTTCTTTTCTTGTCCCAGTAAAATTTTATCTAGATTTCTATATTTGGATTCTATGCCGAATCGGTCCCTATCCTTTTGGTACCTAGAATTGATCTGGAAATAAGTCCACCAATCTATATTGAGGCCTTGGTCTCTTAATAAATCTAATGATTTTAAACTCCCTTTATCGTCTAATATCTCCTTATATGTGGGGAAAGTTTGAATGTCTCGCCTGTTTGGATCAATTAGGGCCTCCAGAATGGAGAGCCAATTTGGGACTTTAGTGTAAAACCTCTGCCTGATTTCTACCCATATTTGAATAAGGGTCTCCCTTACTTTATGTCTACAAAAAAGAAGGGTTTTTTTTTTCTCTCGGGTTCCACAATTGGGCATGCCAACCTTCTTGCAGGTCATGCCCTTCCAAAGTCAAGATTCTTCTATTATGTAGTGTAATCCAGTCCCTAATCCACACCAATTTGGCTGCCTTTTGATATGTTTCCCAATCTGGGAGACCGAAGCCTCCCAAATTTCTTTTGCCTTGTAGAATCCTATATGAAATCCTGGACTTTTTCCCTTCCCATAGAAAGAGCCTAATACCTTTATGCAATTCTGAAAAAAAAAAAATTTGCCTAATTTCACCGGGATATTTTGGAATAGAAGTATTATTTGGGGGAGGATGTTCATTTTGATTGCTGCAATTTTTCCTATAAGGGACAATTTTATCTTTTTCCATCTTTCCAGATCTAGCTGTATTTTTTGCAATAACGGGATGTAATTATTTTCTTTTAATGATGAGTGCCGGGAGGTTAGCCAAATACCTAGGTACTTAGTTTTTTTCACTATCTGGATGCCTAGCAACTCTTCTAGCTCTATTTTTTGTGTTTCTGTTACATTTTTCACTATTATTTTTGTTTTGGTTTTATTGAGTTTAAAGCCGGCCACTTTACCATAATTTTCTATCTCCTGTAGGACTTTTGGGCCTGATACGAGCGGATCTTCCACAATTAAGGCCACATCGTCTGCAAAGGCCTGTGCCTTAAAAATTTCGTTCCTTATCTTGAGACCTTTAATATCTTTATTAGCCCTGATCTTTCTGAGGAGCACTTCTAGTGCCAGAATGAAAAGTAAGGGGGATAAGGGGCATCCTTGCCTTACACCTTTTTGGATTGGAAATACTTTTGTCCTATCCCCATTTATTACAATATTTGCCTTCTGATTATGGTAAATGTTTTCAATCATTTTCCTGAAATTGGTCCCAAAGCCCATTAAATTAATTTGGTTAATCATAAAACTCCAGTTCAAATTGTCAAAGGCCTTTTGAGTGTCTACGAAAAGTAGCGCCAGCTGTTTATCAGAATGGTGTTCATAATATTCTATGACATTTAATACTGTTCTCAAATTATTCCTGATTTGCCTCCCAGGGAGAAACCCATTTTGGTCTTTATGGATCCAGATATTTAAGATTTTCTTCATTCTTTCCGCAATGATGGACATAAAGAGTTTATAATCGGAATTTAATAAAGAGATTGGCCTGTAATTTGCTATATGCTTGGGATCGGTACCTTCCTTCAAAATCAGTGAGAGGTACACTTCCCTCCATGTCTCGGGAATACTTACACCTGTCAAAACCTCATTGAAAATCCCTAGTAATTCTAATTTTAGTGGTTCCTCAAATTTAGCATATATTTCCCCTGGGAGTCCATCAGGGCCTGGTGATTTATTTTTTTTAATTTTAGTAAGGGTGGTTTCCAATTCCTCTATTGTGATCAGTCTGTTTAATATATCCTTCTCTTCCTCAGTTATTTGTGGTAGGTTAGCCTCCATTAAATATTGTTCTACTGCTTCGGCCTTGACCTCTTCTTGTTTGTACAATGCTTCATAAAAGTCTCTAGCTAGGCCTAATTTATCCTCTTCCTTTGTCAAGAGGTTGCCTTTGGAGTCCTCCAATACCAAAATTTGACTTTTTTCATTCTGTTTTTTGAGTCTATATGCGAGCCACCTACCAGACTTGTTAGCATTTTCAAAAAGATAATGTTTAGCTCTCTTTATTTTGCCCACTATCTCCTCCTGATCCAAAATATTCAGCCTATGTCTCGCTAGCCTCCAACTCTCTTTAAATATTTCATCTCCCGGCCTCCGCAGTAGATTATTTTCCGCCTCTTCTAATTTCTTAGTGAGGGCCTCTCTCTCCTTCCTTTTTTCCTTGTTCTTATACGCCATATAAGAAATAGTCACCCCTCTCACATATGCTTTCATAGTGTCCCACACTATTTCTCTAGCTGTTCCTTTATTTCCATTTTCAGCAAAAAAAACGCTTAATTTCTTCATTTAATTTAATTACAAACTCTTTTTCATTCAATACAGACGTGTTTAATCTCCACCTCTTTTGTGTTCTCTGTCTCGCTTGAAACCAATTTATTTCCAGAAACCTATGATCTGATCATGAACTGGTATTTATTTCAACCTTCTGTATTTGCAAGCCTAGTTTCCTGGTAACCCAAACCATATCAATTCTGGACCACAAGTTATGAGGCGGTGAATAAAAGGTGTATTGACTATCTAATGGGTGGAGCGTTCGCCATATATCTATTAAGTTTAATTCGTCTACCAAATCAAAAAAGCTCTTTGGGAGGGGTAGTCTTTTGTTCTTTTTATTTTTCCCACTTTTATAATCTATGGAAGGGTCTGTAATCCCATTAAAATCCCCTAGCATACATACTTCACTATCAGCCCATTTTCCTAGTTGCTCGTGCAATTTCCGATAGAAAAGTCCCTGTTTTTTATTAGGGGCATATATCCCCACCAATATCAATTTGGAATTGCCCCTCGTTATCTCAATTATTAGGATTCTGCCTTTAGAATCTTGGTATTTTAATTCCGCCTCTATTTCTTTCTTAACATAAATTGCGATCCCCCTCTTTTTTTTTCCCGCTAAAGACACAAATACTTTACCGAATTTAGGGAATTCTAATTGTTTAGCCTCATCTTTTTTTATATGGGTTTCCTGTATACAAATTATATCCGGATTGAATTTTACCAGTTTTGACAGTATTAGCTTTCTCTTCCTATAGTCATTAACACCGTTTACATTCTGTGACAAGATTTTTAAGCCATTCATTCCTAGTGTCTGTAGTTACTTCCTAGTTCTTGTTTTTTAGTGTTACTGCTCTCACCGGTTGGGTTTTCTTTCCTGTTTCTTCCCCTTCTACTTCTCCTCTTTTTTTCCCTTCTTCTATATCCTCCCTAGTACTCTGTTCTTGGGACGACTCTTCCTCTGTGTTTACTGTTTCAACCTCCTCTTTACTGTTATATTCCTCTTCTTCTCCTCTCAGTTGGTCCAGAAACTCTTGTGCTACACTTGGATTGTCAATTCTTATCTTCCTTCCCTGCCAGGAAATTAACAAGCCCTCTGGCAGTAGCCATCTGAACACTATATTCCTTCTATTTAACTGGTTTGTCAAGAATCTATAGTTCTTTCTTCCCTCTCTCACCCTTTTTGGTACTTGTTTTAGTATAATCACTTCTTCCCTCTATACACTATTGGTTCATCTGTCGCAATTTTATAAAGGATATCTCTCACTTTTCTCCTAGCAAACCTTACATGGACCTCTCTAGGGAGCTTATTTCTTCTGATGTAGTTCGTTTGAACCCTATATATCTCATCGAGCTCCCTAATAATTTCCAGTTTGTCTTGCTGGAGTATATCCGCTATTAACTCCACCATTTTATCTCCTAAATCTTCATCTTTTTCTTCTGCAATATTTTGAAATCGAAGGTAAAATGAGGCCTTATCCATTTCCAGATGGACCAATGTATCTTCCGTTATCTTACCCTGGGCCGTGAGGGATTTATCTACTCTATCTAACTTCTTTTCATTCAGATCCATACTTTCCTCAACTTTTTGGATTCTTTTTTCATTATTAGCAATTGACGCCTGAATCTCACTCATCTTTGTATCCAACGCATGCATACCTAGCTTTAATTCAGTGTGGTTATTAGTAAGTTTTTCCTGCATAGCTAGCATCGTCTCCTGTATTAGTAACAAAGAGGACTGGACTGTTTGCAGAGATGGCGTCGTTGGTAGTTTGTCTGGTTTCTGTAAGCCATCAGAAGGTTTCTGAACAGCTGGAGATGACAACGCTAAAGTGGGATTTGATGGAACTTTTTTACCAGTTTTTTGAATTGTTGTAGTCATATTTGCCATTTCTTTCAGAATAGCCTTTTGTTCTCTTATTATGAAATCAATGTTTTCCCAAATGAGCATTCAATGGGGCTATCGCAAAATCTCCTGAGTGTTACTCCTAAAGAGTCAAATTAAGGTACCTGTTTTCCCCTTTTTAGCTGTGGAAAGTCTGAACTTTAAATATTAAATATCGGGGGTATATCAATATAATGGAGAATCTATTGGTTTAAGAGTTTTCCTCTTGATTTGCCGGATTTGGAAGGGATCGATGGCTCAGAATTGATTGTGCGAGATATTTCTACCAAAATTGTAGTATGGAACCCTAGCCTGTATCCTAGAGGGTATTACACTTTAGTTCTTAGCTTATTCCCGGGATTAGCTGGGGTCTCTCTCCCCAGTGAAAGAGAGTTTTGTATATTGAGTCATTTCACGAAACTGTCCTCCCTGGACCTAATTGGAAAATCTTCGTGGCTACTTACGCTAGTCTAACTTCTGTATTACTATTAATTATTACATTGCTGATGAATTTCTATTATTAATTATTAATTACTAATTATTAATTACTATTTAACTTATCTTTAGATAGCACTCTTGTAAGGTATTCTTATTTATACATTTAGATATATCAATACTTTTCTATATTTAATGTTACTGTTAGCTTTGGCTGTGTTAGCCTAGCTGAATAAGTTCTGTTGTATTTACCTTTATCATAATTAATTAATTGTTTTTTTTCTTTGATAATTATTACCCTAATAAGTTATTGGATTTAGTGGACCATTTATAGTATTTTTAGTATCCTGCTAAGTAATTACAAGCTTTAGCGTGCCTGAATAGGACCTTTTCTATTGATATTTAATTAATTAATATAAATATAGCTTAAGTAACTTTTTAAAATATTTATTAGTGGAATCAATCTTCCCTAATCCATTGTATTTACCTAACTGACATAGACTGGAATTAATTAACTTGATAGATTGATTTATTTAAAGAAGGTTTAAGACAAGGAGAGAACTACATCTTTTTTAACTGTGCCTGAATAATGATAATTTGAGCCTGGTCATGTGGGCCTCTTGTGAGAAACCAAGTCCAAGTTGAATTGTTCAATGATCCATTTGTTTGGTTATATGCTATTCTCAGGAGTCTTCTCCAACATCAAAGTACAAAGGTACACATACTGTTCCTATACCCTTCTTTGACATTCATTTTTCATTTCCATAGGGTGTCACAGAGAATACCATGGCTTGCATTCTGATCTTCATAGACACAGCCCAACATTTGAATATCTTTTCCAAGTCCTTTATGACTGGTCTAACAAATGCTTGTCTATGGTGTATTTCTTGACTGGTTCCTTTACTGTTTTGAAATTGTTCATAAAAAGTAGGAATTATCCACCATATTGATTTCTTAATTGTCAGTTCTAAGGCTGTCTTACTTGTTATTAATCTGGTCTTAATCGAATTTTGCTCCATTTTTTTCCACTATTGGAAATTTTAACCTTTAGTACTAGGTCTTATAGATCCTTAGTGCCATCAGCATAATGCAGGTTACTGGTTTTCCTTCTTCCAATTTTAAATCATGCTTATCTTCTTCCAAACCAGTTTTTCTTAATATAAATTCAGCATATAGGTTAAATAAATAAAGGGAGATTATGCAGCCTTGTCATACTCTCTTTCTTAATTTTTAATTCATTACAGAACTATGGGAAAAAGGTGATACTACAGTGACTTTTCTAAGTTTATGGGCATTGTTACTGTATCATTTGAGTAATATCTTTCATGAATATTTATAACAGAAAACTTGGGAGATCAATTAATAATAGAAGTCCATTTCCTTTTTTCATTATAACAATTTAAGAAGGAAATGTAGAGAATGTACAGTAGAGAAAACTTGTTTCTCCAACAGACTCTCTCCTCAAGTGATATAGACTTTGAAGCTGCAGCTGTTGGCTGTGTCAATCTCTGCATTAGAAATTTTGGTCTCAGAGGAACTTCAAAAGGAGTTGGCGCAGAGGAACTTCTCTGCTCCCTTCCCTTTAGAGTCAGAAAGCCTAGAAAACCCAGCTATTTTGGAGGTGCTTGTAATCATAATAGCCTTTGCTCTTGACTTGAAGCAAACATATTCCATAGAAGAACACTGTTAAATGTGTTTTGAAATATGAGCTCTTTCTCTAAGTGTGTTGGAGCTTAAAGTAAGAGAAAGTATATATGTTATAGATTTGGTAGGATAAGATACCCAGGATAAACTGACAAAATTGGGAGGGGGGATGAAGTATTTAATATTCATTATAATGCAAAACCAGTTCAATCCCTTGTGTTCTATATACAGGTGAAACTCAAAAAATTAGAATATCGTGCAAAAGTTCATTTATTTCAGTAATGCAACTTAAAAGGTGAAACTAATATATGAGATAGACTCATTACATGCAAAGCGAGATAGTTCAAACTTTGATTTGTCATAATTTTGATGATTATGGCTTACAGCTCATGAAAACCCCAAATTCACAATCTCAGAAAATTAGAATATTACATGAAATCAATAAAACAAGGATTGTACATAGAATAATATCGGACCTCTGAAAAGTATAAGCATGCATATGTACTCAGTACTTTGTTTGGGCCCCTTTTGCATCAATTACTGCCTCAATGCGGCGTGGCATGGATGCTATCAGCCTGTGGCATTGCTGAGGTGTTATGGAAGACCAGGATGCTTCAATAGCAGCCTTCAGCTCTTCTGCAGTGTTCAGCCTCATGTCTCTCATCTTTCTCTTGGCAATGCCCCATAGATTCTCTATGCGGTTCAGGTCAAGCGAGTTTGCTGGCCAATCAAGCACAGTAATCCCATGGTCATTGAACCAGGTTTTGGTACTTTTGGCAGTGTGGGCAGATGCCAAGTCCTGCTGGAAAATGAAGTCAGCATCCCCATAAAGCTCGTCTGTGGAAGGAAGCATGAAGTGCTCCAAAATCTCCTGGTAGATGGCTGTGTTGACCCTGGACTTAATGAAGCAAAGTGGACCAATACCAGCAGATGACATGGCTCCCTAAATCAACACAGACTGTGGAAACTTCACACTGGATTTCAAGCATTTTGCAGTGTGTGTCTCTCCATTCTTCCTCTGGACTCTGGGTCCTTGGTTTCCAAATGAGATGCAAAAGTTGCTCTAATCAGAAAAGAGGACTTTGGACCACTGAGCAACAGACCAGTTCTTTTTGTCTTTAGCCCAGGTAAGATACTTCTGACATTGTTTGTTGTTCAGGAGCGGCTTGACAAGAGGAATATGACATTTGAAGCCCATGTCCAGGATCCGTCTGTGTGTGGTGGCTCTAGATGCACTGACTCCAGCCTCAGTCCACTCCTTGTGAAAGTCCCCAACACTTTTGAATGACCTTTTCCTGACAATCCTCTCCAGGCTGCGGTCATCCCTGCTGCTTGTGCATCTTTTTCTTCCATACTTTTCCCTTCCACATAACTTTCTATTAATGTGCTTTGATACGGCACTTTGGGAACATCCAACTTCTTTTGTAATTATCTTTTGAGGCTTTCCCTCCTTATGGAGGGTGTTAATGATGGTTTTCTGCACAACTCTCAGGTCAGCAGTCTTTCCCCTGATTGTGATTCCTACTGAACCAGACTGAGAGACCATTTAAAGGCTCAGGAACCCTTTGCAGGTGTTATTGCTTAATTAGCTAATTAGAGTGGGACACTTTGAGCCTAGAATATTGAACCTTTTCACAATATTCTAATTTTCTGAGATTGTGAATTTGGGGTTTTCATGAGTTGTAAGCCATAATCATCAAAATTATGACAAATCAAGGCTTGAACTATCTCGCTTTGCATGTAATGAGTCTATCTCATATATTAGTTTCACCTTTTAAGTTGCATTACTGAAATAAATGAACTTTTGCACGATATTCTAATTTTTCGAGTTTCACCTGTATATAAAAAAAACCCACCCATGCTGTATGTTTGCAGTAAAGCCTGAATAAGAGTTTGAATTTGAGATGTGTACCATTCATTTAATTCACCTCAAACTCAGCCCCATTATCATACAGTATCATTTGTATGATTTAGTATTTTATGACTTTAAAGGCAAACTTAATTTTGGGAATGGAACATTTAAAAAAGAATGAGATTTCTAGATTTACTTCTCCATTAACAAAAGTTGTTTAATAGATCACAAAATTGCAAGACAAAAAGAGAGGTGTGTGTGGAGAAGCACTTTCATTTTTTCTTTCTTATCTTTCTCTGAATTCTGGTGTTGATAGAGGAAGAGAGAGAGAGAGAGAGAGAGAGAGAGAGAGAGAGAGAGAGAGAGAGAGAGAGAGAGAGAGAGAGAGAGAGAGAGAGAGAGAGAGAGAGAGAGAGAGCGCAAAGGTACTTTAAGGAATTTTTATGATTTCTGAGCTTTTGTTTATTTTATTCTTTTTTCTTTTTATACTTTATATGTAGTATAGTTCTGAACATTTTTTTTCTTAACTATTTCTTGATCTATAAAAATATTGTCTTTTAAAAATATTTCTTATCTTTATGAATCAGTGGTGGGTTTTTGGAATGTTAAAGCCTTAGTGTCCCTCTATGTAGGGATAGATTTCTTGCTAATTAGCAAAATTCAAATCTAATGTTATTTTCTACAAGAAAAGTATATTATTCCACAGGAAAAAGATTTCTTATCAAGAAGGCAGATAGGTCAAACATATACTGAAACTACATAGCAGAGGTCAAAAAAAATCAATATGATGATTGCAACAATGCAATTAAAGCCCTGCCTCTTTATTATGTGGATTGAATACAAAAAAGGAGGAAAGTTGTAATCACATTGTAATGGCTGCCGTCTTGTTTTTTTATGACTCCTTTCTCTATTCCCAGGTACTTTCTCACAGGTGTAATTAACTGATTCTGTGGTGCAAACCTTTTACCTCTCTTGTTTCTGAATTCTAGAGTTATTTGGGATCTTATCAGAATAATTTGCTGAAGTTGTTCTTGGTGAGATCATTCTGAATTTTTTCCGATAGGGTCTGTTGCCCTATTGAGCTTGGTAGAATCTCATATCATAGTATTCAACTAAGCCACACTGCTTTTTTTTTCTCACCACAGGATTGTTTCATAAAACTTGCATACTCTTCAACTCTAATGTGTGTTTTTTTAAAATTATCATTTGAAAAATCATCAATCTGAAGTCTTGTCCCCATAACAGCAACAGATGCAACTGAAATAACTCTTATACACAATAACAAAGCAACATTATATATGGCTTGGAAGTGTCAGATTAAATAAGATTGCATTCAAGTGCATTCCAAATATATTTGTTCCCTGTTTAGCCAGAAGTACTGAGCCTTATTTCTGAAACTATTGATCTCTTTCCCTGAAATAAAATTAAAGGCACATGATACTATTTAGTTCAGAAAGGTATACATTTTTCCCCTAATTACCATATTTTCTCAGCACATTTAGCAGATTTTGTTTGGACTATGAAACAATCCAGATAGTGTCAAAAGAGTGCTTGCTATTTTTTTTTTTTCAATAATTCGTATGCTCCATACTTACCACACTCTGGTATAACTCACAACCTCCTTTTTGTGAGAAGTAATTGTGAAGATATTCTTGGACAATAGTGATATTTTTGGATTCCCTATCATCTACATTTTTCCTTGCGTTGTAAAGGCTGTTTTTATTTCTAGCTTTAAAAATGAGAAGTACAAACTGTATATCCAAATCCAATATGCTTAATTTTCATGGTATATTTCTGTGTTTTCTGTATACCTCTTTTATCCAGCATCCTATGATTTAGAACCATTACAAAGAAAGGAATGTTCTATTATTTGATGTGAATGCAATTTATGTGTGAAGGCCATTTGTGACCCAGCAGAGTGTAGATTTTGACCTATATTCACAGCTTGTTTGTTTTTCCACAAAAAAAAAAGACAATCACTCAGCATTAGCCTCGCTGATTTATTTCCTCTTTATATTGCAGGGTAAAGATCCAGTCAGGGACCTCAATCCTGTCCTCAGCCTGTGGGTTGCACTTCCATTGACAACAGAAGACCATTAGTGGCAAAACTCCCACTCTTGGCATCATAAATTCATTTAGGGGGAATTAAATCAGATATCCTAAGCCTGCTCAGAACCTAGCACTTCATGCAGAAAGAAACATAAATGGGAAAGGGACCCCTTCCCATTTTATTCCATCAAGAAAAGCCTGACTTTGCAACCCTCAACTGAACTAGCTGTAATGGCCAAGAGCTCTCTCTCTAGATATTCCCTAACAATCATAAGTTTTTCCCAGGAAAACTTGAGTGGAGGAAACATGATTATTGACAATATGACAGAGCATGGGAAGAAAAGTGGCCTAAATCAATTAGCTGTATGGCCAAAGATTACTAATAGGTCAAAGATAGCTCAAAGATTTATTGAATTCATATCACACTCTTGCCCAAGTTTGTATACTTGTTTCCCATTTTATTTCAGCCAGAATCCTGTAAATTAGGTTATGGAGATTCAAGATTTATTTATTTATTTATTTATTTATTTATTTATTTATTTATTTATTTATTTATTTATTTATTTATTTATTTATTTATTTATTTATTTATTTATTGGCTCAATTTATATGCCGCCCTTCTCCGGAGACTCAGGGTGGCTTACAATGCATTAAGCAATAGCCTTCATACTTTAGTATATACCTGCTTAGTAGGCTTTTGGCCCCTCCTAAGCGGTGTTCTTTTTTATGCAAAATCAGCTTATTGCCCCCACAATCCAGGTCCTCATTTTACCTACCTCGGAAGGATAGAAGGCTGAGTCAACCTTGAGCCTGGTGAGATTTGAACTCACAGTAATTTCAGGCAGCTGGCAGCTAACAGCACTTTAGTCCACTGTGCCCACCAAGGCTCTGGTTGTGGATGTTAGAACATGAATCATCTCAGTTCAAATACAATATGGGGCTCTTGCTGCTCTTTAAGCTTGGTTGTTTTCTTGGAGACATTTCATTTCCAAACTAGGTAACATCATCAGTGCATGCATTGATTTTAACACTGGGCTACAAATATTCTCTTCTATTAGCAATCACTTTAACATCCTGAATTTTCCTTAGATTTTGTTACAATTATGGCTTCATAGCATATGATGTCCAGGTGAGATTTTGGTAAATAAATCTGCCTTACTGGCTTTTTTTGTCTTCATGAAAAGGTAGATCCTTAATTAAATGAATAAAGAAACGTAGTACAAAATGCAAAGTACATACCATCTGATATTAAATGTTCATATGTGGTAACTATTTTTTTAAAAGGCAACTGCCAGACACAGTAGCCTTGTACTCAAAAGAAGTATAATGTTCAACATGACCTTGACCTCAAATTCTTAACATTTGCTCCATCTTTTTTTTTTTTTTCATTTTGACTGGTTTGTTGAGATGGTAAAATCCAACCATGATTGAGGGAGTGTGAGTGTGCATACAAACACAAGTACATTTATTTCTATGAAGTCAAGAGGTGACAAAGCACTCTTTGTTCCCAGAAAATATAATTCTTTCCTGCTTAGGTAATTGCTTAGATGTTTTTGTTTGAAATTCTATTCACACTGACATTTCATATATGCGTGAAACTGGTTTGAATGATGTCTGTATCCATCAGTTCGTCACAGTGACTATTTTCTTCTAGAGATGTGCAATCTTAAAGCAAAAGGAAAAGTTAGCCATTCAAAGTTCAGTGTGTGTTTTCTGAAGGACTTTAGAAAAGTCCTTCTGTATTCTTTTTGCTGTCCTATATTTATTATAATTCCTTCAGAAAACTTTTTAAAAATTGATTGTAATTAAGATTTTTGCATGAAGTAACAAAAGAAAATAGTCCATGTCAGAATGCTGCGTGAAAAAGTATAGGTCTGTTAACATTTTGAAAGATCTGTTGCTCAGTTCCTTTGACTGATCTGTAGTCAAAGGTGAGTGAATGTAATTCAGACAATTACATTTAAAAATTCATAAACATTTGAGTGGAATCTATGGATAAGTCCAAAGGCTAGATCTGTATAAAGAGAATTGATGTGAGGTACATTAACTTAGTAAACCCTTTAAGTACTTGAAATGAGAATCTCTAATTCAGAAAAATAGACATTGTAAGTCACTGAATAAGTGGTCTTATGTCATGGAATTCTTGTATACAGGAAATGCAAATTCCAAATCGTATTAAACTGCATAATGACTTATGTCAAGTATTTATTTATTTTAAAATAATGCCTCTTTATTCATAATTATACAGTATACAGGTTTCCTGCTACTTTATTTCCAATAATCTCAATCTCTGAATTTTTTAAAAAAATTTATGTTGCATGATCTCCATGGTGTTTCTCTATACTGAATGTTTCACAAACTTGCGCAGAGTACCATTACTTTTTTTTTAAATAAATGGATAAATGGTTAGCTTTTATAAATTCTTTGATTCAATATGTGTTCATTGTTTCCTTCACAGAAAACACCATGTTAGCTTTCCCTTTGATTAAGCACACCCAAACTATAGAGGGGAAAAATAAGGTTTGTATGTATGTACAGAATTGTATACTACTTTATTTAAGAAGAATTCAAGATGGATTACACAATTAGTAATTAATATTAGCATCACTAAGAACTTTAAAAAGAGCACATATTCATGATGGTTTTTATTTTGCATGTTCCGTTGCAAAGCTGACTAAATGCATAACTAAATGAAATTTAAATATGATCACTTATTACTGTAAAACAACAATGTGCACGCATACGAGACTATCAAATGTATAGTGACAGGAAATGAAACAAATTTTGTATATTAAAAAGTAAGTCACTAAACTTAATTAGTATTGAATGATTAATGGTGCACAGCACTGAAATTCTTTTTGAAGCTTCATACATTTAGTACTCTTGGATTTCCAGATGTTTGGTTGAGAGACTGCATGATTCCTGAGGACTGGTCAGGTCAGTTGATGTAAATAGGTTTCATAGTCCAATTTGGAGGCCTGCAGGTCCCTCACACCTGTTATCTAAAGACTGTGCTTAATTAACTGACAGATGTGAAAATATCTCCTTCTTGCATCAGAGCATTAGCACTGAAAAGTTTTGCTGAACCATTTAAGCGCAGATTTTTGCCTTTGTCTGTCTCTGCACTCTGAAGCAGATGGCTGTATGGCACAGCTAGTTATAAAAATGACTTTGAACCCTCTTCAGATTCATAGTCACTGTTCCAGCAGTAGGCAAAGAAAGACCTTGTCATTTAAACAGGCTTGTAACATAATCGATTGTACATAGTACAAAAGGAATGGGCAGATGTTTAGATGTAATCATAACTGCTTGAAATCTACACATGAGGTCTGTCCTGGCTGAAGATAAAAGAGAACCTACAGCCAAAGAATGATGACCATATTCACTCAGATTTCACAACAATTCTGAGCTGAATGAAGAATAGATTCATGATGTACTGTCTGACGAATAATACTATCATTTCCAAAGAAATGTTTTCCTTAATGGATTTTCTTTCTTTAAAAGAAGTGAGAAAATATAAGTGCATTACAAAGAGAAAAGAACATTGATTGACCATGCATGCCCTCATGACATCATATTCTATGAATAAGACAAAATCTATTTTGAAAGTATTCTTTCAAAGAGGATGGAGAGAGATTAAAATAGAAGAGCTACCTGTGTCAGGTCTGGTCATTTCTGAGCCAAAGAAGGGAACATGAGAGATGAGTGAAGATATAATAAATAAATCATGCATCTTGTTCTAATAGTGAAGTTAGGTAAATTCATACTCTTCTGAAACATAGCTTCTAGTTTCTCCCCCAGCAAAAAAAGAGCTTTTTACCCCATTCTGAGAGCATTTAAGCATTTCTCTGGACAGCATTTTTGAACTTACTTTTCTACTGTAAAATGGAAAAGAGTGTTGTATACTTTTCCTCTTGTTACACATCATGCCACTTGTACTTCTTGTTCTCCTCTAGAATCTCTAGAGTAGAATCTCTTCTCTTGAAAAAAAAAAAAACCAACCCATTACTAGTGCTCAATAAATTTAATAAGAACACTTTTAAACAGTATGAGAAAAAATGGCATTGCATTAAAATTACCATCGGCCTTTTAAGTAAATGTTTCATTTCTTCTTCACGTTAGGGGTGGGGGAAGCTTGCCTCAGTTGTTTGTGATGGGAAGCTTTACCAGGAAACTACAGAATCTAGTTAATAAATTGCTTTGGTGTATAGCTTGAATTCATAGGGAATATTAAATAGGAAATAGGAATATTAAATAGGAATAGCATTATATGATATATTACGTAACTTTTAAACTTACCTGACTGTCATACTTTTGAGAGAGAGAAAATCTTACAATTCTGTGATGAACAACAATATCAACAGTGTGTGTGTGTGTGTGTGTGTGTGTGTGTGTGCGTGAATGTATGAAAATCTGTAACAAGGTGGATGGAGTGCCACAATCCAAGTTTAGAGTCCTTTCAGATTTTGATACATACAAATACAGGACTAGTTAAATGTCTCTAATAAATAAATACACAAATAAATCCATCACCTAAAAATAACATATTCCAAGGATACTATACTTCTAAGAACAGTTAATATTACTATAGACCAAACTCCTTCCCATGGGCCGGATGCATCACGTGCTGCCCATGCCCATGCCCATGCCCGTGCCCATGCCCGTTTTAGCAAAGGGGGGGGAAACCATGTGACGCTGCTGTGATGACATGAGTTTGACATCCCTGCTATAGATGGTCTTAAAATGTTTGTTAAGCATGCCAAAAAATCAGCTGTCTATATTCTATTTAAATAAATGCAGATCAAGTACTTAAGAGTTTATTTAAATCTTATTGATGTATTTGGCAGTTAGGTGAACATTAATGTATGCAGACTATATCCAGTCATTCCACATTTAACCTATTTTCATAGAGGAGATAGTTGTCAATTAATCTAGACTTTCATCACAATAAGTTTTAATACAATTTAAATGCCTGCATTGTTTTATCTATCTATATTCTTCTTTAAAAAATGACATTCATTTCTTTGTAATATTTATTTGCTACCTTTTCATAAAAGAAATTACCCTCAATCAAGTCACAGATAGTTAAAATCAGCAGAATACATCATAAAATGACTACATAAAATATATTGAGAGTAAGAGAGTAAATATTTAAGTTGAAGTAGTAAACATTAGATGACTAAGAAACATTAGATTAGTGTTAAACATAATTAAGAATACTCTCTGGCCAAGGGATGACTCATCATATAAGATCTTTAAAAGGGGGAAAGTTGTAGAAATAAGATAGCAAGGGTGAACATTAGAGTTTGAGTATTATTAAAGGGAAAACAATGTATGTTGTAACAGTCTACCATGTTATAAATGTTGGTAGCTCAAAAATGCAGAGCCATGAAAGATGGCCAATGTGAGTGAATAGGTTCACTTGAAAATATTGGTTTCATAGATATAGGATATCCATTCAGCTTTCCCTCAACTCTGACCAGTCTCCCAGTCCCAGCTGCTGAAAAACAACACCACAGCATGATGCTGTCACCACCATGCTTCACTATTGGGATGATATTGGGCATTGTGATGAGCAGTACCTGATTTCCCTCAGACATTTAGAATTGAGGCAAAACAATTCAATCTTGGTTTCACCAGATCAAAGAATCTTGTCCTTCACAATCTGAGAGACCTTCAGGTGCTTTTTTGCAAACTCCAAACGGGCTTTCCTGTGTTTTCCACTGAGGAGAGGCTTCAGTCTAGCCACTTTACCATAAAACCCAGATTGGTGGAGGGCTACAGTGATGGCTGTCCTTTTGAAATTGTCCCACCTTCAGATAGGATCTCTGGAGCTCAATCAGAGTGACCATCAGGTTCTTGTTCACTTCTCTTACTAAGGCCCTTCTCCCCTGATTGATCAGCTCTTGGAAGAGTCCTGGTTGTGCCAAACTTCTTCCATTTGAGAATTGTGCACCTTCAGTGCAGCAGAAACTTTATTGTAGCCTTCCCCAGTTCCTTACAATAATCCTGTCTCTGAATTCTGCAGGAGGATTCTTTGAGTTTTGTTCTCCTACAGTATGCATTGCCAGGTGCAAGGCCTCCTATACAGAGGTATGTGCCTTTCCAAATCATATCCAATCAGTATGATTTACCACAGGTTGACTCCAATCAAGGTGTAGAAATGTGTCAGCAAGGATCAAGAGCAGGGATGTCAAACTTGCGGCCCGCAGGCCAGATAAATCACATGCAGACCATACCTACCTGTTTTAGTGAAGTGGGAAAAAGTCACAATATGTCACGTGATGATGTGATGACATGAGTTTGACACTCCTGATCAAGAGAAATGGGAGGCACTCGACCTAAATTTCAAGTGTTGTTGCAAAGGGTCTGAATACTTATGCCAATGTAATATTTCAGTTTTTCATTTTAATAAAACTACAACCATCTAAACTTCTGTTTTCACTTTGTCATTAGGGGGTACTGAATGAAGATTAATGAGGGAAAAAATGAATTTCAACATCTATACTGTAGAATTAGGCTGCGGCTTAACAAAATTGACAACAGTGAAGAGCTCTGAATACTTTCCGAATGTATTGTATATGTTTGACCTATCTGCCTTCTTGATAAGAAAGCTTTCTCCTATATATAGATCATGTGACCATGGGGATGTTGTAATGGCAATAAGTGTGAAAAATGGTCATAAGTCACTTTTTTCAGTGCTGTTGTAACCTCAAACAGTCACTAAATTAATTTAAGTCAAGGATTACCTGTATTAAATTTGGTCAGTATCATGCTTAGAGTGCAACACCCGTTTGTATAGTCTGAAATAACTCGTTTGCTTATGCCTAATTTTAGAATTCCCATGTCTAACTATGCAAATAAGGTATAGCATTATTTTTCACTTTCTAATTGGTATGTCCAGGGGTGGGCTCCTGGGGGTTCAGCAGGGTTCAGGCAATCCTCTAGCCAAGGATCACTGGGATTCAATGAACCCCCAAATGTCATGCCTGGCTGGCCATGTCAACCCCACCTGCCCCTCCCCTCCCAGGAGTCTCCATGTGGGCCAGTCATCATTCCAGGTAAGTGCAGGGATTGCACGGAGGGTATGGGATGGCAAAAAACAGGTCTACTGGTACCTCCAGAAGTCCAGAAATGGGCCTGTTTCCAGCCTCAGGAGGGCCTCTGGAGCCCAAGGGAAGCTGTTTTTGCCCTCCCAGAGGTTCGAGGAAAACCTCCAAAACCTGGGGAGAGCAAAAATGACCCCCTGCCATTGTGCAAGTGGCTGACTAGGCCACTCCCACCATGGCCACGCCCACAATGGAGCAACAAACCGATTGCTAAAGGATCTGAAGCCCACCCCTGGGTATGTCTTAGCTCTGTTGCCAGAAGCCTAATGGTTTCTTATTCCTTTCTTATCTGTCTACGTGTCCTTTTCAGTTCTCTATGATGGTGAAACACTAACTTCCCTTCTAAAATGGTGTTGGTTTAGCTTTCTAATGACTAATTTCCAACAAACTCAAGCCACTTTATTCTGCTGTTGTTATACAAACACATATTTCTTAAGTAAGTCTTCTAATTTTAGTTTTGTTTATTTGATAATAAATAAATCTTTAGGGATAAATTCTATTACATCAGAACCAAAATGCTTACAGGAATTTATTTCAATGGCAACAATTAAAAGGTTTAAAACTGAGAAACATTTACAAAATAGGTTAATTACCAATAGGATTCCATTGGTCTAAGTCCCAAGAATTTTTAAGAAGGAATACCCTGAGGTTAATAGTCATTTAGCACCCAGAAATGTATTAGTTTTCCACCTGCCTTACTCAGCCAAGCCATTGCAACTCAATACTGTCAGATAGACCTGAATGTTCACATACAACAATTACTGTGTTCATTATATACAAGACACTCAGGGTTATTTAGCCATGTATTCTGTCCATTGCTTTCAAGATTTTGAGGAGCCTATTTCACAGTGGGAATTAATATATGGCTTCCCTTAGTTGCACAAGGTAATTATACGGCTCTCATCTCTAAAATGAAATTATAGTTATAAGTGGAATATCAGCAGCATCTGTTCAAAGGTTTTAGGCAATTTAACCTTGGCCAGTAAGGATCTATTTGACTCCAACTGACTGACAGTATTTAATGTCTTTGTCTTCCATGATTTAGTATCGGGGCCTGGAAAAAAAGGTTATCCAATTATGGGAGAGGATTCAAAACTAACAGAACAGAATGATTGTCAATTATAAAGTCAGTTGTGTAAAGGGAATAGGCATCATTGACAGAATGGTTAATATAGGTTTAGAAGACCTTCTTCAAACTTCACTGAACTAAGTGGAGATAGTTTTGCTTTGCACATGTGTATCTGGAGGTTTTTAGATTTAAATCTTGGTTTGTAGAGATGACAGAGTGGCTCAAAGGCAGATGTTTCTGTTTTATTGTCAACATTAAGCAAGTCCCAATATGTGACAGGAGATCCATGCAGTGCTCTTGAAGAAGTATAAAGGAGGGAGGATGAAATTAAATATGTCCACTGTTGAAGTGGGACAATTTTGTCTTTTTCCTATTATTCTGTCCTGTGGGTGCTTTTTAAGAAGGGAGTTTGCTATGATTTGTGTTTCTGCTTTTCAAAACCCACATTTTAATTAATTTATGTGGAGGGGAAATATTAACTGCCATGGGCCTATCTATTTTAGCTACCAGAATTTGGCTGGATATTCATAATATGATAGTTCAGGTTAAAATAGGGCTAAATATGTTGCCATTGTATGTTTATGTAAAAAAAGACATTGTGTTTTGTTGTTTCAAGAAACACATCAAGCTTTATATGGAGGCTAAGGATTATCCTGGGGTGGGTAGATAGGAGCTTGATCCATTTTGGGAATGGCTGCAAAGGTTTGAAGGGGTATGTATAATAGATATCTTAAGCATCTGCAGAGCCTAACTCACCCATTTTGCTTCTGAAGTCCCTCTACCCCATGCATAAAATAACTTATTTTTTGCCTCACTTACTTATGGGCAAAATTGATATACATGTGCAATATGTATATGCCTTTCAATTCACATTCAAGTGTTGAATGACACTTACGTTGATTGATTTGTTTACTCCTGTATTTCACCTAAAACTAAACTTAAGAGGATTCCAACCGGTTACAAAGTGATTTGGTCTATTATGTTCATTTCCACAGTTAATTAATCAGAATTTTCTCTTAAGGATGAGACCCTTAAAAATATTGTTTGCTTTCTCTGCGAACTGGCTATCCTTTGCATGATCCAATAGAATAGAATAGAATAGAATAGAATAGAATAGAATAGAATAGAATAGAATAGAATAGAATAGAATAGAATAGAATAGAATAGAATAGAATAGAATAGAATAGAATAGAATAGAATTATTTATTGGCCAAGTGTGATTGGACACACAAGGTATTTATCTTTGGTGCATATGCCCTCAGTGTACATAAAGAAAAAAAAAATATATTCACCAAGAATCATAAGATACAACACTTAGTAATAGTCATAGGATACTAATAAGCAATAAAATCATACTAGGAAACAATAAAAATAATATAAGTTGTAAAGATACAAGCAACATAGATATAGCCATAAGTGGGAAGAGATAAGTATAGAAAGGATAAGAAGAAGTATAGTAATATAGTCTTAGTAGTTAATTTGACAGTGTTGTAGGAATTAATTGTTTAGCAGAGTGATGATGTTCAGGAAAAAACAGTCCTTGTGCCTTGTTGTTTTAGTGTGCAGTGCCCTATAGCATCATTTTGAGTTGGAACTATTTATGTCCAGGATGTGAGTGGTCTGTAGATATTTTCCCAGCACTCTTAAATTATTAAATAATTAAATAAGTTCTTAAATTATTGCTTTAGGTACAGTCTTGATTTTATTTTATTATTATATTTAATAAAACTATAATAGGGGCCAGTGTGGTACAGTGTGGTACAATGGGAATCTAGCCTATCCATAAGCATGGAAGACAGCTAAAATTCTTGGATCAGACACTCCTTCTCAGCTTTAGACTGAGAAAAACTGGAAAATTCTATCTATCAACAGCCCTTGAAATCTGGAAACCACAGTCCATAGTCTTCAATGAAGAGACTTTCACACTGGACTGGAGGACAGGAGGAAAGGGAGAGAGAAAAAGAGAGAGAGTTATTTTTACACAGTTGAAAGCCTGGTTCCTCCTGGTGTATTTCCTAATGATCTGAAGGAGGATACGAAACAATGGAGTGACCTTAAGGTCTTTGTTAGTCTCAATTAATTGGACAATATACCACAGAATACTCAGAACTAATGTTCTTTGAGGGGAGCAATTTCATGTCTCATACATGCTGATGGGTTTTAAATTAATTGTAAATAGCCCAGTAATCAAAGTAAAAAAGTAAAAAAGTAAAGCAACCCCCTTTTCAGTTAGACATCATTTGAACAAGAACATCTGTTCGTTATTCCAGGAACTCCAATGCCTTCTAAACATATACATATAAATATATATTTGCGTGTGTGTGTACACACATATATAAAACACTTTAAGAAATGGGAAAAAAATCATGAAAAAATCATGTTGAAATAGTAGAACATTAGACAATCAGTAGGACTTCAACACCTTGAGCAAGGCCAGTCTTTTATTATTCTTCAAAGAAGATGGACAAGACATGTGAGAGGAAAGGAAGGGAAACTTGGAATTAGAAACATGGGAAAAATGTTCTTGTGAAGACATCTTTGGAGGAAAAAGGAGGTAATCAAGTCAAGTCCTCAGCAGGGTTTAATAAAACATCAGAGAGTCTACTCTGCAATCATCACTGAATGTTACTATCATTATAATTCCAAGCCATTGAGCCAAACAATTCTCTCAGCTGGTGCAAATAGCTGTTGCTCCCATTGGTTTTAAGAATGGCTGGTACTAGTTAGGGATTGCTCTTATTTCATAAGTTATCATGAAAGTGGGAATAATCTTTTTCTCCATCTTTTTAAAAGTGAAAAGTAGGTTTGAACATTGACCAAGTGAGACACTTTATCAATGTTCACAGACACAGACAATGTTCATAGACACAGCTTTATATATATCAAGAAAGGTGATCCTGAAATTTATTTCTAAAAAATACAGTTGCAGTTTTAAATGCTGAAGTTAGGGAAGTTCAAAAGAAATTTGGGATGTATTTTTCTGACAATGATGGGGAGTATGGAAGAATATATTTTATTACAGTAACGTTTTGGTATAACAGCAAATCAAAGAGATTCTCATAGCATGCCACCCACTGTCTTTTCTCCATTAATTTCTCTTAAGAAATTGCTCAGTCTCCTTCTTTATAATGACATCTTTTTATAGATTGGGTTGTATATGGTTTTTTTTAAAAAAATCAAACATATTTTTGACAGTCCCAATTTGATGGAATATGAAGAGATTTTAATGGAATTAATATTTAGATAACAAAATAGAACATATCTTACTATTAAATGAAGACACATTATTTAAAGAAAATTATGGATAATGTTGGTATTTTCACTTTATTAGAATAAAAATGAAGTGGCCCAGCTTATGATTGCCAATGAAGTATTGGCCAAGTATTTGTTGGTCTATGCAAACTTTTGATGAAATTGTGTCCACATCGAATGTGGTCACACTAATTACACACTTTGCATTTTTGCACAATTATATCAAGATCCAAGTATAGTATTATTGTGGCTTCTACTGAACACCCAAAGATTTAAATCTTACCATGCAAGTGAATAAAATACGGAATAATAACCATAGCAACTAGTAGAATAACATCTGATAGTTACAATAGTACTTATTGAAATTCTAATGTCAGAAAGTTTCTCACTCTCCTGCATCTTCACTTTGCTACAGAAACAATAACTGTATATGGCGTATAGAACTATATTATCAAGGAGCACACACTTAAGCAGTGGCACTCACTTATTAGAATAATTAGAAATTAGGAAATGAATTGTATGTGCTTTGCAGCCTGATATGAATTTTGTATCCTGAAATGAGGTAAAAGGTGCTGCCTCCCTTCTCTTCTTGATGGACAATTCATCTAATCATCTAACATGAGTCAGATTCATGCAGAATCAATGCCATGCTATGTATCAAAGCTCCAACAATTTTGGGTCAATTCTAGGTGTACACAAGACAGAATTAAAATATATATGATACAAATTAATTCCAGGATGGGGGAAAATCCATTTAAAATTTAGTACAGAGATGGGAAGAGTTGTCAAAAAAAAAAAAAAAAAACCCTAAATGCCCGTCCCCGCTTCCAAACACACACAATCCTTTGAGATCCACTTCTTAAAATGCATAATTGAGTTTATGATCTGCCCAGAATTGCTTAAGAAGATGGCCATACAACTATGATAAAGAAATAAATAAAAACACTATAGCATAACTGATCCTACAAATAAAGAAATCAACTTGCTATAAGAATAATTACTATTGCCAAAAAGAGTCTGATCCATAATGGGTAGCGGTTTGGTCAAAATGTGTCATTAAAGTTAAAATTTCCTATTCTATTTTGTTACTAATAAATAGAACAAAAGTTGGACAATGATAAATATTCCCTGCAGGGAATAATATTGCAACAGATGGTCTCCAAATATGTGACTTATGTAAAATGCATCACATGACAGGCTTTTTAATAATAAAATCTTAACTAAAGAAAATAGGCACACTACAATTATAGATCCTAATTGCCGGCATGGTTACAATAGAACATCTTTTGAACATTAAGTTGAACAAAAAAAAAATGTTAATGAACCCAGTACCTAGTTAAATGGTGCATGACAGAGAGCAATAGTATATTTTTCTAAGAATCCTTCAAAGCATAATCTACCAACCTCAAAATGACTTAAATGATTTAACTAAAATATCTTCTTTGTAATTCTTGCTTCATTTTTCTTATTCATTTTAATCAAGCCGCCAACTGCTCTGAAAATAACAGCAAATATTACTATTTGCATGCGCTTCAATTAGTGAGACACATAAAACTTAGAAATCTAACAGTTCACATGTTAGTTGGGAGAGCATCATTCATTTGGAAGACTAGGTTTTGAACTGACATACTGGATTGGATCCAGTCTTAGGGCTTATCCTCATCTCCTACTTACTGCAAAATAATTTGCTAATAGCTTTTATGGAACACACCTCCATGAAAGTGCTACTGTCAAGCCTGCCCAGCTTGACACATCAGACCAAAGGACTTACCTGCTAGGTGGGGTGGAGAGAACACACCTGCTATCAAGAGAAAACACATGGGCACAATGGTGGAGGGGGTGTCACGAGTTAGGCGGTCGGTCACGCTGCGGACGGGCTAGGCTAACCATGATTAATTGCAATTTTGCATAATGGGTGGGGTGGAACCTGGAAGCAGCGCTGATTGGCTGGTTGTACAGCGCGGCTATTTAAACGGAGTTGGGGTGAGGGAATCCCAACGCCGACTTTGTGTTATCCCTTTTGGTGAACTCAGCGTAATCTACGGCTTCCTGGAAGACGAAAATAAACTGCTTTTCTGTTTGCTCGAGCATCTCGTCTCAGCGTGGTTTGTTGGAATGCCCAGGCTGCCGAGCGGTCTGAGAGAAAGTCGGCGTTCCTCCTTTTTGGATTTCTCTCTCCCGTTGTGAAAGGATGGCCGAAGGGGCGGTGGGGGCGTTACCGGAGGCTGGGCTGGTGGCAGCTCTGGAAGAAGAGACCCCTGTCGTCCCGCTGGAGCCGCTGGAGGGAAAAGCCGCTGTGGAACCACCCGTGGTCAGGCAAAAGGAGAGGAAGGCTCTGAAGGTGGATATCAGCGGTGGCGAGCAGAGCCAGCAAAAGGAGAAGAAGTCATTGAAGGTGGACATTGGCAGCGGGGAGCAAAGCCCAGCTGTAGTAAGTACAGGAAAGGGCTCCACAGGGGATTGGTGGACTAGCCCTGCCTTGACTGGGTCTCAGAGGAGTCAAACTCAGTATCGGCCAGAAGGCGCGTTTCAGGGGTGGCGGGAGCGCAAATGGATAGAGGATGAGGAGGGGGATTGGACCTACTCTTCCAGTAGCCTTGGCTCATCCACCTTAGAGACGTTACGAGAGAAGTTCGGGGAAGCTAGTTTCCGTGATGCAGTGTCCTGGCAGCCGTGGGTTGAACGTGGGGAGACAACCAGCACGTGGCAAGGGAGATCCAGGGCTGAACCACGATTTCATCTAGCAAGTCCCAAGCTGCGCATGGGGATAGAGGCTGGCAGGACAAAGGCAACAGAGCACGGCTCTACGGGGCCCCGAACATCGTCTCTAGGTGAAACACAGGAGGCTCCCCGAAGGATGGAAGGGAGAGAGACACGGCCACCCATTGTGCGGGGGTATAGCGACGTGCGCCGAGGGGAGGAGAGGGACCAACTGGGGGTGCGTGGCCCGCCACTGCCACCCATATGGGCACCAGGTGTTCAACAGCAACAACAATGGTGGGGCCCACCACCCATACAAGCCTCATTTGATGGCAGCGCAGACAAGGTTGCTATTTTCCTTAGCCAAATCCTAAGCCATGTGGATCTGTATGGGCGCTTGTATCCTTCACAGTGGGCTATGGTAATTGCAATCACAGCAGTGCTACAGGGCGAAGCAGCAAACTGGGTTGCGGACCTGCATAATGAGCATGCAAAAGAGTTGGCCGATGTGGGGCTATTTTTGGACGCTCTACGGATCCGTTTTGAGGATAGTGCTAGAATCCAGGTGGCGGAAGGAGAGCTTTTAGCCCTTCGACAACGAGGCCGGCCGGTGAAAGAGTACATCAAAGACTTCCGTGTCCTGGCTGGGAGACTCCGCTCTTGGCCCGAACGATTGTTAGTCCACCAATTTCGTGCTGGTCTGGATAGAGAGGTGAGACAAGCCTGTGTCTATCGTGGTTTACCACCCCTATTGGCAGAATGGTGTAAAGCAGCGGTGGAACTGGAGGTCGGGCTGCGTGAGTTCCGACCACGGGTTACTCCACCACAAAGATTTGGGACTAAACCCCCAGCCATTAAAGAGCTGAATCCAGGAGGTTCACCTACCATCAAACCGGTCACAAGTGGAGGACGGGCTACCTCGTTCCGTTGTTTTCGATGTAACCAAGTTGGGCACAGGGCTGCCGAGTGCCCTGTGGCCCCCCTGTCATCGCCCCGCACACAAGGGCCATCTCCTGGGGTCAGGAGTAGAGAGCGAGTCCGCTCAACTACAGAACGGGCAAAGCCACCGACGCCCACACCAACCTTCCGTGGAACCCGTGCCACCTTGTTGGAGAACAGGAGACCGGTCGGGGGAGACGAGGTGCGGTCGGAGGACAGTGACGATAGTGCACCAGAGGATCCTATGGTAAGCGACCCAATAAGTCCCTTTGTACTCCCGGTAGTGTTACAAAACATACGCACCCTAACAGAAGCCCATCATGGTGCTCTGCTAGATTCTGGATGCACCCGGTGCCTAATGCGAAAAGCTGTGGCCCAAGAATTGGGGCTCCAAATCAGGAAGCTGAGGGCTCCAATTCGTTTTGAACAAATGGATGGGTCACTCCTAGATGGGGAGCCAGCTCGTTATGTCACAGAACCCGTAGAGCTAAGGATAGGGGCACATAGAGAACAGCTTTGTTTTGTGATAATCGAGCATATGGTAGAACCCCTGATATTGGGTCTAGCCTGGTTAGACAAGTGGCAGCCAGTCATATGGTGGGAGGATGGGTTTCGGAAGGTGCGGTTGGAAGTAGGCTCGCAGTCGCAACCGATGGTACAGGAGCGCTTACCCCAGGGAACTGGGAATAGGGGGGTTGACCACAATCCTCCACAGGAGGGATATCCAGATGTCTATAGGGATTTAGCGGCTGTTTTTGCTGAAGAAGAATGTGAAATACTGCCTCCTCACAGGGTTACGGACTGTGCCATAGAATTAATCCCTGGGGCAAAATTACCCAAACCACGCATGTATGCAATGACAAAGCCTGAGCTCGAGGAACTACGGCGGTACATTGACAAAAACTTAGCCCGGGGGTTTATTCAACCGAGTCGTGCCCGTATGGCAGCACCGGTATTATTCCGAGAAAAGAAGGATGGCGGTCTTCGCTTATGTGTCGATTTCCGGGGGCTGAACGCGGTGTGTGTAGAACACCTCTACCCCTTACCCTTAATGAAAGACCTGCTGGCTACCTTGTCCACAGGGAAGATCTTTACGAAACTCGATTTGAGGGAGGCCTATTACCGGGTGCGAATAAGACCTGGAGATGAGTGGAAAACCACCTTTAATTGCCCGTTAGGCAGTTTTAAGTTTTGCGTAATGCCGTTTGGGCTCCAGGGGGCACCTGCTGTATTCATGCAAGTTATTAATGACGTTTTGCATGAGCATTTATATAGAGGAGTTTTTGTCTACTTGGACGACATTCTTATATACTCAAATACGATGGAAGAACATATACAGTTAGTACGAACCGTTCTCACAAAATTGTTGAAAGCAAAATTGTTTGTCAAGCTGTCCAAGTGTGAGTTCCACCGTACCTCTTTGGACTATCTTGGTTACCGCATCTCGGGCACAGGGGTGGAAATGGATCCCAAGAAAGTAGCGGCAGTATTAGAATGGCAGGCACCTAAAACTAGAAAGCAGTTGCAGAGTTTTTTGGGCTTTGCCAACTTTTATCGCCAATTCATACCCTCTTTTGCTCAGGTAGCCCTTCCCTTGACTGAGTTATTGAAAACAAAACACATCATAGGGAAAGTAAAACCAGGACAGCCACTCTCGTGGACACCAGAGTGTCAATGCTCCTTTGAGCAGTTGAAACGGCTCTTTTCCCAAGAGCCTGTACTTAAACACCCAGACCCGACGTTGCAATTTATTGTACAAGCAGACGCCAGCGATGTAGCCGTGGCTGCTGTGCTACTGCAACGGACAAAAACCGGACAGTTAGAACCGTGCGCATACACTTCACGCAAACTTACACCAACTGAGCGTGGCTGGGCTGTTTGGGAAAAGGAAGCTTTTGCGGTAAGGTGGGCGTTGCTAACCTGGCGCCACTTGCTGGAAGGGGCTGGGCAGAAATTCGAAGTATGGACCGATCATAAAAATCTGGAGGCCCTTCAGACACCGAGAAAGTTGTCACCAAAGCAAGTTCGTTGGGCACAATATTTCCACCGGTTCAATTTCGATCTCAAATATGTTCCTGGTGGGAAGAATTTTCTAGCCGATGCGTTATCACGCATGCCACAATTCAATAGTAAGAGAAACGAAGTAGTTCAGGCTATCATCCCAAAACCACAACAAGCAGCACGAACACAAGCTACCTCTTTAGATCCTGATACCTTAAAAGTCGAGTTGCAACGGGAAGTAAGCCATGACCCTTGGGTAAAGGAACATGGAACCACACTAACAATGAGGGATGGTCTTGCCTGGGTAGGGTCCAAATTATACATTCCTAAACCATTAAGACCGGTGGTGTTGCACAGATGTCACGATGCAAAAATAGGAGGACATTTCGGATTCCTAAAAACGTTGCATCTCGTTAGACGACAATTTTGGTGGCCTCGCTTACGAAAGGATACAGAACAGTATATCAGAGGGTGTAAAATATGTGCAACAACAAAAGCAAACACTAGTAAGCCGTTGGGCTTATTACAAGCTGTTGCGACCCCCAACAAACCGTGGGAGGAGATAGGAATGGATTTCATTGTGGACCTCCCTGACAGTAATGGGTACACGGTCATTTGGACCGTGATTGACCTCTTTTCAAAGCAGGCCCATTTCATCCCCTGCCGAGGTCTCCCATCCGCGAGAAAACTAGCACACATGTTCGTGAAACATATATATAGGTTGCACGGAGCTCCGACTCGAATAATATCAGACAGAGGAGTACAATTCACGGCCCGGTTCTGGAGAGACTTTATCACCTTATTAGGGTCGTCGCAAGGGCTCAGCTCAGCGTTTCACCCAAGTACCAATGGAGCTGCAGAAAGGGCCAATGCGATGGTAGAAAAATACTTAAGGTGTTATGTTTCGTATCAACAGTCCGACTGGTCACAACTCCTACCATTTGCTGAAGTCGCGTATAACAACGCGGTACACCGTAGCACAGGAGTCACACCTTTCCAAGTGGTGCATGGGCGGGACTTCACCGCTATCCCTGAGTTAGAGGAAACTAGTCAAGCCCAAACAACTCCAAAGGAGTAGGGGGAGAGGATTTGTCAAGTATGGCCAACCATCAGAACAGCCTTAGGAAAAGCGGCGGACGAGTACAAAAAATACGCCGATAGAAAGAGACAAGACATTACACCATTCAAAGTTGGAGACCAGGTGTATGTGTCCACAAAATACATCAAGTTGAAGGTACCCAGCAAAAAATTGGGCCCTAAATATCTCGGCCCTTTTCCGGTCACAAAAGTTATAAATCCAGTAACTGTCGAGGTGAAGTTACCACCCTTGTTAGGAAAAATCCACCCTGTTTTCCATAGTAGTCTCCTCAAACCGGTAACGGAAACACGAGACCCGTTAACCCGCCCTGGACCTCTTTACACAAATCAATATGAAATAGATGAGATCTTAGATTCCAAAGTTCGCAGAAATAAGTTGTACTACCTAGTACGATGGAAAGGCTATCCCTTGGAAGACGCAACCTGGGTTCCATTAGAAAACCTTAATGCAAATAGGCTACGTCGTCAATTTCATAAAAAATATCCCAACAAACCTGGCAAGCTGGGTGGGGTGGTTTGATAGCGATTGCTATAACTTTATGCTTTTGTCTTCCAGGGGGACTCCTGGTAGGGGGAGCCGCCTGTCAAGCCTGCCCAGCTTGACACATCAGACCAAAGGACTTACCTGCTAGGTGGGGTGGAGAGAACACACCTGCTATCAAGAGAAAACACATGGGCACAATGGTGGAGGGGGTGTCACGAGTTAGGCGGTCGGTCACGCTGCGGACGGGCTAGGCTAACCATGATTAATTGCAATTTTGCATAATGGGTGGGGTGGAACCTGGAAGCAGCGCTGATTGGCTGGTTGTACAGCGCGGCTATTTAAACGGAGTTGGGGTGAGGGAATCCCAACGCCGACTTTGTGTTATCCCTTTTGGTGAACTCAGCGTAATCTACGGCTTCCTGGAAGACGAAAATAAACTGCTTTTCTGTTTGCTCGAGCATCTCGTCTCAGCGTGGTTTGTTGGAATGCCCAGGCTGCCGAGCGGTCTGAGAGCTACCTTTTGGAGGAAGAGTGAAATCACTCTATCAAAATATTATTGTTTCCCCTAAATCATCTTTAAATGTTCTCCTGCAAAACTAGTGTTTTGCCACTTCTGATGCAAGTCGTGCTTTAGGGACAATCAATAATATTTTGATAGTAGGACTGGAGATGACATGAAAAGGGGCATAGAAATCGTTTACTTCTTATTGTCCATCTGCTGAAGGCATGGGTCCTTCACAACCAGCTATTGAGCACTGTCTTTTTAAACTTTTTTGATTATGGCAGCAAGAGACACTGAACACTGAAATGAGCCTTGCTCATCTTTCTGACAAACCGATTAAAAGTAGACCTTCTTTTAATATAGAACAAATGTCAGTCTTGCATGAGATCAGCACACCCATATTGACGCAAACAAGTGTGGAATGGGAGAGACAATATATTACTTAGCTGCTACAAGAAGATCAAGCAAAGGCATAACAAAAGAGAAAAAATGGTGCATTGGGATATCAGCAAGAAATACTAGTTACCTGCCTCCACCCCCCAAAAAAAACCAGTGGGACCACAGAATAGACAAAGATAAATAATTGTTGATGAGAAAGAAAACAAAAGTCAGGGTAGTGGCCATTGTGGTACCTGGAGACAGCAGAATAGAAAAGAAAGAACTGGAGAAAAATCACAAAATACAAAGATCTGCAAATAGAAGTAGAACAAAAGTGGCAAAAGAAAGAAATGATAATACCAGTAGTAATAGGCCCCTTGGGTGCAATCCCAAAATATCTGAAACACCATTTGAATCAACATCGATCAATTACAAAAGTCAGCTATACTTAGAACAGCTTACATCCTGAAACATACCTTTAACACTATCGAACAACGATATCCTTGGGAAGGACTCGATAAATGGACAAAAATGGTAAATCCAGTCTAACCATCTGCCTGACTATGCAACCAACAGTAATAATATCTCTTTTAAATGTGTATGCTGTCCTGCTCCTGGTATCTGGATGGTTATTCAAGGCAGCATTCTTAATAGTAATATATAACTCTACTCATAAAGCTGGATATATGAAGGAATCTAAAATGAGATCAAAGCTTTACAATTTCTGACTTAAAGTTCATTTTTGCCATGCTGGAATTTTGAGTGTAATGTGACTTAATGCCTAATTTTCTGTAAGTGCAGTTCAAAATGAAGCTAATATTGGTCCTGACTGTAATGCAAAGATTGCATAATGCTGTGGTGAACTACACTAATTTCTCATCCCAGGAGCTGTTGAAACTGATCTATTATTTTTGACTCAGAAATTCTTCTTACATTAAAACTCTCAGCCACTTCATTAGGCAGGATTCTTATTAAATGAATTGTGTGCATTGAAACTGATGAGAAGATGAGCTGAGAAACAATAGATTCACAATGTTACACATGCAATGACCCAGTAGGATAGTCTGACAGCTTTTCTTTAACATTTACTGCAGTGCAGGTATAAAGAAATCAACATGTTGACCAATTAAACCAAACATTAGGGTGTAAAAATTTTGGCCCTGAATGAAATAAGCAGCTGCTGAGTTATTATATTTCAACATTCTCAGAAGTGGTTGTGTTTTAAATGCCTAAAAAACAGGTGGGCTCTGGTCTGCAAAGCTATATCCCACACTGATATATTTCTTATTGGATCTCCAGAGGTTGTAGCAACATGCTGGTAAATGTACAAGATTAATTGAAGATATTTTGCCATTTCATGCAGAGATCCAGAGATCCAGATCCTGTTTCACATGAAGAAGTGAGGTGAAACTGGGAAAGTGTCGACACTTAATGTTTGAGCTGCTCATGTTTTCTTGATACATCATGATGTCTTGATATAACATGAGCAGCTATCTTGACAGGTTATTTGGAAGCTGAGAGTGAAATCTCCTCTTTTACATTACTGGGAAAAAATGGATGATGGGTCAAGCAACACAAGACAGACCTGAGTGGTCATTTAATGTTATATCAATATAGTTATTTGGGGAGGAAGCAGAATGAAATATGTAGCAGAATGATTTCAACCTCAGCACCTTTAAGTTAGGTAAACCTCAACTCTCAGCACTCCTTAGAGCACGGGTGTCAAACTCGATCATGTCACATTATGTCATGTGACATATTGTGATGTTTTTTGCCTTTTCAGAGCCAGGATGGGCATGGTCTGCACATGATTCATCCAATCTGTGGGCTGCCAGTTTGACACCCCTGCCTTAGAGGTAGCACATGCCTCTTTGTCTCCCCTCTTCAGGCCATGGGTGGAGGCTGGGGAAATTTTACTGAGGGCTGCCATTACGGGTCCAAGTTATGGCTACAAAATAGCAGGGAAGATCCCTCATGAGTAATGTAAATATATATATATATATATATATTACTGAAATCAGAATGCTTTGTGTTAAGCTAGTAGGATAATGGTTTTTTCCCCTTCAGAATTAAGCCTAAATAAGTCAAAACTAGTCAACACTAAGAAAGAAAAAACATCAACTAAATGTTAAATAAGGTTGTTTCGAATCTAAGTATTTTGTGCTCCAAATATGTTTATTGGTATTTAATTAACTTGATATAATAGAAAATGTTCTACTCTGCATCAGAAAGTTTCCCTTACTCATAAAGAGTATTTCATCCTCTTCATATATTGCAATAAAAAGCATATGCAGGTACAAATAGGAATCCAGTAGTCCCCTAATATATTATTGCTTATTTAATTTGTATTATGTTTGGAATGGGGGAAAGAGAATTTCCATAAACAGCAAGTAAAAGGTAGAAATTAAGTGGAGATTAACAGGAGATCAACTGTTGCTACAAACAAAAAGATTAGACAATTTGGAGCCAGTGAAGGACAATAGAATTAAGAACCTCCTGCCAGGGAGGGAGGGATCCTTTTTCCCAAGGAACTGAGGTAAAAAGTGAAACTTGGGAGTTAAGAATGTTAAGAAAGGAAAGATACCTGGGAGAAGAAAGTAGAATAAAAGTACTTCCTGAAAGGTTATGAAATAAGGGAGGGAAAGAAGGGGTCAGCTTGAAAAGATTAAAAACAAAACCACAATAACAACAAAAGCTAAGAGGGAATCCTTGATTCTTATTTAAGAAGTAAACAAGAGATGAAAAAAAGAGAAAACATGAAGATATTCATCCTGCATCATTCTTTAGCTATCAGGGAGAAGAAGTAGCTTGAGACTGCAAAAGAATGATAGTACAAGCTGGCTGCCTTTTGGCATTAGGAAGAGAGGGTGATTGGCAGGTTTTCATACTTAGGAAATCACCTAGTGAATCAACTGGGGGAAGATCAACACTTGAAGAGCCCAGAGGAGAAGCAGATTGGAGCATATATGCCAGGAAGGAGGAGGTCTGACTCAGAAGGAAAGATCAAACAGCCATGTGGTAGAGAGTGAGAAAAAATGGTTCACACTTATTTGACTTCTTGGGCGTTTGGGGAAATTTAGGTAGAGTCAAATTTGTTAAATCATATACTGTGCCTCTGAATGCACCATGCCTTGAATTTGCTCAGTCTCTGAGAGTAAATGGAGGATGATGATTAAGACTCAATTTATCAATAGAAGAAAATACCTGTAACTCAGGTTGAACTCTGGGGTCTTTGGTGCTCTCTGAGTTTAGTTGTTTTCTTGAAGACATTTCATTACCCAACTTAGTATCATCATCAGTGCTAGAAGACAGTGGGGTTTGCTCTCTGTTTATACACAAGTGGCCTCCTCTGACAGTGTTAATGTCTGAATTCTTTGATTGGAGTATTGTTTATTCCTTGTTAGTCTAGTGCAGGGGTGTCAAACTCTCGTCATCACGGCGTTATCATGTGACATATCATGATTTTGTTCCCCTTCGCTAAACTGGGCATGGGTATGGTCAACATATGACATATCTGGCCTGCATGGCCACAAGTATGACAGCCTTGCTCTAGTGCTTCATCACTCCAGTGGTCCATCATTGAAAGCTTTCAAAAAAGACACCAGACAACCATTTATCTGAAATGGTATAGGGTCTTGTATTCAAGCAGGGGTTGGACTAGAAATCCTCCAAGGTCCTTTCCAACTGTATTATTCTAGGTTCTAGTATTAAAGTTGGTGTTAATCTCTGCTTATTCGAGTGTTGATTGCTGGCAAGGAGGTGTTGTGGCATTTTATCTTTTTGATTGTCTCTTTTGAAAGGTATGTAGATGTTATTTATCTCTGTGTTCCTGTTGATAGGTGATTTGTCTGAGTGCCAGGCTTCCAGAAATTCTCTAGCATTTTTGGATTTATCTTGATCTAGGATGCTCAAAATTTCCAGATTGAAACTATGGTGAAGCCTGTCTATATATTGTGTGATTGAATTTTCATCATGTCTTCTGACTCCTAGTTGATGTTAATAGATGCATTCTGCTAATCCTCTGCCTGTTTGCCCTACATAATGGTTGTTACAATCCTTATACTCTATGCTTTCTTCTGGGGCTACTGGGTCTTTTGGTATCCATTTTGTTGGAAGGTATTGTATCAATCTGTTTCCTTTTCCTGATGTTCAGTATTACTGCAATGTGTTTGTGCTTATCTAAATAGCATTCTTATCAGCATCTCTTATGGGAGGTTAGGTAATATCTTGGTAATGGAGCATTTGGTTAGTGTGGGTGGTTTTATGATAGACTTGTGTTTTTAACTTGCCTCTGTCAATGACAATATCCAGGGAGGGTAAAATGTTGCCACGTCTTGTGAATTTTATTCCTTTGAAGATGTTGATATGATGGAATTTCTCTGCAAGTCCTCTCTATTGTACATAAGGACATTCATCTCATTGAATTACTTTTATTGAATTGCCTAATTAATTGGGGTCCTAGCAGCTAACAACGAATCATAAACAAGGTTTAAAACAGCCCCTTCGCTAAACTGGGTGGAGGCAGGGGCGGGGCCAGCACGTGATGCATCCTACCTGTGGGCCACGAGTTTGATACCCCTGGGTTAGAGAGAAACTTATTTTTTTAAAAAGACTGGATGTCCTTTATTAACATTTTGCTGAAAATTGATAAAAATGATTTTTTTAATGAATGGTAATGAATGGTAATTGAAAATGAATGGTAATTCCTGGATTTACAGATTAAAATGGCCTGTATAAGGAAATTACACTTATATAATTTTGAAGGAGAGAAAAATGACACTAAATATGTCTATAATTTTTAAAGAATAGTGGAAGTTGCCTTTGGTATCTTTCCCCCTTCCTTCATTTTCTATTTTTTTCAACTGTTTTCTGTATCTTTTGTTTAACTTTTAAATTTGTAAAAATAATTTTAAATGTTAAAAAACACCAAATGTCTGAAAGGTTTCTGAAGGACAATCACAGTTTTCAGAAGATGATCTTGAACAGGGCTAATCTAATTTCTAGAGACAGACAATTCTAAAATAATTGGTGTCACCAAATTTCCCAGTTTCCTCTTGACACTTCACAAAAGAAGAGACACCTGAGGTAGATCAAGTCTTGTTGAAGATGGTCCTGAAGAGCTCAACAGCTTAGTGTTGATTGTTTTTCTACTGGGTGATACAATTGTTTATCTCTATATTGTGTTCCTCTAATGCTACTAGTGAAACCATTCTATTTATAAACAATTAATGTTTATAAATGTTTTTCTTATTGGATGCTCCAATATCAGAAGAAAATGACACTTTATGATTATTTCTGGTGGTTAATGATGTAACAGCAGATCATGTTAAAAGATCTGGACCGAACATGTTTGAGTATTTCAGGGGTGACAACTCCTAAGTTAAAAAGGTTAGATACCAATTTGAAAGTATTATTATGTTTAAGTGCAATATATTATTTATTTAATTATTGGTTCAATTTATATGCTGCCCTTCTCCGGAGACTCAGGGCAGCTTACAATGTGTTGAGCAATAGCCTTCATACTTTTGTATATACCTGCTAACTAGGGCTTTTGGCCCCCCAAGCGTTGTTCTTTTTTTTTTTTTAATACAAAGTCAGCTTATTGCCCCCCACAATCCAGGTCCTCATTTTACCTACCTCGGAAGGATGGAAGGTTGAGTCAACCTTGAGCCTGATGAAATTTGAACTCGCAGTAATTGCAGGCAGCTGGCAGCCAAGTGCTACTTAACAGCACTTTAGTCCGCTACACCTCCAAGGCTCTTACAATTATGTATTATCATTGGGTTTATATCTGTGGTTCTGCAGTTAACTGGCATAAGGTAAAGGCAGTTGCTACAGTATATTGGAAAGCCTTGAAAATGGCTTTATGTTATAAAATTCAGTATAAAAATATAGAAATGAAAGCTATTTGGTTCCTGACCTATAGATTAATGTAGGGAGTATCATTCATGGCTTAAACATTAGTATCATAAGAAACCCTTGAACTTGGCACAATTGACAGAGAGCTTTATAGCTGGGCATTGAAAGGCAGATGCTGGAAATGAACAGGTTTTGGAGGCCTCTCTTTGAAGAAGGAGATGCTGCTGAGTATTTCTTACTTCTTGGCCATGATCCAACACACAGCTTTGTGAACTTAAGTCCCATTACATTTCAGATCTCCTAAGAACCTGCTGGGCTTCAATGCTTGCATTTGATCCCATTTGCTTGAAAGCAGGGTAATTATTGTATTCATTTATAGCAACTAATAAACGATAAATGGCAGGTGGCTGATGAGATATGATTAATATGAATAGAAGGCAGGGTATTATTAAAAACAATAACAAGCATACTGAAGGAAGCTCCAGAAAGTCAGTAAAAGAAGCTGCCTTCAGGATGACAATAGTCAAGAGAGTTCTTTCTGTTTTGACAAAAGCTTTTCTGATCTTAAGAATTTTTGAGTTGAAAGATTGATTTGAGCTGCAGATGCTCAACTTGCGTTTTACAGTAGAAGCAATTTGCACATCCTTAATTCCCTTAGAATGATTTAGAAGAATTAATGTGATTCAAGCCCATAAAGGCATTTTTGGCACGCAAATTGCACACATTATTTTTTATGGAATATTATATTGCTAGTTAGGAAAAAGGGAGGGGAAGAGGGAGGGACAGCTGCTCCTCCTTCGGTCTCCTTTCCTTTTTCTCCCACACGTGTTTCTTTTCTTTTTCTTTTAATAAAACACAGATTCTGAAAATATTGATTGGCAGAAATAGTAACGTTTATGAACCATACACATACATGGATAGAAGAAGAAAAAAATAGCAGCTGGTAACAAAAAATGGGAGAGAAGAAAAGATAGGTCAGTAATGACTTCTCTATAGTAACTGCAAATATAAAATTGGACTTATTATTTTGACAGAAATGATGTTAGTAACTGAGGACAACTTTCTATGTTGTGGAGGTGTAAAGAAGTACAACTCAACATTCTCTCAGCAACTGAACTACTAATACAATTACTTGTAAACATAGCTCAGCAGGCCGAAATTCTCCATACTATGTAGGGAAATGTACAATTCAAGTGTATGTGTGCTCTGATTATGCACCAAATCTGTAAAAATATACTAAAGATTCCTACCTGATAAAGTTACTTATTTAGCAAAAAGGTTATTTACATGTTGTAGGGAGGAAGCCAATGACGTTTCTCACATGGAAAACCATTTGATCCCTTTCCACTGCTCACAAAATTGAAAGTTAGACAGTGTCATAAAAATAAGTAGTCAGTTCTACCTAAAATGAAAGCAGTGCAGCTGGACAATTAAATGATATCTGTAAAGATGCTTTGTTAAAGGAAATGTAATAATAATGAGAAGCCTAAAAGATGGGCATAAAAATATAGCTCTACCTTTAAAGATTTATCAAAATATAGCTCTACCTTTTTAGTCGGGATTGTGACCAAAAAAAAAAAAAATCCAAAAACCTTCTGCCCCGTTTCCACAGCTAGTTAAGATAGGTAATTGAGAAAAATGGTTTGACCCAACAGCTTAATTCAAAGAAGCAAAGAGTTTAGTCTGGAAATAGAGTGAGCTGAAATCTTCACTAACCTCTGATCTTTGCAGCCTAACCTTCCAAATAAGTAAAAGCAGAATGCTGCTAAGTATACTATGCTGAGTGAAAACCTGTAAAGATAGAGCAAATAACAGTGGGCTGTGATAAATGCTGGCTGCCACACTAAATTTGGTTTAGGTGGATTTGGACATATGGGAACCTCACACAGTCTCCCATGGAACAGATGATAAAATGAAAATACCGGAGGAGCATTCTGTCAATTGTAAAGTCTCCTTCCACTTAGGCTGGATCTCTGGTGATTTTATGGACAAATTTATGTATTTATTTGATTCCCCCATCCTCTCAGGAGTTCTACAGGTAAAACGTCCCTGGGATTTTTTTCAACCTTCTAGGATAGCCTGCAATCCTGATGACTTTCTACCAGCATTGTTTAGCTTTTCTAATCAGCCATATTAAAGCAGGAGCTTCCTACAAGACTGGACCTGAAAAACCAATGCAATATACCAATAGAATAGAAGACCAATATGGAAGACCAATAGACTGCAAAGTTGGGGGGGGGGGGATCTTGAGAAGAAATGAATGACAGGCCACTTCTATATTGTTACCAAGTGAAAAGGCTGGGAGATATGTTGAAGTTTTCTGGAGTTCAGCTTGTTTCAGAGAAGAAACAAACTTATCTTTGTAACAATCAACTAATGTGGCAGGTTTTTTTTTTCCTCCACAAAAATTGTCCTTCAAAGGCAGGTACTATCAAGTACTATTGCCGCAAATACTGTGTATTTTCACTGCTAAATAGATTTAAAAATGAGGAAATTTTTTTCTTATTCAGATGGAAAAAGTTGTTAAGTTGGCATACAAAGCAAATGATTTTATTGTTAGGCCATGTGAAGGAACCATTTTAAGAAAAGTATAGAAAATAGATTAAAAAAATGAATGTACTGAAGAAACAAAATACATGAGGGAGAGGGAAAGCCATATTAAATATATTATGTTAAGCAAAGCATGCAAATTTTCTAAGATTAGACATAGCATGTATACACCTCATTGATTCTTTGCTTCAGATTGCTAAACATCAGGTAAAACCCCTGAAACCCAAAAAAATGGCCTTTGAGTGATCTTTTCTAATTTGGAAATCTTCAGTGGCAGCCATATTAGCTCCTGTTAGTGTTCAACATTAAATAGTGAACTAAAACCTCATCTTTCTGTTGAAACCAGATTCCAAAGGTAATTTACATTATTGCTATTTAATACAGCAGTTTTAAAGCTCACTGGGTTTCTTTATATCTATTTGTGAATGCCTGGCTTTAAGCTGGATAGAAATTTGGAGTCAAATAGGTAATCCTTCACATACAAACGTTCATTTACTGATCATTTGAAGTTTTTTATTTTATTTTATTTTATTTTATTTTATTTTATTTTATTTTATTTTATTTTATTTTATTTTATTTTATTTTATTTTATTTTATTTTATTTTATTTTATTTTTTTATTTTATTTTATTTTATTTTATTTTATTTTATTTTATTTTATTTTATTTTATTTTATTTTATTTTATTTTATTTTATTTTATTTTTATGCCACCCTTCTCCGGAGACTCAGGGCGGCTTACAATGCGTTAAGCAATAGCCTTTATACTTTTGTATATACCTGCTTAGTAGGGCTTTTGCCCCCCCCCCCAAGCGGTGTTCTTTTTTATACAAAGTCAGCTTATTGCCCCCACAATCTGGGTCCTCGTTTTACCTACTTTGAAAGGATGGAAGGCTGAGTCAACCTTGAGCTTGGTGAGATTCGAACTTGCAATAATTGAAGGCAGCTGGTGTCACTTTAACACCACTTTAAGCTGTTGCGCCACCAGGTTCTTATAATGGCACTGAAAAAAAAATTGTCTTATGATAGTTTCTCACAGTTATGACTGTTGCAGCTTCCCCATGGTGAGGTGATCAAAATTGTGACATTTGCCAACTGGCATATATTTATGACGGTTTCAGTGTCCCACAGTCATACGATCAGCTTTTGTGACCTTCTGATGAGTGAATCTGTCTTACCCATTGACTTTGCTTAGCAAGTGTGTTGCTAACTTAACAACTGCAGTGATTCACTTAGCAGCTCTGGCAAGAAAGGGTGTAAAATGGCAGAAAAGTCACCTAACATGGTGCTGGATAGCACACAGCAGGTGTGGCTTAGAGTGTTCATTGGTTATGCTGAATTGTGTTTGATGAATCTGTACATGATGTTGCAACATTTTCTGGTTTTCTGAAGCTTTGTACCTGGTCAAAGTACGAAAAGTCACTTCTTCCTAAAGCATTTAAAAGGTAAAGAGAGCTGGGGACAAAGCAAGATAGATTTTAAATGATGGGGGCCTTACAAGATTGGACACTTGATATTTTTAAATCCTGAGATGAACTTTGGAGGTTATCATTATTATTGTTATTATTTTTACTATTAAAAAAATATCAAAGCACCTCTGAGTGAATATTGCTGTCAAATTCAATTCAATCTTCAATTGTCACCTTTGTGAGAGGACCAATGCTCATTTCTTGCAGAGCTGCAGCTACATATCTGACATTTTTCTAGTGAGTTGGTTATAAAAGTGAAGGAATCCCTCCTCCTGACTTTCAAGCTATGCTATACTCACTGCTATCCTGATTTTCTCCCTTTTGCTGATAGTGTCAGTTTGCCAAGTGAAGTTAGCATAAGGCAGCACAGCCATTCTTAATCTGCCAAAGTCAATTAGCTTGTGGGTCCCTTGTTGGAATGTGCTCCTTAAGTTTGAAAGGCTAGGTTTGCCCACAATTTTTGCTCAAGTCAAATACAAATCAAATGACCCAGTTAAAACTCAGAATCAACATCTGTCATAGCCAAGGGCATATTTGATATTCATTTGTTTGGGGAAAAAATAGTATTGTGATGGTGTACTAATATCCTTTAGGATGGAATACAGAGAGACTACGGAAGCAATAAGTTAATGGTTCACAAGTTAAGAAATTTGCAGTTCTTTCATTGTTTCTGTGGGTCACAATCCAGTAAAGAGTATGCCATGATATCAGCTCTAACTTGGAATATAAACTTTATCAGATTAATTTAAGTACAAAGACCCATGCATACAATTGGGCTGCATAGCACACCAACATTTGTACATGACAAAAGTATGCATGGGCATGCATTAATGAGTTTCGAAAAGTCAGTATCTCTGAGTTACATTAAAATAACCTTTGAACTTATGCTCTTTGCACCATGATAAAAGTCATTAACTTAAGTTAGATATAGAAGCAAGTCATTTTAAAGTGCATTATGACAGTGGGAATTAATACCAGAAAAATATCAACATCAAAATAAAACTCCAACTCTAAACAATATTATTAAGGGATGCATGATTGGTTTTGTCTGTGTGAGCTGTTTAAAATTGATTCCTTTAACCTGGTTTTTAAGTCAGGGCATTTTATAAATATGTATCTTTTTTTTACAGTACTGATCAGATTGGTTGTCTGAGCTTTATAAATAATGTTTATTTTAAATTTATTAACTGTGGACGTGGCTCATTGACTTTTTGACACAGACTTGGATCAAGGCCTAATATACTGTAGCAGACTAAATATATTTGAAATCCTTTTTATTTCATTGGATACATGTATCTAAGTACAACCGTGTTCAAATTAAACATTTTAGGAAATGGAAGGATTTACACTCCTTGCAGACAGCTGGTCATTTGCGGTCTTTTAGCGAGTTGTTGAGACCATCTGGAGGTTTATCTGTATCGTCAGGTCACCTAAGGGTCACCTAAGTGGTGCAAATGGGTGTGCAGCTGCCTTCTGTCACAGTCCCTTCAACAGTTCCAAGAAGGCTCAACCCCCATTGGCACTGACCAAAATGACACAGATAAAACTCTAGGTGACCTCAACAACTCACTAAAAGAATGCAAATGACCAGCTGTCTTCAAGGAATATAAATCCTTCCATTCCCCACCATCCAGTCAGAGCTGAAGAAGCTTCATGGATGAGAAGTAAAACTTCTTCAAAGAAAAACCAGAAAGTCCAGTTGCCTCTTGAAAAAGTACCTTTGAGACAAAGATTCTCTTTGGTTCAGCTTAACATCTGGTGTTTCCCAGATATGCCTGGATCTACATATGTGCATGAATGAATGTGTGGGTTTTTTTGGCAATAGCGCTGAAGTGGTTTATTATTGCTTTCTTCTAGAAACTTCAACCTACATCTCTAGAATTTCTTAATCATCTAAATACTAATCAGATCCAACTCTTTTATTTCTTTCAAGACTAACTAAGGTCAGCTAGAAATTGCACCTACTTTCAACATTTAGTCAAGATTGATTGTAGTTCTCAGGTAGTCCCACATAGCAATATAGAAAGCCATATTGGTATCACTATACTTATATTCTTGCAATGCCCCACTGGTTGATCACTAAGACATGGGATGCTGATATAGGCAGGAACTTTAGGTACTTTGTAAAACTTGTTACAGTTCTTCTAAAATTGTCACTAGCCATCTCCTGAAAACCAGAGAGGTGACAAGAAATGATAACATGCCGGTCAGGGGTGGGTTCTACTTACCTTTACTACTGGTTTGCAACAGGATCACGGGCGCACCTTGCTTCTGTGCATGTGCAGATTGCCGATGATGTCACCCGGGTGGTGGGTGGGGCCTCTCACTGGTTTTACTACCGGTTCTTGCAAACAGGTCTGAACCAGAGGCAACCCACCACTGATGCCGGTCCTAAAAGACTGAGTTCCAAATATACTATTTCACTGCTTGCTTAGATTCAGTGCATCTCCATCTGGTTACTAAATGCATCACTGAATGCCCAGCTTAAGTTTCCCCTCCCTTTCATTCAAAAATAAACAATTGAGGCCTCTTTCAGGTGAACAAGCAGGGAACATGTTGTAACTGTTTCCACATTGTCATTTTTCATGTTAAAAATTGATGTCGATATGCTTCTATTTGTCTCTGAAGCATAACAAACTAACGCTTGGTTAGTACTCAGCATAAGAAATGTATGGAACTTGCATTTGAGATGAGTACCATAGGCAAAACTGTTGGGAGAAGTTTTCTGCCTTCCCTTCTCCCAGGTCAGTTTCAAGAACTCTTTTCTGGTTGAAGTTGCTGAATCAGCTTGATGTGTAATGTGCATATTTCACACAATATATTGGACCAAAGAGGAGGAAAACCACAAGGCCAATTCCATGTCAGTTCAATTAGTATCTTTTAGGTCTATGACAGACTAAAATATAAAAACACTCATGTAGAGTCAGCTATTGTCAACTAAATTAAACCCATTCCATTTTAGTGCTGCCCACTAATTAAATTTTGAAGAGCTAAGAAACATTGTATAAGCTACTTCTTTCCCACACAGGTTGCAAAAAAAGAAAAAAAAAGTTTATATGAATCAATTGCAAACTTGAACTTGAACAGACCAAACTCACCCTACCTCACCCTTTAGAGCTAATGAATGCATGATGAAATAAAATATTGGTCTGTCTACCATGGATTATGCAGGATCAGTTATTACATAAACTTTTCTATTTTAAGAAAAGACAGATTCATTCTGACTGTTTAATGTACAGTAAAATATGTTTACATAAGATTTTCTTTGAAAAGGAAGCAAGGAAAGAAGATTAAAAAGTATTTAATTGTTTTCCCTGTCCTTGTACATCCTCTTACTGTTGTATTTATTGGCTTTCCTGAAACTTAAGAGCTTGTATTTTATACTCTTGGGTGATATCAAGCAGGTTTTGTCCCTCTGTATTTTGGCCAGCAACCTTCTATTTACAAAGAATAAATCTATTTGCAAAGAACTTTCTGTTTTCAACTATTGGAAGATGTGCTATCATATCACTCTGTCTTCAATTCTTAAGGCTAGTCTTTTCCAGATCCTTCAATATTTCTTTTAATTCCCGTTTCATCCATGCTGCCATTCTAAAAACTTGTTCCAGTTTGTTAGACACTTGCTTATATTTGGAAAGTAAGAGGTAGGATGGCATAACTGGTCTCACTAATATTAAAAAAAAAAAAAGTGGAAAAGATTGCTTTCCATCATATGGAATTTGTATTTCTGTGGATGTAGCCTTAAATTGTATGTTTATTTCATCTATTTACAGTCACACAGTTTCCCAGTTGAAATTCTGGGCAACCACAAAAAACAATAGACAGAACAAAGACCAAAGATCTGCAATTTTTGTTCCATGTTCTCCATTAATTCTGCTTTAGGGAAGCCAGTTGTGAAGCATTCAAATAGCAATCACATGACTACAGGACATGTAATGATCATAAATGTGCACCAATTGCAAAATACCTCAATAGCAATCACCTGACCACAGGATACCACAATGTACATAAATGTGAGGACTAGATGCAAAACTTTGTTATAACTTTGAATACTCATTAAACAAGGCAGTCAAAAAGTGAAGACTATCTATATTAGGCTTCCATAAGGCACTGAATGCTTAGATTTTTCACCCATGATTAGGCTAAAGTTCTTGATAAGTCCTCCAATAATAGATGGGTAGAGACTGATTGAGAACTGATATCAGTTATATTTCCCTTTTCTCTCTGATGGTTTGAGTTTAGTTTTTAATTTTAATCCTATGCCTTCCATCTAGATTCAAAATTACAAGTTGAGTGACTGTATTAATAAACAGGATAATGAAGGCAATACAGGATTCGCTCATAAGTGGAAATGCTTATTTCTTGAAATATAAGATATGATAAATCTTTTCCTTTTTCTCTATTATTTTGAGATAGATTTTAGCAATCTTCCTGTGGTTACTTTGTCAGAGTGATCATTCAAATGTCGATTTCCCCCCTCCGTATTTAGGTAAAGTAATATATTATTTACAATCTGAACAAATGAAATATTCATGCAATGAGTTACTATTTTGAAAATAGGTATCACCTCAAGCCAATCAAAACTCCTCTAATCTAGAAACAATTTTATTATAATGGAAACATTAATTTTGGACTGAGGTATCCCTACAATTTTTCTTCATTACCACTCAACTTTCATCTTGGGTTATAAAATTCCCTTTAAACCAACCATTATGGAAAAGTTATGCTTTAATCAACAGAAATAAAGTGCTAGCATTATTTTTGCCTTAGCTGCACAGTGGTTGAAAAATAGCCATGGACAATGTAAAAAAGGAAGGAAGGAAGGAAGGAAGGAAGGAAGGAAGGAAGGAAGGAAGGAAGGAAGGAAGGAAGGAAGGAAGGAAATAAATAAATATTGGTTTAAGATTTTACAATACGTGGCATTGTTTTATCTTCCTACCTGAGTATTTGCAAGTGAATAGCGAGGCATTCAACTTTTATAGCAGTGAGCTTGTAGAAAAAGGCATTTTTAGGCTAACACATACTATTTTTGTAGTTAATGAGATTCAAGCTACTTATAGTTGTAACCAGAATTTAGAATAGGCTGAGCAAATGGAGCTGGAAAGGATTGAAAGTATGTATGAGTTGAAGGGTATAGTAAATGTGGATAAGTGCAAGGTAAAAATGGGGGAGGGAGCGAGGGGTTTTTTTTTCTTCGTTTCTTTTTTCTCTTTCTCTCCTTCCTTTCTTCATACCAGTTCCTCTGTGAATACCGTCAAAAACTCATAATCTTTTCTTTACTGCAAGTAATGGTTGATAATTCGGTCATTGTAAAAGATATGCGGAATTTTTCAAAGAACTTGCAGGCACGTAGAATTACTAGGAAGCAAAGCCTGAAGTAAGAGCTACAAACTCTGTCTGAAAGGTGTTATGTTTTTGTTTTTCCTGTTTTGCTTCTGCTTTTCAGAGAGTCTTGCCCCAGTTCAACCTGTTGCAGATGGGAGGCAACCCATCTGCAACAGAAAGCAAACCTGGCTTGTTGATTCAATCTGTGGCTTTCAATTCTTGCCATTTTTAGCCTATGGCCTTGGAGACAAAGGGTGGGGTGCACTAGGGAGGTTTTCCTTCCAATAAAAGAACAAAGGATGGGAAACTGTGCTTCTCTTTTAGTTCTGAAAAACTGTGTGTGGGTGTTTCTAGTGAGTGCAGAATGATATGGCTCTTTAGGCTCCTTGCCAGAAGAGTCACCAGGAGAGATTGCCTTCTGGAGTTACATTCTGGATTGGATGTGCAGTGTTTTTCCAATTGCAATAGCACCTATTATAGTTATGCATTTGAAAAAAAATTGAGGATAAAAGTAGAAAATTAAGTACTGAAGTACAGAAGATGTGAAAAACCTGAACATAGAGCTATGCAGTTTTCTGAACGGGGATGAAAGATTATGAATAAGAATAGATAAACCAATAATTGCTTTCCCACCACATATTTGGACAATTTCTCCTTTTGACTGTGAGCATTTTTTTTTGTTAAAGAAAAAAATAATAATTCAACATGCATAAAGTCTGTAAAATATATGTTGCAAAGATACAGAATGAAAAGAAAATATTATCAACTGGTGTCAGGGTTCACAATCTATTTGACTGAAGTTTTAAAGTATTTGGAACAGATCAGCATTTGCAAAATACCTTTGAAAGGCTAACTTTTTCTGTCTGCCATCGCCTTACACTGGGACTCCAGAAGCAATTGTCAGAGGGTGGCAGATGTTCAGTGTTTGCTCTTCGCATCCTAACAGCACTGAACGTACAATATGCTGAGTTAAATGTATTTTTTATGATTACTCTGAGTCTCTTTTCTTTTTTTTTTTTATTGAAAAAGTTTTACATTACATTTATAAAAAAAAAACCCCTCCTCCTCCCCACCCCCTACCTAACCCACCCTAACCCCCCTCTCCCTCCCTCCCCCCCTGTTTAACAAACATTACATATTTAACAATCTTTAAAAGTGAGATCCCCTTACATAAAACACTTAACACTTTACTCTAAACATAATAAGCATATTTAAAAGAATCTAGTAAAATATTTTAAACATCAATATTTAATTCTCTAAGCATAAAAAATCAAGTAAAATATACCTAAAATATATTTCATATTCAATTCTCTAAGCGTATTTAAAAAAATCTAGAAAAATATTTTAAACTTCATCATCATCACATGCTAACATTATATAACCTTTACTATAATTCCAAACATTAATACGTTAAACTTATTCCATTCTTCATTCATATCATTTTATACATTTCTCTTTGACAATTAATAATACTTTTATTTAATACTCTTATTAATAATAGTAAACCAGATATTTCATATTCAATACCTTACATTTAAGCTACTTAAGTAACTAAAATTCTAATTCAACTGAGCACTAATTGAAACTTCTTGCTTTGGTATTTGTTCTTCATATACTCTACCCATTTCCTCCACTCTTTAACAAAAGCTTCATGGGTCCTTTCCTTTAGGTATGCAGAAATTTTTGCCATCTCTACCAAATTAGACATCTTCAATATCCATTCCTCTATAGTGGGCACCTTATCTTTCTTCCAATATTGACCTATCAGTAATCTGGCTGCTGTAATCATATGCAATATTAATCTAGTATCACTTACTGAACAGCCCTTAACTATTCCCAACAGAAAAAACTGAGGAGAAAACTCCAACTTCTTCTTCAAAATATTCTGCATTACCCACCAAAGTTTAATCCAAAATGGTTTCAATTTTCTACATGTCCACCAAATATGAAAATATGTTGCATCCAAACAATCACACCTCCAACATTTGGGTTGAACATTTGGATACATACCTGATAACTTTTTTGGGTCTAGATGCCATCTATAAAACATCTTGTAAAAATTTTCCCTCAAATTCTGTGCTTGTGTAAATTTAACATTCTGGACCCAAACCTTTTCCCATGTTTCCAACATTACTGGTTCTGCAAAATTCTGTGCCCATTTTATCATACAGTCTTTAACCAATTCACTCTCTGAGTCTCTTTCTAACAATAAATTATACACTCGTTTAATATGCATCGGCCCTTTGCGTTTCATCTGAGTCACCAAATCTTCTTCATGTAACATTAGTCCAATTTTCTGATCTTCCCTCCATCTTGCTTGAAGTTGAAAATACTGCAACCAGGTTAGATTCACTCCATCTTCCAACAGGGTATTCAAGGATTTCAAACACCAACTACCCCCATCATTAATAAGTATCTCTTTGTACAACAACCCCCCGAGTGACTTTATTTTTGGCATAATATGCCCAAGATCCAACCACAAAGGTATTTTGTAATCCATTTGAAGCTGGTGCTTCTTCCAAACTCTCAGCAAAGCATGTCTTAAAATATGCCTGTTAAATACACTGTCTCTCTTATCTTCATAAAGCAAATATGCATGCCATCCAAGTTGCAAATCATGGCCTTCTATATTCAGAATTTCTCTTTTAGTTACTCCGATCCAATCTCCAACTTGTGTCAGTACTGCAGCTTCATAATATAAACGTAGATTCGGAACTTTAAGGCCACCCCTCTCACGAGCATCTTGCATAATCTTAAGTTTAACTCTTGGTTTTTTCCCATTCCAGATAAATTTATTTAAACCTGCTTGCCATTCCAACAAGAATTTATCATTTTTCTCTTTTCTTGTCCAGCTGAAAAGTCCCAGAGTGATTCTTAAGTATCTGGTGTGACAAGGATGGAGCTACTGCCACATCCAAAATGCTGCCACTACACAACAGAAAATATATGAGCTCCTCTGGTCTCATCTTCTTCTTCCATGAGCTATACCTATCTTCCTTCCTTCCTTCCTTCCTTCCTTCCTTCCTTCCTTCCTTCCTTCCTTCCTTCCTTCCTTCCTTCCTTCCTTCCTTCCTTCCTTAAAGGATGCTTCTCTTTTTACAATACTTTACGATCGTTCTACTTTGGGAAGACTTAATAAAATTATCTTAATAAAGACAATCTGCCATTGTAACAATGACAAATAATTTAATACATAAATGGAGCTGAAAAACAACAAAACTAATTGCTACCATCTGAAAAGCATTTGCATCATTGTGAAAAATTAATAACATTGCAGGCCATTCTTTGGTTAAATGTCCTCTGAACTTACCCTACTCAACATTTAACATTTAACATTCAGCACAACTGACAAAGACCCATCTGTCAAAACCTTGTGGATTTAAGGTTGCTCACAATTACTTTTCAGCTTTTGAGAGTAAATGCAATTATATTTGTAGTAGAAAAAGTAGAATGCTGCATTTGACACAGTCATTGGCAGAGGGGAAATATCTAAGGAGAAATAAATCCACAACGAGTGGACCTTTTTTATATAATTTGCTAATGTATCAGTCCTGAAATCTTCCTAGTTTATAGAGGTTTCAAAGAGGGGCCACTGAATATTACAAATACAGACTGGGTGTAAGGGAAAAACCATGTGCAAACAAATGTCACCTTTATATGTTTATTTTACTTATTTAAAAATTGTTTTTAGATTGTGATGGAGCTATTAACTGTTGTGTTGCATATTGCCCAGTGTTACTTGTTTATAAGATGGCTGGCTATATAAATATGCTAAATAAAATAAATAATTCCTAAGGTCAGTCAGTTAAAGGATAATCATTGCCAAGGTAATGTGGGAACTCCTCACTCGGGTTCCTAATGAAGCAATTCATCTTTTATTTATACTTATGAATCATCCATAATTGGGTCTCCAAAGTGGCCTACAGTAATTTAGTCCAAGCTTAAACACAGATTATGTTCAATGAAATATTGAATAAATTATGATACATTAGTACAAGATAAATTACATGTAGGAATTAGAGTAAACAAAATATTCTCAAAGTAGAGCATGCAAAATAATCTTCTACATAAACTTAAATACATGAAAAAATGGTGAAGGCTTGGATAAACTAAAAACTTTTGCTTTGTACAATGGAACTTCTATTGAACACAGCCCTAAGTATATTTGCATTTGTCTGAGGAGATGTCATTGGAAAAATTGCTTCTCACTTTCATTTATATTATTATCCTTGTACTACAGGTAAAGGGATATTCCCTGAAAATCTTAATTGATACTCTTCAAATACTCATAGAAGCAAATGGGAAGAGAACTAATTTCAATAAAAAATAATAATTTAGAAAATATAGTACAACCTTTATATTTACCAAGTCTGCTTAAACTAACAAGCTTATTTATCATAATTACTTATATATATCAATATCAGCTTGCAAAGTATTTACAGAACAATCTAAACCAAGAGGTAAACTTGAGTTCATTAAGTTCACTTTCCAAAAACAGATCTGTGATTATTAAGTCAATCAATGATCTTTGATGACCTAAGTAGCATTTCATACTAATGGCTTCATTATATAGTGCTCTTTCTGCAAATAATTTTTGCAATTTATTAATAAATTTATTGTTGCGTGAAATAATTGAGAGATAAGATGAAAAAACAAGGTGAGAGAAAGCCAATTAGTTTTGAGAAGATTTCTCTTATCACAGAGTTTGCAAGTTTCTAAGTGGGAATATAATTATAGGATAGGACTTTAGTCCCATCCATTCAGTGTGTTTCTCTTTTATATCAGAGTTTGTATTTACATTGCTAAAAAGAGGTTTATTTGTTTGGGGATGGGTGGGTGGGGGGGTTGTTGTTTGGCTTCGTGTTTGTGGTCGTGAGAGATTTTCATGGAGGGTGTTGGTCTGATTCATGTATGGATTGGAGGGGTTAAAAGTGGCTAATGATGCAGCTGAGGTTTGGCTTCTGGTCCTTGGTCGTGCCTCATTATCAGTGTGGGCTTGAGTCTGCTTTCTGCATGGATGTGTGGTGGTGACATCCTGTGTGGCTCTTGTGAGTGTGGGTCTGGTGTCATTCATCGTGTTAGGGACTCGTTTGTCAATAAGGGCGGGTTTCCAAATGGCTGGCAGGCGGGAGGTATCGTCTCGTTTGTTCATGCTGTGTGGGCGTTTTTCTATCTCGATGGCTTCTCTGATTATTCTGTCATTAAAGTGTTCAGTTTTGGCGATAGTTCTGGTCTTTTTAAAGTCAATTTCATGTCCTGTGGCTTTAAAGTGTTGGACCAGGGAAGAAGTTGGTTCCTCTTTTTTGACTGAGTTTTTGTGTTCTTCAATGCATGCACTTATTGTTCTGTTGGTTTGTCCGATGTATGTGGTGGGGCAGGCGGTGCATGGGATTTCATATACTCCTTGATTTTCTAACTCAATTTTGTCTTTGGGGTTCCTCAGGATGGTGGATATTTTTCGGTTTGTGCAGAATGCTGTCTTGATGTTATGTTTCTGGAGGATTTTGCTTATTCTGTCTGTGGTGCCTTTTATGTATGGGAGGAGGGCTTTGCCATTTTCTTGTTCTCTGTCTTGAATTTGAAACCCCCACTAAAATTCAAGACACTCTTCATACTATATATAAATGATCTTTGTGATCATATTATAAGCGACTGTGTTCTCTTTGCTGATGATGTAAAACTATTTAACACCACCAACAATGCTGCTACCCTTCAAAATGACCTTGACTTTGTGTCAGAATGGTCAAACAATTGGCAACTCCAAATCTCAACCAACAAATGCTCTGTCTTACACATTGCAAAAAGAATCAGAACACAAAATACAAGCTGAGTGGACACGACCTTGTAGATGACCCTCACTCTGTCAAGGACCTTGCAGTACTCATATCTAATGATGTAAGTGCCAAATCCCACTGTAACAACATTGCCAAAAAGGCATTAAAAGTTGTAAACCTAATCTTGCGTAGTTTCTTCTCCGGTAGTATCACACTACTAACCAGAGCATACTGTACAAAACATTTGCTAAACCAAACTAAATTCTCGAATACAGCTCATCTGTCTGGAACCTGCACTGCTTATCAGACATTAATACAATTGAGCATGTCCAGAAATATTTCACAAAAAGAGTCCTCCATTCCTCTGCTCGCAACAAAATTCCTTATGCCACCAGACTTGAAATTATAGGCTTAGAAAACCTAGAACTACGCCGCCTTCGGTATGACCTAAGCATAGCTCATAAAATTATCTGCTACAAAGTCCTACCAGTCAATGACTATTTCAGCTTCAACCACAACAATACACAAGCACACAATAGATACAAACTTAAAGTGAACTGCTCCAAATTCGATTGCAGAAAATATGACTTCAGCAACAGAGTGGTCAGTGCCTGGAATGCACTACCTGACTCTGTAGTTTCATCCCCAAACCCCCAAAATTTTAACCTAAGACTGTCTACTGTTGACCTCACCCGATTCCTAAGAGGTCTGTAAGGGGCGTGCATAAGAGCACCAGAGTGCCTACCATCCCTGTCCTACTGTTCCCTTTATTTGTATTCATTTTATATATTCAATTCATGCTTATACTTATATATATTATCTAATACGTACTTGACAAATAAATAAATGAAATGAAAAATGAAAGTGCTGCATCTAATTGGATCACATTTGACTGGAAATTTATTAAAAAATATCAGAGATCTCCAAAGGTTGGGATGGGGGAGTAGATCCATGAGTAACAAGTCTTAGATTTGCCTAAATGAAAAGATTTGGGATAACTAGAAATATCTCATTAGAGATTATTGGAATGACCGATCTTTTGAAAGGACATGAAGAACAAAAGGATTCTGCTGTGTTCATATGCTTGAATATGAATCTATGTCTGGGGGATGGAAGGGAGAGGGAGGGAAAAGTTGTTTAATCCATAAAATAAAAAAATATTGAATCATTGGAGCAGCTTATTTAAAAATATGGAAAGATATACTAAGGGCAGTGTTTTGACTGGTTTTCTGAACAGTTTGGAATGGGGATTTTAATATTCTTATACAATTACAAAATTGTATAAAACATAAATGTTCAAAATTTAATATATTTCACTTCTCCCTTCCCCCCAAAAAAAATTAAAGTTGTGCACTTTCGCCTACGTATAATCAACACTTGTCAATAGCAATATAAGTGCTAACTTGCATGTGAAAAAGGATAAGTGGAGATAGACTGGGCAGAGAAAAGAAAAATCTACGTAGTAAACTTTTTCAACAAATGTTAACCAACAAGCTAGCAAATCAGGTTCTAGAATCTTTTAGAAAAGAACATGTATAGCTTCTTTGTTCGCATATACACATTTTACAGCTGACAGTTGCAACATCTTTAGTCTCTTGAAGGCATTCCTAAGAGAAATGGGAAATCTTGATTAGAAATGCCCTCCAATGAAAGTGGATTCTAAATCACTGGTCTAAGACAGAAACCTGTTTTTCACCTGTATGTTGAATAATATAGTCTTTGATTTATGACTGGTCACTTGATGTTATGATGGACCTCCCAGGGAGTGCATACAACCCAAATTTAAATTTCTGATGGCCATTCCCCCCACAGTCATTTTACAGCACTCCAGGTGCTCAGCAACTGCATTTATGGCTATTTGAAGCATTGTGTGATCATGTGGCCATGTTTTACAACAGCTTTGCCGAGAACTGGCATTTACTTCTGGTTTACAGGCAAAAAAACAGACCACAGCATTGGTACACTTAACAACAGCAGTGTTTGTTTAACACCTGTTGCAACAAAGGTCATAAATCAGATTGGTCATGTGGGTGACCCATTTATAACCATCATAAGTTACAACCATGTTGGGAAGGCTCCATTGTGGTTCTAACTCAAGGGCTACCTGTAATAAAGTCTCTGACCTAGAAAATCAAACCCGTGTTCCATATTCAGTATGCTGAGGGCACTGCCAACCATCTCTAACTCTGGATTTGGCAAGGTATCAGTATATTTACACCAATGCTACACTAATGGATTTTCCTTTTAACGCTTTGGAATAGACAATGAGAGACTTTCCCCAATCAACATCAAAAGGCCAAACAAGGTTTCACAAATTGTGTATGCTCAGCATACCAGAGGGACAGAAGCAATCTTTTGCTTGGTCAAAGCTTTTTAAAACACATTTGCCATTATTTGCAAAACAGTGAAAAGCCATTATGCTATACTTTAGTCTTGCGGCTTTTTTTTTTAAATGAATAATACATACAAAATGTTTTTGGTAGTGTCATTATTAATAAATAATTGGAAATTATGTCATGAGTCATATCTCTCCCCTTTCCTCTGCTGTGGTTCAGATCTACAGGGCCAGGCTAAATAAAGTACCACATCTATAAAATAAAACTACATTTCCTGAAAATGGATTTTAGTGATGGAAATGATGATGGCATTTTGCAATCTATAAATACGGTTTGTCCCTTTTAAAATAATGAAAGGAATGTTTTAAAAGTCTTTCAAAAAAGTAGTTAATTCACTGTTCCTTGGCCTGGGACTTTGGTCCTTGAAGGAGTGCCTGACAATGCTCTTCATGCATTGACCTGGTTCTGAAGATGTTTATCTAAGAATCCCCATTGGGTCTTCAAAGGGAGGCACAGTTGACCTTGATTTTCTTGTATTTACTTCTGAGAGATCATTAGACGAGTTGTGTGCTCTGCTGTCTGTGTGCAAGTGCCTGTGGTTTGGGCAAATATTTTCAGTTGTTCTATAAAAATTGGGGGTTTTTTCCTTTATTTGGAAACCTGGACATTCTCAGTTTTCTCAACCTGTGCTCTGTTACTAAGAACCCATGCCCTTACAATAGCCTTATAAAAGTTGCATTTTTTTTCTTTAAAAAGAGCCTTTTACTTGAAGGCTACTTGTTTACAGGTAGTTCTGGTCCGACCTAGGCTTCCAAAAGCACGAAGTGGACTCCTTGTCCTGATAAAACCCCTTTTATTTAGCTTAAAGGGAATTCCTTTCCAGCAAAGTCCCGGCCAACAGTCTTTTGGGAGATTTCACAACTACAGACTTTTATCAGGCTTGGAGAGCTGCCAGGCCGATATCTTCCAAACACTATTCTGGCAAGAATTCAGAAACAGATCTTCACTCTAATTGTGGCTTTACTCCTGAGTCGAACCTTGTTCCTTAGCTGTTCTCTTCTCCTGGCAGCTCTGCACATGTGCACACTGGGAATAGGCTCCAGTTGTTCTTCTGCCCCACTGATGGCCCCATCTCTGCCTCCGAAGCAGAGCACTCATCAGTGCCTTCCCCAGACTCCAGGACTGGTCCATGTTCCTCCCCAATCTCCTTACTGTCTGAGTCTGCCACCAGCTCCGCTGGCTGCTGGTGGGCCACAACAAGTTCTCCATTTACAACCATAATTAAGTTTGGCAATTATGGTCATAAGCTGTGACAGTCGCAAAGCAGGTTACCACATGACCTTTATGTAGCCATGGATGTAGTGATTGGTGTGGCCATAAAGTCAATGCCACAGTCATATAGCAAATTCATTGTTCACTATGAGGCAGTTTTTGCCAGAATGTGGAAGTAAATTGCTGGTTCCCATAAAAACAGCATAAAATGTCATCATGGGACAGTGCTGTGCTGCAAACGGCCATAAATGTGGGCTAGTTAACCAGCAGCCAAAATGCAATCATGTGACAATGGGGGAGGGCAACTTATAACTTTGAACCTGGTAAGAAGTTCCTTTGGGGGAGGATCCATCATAATTTCAAACATTGCTAAGCAACTGGTTGTAAGTTGTGGACTATCTGTAGCTTAATATTAATATGCAAATCCTATAGTTTTGAGATTTTAAAGTGGACTTTCCTCCAAACACTAACCAGGTACTGCTCTATCGGGAGAACTCGGCAGGTAGGAACTGAGGCTAGGCAGGTTGCAATTAACAAACAACCTTTATTGCTAACAACAAGTCAACTAACAATGCTAAACTCCCATGAGGGCAACAGCAGCAATTGCTATCTGACAGCTGCTTAAATACGAGAGCTGTCATATGGTAACCAGTGACAGGGTTGTGTTTTTCCCACTCCTTTTGGATACTTGCGTCTTAGCCAATCAGGATCGCCCAGCAGTCAGCAAGCCCATAGGCATTGTCATAGCCCCGAGGACTTAACAAGTACCATCCTGCTCACTTTTTAAAATTCAGCCAAGGTTGATGAAGGTCCAGATTAAATGGCAATCTACCCATCTGGAATCATTTGTGCCCAGAGTTTCTTTTAAACCAAACTTGGAATACAGTGCTAGAATATTAGCCTTTTGGAAATGGGAACAAACAAATGCTCTCACAAGTGGCAACTTTAAGATGTGTAGACTTGTAATGGTATGTCACAATAACGCTGAGAGACAAGGAGAAGAGAGACTGCCTAGGAAACTATCAGGGAAAAAAAAGGGGGGGGGGAATCCCCAGTGGCTTAATAGTCAAAGGAAGAAATTAAGAGATACCCGACCTAGTTGATCTGTGGTTAAAAGTGATGGCAGGAGGCATGTACCTTCAAACTTGCAAGATTCTGTTAATAAAGTAGAGGGCTGTTAATAAAACCTTACAATAAAATAGAACTAGCTCATCTATTCATGTTTTGAGTCCAGTTTATCTGGTAGAGCTGGCAGGATTGTTGGCTGGCAGTTTTAGGCGTCAAAGTCCACACATCTTAAAGTTGCAAAAAGAAACAGGGAGAAACAGGACTTGGACCCTTGAAGGCTTACTAGCACATGGATAATGAGGTTCATTTCTCGTAGTTTGTTATGAAGTATCCAGTTAACTGCAGACCTGAATTTGCTTCCAAGGAATTAAGTTTCTGGTGATTTGCAGTTTGAAAAGGCAGCAGGTTAGGAAATTAAGAACTCGTTTTTCAAATACAGCATTTTGACACAGCTGTCATTTCTTCCAAAACCCACCCACCTACTGAACAATTTTAATTTTTTCTTTTCCCCAAAGGGAAAGTTAGCATGCATTAAAGCTGCTATTTAAAGCTTCTTTTTTTTAATTGCAATTCCTTCATTACCCTTAATGACATAGAACATTACTACAAAGGAACATATCTATACTAAATATAAGATGGCATATTAAATCTTAGCTCATGTGCTACTGTTGTACAATTATTTGTAGTCTGTATCATGTATCATCACTTAAAACATAACATCAATTCAATCCAATTCAACTCATTATATTTAATTGTCATTCATTTAAATTCTAAGTATTATCACTTTTTTTGGTAATTTTACATGTTATTAACCTTTATGTGATTTTAGTGTCTGCGTTATAGTTTAATATAGGCTGAATTGTGAAGTTCACTCATAGATGTTAGGTTATTTTATAATTGTATTGTTCTATAACTGTAATAAACTAAAATGGAATTTCAGAACATCAACATAATATTTGTATAAATTATTTATTTCTATTTATTCAGACATCTAGACAAAAGCACATAAGATCCATGGTCACTCATGTCTCGACACATCCCATCTGGACTACTGTAACGCTCTCTATATGGGGCTCCCCTTGAAGGGCACTTAGAGGCTCCAACTGGTCCAGAACACGGCCGCGCAGGGTGATTATGGAAGCGACTCGGCGCACCCATGTGACACCTCTCCTGCGCGAGCTGCACTGGCTCCCAGTGGTCTTCCGGGTGCGGTTCAAGGTGTTGGTTACCACCTTTAAAGCGCTCCAGGCTTAGGACCTGGATACTTACAAGATCGCCTTCTGCCACCAATAGCCTCCCACTGACCAACAAGCTCCCACAGAGAAGGACTCCTCAGGGTGCTGACGGTTAAACAATGTAGACTAGTGACCCCCCAGGGGAGAGCCTTCTCTGGAATGAACTGCCCCCAGGGATACAAATGATTCCCAACCTGCGCACCTTTCGCCGTGCCCTTAAGACTCTGCTATTTCTACTGCAGCTAGATTACTGATTGGTCAATATTGGAAGAAGGATAATGTACCTACTATAGAGGAATGGATACTGAAGATGTCTAATTTTGTAGAGATGGCTAAAATTTCTGCATACCTAAAAGAAAGGACCCATGAAGTTTTTGCTAAGGAGTGGAAGAAATGGGTAGAATACATGAAGAATAAATATCAAAGTAAGAAGTTTCAATTAGCACTTAACTGAATTTATATTTTTCATATTTAGAATTAATCTAAAAGAGAAATGTATTTGAATTTGATAATTTTTATTATATTTTATGCAATTGAATTTATATTTTTAATATTTAGATTTAATTTTAAAGAGAAATGTACTATGTACTGTTTGACTTTGAATTTGATATATGGAATATTGGGAATTATAGTTAATGTCATATATTTATATTATTTATATGATGTTTCAATTTAAATCTTACGATGCTCAAAATTATTTTACTAGATTTTTTTTAGTAGTTTGTTAAGAGTTTTTTATATATGATTTATGTTGTCATATATGATTTATTTATTTTATTTATTTGTTTAGATTTGTATACCACCCTTCTCCTTGCGGACTCAGGGCGGTGAACAGCCAAATAAAAATAGTACACAAAAGTTAAACAATTTCTTTAAAAAAAGCATATAACTTTGGCTAAAAATTAAAACCATTAACCATTAAATATTTAAAATACCCAACCCTATAATACAGATCTTAAAAATTCAGCGGGGTCAGGCTAGACCAGCAAGCTGAAAGAGATGAGTTTTCAGGGCCCGACGAAAAGTCTGGAGGTCAGCAATTGTTCTCAGTTTTGGAGGAAGATCGTTCCAGAGGGTAGGGGCTGCCACAGAGAAGGCCCTCCCCCTGGGGGTCGCCAGCCGGCATTGTCTGGCTGACGGCACCCTGAGGAGACCCTCTCTGTGGGAACGCACCGGCCGGTGGGAGGCTATTGGCGGCAGAAGGCGGTCCCGTAAGTACCCTGGTCCTAAGCCATGGAGCACTTTAAAGGTGGTCACCAACACCTTGAAACGCACCCGGAAGTCCACAGGTAGCCAGGAGAGGTGTCACATGGGAGCGTCCCGTCGCTCCCATAATCCCCCACGCGGCCGCATTCTGCACTAGTTGGAGCCTCCGGATGCATCCCAAGGGGAGCCCCATGTAGAGAGCATTGCAGTAGTCCAGGCGAGAGGTGACGAGTGCCTGAGTGACTGTGCGTAGGGAGTCCCGATCTAGAAAGGGCCGCAACTGGCGTATCAGGCGAACCTGATAGAAAGCTCCCCTGGCCACAGCTGTCGTGTGATCTTCCAAAGACAGCCGTGGGTCCAGGAGGACGCCCAAGTTGCGCACCCTTTCCGTGGGGGCCAATGATTCACCCCCAATAACCAGTGATGGTGTCAGCTGGCTATATCAGGACGCCGGCAGCCACAGCCACTCGGTCTTGGAGGGGTTGAGTCGAAGCCTGTTTCTCCCCATCCAGGCCCACACGGCTTCAAGGCACTGGGACATCACTTCCACGGCATCGTTGGGGTGGTCTGGGGTGGAAATGTACAGCTGCGTATCATCAGCGTACTGATGGAACTCCACCCCAAAACCACGGATGATCTCACCCAGCGGCTTTACATAAATGTTGAACAGGAGCGGCGAGAGGACCGATCCCTGCGGCACCCCACACACTAGGCGCCTCGGGGTCGACTGCTGCCCCCCTGTCAACACAGATTGCGACCGGTCGGAGAGGTAGGAGGAGAACCACCGTAAAACGGTGCCTCCCACCCCCAGTCCCTCCAATCGGCGCAACATGATACCATGGTCGATGGTATCAAAAGCCGCTGAGAGGTCTAATAACACCAGGATAGAGGAATAACCCCTACCCCGGGCCCGCCAGAGATCATCCACCAATGCGACCAATGCCGTTTCAGTGCTGTATCCAGGCCTGAAGCCGGACTGCAGCAGGTCTAAATAGACAGCTTCATCCAGGTACCGAGGGAGCTGCCATGCAACCACACTCTCAACAACCTTCGCTAAAAAGGGAAGGTTGGAGACTGGACGGTAATTAGCCAAAATATATATTGGTTTAAAAGAATTTTTTTTTTATTACTTAAGGTTAAAATTGGTTACAAAATAAGGTTATAGCTTTTTTTTAGCTGGATCTCACCTAAAAAAATTGTTAAATATTGAATGTTATATATGTTTGTTTAATAGCAGAAGTCAAGGGGGGGATTGGGGAGGGTTAGGGGGGATAGTGTGGGGGTGGTGGTTGGGGGATGGGATGGGGAAGGGGTTTTAAAAAATAAACTGTAATGTAAAACTTTTTCAATTAAAAAAAAAAAGACTCTGCTATTTCAACAGGCTGGACCGCCTTAAAAAGAAATTGGATGGGGGTGTTTTAAACTTGTGGGTTTTTAACGGAAGGGCCAAAAGTATTTAATTTGTTTTAATTGCTTTTAAATGTTGTATCTTATATTGTTTTATTGTGGCTGTACACCGCCCTGAGTCCTTCGGGAGAAGGGCGGTATAAAAATTGAATGAATGAATGAATGAATGAATATATAAATAAATAAATATTTTCTTCCTAATGATATTGATATTGGATAATACTCATTTCCCATGTAATACAAATATTTACAATATTTGCAAATGTAATTCTACAATTGCTTGTAGAATTTAGAAATACTACAATTTTTCACTGTGATAAAAAAATAGGAATATCTTTTATTTAAAAGAGTTACTTTGGTGTGGTGGTTAAGGCACCAGGTTGGACACCAGGATACTGTGAGTTCTGTCCCCACTTTAGGCACAAAGCCAGCTTAGGTGGCCTTGGGCCATTCTTGCTCAACTAGGAAGCAGGCAATGACAAACCACTTTTGAAAAATCTTATCCAGAAAACTGCAGAGATTATGCTAGGCTTGCCGAGAGTCAAAAAATAACTTGAAGATGGACACATATGTCACCTCTTCATATGCATTAAGTTTTCCTCAGGATATGGTAATGTATCAGTGCTGTATATGTATGGATCCAACCAGTGTGTGACCTTTTGTAACTGACAGATAGAAATTTTGTCAATGCACTTATTTTCTAAGTGCCACCCAAAATTGACCACAGTATGCCAATAGTTTTGGGGATAACCAGTCCTGGTTTAGGCTTTCAATTTCATGTCTTCATATTTTGTGATCTTCCCCAATTCTTTGACTTCTATTCCACTATCCCTCATGTTGCCTCATCTACACTTTCTTCTTTTCAACCACAGTTAAACCTGATGGGTTATGTGACAATCAGTTTGAATTCAGAAATCCTACAATATTTTAACCTGTTCATTTTTTACTGCTAATTTCCACTTCAATAGGGAGATAAAGTCAGTAAAAAAAAATTCAATGAAATCAAGGGAGTTTAAATCCCTTGGCTAATTATTTTCCCTGAGTACATTTTAATTGAAATCCAACTCTACAGCTCCAGAGAGACAAGCATATATAACCACATGTAACATTAATTTGTAAAAAATGTGGTTCTTTCTTATGCTACCACTTCTACCCACATAAAAACTATTGCTGCTGGGAATATGGACAAGAAACAAGTGCTTTCATGTGCCCCAAATGTAAAGCCTTCTCAGAAACTAAATCCTATATAAGCTTGACTTCAGGTAAAAAAACAAGCAAATGGGTGTGTTTCCCACACTACTAAGTAACAAAAGTATCCATATAACTCAACAGGTTTGAGCAAGAACAGATATGTGATGAAGCAGATAATCAGGCATTGTGTCGGAAGATGACTGGAGAATTGAGTTACTTAATGTTTTGTCAAATACATTAATTCCTTAGTAAACTATCTTGCACCTTGAACAGCTTTCAGAGAATCAAATTTAACATTACTTGTTGGATTTGTTTTGTCTTCTTCACCACAAATGAGACCTAGCCCACATTCAGATATGCTAAATCTGCAAGTGAAAACATTGCACACGCCCTATTGTCATTATATACACTTCCCAAATTTTAGTTTCTCAGTAAAACTCACTTTTGCCCAATTTGGTATTCTCTGTCTGAACTACAGCTCCCAACATTCTCAGCCAGCATGAATAAGAAATTTTGACAAGGTAGTTTTAGCACATATAGCGGGCACAAGGACTTAGAAATGACATGTGCAATTTGCATTTGCAATGTTGTTCCTTCAAGTTTTGAAATTATGTCAAAACCTTCTAACATGCAGGTGGGCCTATTTACTCTTTAATCTAAACTTTGTTCCCCCACTCCACCCTTCATCTAAATGCCAGAGTAATGGCATTTTTCCCAAATGCCATTACTCTGCTAAACAAATAATTCCCTCAACACTGTCAAACTATTTACTAAGTCTGCACTACTATTAATCTTCTCATTGTTCCCACCACCCATCTCCTTCCATTTATGACTGTATGGCTGTAATTTTGTTGCTTGTATCCTTACTATTTATATTGATATTGTTTCCTGATTGCTTATTTGTACCCTAGGACTATCATTAAGTGTTTTACCTTATGATTCTGAATGAACATATATTTTTTATGTATACTTAGAGCATGTGCACCAAGACAAATTCCTTGTGTGTCCAATCACACAATAAAATAATCACACAATAAAAAATTCTATTCTATTCTATTCTATTCTATTCTATTCTATTCTATTCTATTCTATTCTATTCTATTCTATTCTATTCTATTCTATTCTGAAGCACTTGTTACAATAAAACAAAAAAAATGTCCATTCATGCCCTCATGATAAACAGATGCTTTGGGGTTTATTTCTTGCTTCCCAAGTAAGATTTTTCTAAAAGTATTGGGTGTCTGATTTTCACCCCAATTGCTTTTTTCTGATATAGTTAAACCATCTATTTATTGTTCAGGATTTTGCCCTGAGGCATTTAAAAGCCAAAGATAAGTTGGTGCTTTAATTATAGGTTAAGCTATGAATCTGACATTCTCATTCTACACGTAAATAAAACAGCTATGAGGTTTGAAATTATGATATATCTCGCATGCGTGCACACACACACACACACACACACACAATACATTCATTACAAATTTAAAGCTTGTTGGATTCAGGTTTGCTTTTTGTATTGACCATGATTGCTTATTAATAAAATCAACATCTCTATTGCAATTCCTTCACCATTAAACATCATCAACATCTATTTCCTATTTCTAATATAGTCATGTCCTTGTTAGCAATCTAATTTTTTTTTTTTTTTGAGCAGGGGTGTCAAATTTAATTTCACTGAAGGCTGCATCAGAGTTGTGTTTCACCTCAAGGAGCTGGGGTGGGCGTGGCCAGCTTAACATCACTCGTGTCAAGGGCACCTGTGGTGGCCTGAGCGCTCTGCCAACTGCAACGGCCTCCTGTAACCTTCTGCCAGCAAAAATGGAACTCAGGAGGGCTGCATGTGGCCCTCCTGAGCTCTATTTCTGGCTGTGATGGCCTCCTACCAGGGGTGGGTTCTACTTACCTTTACTACCAGTTTGCAGTGGGGCCGCATGCATGTTCTCTTCTGCGCATGCAGAAGAGGATGTCGGTGGCCAGAGCCTCCCACCTGTTTTACTATAGAACTGGTGCGAACCAAGGGCAACCCACCACTGCCTCCTACAACACTCTGCCAATGAAATGCAGCCCTCCTGAGCTCCATTGTCACTGACAGAGGCACCACGAGCTGGTCTTTCACTGTTTTCAGGGTGGCTCAGTAGGCCAGATCTAAGCACCCCACAGGCCAGATCTGGCCTGTGAGCCTTGAGTTTGACACTCTTGTTCTAGAGTCAACATAGGGTCTTTCTGCCAAAGTAGCTTTAATGAAAACAGGCTTGATGGCTCAATGATCTTATGGAGTTTCCAGAAGTCATTAGTGGAGAAATGGCAGAAATCTCTTCTTCCACCAAAGCAGGTTTCTATAAAGAGTCCATCAACCACAGCTGCTTTTGATCAATCTCTTTCTTTCCAAACTGTCCACAATCTTTATATTGTTGGCTTCTTCCAGCTCTGAATTTCCTTCATTCCAATGCACTGTCTACACAAGAAAAAAATGAGAATCAACAGTCCCCTCTCACTAAATAAATAAAGTAATTTATTTTCTGTGATTCCAGAAGTAGTTGATTTTTGGAGCCCATTTTCTGCTACTTTCTATTTAGCTTTTGTTTAGCCATCTTTGACAATTGCCATTTTATTTGGCAAGTGGCATCAGCAGAAACTATCCAATCTAATTGCTAGACATTTTTCCTAGCCAGTTGGCCCACATGGAAATTTCTGAGTGCTTGTGCCAAACACTGATTTGTATGTCACACACTACTTTGATTAGCTCACCCATCTTTGGTGCTGACATTTTCCTTGGCCTTATAAGAAGTAACAATCCCATTTAATAGGAGATTAGACCTACAAATTAATTACATGTCATTTGCTTTAAGACACGATCGGCAAGTGAATATTTTTAGCGTATCTTGTTTTGGGGCCTTTTCCAAGATGTCACTGTTTTTGTGGGTCACAGTCCCACAACTTTTAATCAAAGGATGTATCTTACATGCTAGGAAGGAGCCCTTTTTCATGACTCCACATTTCTGCTACACACTGTTTTTATTGTACATTTGTGCACAATAGCTAGCTGACAGGCTAGTCCCTTTCCAGGAATAGATCTCCTTTCCCACAGTTTATTCAGATCTACTGATTTCTGGAGCTTATTTTGGCTTTTAAATAAGTGCTGCTTTTCACTGGCCAGCTCCAATTCAAGAAATTGTTGATCTTTATGTACTGTAATCCTTATTTAATCAGCTGCAGTTCTCCAAGTCATTCTTTCTCACAGGTTCTTAAAATGGTATGCCGTATTCCATCAAACTCATTACAACATTTTTGGATTCCGTTTGCAATTTCAAATCAATTGTATTATGTATGATCCTCTCTCTTTCTCTCTGCCACTTTGAATTAGTTTTATTTAGTACTGTCAAACATGCTCTCAAAAATCCCCTCCTTCCATAATTAAAAGATGTCATTAATAAATGTAAAGCATTATCAGATAAAATTTGTTCTTGATAAAGTGATAAAGCCAGATTAAACCTAAACAGCTTTGAGGAGAAATGTTACTTGTGAATGAGACTGGAATGACACTTCTCTCACCTGGAAATTATCAGCTTGTTGAAACTGGAAAATTAGGTTCTGTGGTTGAGCATTTTGGTACCCAAATGCATGTGAAATTCCAGATTGTCAAATTCTGTTCTAGCCTTTCTTAGACTTGAGAATGCAAAAGTTTGTCACTCTATCTAACTGATAAGAACTGCAAGAAAGGGAATTTTTGGAAATGTCTAATATTGATTGTAACAAAAGCACTCTAAATGGGTTTAGATTGGCAGCATGCCTTGTAGGAGTAATAGGAAAATGATGGCTGGTCAAATGTTCCTAAATTTCAGCTTCCAGCAGTTCCCACTGTTATCCAGATTGGAGAAGGTTGATTTAAAGTGCATTTTTATTAGGGAGGTAATAGATTTCCAAATCTGCCTGCCTTTAGAATTATTTCAGTACAGACTGTAAAACAGAGTGACATGAAAACTATGAATAATTATATATGACAACAATTATACAACTATAAATTATAGAATTAGTGCCCTAGCAATATTATTATACTTATCTCTTTCAAACATCTAGTTAGGAGGAAGTTTATAGGACAATAGTTTTGGCTACCATTCTGAGACACAGACAAGGACAAACCAATTGGCTTAACATCTGTGTGCTTTATTATGCCCTTTGAACTCTGGAGACCAAACAGAGCCCCTTCCTGACAATTCTGAAATGCTTAGCAGTGGTTTATGTACTTCAGACCTTCATCTGAATTTCAGCATCAACTGGTGAAGGATATGGCTTTATGGTGAAATATGGAATTTATTCCTCTATGACATAAATCATGAGATGTCATAAATCTTAAATGTCTACAAGTGAGCTTTGACAGGGATCCATAAATAAAATGGCCTATATTTCATGTTCGTTGCTTAAGTCATTGTGTATTTTATTTTCCCTTAAGGAAAATAATGGATCTGTAACATTAAAAAGAATTGATCCTTGTGTTTCCAACATATTAATCGTGTATGATTTGTCCACTACCATTAATGAGTTCACTGTGTTCCCTTTTCTAAGAGAGCTATAATATTTTAATATCTCGCCAGAGTTCTAGTTACCTTGGACATTTCCATTTGCTTTCCCTTGTTTGCTTAGCATCCCAGGTTTCCTCCCACCAATTTTATGGTCATGTAGCTAATCTCTCCCTGCAGGGCCTATTTATTCTTTAGGCTTATTGTTCAGCAGGATACAGTTACAGCAAAGCAGGCTCATATTTAGGGCAACACACTTGCAGCACTGGGTTTAAAATAATTTGTGCATAGATCTGACATTTAAAGCATCCGAAGCTTAGCTTGGAATTAGGATTTAGAGGTCTGCTTCCTTCAGATGAACTTTTAATATTGTCCATCTATCAGCAAAATGGCCAAGGTCCTTTAAAAAGAAGGGCAGTGCTTAAACAATGAATGTCCTTCCCTTTGGCTTTCTTTCTTTCTGGATTTGGATTGTTGGATTTTAAACCCCGTTTTCGTTCTGTCCATATGATTGCATCTAAGTACCCAGTGTGTTTGTCAATATATGTTGGTTTATTTATAAACATAGTGTTGGTAAAAAAAAATAAAATAAAATAATTGTATGTGCAATTATGTCTGTTATATGCAGATTTTTACCACAATGGGACAAGAGTGGGGACACAACTCCCCAAAAATGCTTTTAGAAATTACATTATTGTGGATTCAGGAGGGATAGTTAACAGAATAAAACATCTAAATAGGAAAAGTTGTATGTTCTACTTGGCTCGCCATTAAGCCACAAATTTAATTTGAGAAGTCAGCCTATCAGAAAATACGGCAATGGATTATACATTTACAAAAGGGACTTGTATTAATATGTTGTATACACCTCGCTGCATAATAAAAGGGATAAGGTTTCAACTAACCATCCATGTCCTCCTCCGGAACATTGTAATCTGTAAGAGGCTCAAGTAGGCCTAACAGCAGAATACCTCCTCCACTCAAGGTTTTTTTTTTTTTTTTTTGTAGAGACTGCTTAGTTTAAACTGCATAGCTTTGGACTCATTCAAGCATGTTGATGTCTTTCTCTCGTTTGCTGGACATGCCTTTTTGGCTCCAGTATTATCAACTCTTTGCCTCCTAGAATTCACTTTTACAAAGAACAGTGATTAACTCGAAATTGCTAGAAGTTAGGAATCAAAAAGCTGAGGAGTGAAGACTTTAGTACAAAAATAATGTTTTAAAAGGGAGTATTTCTTTATCCAACAAAAAGATAACCAGTAGAATAGATTCCGTTCAATCAACCTGCCAGTACTGATAGCAAATATTTCACATATCTATGAATCTTTGTCCAGAATGTCAGAATACCTTCGAATTCTAAGCAAAGAAAATATACCCTGCTTGAAAGCATCTAACTGGCTAATGTTAGAAATAAGGAACCGGCTTAGACTGATTAGCAAAAGTAGACAGTTAGTTTAATCATAAAGATATTTCAAAGTCCCTCTGGTTTCAATATAACTACTTATAGAATGATTAAATATGGATAAAACCTCCATATATCAGACCAAATTACTGAGATGAATCTATTTTCCTATGGTTGAACTATACCGACCACCAATTGACTGCCAGTTCTATCTGCTACCCATTATTTATTAATGCTCATCATGAGCATATGCAGTAAAGATGACAAGGAAACTCATGAAGGGAAAGGAATCTGTTGGAGCAGCAACAAAATTTTATATATATATATATATATATATATATAGAGAGAGAGAGAGAGAGAGAGAGAGAGAGAGAGAGAGGGAGGGAGGGAGGGAGGGAGGGAGGGAGGGAGGGAGGGAGAGAGAGAGAGAGAGAGAGAGAGAGAGAGAGAGAGAGAGAGAGAGAGAGAGAGAGAGAGAAGTTCTTTGCTATATATCCTGCTTAACATGTTTCTATCACTCTCAGCCTTAAATCCAGTATCTTTTGTGTCTGTTCACAGTTGTCTGATGGAACATATATCTTCTCATTGTATATAACATAGCTAAAATAATGGTTGAACTGTTCTTCCTGTTCTTTGTTTCATTGTTGTCTTTATTGAGCAATTTATATACTGTAATATTTATTCTCATGTTATTTTGGCCATATCTAAATAATATTTTGTATTGTTCTTAAAGACATAATTTTATCTGATTAGGTGGCCCAGTGGCTAAGACACTGAGCTTGTCGATCAGAAAGTTCAGCATTTCGGCAGTTCAAATCCCTAAAACAGGTCTCCTGCAAGTGAGCAGGGAGTTGGACTAGATGACCTCAAAGGTCCCTTCCAACTCTGTTACTGTTAATTTTGCTGTTACTAGAATCATTCTGACCTCTAGTTATCCTGGATCATGTCTATTGCATCAGACTAGCTGTATGAACTTTTCCTTAGTGGAAACGAATGACCCTTTTTACATCTTCTAACTTTTTATTATTCTTTAGAACTTCATTAAGCTTTTTAGTGCAGCGATTTTTCTGGATTTCACCCAAAAATATTAGACAATGATTGGGCTTTCCTTCTGCTTTCCCAGGAATTCATATCTGTGGTGGGTTGCCCCCCAGTTTGGACCGGTTCACAAAAACCGGTAGTAAAACCTGAGGGAGGCTCCTCCCACTGACCTGGGCATTATCAGAAGTGATCTGCACATGCGCGTGGGCACAATGCAAACCGGTAGTAAAGGTAAATAGAACCCACCCTGATTCATATCATAGAACTAGGGATATCATTAGGGAGAACTAATGACATCATAGAATTTCTGAGCAGAGGTTTCCCAAATACATTAAAACTGGCTCATGAGATTTCTGAATGATAATGTATAATTCAAACAACTCTCCACCACTTTCTTCAGATAATCAGATTGTATAAACTTATCTGATTGTGTCACCTCTAACAAAATGTCTCCGCTTTAAAAATGCTTTAACTTCATTTGGGGGAAGGGGTGTTCTCATGAGGACCTGTCAATCAAATCATGATGTACTTTTAGATCACATTTAGGTCAGTTGAGCTGAAGATGCTTTTTGTCCAGTTGCCTCTTCAAAAAGCAGCTTTGCAAAAAACATGAACTGAATGGCTGAGATTCTCCATAGTCAGTTGAATCAGTTCTACGATTTTTTTGTTGGATGCTTGTTTCCTTTTAAACTAAGGTGCTTCTCTCTCTCCTTTAAATCCCCGAATGGCTTTGGATCCAAGGGCATGGCAAATTTCTTTCTGTTGCCTAGCCTGTAACCTCAAAGAAATGTTTTAAAAATTTCTTCCCTCAGAGCACTTCAGCTCAATTGTTACTTAGTTTAGAAAATCCCATTATCTGTCTCAGAATGGACTTTTCTTAATTGTAAGAACAAAATCCTTCCCTTCTTTGTAGTTGTTTAACTTTCATTTCTTTGTCACAATTCTCCAGAAATATATGGTTTGGATATAAAAGGTATATCCAACCTATATATTTGGGTTGGTAGTCGTTCCTGACTCTAGGGGGCAGTGCACATCTCCTTTTCAAATCTGAAGAGCCAGCACTGTCCGAAAATGTCTCTGTGGTCATGTGGCTGGCATGACTAAACACCAAAGGTGCATGGAATACTGTTAGCTTCCCACCAAAGGTGGTCCCTATTTTTCTACTTGCATTTTTTATGTGTTTCGAATTGCTAGGTTGCCAGAAGCTGGGACAAGTAATGGGAGCTCACCCCGTTATGCAGCACTAGGGATTCGAACCGCTGAACTGCCAACCTTTCGATTGACAAGCTCAGCCTCTTAGCCACTGAGCCACAATATCCCTCTTATTTGGATATAGAATTAGTTACATTTAGCCGGTGTTGAATCATTGAAACTTGATTCTACCAATTTCAACAAATATATACCAAATATGACTAGGGTGGCCACCATCCATAGTTTTGAAACTTCACTCAAAAAGATACATATGGCCACATCTCTAAATCAATAAATACATGGCTGTTATTAAGAAATAATTTTATCTCTTGATTTTATTTCGTATTCCACCTGACAAAATTCTAGTATCTCACAGTTGTAACAATTTATATTTGACTATTATTATTTCTTCTATAAAATGCTTCTTTGGTAAGAGCCACAAAGGTGTTTTCAGGCACAACCTGGGTTTGTATCTGTTCCATGTTTTCAATGTGGCACATCTAACGAAGTGATTTTTAAACATTAACCTTGATTTTGTTTTTCCACAAATATCCATGCCACTAAGTCTCAGGTCATGTCCTTTTAACACCAAGAGCCTTCTATGTCTCAGCAGCATCCTCCTCCTTTCTCAGCAGCATCCTTTCTTTGCATCTTGTAACACTTTATATTTACCTTGTGTTTTTTACCCCGTCCCACAAATTTAGATTCACCCTTCTGCCACTATTTAAATTGGAGCATCAGTTATCAAAACAGATACTGTCAGAAACAAAAATATTATTCTAGGCAGGACATTAATTTTTATCACAGAAACTCTCCTCAGCATGGACAGTTGTAGTTTCCATCTTAACATTATCTTTTTAAACTTCATTTCATGTTTCTTTAATTTTTTAATTTTAATTTTTTTAAATTTAAAATTAATGTTTAATTTTAATTTTTTTAAAAATTTGATTTATATGCCACCCTTTTCCGGAGACTCAAGGCGGCTTACAATGCATTAAGCAATAGCCTTCATACTTTTGTATATTTTATACAAAGTCAGCTTATTGCCCCCACAAACTGGGTCCTCAATTTACCAACCTTAGAAAGAATGGAAGGCTGGAAGGCTGAGTCAACCTTGAGCCTGGTGAGATTCAAATGTACAGTAATTGCAGACAGCTGGTGTTAATCACAATGCTTTTAGTCTGCTGAGCTATCGAGGCTCCTAATTTTTTTTTTAAATTAGATTTGTATGCCGCCCTTCTCCGAAGACTCAGGGTGGCTTACAATGCGTTAAGCAAAAACAATGTTTTAACATTGTTATTTTGAAATAATATACAATTGTTCACTATTTCTCATAGTGAATATTTTACCTTCTTCTGGATCTTATTTTATTCATCAATTCTGTTCTATTTTCATATTTTGTTAGCATCTTCATTTTTTGTTTATTAATCTTGAAACCTAGAAATGCACCAAATTATTTTAATGTGCCCATTAATGTTTTAATTCCATTCAAAGCATCTTCCAAAACCAACACGAAGTTATCTGCAAAAACCCTTAACTTATAAACTTCTTTTTAAAACTATTTACACAATATTCTCATCTTGTCTTGTATCTCTAATCAAGAGAAGAACTGGGAGAAAAGAGATGTGATTGTCAAAAAAGTGTATGGGTTTTCAACCCTGTAAAACTGAGGTTGAAATAGAATTGGGTACAAATGGTGAACATGTAAATGCTAAAATATATAAATTTTATTGAAATTTGAAACAGAAGAAGTGAAAGAAGGTATGATAAGGTGGGCTAAAGTTTTGCTTATAAAATACAGCTGAAAATACATTGTTGAAAGTAATGAAGTTTGTACTATCTTCTAATATTAAAGAGAATGTTTATAAAATGATGTACTGTTCATATATGTCACCAAAGAAATTGTCTAGAAGGTAAAAAAAAGCATTTCAAATTTGAAATATGAACAAGAGGGGACATTTCATTGTGGTTGGTGGACATGTAAAAAAAACTAGAAAATTCAGGATTCAAATATATAGACTGATTCAGAGGATTTAAAAGATTAATATACAATTGAGCCTAGTTTGGGGGATTGAAGGACAGCAAGTTGGGGGAAACTCATAGAACTTGGTTTTGTATAGGATAATGTGATTATTGTATGCACAGATGTGGAAAGATTTGGCATTACCCACAAGGGAGAAATAATTGGTGAAGATTATGGAACTGCTGAGTTGGCTAAATTGACCTCATTGATGAGAAAAAAGAAAATATTTATGTGTATGGCTGACTGGAAACCCCTTATGATTTTTTTTTCTATACAATAGAAAAAAATGTGGTTTTGATGATGACAGAATAGATTACAGAAAAAGAATTACATTGTAGCCATAGAATAAGAGGTAAATTTATACTTCTACTTATAACTGCTGTAAAGATTGGAAGCCACTATCTCTCTCTCTCTCTCTCTCTTTTTTTCTTACGTGTTTAGCTTTGATTTCTTTCTTTTTCTTACTTTATATTAGTTTGTATCAGTGTTTATCTTCCTTTTTAAATTTTTTAAAAATAAACTTATTTTAAAAAAGAAGTAATACATTTATTTGGGAATGCATCCCCAGATACCATGTACTTTTTGTGAAGAAACAATAAAAAATAAAATAAAATAAAACAAAACAAAACCAGCAAACTATAACTTCCAGATTTACAATTGGGATGAAAAGTTTTTTTGTTCTTCTTGTATTGGGAGGAAAAACATTGAAGTTGTTGAACTTGATGTACTTTCTCTTTCACCTCATTAGTTTCACTTACTCAAAATATATACAAATTTATGAAGCAATGCTATTACATTCATCAAAATAATTATTTAAAAGACAGCTTTAATGGAAACTAACAATCCCTTTGGCCTTCTTTGGGCAAAGTTAATAGCATAACCTAACTTTATGATTAACAGGATCATTAATTTTTGACTGTAGAGAAAAGACATCAGGTCTTCCCAGAATGGGAAGACAGAAGATGACGTGACTGTCTGACTAAAATCATTTCATAAATTCCTACAATCTGAAGTATCTGTGGGCTGTGACATGTATAATCTAGGCACAAATGGAAGAAGATACACTCTTCAGTTTAGCTTATAAAAACAAGAAGCATACAATCTGATTCCACCAACTAGCTTGAAATTCAGGTATTCCTAGATTCTCATTTCGTCCTTCTGAGAAGGAGCTCTGTTCCCTCCAACTAGAGAAGCCAAAGGAAGGACCATTTTGTTTCAGACACCAGATCAGGGGTGGGTTTTACTTAACCTTTACCATTGGTTCGCAATGGGACCATGCTTCTGTGCATGCACAGATCACCCATGATGATGTCGTGGCTGGTGGGCGGAGCCTCCCACCAGTTTTACTACTGGTTCTATAGAACCGGACTGAACTGGGAGCAACTCACCACTGCACCAAATGTAAAAGATTGTAACAGCTCCTTCTAGCAGAAACATATACCTTTCTTTTGCAATTATTTTGCAAATGTAATACAGGTAATCCTTGATTTATGACCACAATTGGAAAGAGAATTTCCATTGTTAAGCCAGGTGATTGTTAAGAGAGTTGCTCCTGATTTTATCATCTTTTTTGCCATGGTTGTTAAGTGAATTACCGCAGCTCTTAAATGATTCATGTAGTCATTATGAGGATCCAGCTTTGCTCAGTGACTTTGCTTGTTGGAAGCCATCTGGAAAGGTTGCAAATGGTGATCATACAACCCCAGGACACTGCAACCATAGTAAATATGGAATAGTTGTAAATTGAGCACTATCTATAATCTGATCAGATCTACAAAAATGTCATTGGCCATTAGGTAGATTGAAGTTTTTCTATATCTCATTGGTGCTAATAGTGTCTCTTTGACAGCTATTACGTATCTGTATCTTGTAGTCCTGATTAAGTATTACATGCAGTAAAAAAAAACATACAGAAAACGATTATTTCGCTGACTTGCTTAAAAATATATAATATATATACCATACCATTTTCCATTCAACTAGAGTCTAGGTATACTGTTTCCCAAATGACTTTCTCCCTGATCTAACCATGTTATACCATTTAAAATCAAATATTTAATGCATAATGTATGAAAGATAAAAAATAATAAATCCATCACTAACTGATGTAGTTTAAATCAAGTTTTACATTTATTGCTTGAAGATAACATTTGCGTAGTATATCTATTATGGTAGAATTAAGGATATCTGTGTCTTACATGGTAAGCAATGTCAGAGAACTGCACAGATTTGTACTAACATTAAACATGAAGAATAAAATGAATACTGTAACATGTTTAGTATCAAATATTTTTTCCTCTGAACTGTAATAGAGACTATATTTCTAACAATATGATTTTATTCATATTTATGAAGCAGAGAGTTACATAGCAACATCCAACCTGTTACATTTTTTGTAACAATTTACTATTTGGGGAAGAAAAGATAGGAGAAAAGAAAGATTTCACCAGATTGTATTTTTTTGTCTTCTAGAAACATTTTGTGGCTTCTCATATCTGACAATGCATTTCTAATTATCACTTATCTAAGTCACTATTGTCAATAATGACCTATAACTCTTTATTCATTCTTCCAACTGTATACTACATCAATTGAAAGACAGATGAGCTATTCATGTCATACATCCAATACATTATATATATTTCTTGGACATTGCTGTTGCTGTTGGTTTTCTTAGCTTTGATCCTTCATGGTTGAGGGATCTCCTTGTCCAATGAAGTCCGCCCGTCGTGTTCAAAGAGGACCCTGACATCTAACAGGTTGTGGGCTGTCCACAATGTGTCCTCAGGTGGCTGGTAAGGCCTAAACCCATGATGGCGAACCTATGGCACGCGTGCCACAGGTGGCGCACAGAGCCATATTGGTGGGCACATGAGTGTTCTCCTAGCTCAGCTCCAGTGCACATGTGTGTGCCGGCCAGCTGATTTTTGGACTTTCTAGTCCAAAAATCTGACTTTTGCCGGAAGTCGGCAAACTGGCCATTTCCGGCCTCTGGAAGGCCTCCAGGGGGGTGGGGAAGGCCATTTTCACCCCCCCCTCCAGGCTTCAAGAAAGCCTCTGGAGCCTGGGGAGGGTGAAAAATGGGCCTACTGGGCCCACTGTGCCATCACGTGCCAAAAGGGGGAAGAGGGTTGGGGCACATTGAATTATGAGTATGGGCCAGTGTGTGTGCGACCACCTCATGCTCCTGCTGCTTTTGGCATGAGACAGCAAAAAGGTTAGCCATCACTGGCCTATACGGACATGAAATGTTCTGCTGCATGTCAGGCAGACATGTGTGGTCACCATTGTTGCAGCATTTGTAGCTCTGGCTCTGCGGAGAGCCCACTTCTCTTGTGTTATGGTTGTTCTGCTGTCATCAGATGTCTGGCAGCCTTGGTGGATCAGTGTGCACTATGTTGATTGATCTTGTGCCAGGGTTTCCCAGATGATGGTGTTGATATCCAGGGACTTGAAGGAGGCTTTCAACATGTCTTTGTATCACTTCCTTTGTCTCCTGTGTGATCGCTTTCCTTGAGACAGCACACCATAGAGGAGCTGTTTCAGGATGTGGTAGTCTGGCATACTTGCAACATGGCTTGTCCAGCATGTCATCAGCAGGGTGTGAACTGATAGCAGGCCTGATCTGGAGAGGACTTCTGTGTCTGGCACCTTGTCCTGCCACCGGATCCTCAGAATTCTATGGAGGCAGGTCATGTGGAAGTGGCTGAGGGATCTCCTTGCGCAATACTGTGCTTGCCTATTTCTTATAATGAAGTTTAATGATATATGAGACAACCATAGGGTTTTTTTTTTCAACCATGTTATCACAGAACCTGGCACATATTAGACTCAAGAGGAAATGATAGGTTAAGATCACCCAGCTGGGTTTCATTCCTAAAGGAGACCTAATCCTGAGTCTCCCCATTCTAATTCAGCACCATAACCACTACACCATGCTGGATCTCATGGGTTTTTTCCCCTCCCTTAGGCACTGTAGGTTATAAACATGCACCAAATCAACAGAATGTAGGAAGAGTGTAGGTGCTACTCTATATGTACTTAGTGTCTTGGTTATTACATGGATTATATCCACATATGTGTTTCTGGTGATACAAACATTTTCTCTGCCCCAAGTGGTACAATTTATTCCTAATCCTAATTGAAATACCATTTGCACTGTCTCCTCTCCAAGGTTAACTTTGAGATAAGTATTGCTCTATATCTCCCAGAGTCATATTCATATCAATGGGTGCTTTCTTGCATCTATGAGCCACGGTGGTGCAGTGGTTAGAGTGCCGTACTGCAGGCTACTTCTGTTGCCTGCCGGCTGTCTGCAATTTGGCACTTCAAATCCCACCAGGCTCAAGTTTGACTCAGCCTTCTATCCTTCCGAGGTGGGTAAAACAAGGAACCAAATTGTTGGGGGCAATATGCTGACTCTGTAAACCGCTTAAAGAGAGCTGTAAAGCACTGTAAAGCGGTATATAAGTCTAAGTGCTATTGCTATCACTAAAGCAAGAATCATGAAAAGGGGGCAGTGTTACATACAGCCTGAGAACACAGGCTTTTTTTCTACAGAATATCCTAATAACTACCCTGTTTCTCCCAAAATAAGGCATCCCCTAATAATAAGCCCAATTGGGCTTTAAAGTGCATGGCAATAAGGCCAAGCACTTATTTCAGGGTTCCAATATATATATATATATATATATATATGTAAAACAGGGTCTTATTTTCAGGGAAACACGGTAATCATTAAGCCCTTGATTGTACACACAAATTGAGCACCTTTGAAATGTTTCAGAAACTGAGCATAATATATGAAATTGGAGAAACCCTCTTTAATATGAAAATGCAGAGGAATAATGGATGTATTCTATCTGGTCAATTTACAGGTAATCCTCAATTTACGACAACTGAACCCAAAATTTATGTTGCGAAGTGAGAAATTTATTAAGTGATTTTTGTCCCATTTTTCAACTTTTCTTGCCTCATGTGTCGAATGAATCATTGCAGTGATTAATTTAGTAGCACCATTGTTAAGTGAATCTGGTTTTCCCCATCGACTTTCCTTGTCAGAAGGTCGCAAAAAGGGGATCACATGGCTCTGGGACACTGCAACCATCATAAATGTGAGTCAGTTGTTGATGTAAATCACATGACTATGATGATGCAGCAATAGTCATCAGTGTGAAAATGCTCATAAGTCACTTTTTTCTCTGCCATTGTAACTTTGAACAGTTACTAAATGACCTGTTGTAAATCGAAGACTACATATATTCCAAGACCATAGCCAAAACTATAGCTGGACCCCCAGGACATGTCTCAGTGTGACTATATAAAAAATGGATTGATGATTCCTCAGCAGACATATCTGTGCAGAAAATGTCTCCTGATGTCCCTCTAACTTTGTTAATATTCCTGGGACTGGAAGGAAATTGGATAGCAAAAAGCAGAGAAAATAAATTAGATGTTCCTACTATAATTATATGATAATACTCCCAGTTGTAACTTTTGCAAAAATTGGAGTTCATTTCCGAGACTCTCTGTCGAACAGGGTAATCAAGTGAAACTCTCCCTGTTGGCCAGCTCTACGGACCTGAGCCCTTCCTGGTCTTCTGCAACTTCTCCCAGTAGTGCGTCTTCATTAAGCTACCATGAAGTAAGAGAAGGCATTTCCTCCTGAGGCTTCCCCCAAAGTAATCATATTTGCAATATCTTCAGAACTGCTTGGCACACAAGGGGCTATTTTATTTCCTGATCCTGCTGATTTAGCCCATACTAATAAAAATGATCTTTGGATGGGAAACAATATTACTTCAGCCGTATCTTACAACATTTTTTAATCCACTGATTCCCAGACCAATCCTGTCAAAATGGTTGTTTGGTTTCTCTAGCTTCTATGAGACTCTTTCTTATATAATTCACCAGAAACTTGCAATGTGGTGTGTGTGTATATGTGTATGTGTTTGTGTGTGTGTATTCTTTTTCAACTATCATTTTAAGAAAATGGTATAGCACTTCCCAGCAAATAATCAGGGTTACCGAGTGCACACTGTATTACAAGATAAAATTCTTTACGAGAACAGCTTTATGTTGAAGTACCTCACGGCAAGTCAAACTCTGTAAGATATAACAGGATGTCAAGGTGGAAGGAAGAATTTAGAAGTTAAGGAGACAAGGAGACCCAACAGATTTCAAGAGACTTTCTCTTATAATTAAGAGCACAATATGTTGTGGTGCATGGTTGATCAATACCAAGAGACATCCCAAATATGGAAAACCTCCCCAAAGGAGCTTGTCTGCTGCTCATACGACAGCCATCTTAGACCAAAGGAAGACCTTTTATTTTCTCAGGCCTTTGATCTATAATTGCTTTTAATGCTTTTAATATTTATTATAATTGCTTGCTGCTCCTCATTCCAGATTCATTTTGTGGTGTTGGAAATTTTATGCAGTTTCTCAGCACTTTTAGGGTTCTTTTAATTTTTTATTATTATTTGGTGTACCTTGAAAAGTAGGAGATATAAACAAGGAATTTGGCAGACTTCAAAGAGAAAAGAAAGGACATTACAGGTAGTTCTCAACTTACAATAGTTCATTGAGTGACCGTTTGCAGTTACAATGGCACTAAAAAGTGATTTATGACCATTTTTCACATGTATGACTGATGCAGCCTCCCCATGCTCCTGTGATTTACATTTGGATGCTTTTCAACTGGTTCATATTTATGACAGTTGCAGTGTCCCAGGGTCATATGATCATCTTTTGTGAACTACTGACAGGCAAAGTCAATGAGGAAGCCAGATTCACTTAACTAATGTGTTGCTACTTTAATTACTGCAGTGATTCATTCAACAAATGGGGCAAGAAAAGTCGTAAAATGAGGCCAAATTCACTTAACAAATTTTTCACTTAGCAACATAAATTCTGCTTCAACATAAGTTGTGCTTATAAGTCGAGGATGATGAGGTTTCAGACTGTACTCTATGGAAGCTTGTTCTTCAAAAAATTGATTGGATTCATGAGAGACCATTGGTATTTTAAAAGAAAATAATTCAAACGAGACCACATTTCCATTATTAGAATTTTGCTCAAGTAAAGTCACGCTGAAGACAATGCTGGAGAAACAATTTAAACTCTGCCTTTTTTTTTTTTTTTACACACATCACACATGATGTACTCGGATGGGTATACCTTCAATCAAACTGTTGCGATTGCTATTTTGATTAAACCCTGAAGACAACCCAGCTTTGTGTTTTGATTTAGGATTATGAGATTTATTTTCTTAGAACAGGTTCCACAGCCTGTAAAGTTTGCAAAATAGCTGTATATAATCATTTGTGTCATTTTAATATGAGTTGTAATGCAATGTTTTACTTCATTTTTTTAAGATCAACTTTGCATGTTTATTTGGAAAATGGGAAAGGGGCAGAAGGGTGACAACTCCAAAATTTCCCCATGATGCCATTCTATAAGTAAACAACATAATCCAATGTATTGTGGATCTTTTCAAATTTGGCAAATTTAAGATGTGTGGACTTCAACTCCTACAATTCTCCAGCCAGTGCTGTCAGTTTTGAAAAACAGTGATACAATAGATTAAAAGTTGGGCTTAGACTGAGAAAGTTGGTTTTCTCTTAACAGTAAAGATTTCTGGGTAGCCCTGAGTCCCTTCAATAGATAATTCAATGTATGCAGAAGGGAATCATAGTTAACCTTGAAGATCTTCAACATCAAGCTGAATAATTCTAATCTAATAAGTATTGTCCAGTTGAAAATTAGGGAAACATGTAAACATTATGGTGGTACAAAATATATAAGTATTAATAGGATGTGATTCTCTCCTTTTAAAAATGATTCAATGTGCTCTCTATTAATTTCCTTTTTAAATCTGCGGGTTTAACAAGGGTTGTTTTATGATGCCCTCTTGTATGTTTGTGTGTTTTATTTCATACTGTGTATTCTAATCATTTTAAAGACAATTTATCTCCATCCTTGCCTTAAAGCATTTCTGTTGACTAGAAGACTTTTAAAAAGCTGTTTCCAGCTGTGCTGTAGTTTAGTAAATTATATTGAAGGTTAGGAGGTTTTTTCTTTCTTTCTTTTTTCTTTGTTTTCTGCTGCAAATCTATGGAGATGAATCTTTAATATTTATTTTAGAAAAGCTGTTTCATGCGCTTTGTTTCCTGCTGTTTCCCTGAACAGCTCTATAAAACTTTTTAATGAAGCTGGTTGAGAGTTCCTTCTATTCCTACCACTTTAGAACTGAAAGCTTCCAGAGTAACCAGCAAATCAACATTCCGTAATCTAAAAAGGGGGAGTTTGAGAAATTCAGAGGCAATGTTTCTCAAAATAATATCTAAATATTATCTTTAAAATGTTGGCCATGGTCCAGTGATCTAGTTAAGCACACTTAAACCTCTTTGTGGATATTAGAGTTCCTTCCACTGTTTATTTGTTTAAAAGAGTTAAACCATGTCTTTATGCGATATTGAATGAGGCTCATGTTTTAAATTTAAATCTATATTCATTGTTAAAGAAAGCCAAATATCTAAAAATAATAAAAAATATCTAAAAAGATGATAATAACCAAATGAAGAACAGAAAGAGACATGAGAAGACAAAGTATTATATGGCCAGTACATTAAAAAATAATAGCAAGCAAAATAATAATAACAAGACCTGACAATGGCTAAGAGCAGGAAAGTTGAAGAAAGAGACAAAGAGGATAATTCTGACTGCACGAGACCAAGCCTTTAACAACAAATGTATACAAAGCCAGAACTGAGAAGACAGCAACAGACTACAAGTGCTGCCTCTGCAAAGAAGCTGAAGAAATCTTGTTAACTGATGCCAAAAGATCACACAGACTGACTACAAACAACAGCATGACAAGTAGCAACAATGGTGCCTTGGAATATCTGCAACAACACTTACCTGCAAGCAAGAATTGTTAGCATCAAAAAATAGAGAAAGTCATAGAAAATGAAGAAGATAACAGTACTCTGGGTCTTTAGAATTCAAACCAACAGACAGCTGCCACATAACAATGTTGAAAATGCACAAGACAATTGAAGAATAAAAAAGGGGGGCATTGAAGGGAAAGGAAGAAGATGCACTCAATGCCATGATACTGAATACCAGAAAGACCAAACTGGCCTGCAAAAAAGATCAAATAAAGAATAGAAAAGAGAAATAGCAAAGCAATCCCAGTCATGTTACTACTGTCTGAAGACAAAACTAAGATCTAATGTGTGGCCCCAATCATGAGTTGAATCCCTAATATATGGGACTAGGTTAAAGGTTTTTATAGTAAGCTGTGAACTACCAGGGCCAAAAAAGGTAAATTGAAGTCCCTTCAAGCCCATCTTGCTCAACACACCACCAATTCAGCTTGCTCAACTCCACCAATTCAGCTGGAGAGCCCAGCAGTCAAGAGTGGGCTACTGCCACACTTCAGGAAAGAATGTAAGCAATAATAAACTAAACTCATTTTAAAGTCCAATTCTCCAAAGAAAAATTCATATTCAATTAGATCTGGGTAGCCACCCCAAAACCACCAGAGGCACCTGGATAACAACAGCCACACTCTCACCCTTGCCCCAGAGTCATGGCTAATGCCACACACAAAACTTTAAAGCCCTACATGGCTCAGGGCCAGGCTATCTTCGAGACCGCCTTCTACCATACAGCTCCCAATGATCGGTAAGATCCCACAGAGTTGGTCTCCTCCAGGTCCTGTCAGCTAAACAATGTTGGCTGGCAGGCCCACAGGGGAGGGCCTTCTCTGTGGCTGCCCCAGCTCCCTGGAACCAATTACCCCCTGAGGTCCAGACTGCCCTACTGGCCTTCCAGAAAGCGGTAAAGACCTGGCTTTTCCAGCAGGCCTGGGGCCATTGATCTCGCTAAAGTGATCTTGTGAGACCCGGGCACGAATTGGAGTGTATAGGTTTAATGTTTTTTAAAAAACTTTTGATTTGATTTGATTTAATTTGATTTATTCGATTTATATACCGCCCTTCTCCTTGCGGACTCAGGGCGGTGAACAGCCAGATAAAAAACAGTACATAAAAGTTAAAAATTTTTAAAAATCCATATAAACTTTGGCTGAGATTTAAAACAATTAAATATTTAAAATACCACAACCCTACAATATAAAAGATCTTAAAAATTCAACAGGGGTCAGGCTAGACCGGCGAGCTGAAAGAAATAAGTTTTTAGGGCCTGACGAAAAGTCCGGAGGTCGGCAATTGTTCTCAGTTCTGGAGGGAGATCATTCCAGAGGGTAGGGGCTGCCACAGAGAAAGCCCTCCCCCTGGGGGTCGCCAGCCGACATTGTCTGGCTGACGGCACCCTGAGGAGGCCCTCTCTATGGGAGCGCACCGGCCGGTGGGAGGCTATTGGCGGCAGAAGGCGGTCCTGTAAGTACCCTGGTCCTAAGCCATGGAGCGCTTTAAAGGTGATCACCAACACCTTGAAACGCACCCAGAAGTCCACCGGCAACCAATGCAGCTCGCGCAGGAGAGGTGTCACATGGGAGCGTCCCGTCGCTCCCATAATTCCCCGCGCGGCCGCATTCTGCACCAGTTGGAGCCTCCGGGTGCACCCCAAGGGGAGCCCCATGTAGAGAGCATTGCAGTAGTCTGATCTGTCCCCCTCTACAGATACCCACAAAAACACAGCCAGTCGAGGGTTAAAGAAGCACTTGGCACACACCCCAGTTCTTATCTCTAACTTGGCAGCGATATGCACACCGTCTGCCAAGTGCTTTAATAGTACACAGAAAGAAAATCACAACAAATATTCAGCAAAGTCTCTGATCAGCTTCAGCTTTTAGCTCCAATGACTACCCGATTGAGTATTTGTTCGTCACAGAGATCATTTACCACCACCCTGTCTTATATAGTCTCTGGGTGTGGTCCAGTGACTCATTGGTCCTGTGACTCAAGTCCAGTGACTCAGGTCTATTCCCTCATATTCCCTCAGCTGCTGTAAGCGCTTATCTCGCCTTCTTTGCCGTGCGTCCAGGAATGACGTCTCTCCCTCACTCTCATCTGAGACACCTGTTTCCCCACTACTTTGCTCTCTTTCAGCTGGCACCTGAGACGGTGCCGGGGGGGGGGCTGGGAGATCTGGCTGGCTCCTCTTCCTCATGCTCAGAGCTTCCTTCCTCCAATGGGATAGGCTCAGAGGACGGGGCCACAACAGTCCAGCCGAGAGGTGACGAGTGCCTGAGTGACTGTGCGTAGGGAGTCCTTTGTATGGGATATTGTTCACATTGTTTTATTCTTTGTTGTTAGCCGCCCAGAGTCCCTCGGGAGTTGGGCGGCATTAAAATGTGACTAATAAAACTCAAGAGTGCACATTTCCAACAGATGATCCCACATTTTGCATTTAGCCAGATTTTAATATTTTGCAGAAGTCAGATCCTTTCATTCATGATAAATGATTAATTATGCCATTGTAGAAGTAGCTGGAATCCAAGGCCTCCAAGATGTGGTGACCATGTTCTGGAGCTGAGCCCAGGGTCTGGAATGTAACATGGAATGTACTAAACACCAAGGTTGCCTGTCTTAATACCACAAACCTCTCCATTCCAATCACCTCTCCAACACTGCTGTCCATCCTCTTCCCCTGACATCACTTCCATCTCACTACACGGATGCCAGAGCCAAAGCCATCCTGAAATGCCAGCCCAGTTCAACTGGCTTCCATGATGTCTCCAATGCAATTTTCAGAGTGGATGGTGAAAATGGAATCTCCACTGCCCTGCTGCTTCTTCACAAAGCCACCATGCCTTCTAGTTCCAGACAAACATCACTAGTGAGCTGAATCGAAATCAGTTTTTTTCTGAAGTTCCAGCTGACATTGGCAGTTCTACATAAAGTCTCTGGTGAAATAAAGTGCAGCTTTGGTGAAATTGTGGTTAGAGTTCATTGCCAGCTGCTTCTCCTGTGCTTACATGGGCTCCAACAGAACTCATCTTACTGCTACTTTTCTCACATCCCTGAATTCTTTTTTTTTTTATTGAAAAAGTTTTACAATACAAAATTTTTCCATTTTCTCCCCCCCCCGATCCCCCTCCCCTACCCCTCCCATCCTCCCTCCCCAACCCTTTCCCTCCCTATCCCCCCCCTGACTTCCGCTACAAGTTTAAGAAAAACAAAATTTAGAACAAGGGAAAAAGAAAAAGATTATTAAATATTCAAATTCTAAATTAAACAAATTTCGAAAGAGGAAAAGAAAGAGAAAGAAGGAAAGAGGGCACAAAAATAAAAAACAAACTAACAGGAACAAACATTAATATATTTAAACAATATTGTAATAAAAAAAAAACCCATTATAGTTAAGAACACCATTATAATTCTATCCTAACTACATCCTTAACTAAAGAGAAAAAAACCCCAAAAACATAAAACACAAAAAATATATATGCATATATAGTTATAATCATACAGTTATATCATAAAGAAAATTATCTTTTATTTAATTCATTTCTCAGTCTATATAATCCAAATTTCGATCTTCTCTTCAACTTGAGTGATGTCAAATATATTTCCTCTCATAAATCCGCTTCAATAATCTTCATCTTGCCGCTGCCCCCATCAGCAAAGTAAAACATTTCTCCACACAACCCCCCGAGTGACTTTATATAAGTAAAATCCAACCACGAAGATATTCACTCCTCTAGGAAAAATCATTCCAGCTAGCTTATACTATACCTAAAAATAAGCTTTTGCAGCCTTTCAAACAAAAGCTGCTTCCCAGATGTTCCTTTGAAATTAGTTCAAATCCTGCCACCCTTTGCAATTCAATCCTTCAGGTTATAAGATGTTTTCAAGTTCTTAGTCTTCTCCTAGACGATATGTTCCACCAAAATATATAATTGGGTAACCAGTGATCGCTGCTAATTTTGCAGCAATCTATCAAAACTCAGGATATCATGTCCAATCCAGGATAAACTTCATAGTAAAAATTTTTATAATCCATTTTAATATGTAAGTTTAAAATTAGTCCAATTTAGAATGAACTTTTAACCAGTTATTGTGCTTAATCCATTTTTTCCAAATCCTTCAATACTTTCTGATTCAGTATCAAGCAATTCAGGATGCTCTTTAAATTTATCACCTGTGGTTTCCAGTCGGATTTCTTCATTGAATTCTAATTCCTGTCGATTAGCATCAACCCCCATGTCTTGAAGAGTATTGGACCTCTGCTGCTGGTCATCTCGATGTAAAACTTTGTTTTTTGAATCTTCCTCCAGCAGTTCAAGGTCTTGTAGTCCCCCAGAAACACTGGGGTGTTCAGTTTTCTCATCCGAAAAAACCATAATAGAATCCTCTGGACAACCAACAAAATCTCCTTTTACTTTTAACACACTTTGATTTTCTTCTTTCTTTTCACATTTTGTAAACTCTATTTTTGACTTTTTATTCTTGAGATGTTTCGGTGCTCCCTTAAAAATATTTTGATAAAAATATTCTGCTTTTTCAATAGTATTCAAACAGTGTCTCACACCTTGATATCTAAAAATTATACCAGTTGGAAAGTCCCATCTAAATAGAATATTACTTCTCTTCAATTCCTTGACCAAAAAATCAAAATCTTTCCTGTCTTTTAAAACCTTCAAAGGTAGCTCTTTGAAGACCGTGATTTGTGTGCCTGCTACCTGCAGTCTATCGGAATAAGACTTTTGTAGAATATCATCTCTCAGTCTTTTATCCGTGAAGTAGACAACGACATCTCTAGGCAAATTCCTTTGTTTAGCCAAACGTGAGTTAACTCTATAAACTTTCACTATAGAGCCCAGAATTGATTCATCTTGTAACTTTAATAATTCTGCAAAGGCCTTTGCACAAGTTGTCCTTAGGTTTTCTCTGTTATCTTCTTTTATCCCTCTCAATCTAATTGCAGATTCCATAGTCTTAATTTGAAGCATAATAACATCATTCTGAATATTATGGTTATTGGCCTCTGCTTCCAGGAGTTTCATTTGTAAATCTTGTATTTGAGATTCAAATTTACTACTCATCTCAATCATTTTCTTCCCCATTGCAGCCAGCGCTGTTGAAAAATCTGAGGCTACTTGAGCAATGATTTGATTTAATTGGTCATATTTCCCAGAAACCAGTTCCTCAAGATCCTTCTGTGAACCTTTTATCTTATCTACCACACTCTCTAAGGACCTTGTAATTAACTCTTTTAACTCCTGTTCTGTAAGTCTCTGCACATGAGACATTTCAATTTTATTCATCTGGTTCAAAGGGGAGCCCCCCCTTCCTTTAGGTTTAGGCATCTTTACTTTTAAAAAAAAAAAAACCCAAGAAAAAGAATCTTCCTTACTTCAATAGAGAAAAGAAAAAAAAGGGTAGAAAAAATCTGTTTAAATCAACCTCTATTCCTTTGGGTTCTTTGTCTGTAACAGGATATTCCTTTCATGACTATTTCCGCTGACACTTTCCTTTCAGGCAGAGCCTGTCGCCATTTTAAAGACTTTCAATTTTCTTCCTCTCCTTCCCCCTTCCCCCCCCTCCTCTTCCGAAAAAAACTCCGTTAAGGAAAAAATCCATACTTGCTTGAATTTTCCTTTTCTCTTCTCCAGCTTGCTCCAAATGTAGTTTCAATCGTGGTGTTGCTCCCACGTCTGGCTCCGCTAATTAAATAATTAGCGGAGGATCCTCTCGGCGCGGAGCATACCCTGGGGGTATGGAGGGAACCATCCCTCTGAGCCCTCCCCAGGACATGGAAAATTCCTGGGGGGCTCAGAGAGGTTCTACCTCACCCCCAGAAGCTCTGCCTGTTTCTCCCGTCGAGGAACAGGTTTTTCGAGCCGCCTGCCAGCTGTGAGGCGGCTCTAACGCGCCGGGAGACCGGCGGGCATGGGAAAGCCCGCCGCCAACGAGGAAGGCGCCACCGGAAGTCACATCCCTGAATTCTTGAGTTCTCCTGGCAGACAGTTGCTTTGTTTGAGACCCCAGCATAGAATGTCTCTAACATTCTGAAACCACTTTGCAATTGCTGAGCCAGACATGATACATCCAACCCAATGAAGATCACAGATATGCCATAATGCTATATAAGGACATTCAAAATTTTAAACCCCTTTCATGATGAATCATAGCACAAAATTTGTATTGAAGATTGAGGAGATCCAGAGTAAGTGATATGATCAAATCTCAGCTTTGATGCTTTAGTTGGTTGAGTTAAGTTACCTTTAAATTAATTCTGAAGAGAAAGGGGGGGGGAGTAGATAAGATATCCAGGAACATTGATTTGAGTTCCATCGAGAAAGGATGGGAGAGAAGAAAACAAATTGATCACTCTCTTTTAGAAGCTAGGTCAACAAATGGAGCCATTTCCATAGCTGTGCTTCTGATCAGATATAATTTTACTGAACCAAATATATTACCCTGGGGGTATGGAGGGAACCATCCCTCTGAGCCCTCCCCAGGACATGGAAAATTCCTGGGGGGCTCAGAGAGGTTCTACCTCACCCCCAGAAGCTCTGCCTGTTCCTGTTCCTTGCATATACCACTTCCCTTTATTTCTATCCATTTATCACTCAACTTCCAAGCAGAGGAAAGTATCACCATATTAAATTGCAATAACATTGAACATTAAAAGCTATTTTATACTTTCTTGAGCTCAGATTGTTACAGCTTTTCATCTAGTTCAGTACTATGATGGGTGGCAGGTTGATTCGAGAATGTGAGAATAACTTCTGGATGAAATTCCAAATAAAATAACTTTCAGACTGTAAATATATCATTTGAACATTTCAGCTACAGTTATGTATGTATTTACATACGTTACACAAATATACAGACAAAAGAGATTTTTAAGAAGACATTGAACAGCCATTTATCTGAAATGTTATTGGGCCTCCTTCTTCGACTAGAAGTCTTTAAGGTTCCTTCCAACTCTATTATTCTGTTATACAGTGTACATCTAAATGCATAGAAGTTATTAACATATTTCCAAAATGAAGAGAAATAGGCTGTGCAACATTAGACCTCCTTTTTATGATAATAATATTTCTGTTTCTGAAAAACCTGCAGTGGGAAGGACCTGCAATACAAACTTTTCATTGTGGTCTATGGTTTCTCAAAAATATGACAAGGAGAAGTCATAGCAACAGCCAAAACAATATCCATACTGTACTATAAAGGAAATGCAAGAAGGCATTCTAAATGGCCTTCCTTGGTCAAAGAGCAAGGCACTTAAGGAACGATATATTTCACTCCCTGCTAGGTTGAGCAATACAATCACCTAAGTCCACTTTAAATATTTGATTACAGCCTTCTCCATTCATATAATATTTATGCCCACTTCAAGTACTGGAACATTTGATGCCCGTAAATATACCATTTCCTGGTTTAATGGTTTGCCAGGAACATTTGAACTTCTATATAAATACAGCTTAAACAACAGTTTGGCAAATGATCTCATTGCACCCAAAACACAACAGATACAAGGTTGGTGTTTCATCATGGGGGTGGGGGGAAATAAGATAAGAGCAGTATGAACAACTTCATTGACCTGTTGATGAAATCCTGAAGGTGTCTGGTGATCCAACAAGCTAATGGCAGCTCAATAATCATGCTCTCTGACCTACCATGGATTCAATAAACTTTTAGAGTTTGCTGATCATCTAGAGTTGCATAAACATACAGTATACTGACAAACATTGGCAAATTTCAATACACTGACAAATCCCTCCATATGATGGATGCTTTTTTCTTGGTATGTCATGTCTTCTAAGTCTACAAGATTGCTTGATTCCAAAGGCAACACTTCTTAGCTACCTTTTTGATTTCCCCTTTCTCTCTTTTTATTTTTCTTAGCGTACTAAATAACTAGGTCTTATATATTTTAAGAGCTATTTCTACCAGTGCAATGTCTCCTTTTCTAAATGCAAAACAATCCAGAGTGGAACTGAGATGTAAAAGAGAGGTGCTGTTCCTGTATTTTGTCTATATCAAGTTAGTGCTTCCTAAGTATATAACATATACTGATTCTGCATATTTGCTATTTTTTTAAAAAAATAAATAAATATAAAGAGATCAAAAGATACAAAAAGGACAGTCATAGCAGTAGTAGTTTCATGGGCTCTGGCTCACTTACAAAAATGATGGTTGAATTTGTATAAATCACATACTTGCACTCTCCTTGCTTCACTGACAAGTTCAACTTAATGCATACTAAGATCATGCATAGTTTGTCTTGATGTAAACAAAGATTTTATGAAAGTCTCTCATCTAGGATTACATATGTTTTGCTGTTTTCATTGGGAAGAGGCTGTTCGTGACTTAATCTGCTAATGGTTTTTACATCTTATTTTTTTTAAAGAAAACAACAGTCAAAGTCTTTTCCATGCTACAGGACAATTTGCAAATCCTTTTATAAATAATATAAAAAATATATGTACCATGGCTTGATCTAAATAAAAACCGAGAAGAGAAAAGATATAAGCAAAATGGCTGATTTTCAATCAGTGAAATGAAGAATCTCTATGTGGTTGGCAATTTGGCCTGGGAAATTCATATCCAGGTAATCAAGTTAAAACTATCAGTATGAGTAGCTCTTATCAAATCGGGAACCACAATATCTTTGCTTTAGGAATCGTCAAGCTGAAACATTCAAGTAAACTAGACAATTCACAACTTTACTGACTCCAGTCTAAAAACATGACAACTCTTTGCAGTATAGTCAGAACATCAGTTGTGCATCTATTCTTTTCCACGTCTTAACAATGCCACAATGCTCTGACTTGAAATCTCTGTTATTTTTCAGTTAGGGATATGCTAAAGCAGAACAGCAGTGTGCAAGATTACTGAACATTTATTGTTATTAGTTTGCAAATTGTTGGTGATAATCTACATAGCTATTGAAACATATTGATGCTTGTAAGACAGTTATAACTCATAGGTCTTTATACTATATTCCCATTTATTCACCTTTATTGGAACTATGGTAAAATTATGCTTTAGAGTATCGTTATGGTTTTATGAATATGTTATATTTCTAAACTATTTGAAATTTAAAATTTTTCAATTCTGATTGTAATTTACATTGCCTAACCTTTTGTTCACTTATATCTTTGAAAGTGTTTAGTATATAACTTCTGTCATAACTAATTCAATATGCATGAGAAATGAATTTGTTCATTCAACTAGAATTTTCTGCTGAGTTGAGATCTTTATTTTTCAGTGAGTTAACTTTCTCTTAAAATAAAGCAACTGAAAACCTGCTAGTTAGTTTATGAGACCAACACCAAATATTATTTGTGAACTTAATGCTGAAAAAGAAAAACAGGTAATGCCCTCAAACAAAAATCATGACATAAAATTTCTTCTCCATTGTGGAGTATAATGGTTATTTTATTGTATATATTTGGCAATAGTGCTCAATATCTGGCTTTCTAAAAATGATATCTTGTCATATCTTATGTTTTGATATTGGTCAGATGTACTGCCTTGAGAACATAAAATATTTTATATATAAAGCAATATAATGTGATGAAATATAACTGAATTTTAGATCTAAGTTGCTAGGATTTGCCTCTGGTCTTCTGAAGGTTGTTGGAAGATGTCCTCAAGAGATTATTTATGATGATGGACATGCTTCCTGAAGCTGTGTTGAGTTAACCTTTAGGGCTTCCTTGAATTAATATAGGCCATGAATGAGAAGGAGCATCATTTGGTTAGTATCCAATGTTTTCAACAAGTGACTCTTCCTGGCTCCACAAATACAATTCAAAGATTTGTGAAATATTTTGCCTTGTCTGCTGTTTAGGCTTGGAGAATCAAAATACTGCATTTTCTTACCACTGATATAAAAAGGTAAACATCCCCCCCCCCACATGCATGCTAGTTTTTCCTGACTCATCTCTGTTTCTAAGCCAAAGAGCCAGCACAGTCCGAAGACATCTCCATGGTTATGTGGCCGGCATGACTAAACACTGAAGGTGCACAGAGCACTGTTAACTTCCCACCAAAGTGGTCCCTATTTTACTACTTGCATTTTTTACGCGCTTTCGAACTGCTAGGTTGGCAGAAGCTGGGACAAATAATGGAAGCTCACTCTGTCACGTGGCTCTAGGAATTTGAATCGCTGAACTGTCGACCTTCTGATCGACAACGTCAGCATCTCAGCCACTGAGCCATTGCATCCCTTACCACTGATACAGCCCAACGCATAACCCAAAATAAATGGAATACTCAAAATACAGCATCATTACTAAAACCATATATAAAAGAAACACTGGGCCTCAACCTCCCACAATTGTGACTTGTTTTAGGGAGATCACAAGGGTTTCTTGCTCAAACACATTCATTAAATGATCTTTTATAAATTGTTCGTGGTGTGCTTGTGCAAACCAACAGAGCCTTATTCACAAAGATGCCTGAATTATACATCCCCCAAGGTGAATCAAAGCAAACAGAATGCAGAAAGACAAAGCAGCCCAGATGGTCTATCAACAGTTAATTAAGTGGCAGAGCCCAAGCCAGGCTTGTGCTGCCAACCTCATTGCCTGCAGACCCTACACGGGAGTCCGTTTTAGACTGCTGGATGAAATCCTGGTACAGATTGGCATCAGCATCTTGTGACAAGCCTTTGAAACACAGCCAAGCAACCAAAGAAAAAAGAAAGGAAAATGAGAGTGAGTCTGCTAGGGTAGGTTTTTTTTTCCCTTTTCTTTTAACAATGGTGGGATATAGCTTCTTTTTTATCTGTTTCTCAGTGCTGGGTCTGAGTGAGCCAAATGAAGATTATTGATTTATTGTTCCAAATACGGAATTGTCCCAAAGACTAGTGACAAAACTAAATCAAGGTCACACAGAATAATAGGAGTTGGCTTCCATTGGCTACCTATTACCCCATCGAAAATTATCTCCAGCTTTGTGAATATAAAGGCTGCCTTGTTGATTTTTTTCCCCTACCACCAAGAAAACTTTTTTGTATTTTATAAGACAAAAAACAGGGTTGACTTAATAGCTAGATTTTATATCTAAAGGCAAGAAATCCAACCATTGTTTGCTTTCCACTTTTTCACAAGCCTTTGGAAAAGCAGTCTCTTTTGCGATTAATCAGACCTATTCTGTTTGGCTGTAGAGTTTTCAGAACTTTGCTACAATGGGAAGCTGTGTAGACATTACTTGGATATAAACCACAATGCCCCTTCTTTTTCTCACCCTATTTTTAAAACATTTTTCTTTATGGAGATTGATTGGAAACTCAAAAGCTTTCACAATATTTTGTCAGGCTTGAGTTGTCTTGATAAAAGCATTGGTGTCAGTATAGATTCTGAAGGCAGCTTATATTTTGGACTTTGGCAATGAAGGGTATTTAAAATCCAGGTAATCTTTCTTCAGATTGGAATAGGGATTCCTGAAAGAAGCAAAATAGAATAAGAGCAGTACAAAATTTAAAAAAAGAAAAGAAAAGCAGTAGCAGTTTGAAACAAAAGGAGATGATCAAGACCCTTTGTGTGTCATTGAGAGAAGACGTAGAGGAGTGGTCTCCGAAGAAAAGGGACAGAGAAATGAAAAAGTATAAAATCTGGAAAGTTGCCACAAATTTTTTTCCAAATTCCAAATCATTCTTCAACTCTATTCTTGATAAAAAAAAATTGAAGTAGAACCCTACCTACACACTAGGTACATGCATGATGTCAAGAAATACTGCATTACAGGTAGCCTTCAACTTATGACAATTTCTATTGCTAAGGGATGTCATGTTCCCATTGTTAACTGAATTGCAACAACCATTAGACTTTATCCAAGCCATTTTCCTCCCAACCCTGAGACTTGGTAAGGTAAGGAATGGCCTCCTCTTCAACTCCTATCTATCTTTCACCCATCTCTTGTGTGCATTACTCTGAGACTGCTTGTCACACTTGGTTCAGGGGCTTCTTTGCTTGCCCCACTCTGGGGCAGCAAAAAGCTCCTGAGACGCAGCACAGCACAAAAACACAGTGTTCCAGGAAGCCCCAACCATTCCAGCAGTGCAACGCAAAACTACAGTGCCCCTGGAAGCTCCAACTACCCCAGCAGCACAGGGCAAAGTCACAGCATGGCAGGAAGCCCCATCTGTCCTGGAAACACAGCACAAAGCTCAAGAATCGCAGGAAGTCCCAGCCACTCCAACAGCACCCTGGGAAACCTCAGCCATGCCAATGCAATCCCATCCACAGTCACCCATGACCAGGGAAGGCAAAGGTGGGTTGCTCTCGGTTCTGTCTGGTTCTTTAGAACCCGTAGTAAAACTGGCGGGAGGCTTCGTCCACCTGCCCTGACATCATCATGGGTGATCTGCACATGAGGGGTGGATTCTACTTACTTTACTACCGGTTCGCAATGGAACCATGTGTGCGCAGTTGCTCTACTCACACGCACGCTTCTGCACATGTGCAGATCACCCATGATGACTTTGGGGCAGGTGGGCGGAGCCTCAAGTTGGTTCTGTCCCAAACTGGACACAACTTGGAGCAACTCACCACTGCCCAAGACCTACACTTAGTAGCCCTTACCATTCTGCACTCTAACACTCCTGCTGACCTTTGTCAATTTCTTCTTCCCATTGCTGACAAAGCACACCCATGCAAGGCAGCTGCTGACTGTTCCAGGCATTCTTGTTGAGGCTACATGTGCCATTCTCCAAATGATCTCACTTCATCACTTCAGATAATCATTTAATATGAAGCATTAGGCATGCAGTGTGGAGAAAGACACATATGGCCACCTCACAAGGTTTTGGAAGGTGTCTATTTCAGTCCCAGTGCTGCCTGTTCCACCACTGCTGCTGAGCAGTGCTGCCGTGCAGGGGGGTCAAAAATATAGAGATTGGGGAGAGTTGAGTAGGTGAAGGGAGTTGTAGCACCCCTGTGTTCATAAGTCTGGGTATGCTGCCAAGTGCCTGAATTTTGATCATGTGACCACAGGCGTACTGAAACTTCATAATAACTATAATTTTGGATGGTCACTGAACAAATACTTGTAAATTGTAGGAGCCTGGATAGCTCAGCAGACTAAAGCCTGTTATTAACATTCAGCTGTCTGCAATTACTGTAAGTTTGAATATCACCAGGCTCAAGGTTGACTCAGCCTTCCATCCTTTCTAAGGTAGGTAAATTGAGGACCCAGTTTGTGGGGGCAATAAGCTGACTTAAAATATACAAAAGTATGAAGGCTATTGCTTAATGGATTGTAAGCCGCCCTGAGTCTCTGGAGAAGGATGGCATACAAATCTAATTTTTTTAAAAAAATCAAGGACTGCCTGTATAGTATTAGGACTTCAATAAAATATATGAGTCACTATATAAGACAAATGGCTATATAAATGTGATAAATAAAATAAAATAAATTGATAGATATTGAAAAATACTAATTATATATACTGGTTGTTTTCGAAAAAATGTAAGAAGATTTCATGCTGATTAGCTCCTTGAATAGGAGCCTGCCAGAAATTCCAGGAATTTAGATTAAATAGGGAAATTGAAAACAAAATCCCAGAAGGAGGCTCTTGTCAAGCAAATTGCTTGGATGGATTCATACAATCATTAGGAGTTGAACTTAACTTGAGGGAGTCTTTACACACTTTTATTTTCAAATTAAATTTGAAATGAAAAGAAATAACAGAATAAAAATAGGCAGATAGTTCACAATCCATAATTATCAATCCTCTTTCACTGGAATTAAAATCAGTGAACTTCCACAGAACTTTTCAAATAGATCTTAAAGTTCTTTGTTTAAAATATTCATATGGCTACTATTCTTGTACAATATAACTCTTTGGACAGTTAACTATCATAACATAAGAAAATAAAACAAACTTAAAAACCATTTCACACCACCAAGCTGCTGTAGCATTCCCATTCAACATATGTTGGGCTCATGTCCATCATGGCCCAATGCCTGGGGGAAGAACCAGGTCTTCATGGCCTTCCAGAAGGAGACTTCATCAATCTCTATATAAAACTATAGCCAGAGAATACTGATTTTTTTGACTGAAACACTAAGCAATTTTTCATGTGACCATTTGGATAGCCATTGTGTACATGATTGCTTTTAGCTGCATGAGAATTAGTCTACATAAATCTATTGCCCATGAAATTATGGAAGCAAACCACTGCCACTTACCACTGTATGGTAAGCAATCAAATATGCTAATAATCAAATCTGTGGAAAAACACTTTTATCAATTGTTACTTATGGGTTTTTTTTCCCCCAGACGGGAAAAAAGCCAATTGCAATACAGTATAAGGAGAAATAGTGTATGAGAATTGGCTCATTAATGCATTAGGAATGCCTCTTCCAACACTTTCACAAAGAAGAAAAGCTATCATCTATTTTTCAAAGTTAAAAAAAAGAAAGTCATTTCACAATTTAAATATTAATGTCAAGAACAGAGGCAACAAAATGGGCTATGTACAAGCTTTCAAGGAGCAAGACTCCAAATTTCAAAAAGTAGGAAAGTAGAATATTTTTTCCACATTTTTCATTTCCTAAATTATATTAGGCCAAAGGGTACAACACCATATTTTGGGCTGTGTTGTGTAAGAACAACAATGTGTAACAACAACTCATTTTAAGATTTGTTGACTGTTAGCAAGAAAATGTCTTAATTTAAAAGTGAAAGTCCAAGATTTGATCTCAAGAGCTGATGATAATCATGATGTATCACCAGTTAGTTCCTATTATTATTTAGCAAACCCATCCAGAAAAAGTGAAAAGAGAAAGAATCATGGGATTAAAAAGCAGTAACCAATGACAAAGAGAAACTCCAGATCAAACCAAGAAGTTCCCAATAAAAGTGGAAAGCATGTGGAAAATCCAGCTACTGACCCTCAGCCATCTCACTTGTCTAGAGAAATCTTTCTTAACTGCAGAAACTCTAACTCTCTTAACTGTTCACAACTCTATCAAGGTGTGTTTTCCTTGTGAGATCTACTTTTTATATATACTGTATTTGTCCCTCTCCTCTCTTCCTTGTTCATTTCTGGTTCCAGAGAACTTTATCCTGCAGAGCTGAATGGACTCCATCATTTTCTGTAAATTTAGACTTAAGTGTAGAGAAGAAGCTACTGAACCTAATTACAGAAAATTATGCAGAAGTGAGTATACTAATTACATCTGGAGGCACAAATAAGGCTATTACTCAACAAACATTCTTAAATATTCTCCTGTACTCATTATCCATGGGTTGGTGGCTGCAACCATGAGAATCCATGGGTTCAACTGCTTTTCTTAAAATAATGAAAACAACATTGTGCCATTGTACACCACCCTTCAGTCAGTACAACCTTTTGGCCATGGATGTGGAACTTTGGAATCTTTGCTGAAAGACAATATTTATGCCTGGCATAGGTATTTATCAAGCTGCACTTGGATTATGTTCTTTGTTGTGCTTACAATGAGAAAACTAACAGTGACAAAATGGGAGTATGTGTTGGCACATTTATGGTTGGCTTCCATCTGCAATTAGTATGGCCAAGGAACTACTCCATTGCTTGTTGCCAACCAGAAAAAAAATGTAGTGAAGCATAGATAGATGCACCAAAATTCGCTGTATGGCCCTTCTTTTGTCTTTGTTTGTTGGATAAAAATATAACATTATAGGAATACAAGTTGGAGTCTCATTCTCTCTCTCTCTCTCTCTCTCTCTCTCTCTCTCACACACACACACACACACACACACACACACACACACACACGCACACACACACACACACACACACATGCACACACGTATATACATATACACTGCACTCCAATCAGAGGTGGGATTCACTTACCTTCCCAACCGGTTTGCAAATGTGAGTGCGTGCTTGCTCTCAATTTGCTCACATGCACCACCCCTGCGCATGCACACGGCCTTCTGCGTATGCACAGGTTACAGTGTATCTTATGATTCTTGATTAATGTATTTCTTTTTCTTTTTATGTACACTGAGAGCATATGCACCAAAGACAAATTCCTTGTGTATTCAATCACACTTGGACAATAAAGAATTCTGTTCTGTTCTGTTCTGTTCTGTTCTGTTCTGTTCTAATCTATTCTATTACGGCGGCATCAGAATCTTCCCAAAATAAAGGCAAAAGTAATGTCTTCAAAATTAGATTCTGTTGCTAACTGAAAGTAAAATTTAAGTGTAATGGAAGTTAAGTCAGAAAAGAAGAAAGCAGGAAGAAATATTCAAATGGCAATCAGTAAAAAAGTGGAAATCTTAGAGAATGTTCAGTCACATCATAATTAGATAATTTTCCCAGACTCTGAGGTTATAATATAGTTTATCCAAGAATTCAGTAAGCATTCAGCAAAACTGCTTCATTGTGCTAAAAGACTTTGAATTGATCTACCCTGCCCTGCAAATATTTCTGGAGGTCAGAAATGGATAATGTCTCCTTTTATTAATTCCCCACCCATGGTCAAGACAACCTTAGTGTGTGATTTTCTGTCTTGGCTAATTTGCTCCTTTGCAGAAGGGGGAATATCATTTGAACTGAACCAGTATTTACCATAGTGTTTAATGCCATATAAAATTAACTTTTGTTGCCTTTGTGCTATAATAGAAAAATTCTTGCTTTGCAAATAGAAAGGTTCTGCTTTGAAACCTGGCAGAACCTTTCTTTAAAAAATGCAATTTATTGTTTTTGTTGTTGTTTCCTGAATGTCCTATCTTCCCCTATGTATCTTTTTGATACCCTTATAAATATGTAGAGAGTACACACCAAACATATCTTCCTATGGCACTCAACAGTCTGGGAAATACATGAGAAAATTATTGTACAAATTATCAAGTCTCAAGCCAGTAAAGATTTCAAATTAACAGTAAAATCTACAGTTGTGCTCAAAAGGCAATTGATAACTACTGTGAGTCTTTAAATAGAGACAATATGATCCCTATATCTTGCACCAGAAGGGAACTAGGATGCCACATTTTGAGTCAGTTTCAGTTTCTGGATATCTTTCAACAGTAGGTTCAGGTACATCATATTCAAGTAGTCAAGATGGACTGTAATCAGGCTGTGGATATCTGTAATTAAGTCCAGATGTCACAAGAAGAGTTGCATTAATTAAGTCTAGATGTCTCAAGAGCTGCATTTGGCACATTTGTTGTAGTTGTGCAGATGTGTTTCTCAACAAACCTTTTTTTAAAAAGTAATTTTAGTAGCGATTTGAATAAAACAATAAAAGATAATAGAAAATAAGAGAGAGAAAATATTTGCAAAAAATGTACTAAAAGATCCCCAGAAAGAGTTGCTACCCTCTTTATGACAAGTATAAAGAATTCCCTAATTGCTTCCAGTCCTCTTAGCTCAGAAATATAAAACTCTTCATTCCTAACCCATTTCTTAAGAATACGCAAAGCAAGTAAGTAACATCTTCAATCCAATTGCCAGCAAAATATCTGTGCAAAGCTCTAAAACCTCCTAACTATGACAACTATAACAAAATCCCATTTCATTTTCCAAGTCATGAATTTGTCCCAACATCTTAATATAAACAAAATTATAAAATTTTAAATTTAATAAAACAAAAAGAGATCCTTTATATAAGACAAGTCCTGTATACAATATTCCATATAACAGCTTATCTGCAAATACACATTTCACAGTAATAAAATAATACCTATATTCTAATAGAGACTAGAAAAATTTTAAACATATTGAAAATAAATGCTTCCCTTTTTTAAATTTTAGTCTCTTCAAATTTCCTTAGAAAGAAAGAGTTTAGAGAATAGAATAGAATAGAATAGAATAGAATAGAATAGAATAGAATAGAAAAGAAAAGAAAAGAAAAGAAAAGAAAAGAAAAGAAAAGAAAAGAAAAGAAAAGAAAAGAAAAGAATTTTTTATTGTCCAAGTGTGAATTTGGTGCATATGCTCTCAGTGTACATAAAAGGAGCCTTGGTGGCGCAGTGGACTAAAGTGCTGTTAAAGTAGCACTTAGCTGCCAGCTGTCTGCAATTACCGTGAGTTCAAATCTCACCAGGCTCAAGGTTGACTCAGACTTCCATCCTTCCGAGGTAGGTAAAATGAGGACCTGGATTGTGGGGGCAATAAGCTGACTTTGTATAAAAAAGAACACCGCTTGGGAGGGGCCAAAAGTCCTACTAAGCAGGTATATACAAAAGTATGAAGGCTATTGCTTAACACATTGTAAGCTACCCTGAGTTATGTCTTTGGTTATTCAGGTCTTCTCCCACTTAAAATTTGACGTGTCTTGGTGACGTTTCGACGAAGTCTCATTTGTCATCTTCAGGCTGGTGTTCTCAGCTTCGTGCTTCCAGGAGCAATGTGAGATCGCAGATGTCTCTTCCTTTTAACTGCTAGTGGGGGTGGGAGCTGATTGGGTGGGAGCTTGGCTGTGTTCTGATTGGGTGGAGGTGTGTTCTGATTGGTTAGGGGCTTGGCTGTGCTCTGATTGGATGGGGGGGTTGGTTGTGCTCTGATTTGCTGGGGGTGTGTTCTGTTTGGGTGGGGGCTTGGTTGTGCTTGGCCTAGCCTGAGTTGCAGGGGGATTTGAGCTGGTGAGCTGCATTGTTGTTGTTTGGCTTCGTGTTTGTGGCCGTAAGAGATCTTCATGGTGGGTGTCAGGCTTCATGTATGGATTGGAGGGGTTTGAAGTGGCTAATGATGCAGCTGCGGTCTGGCTTCTTGTCCTTGGTCGTGCCTCATTATTAGTGTAGGTTTGAGTCTGCTTTCTGCGTGGATGTGTGATGTGACATCCTGTGTGGTTCTCATGACCCCTGTGTGGGTCTGGTGTCATTCGTTGTGTTAGGGACTCGTTTGTCAATAAGGGCAGGTTTCCAAATGGCTGGTAGGCGGGAGGTATCATCTCATTTGTTCATGCTGTGTGGGCGTTTTTCTATCTCGATGGCTTCTCTGATTATTCTGTTATTAAAGTGTTCAGTTTTGGCAATGGTTCTGGTCTTTTTAAAGTCAATTTCATTCCTGTGGCTTTAAGGTGTTGGACCAGGGAAGAAGTTGGTTCCTCTTTTCTGACTGAGTTCTTGTGTTCTTCAATGCGTGCACTTATTCTTCTGTTGGTTTGTCCAATGTATGTGGTGGGGCAGGCGGTGTATGGGATTTCATATACTCCTTGATTTTCTAACTCAGTTTTGTCTTTGGGGTTCCTTAAGATAGTGGATATTTTTCGGTTTGTGCAGAATGCTGTCTTGATAGTCATACAGTCATAAGTGGGAGGAGATGGGTGATAGGAATGATGAGAAGATTAATAGTAATGCAGACTTAGTAACTAATTTGACAGTGTTGAGGGAATTATTTGTTTAGCAGAGTGATGGCATTTGGGAAAAAACTGTTCTTGTGTCTAGTTGTTTTGGTGTGCAGTGCTCTATAGCATCGTTTTGAGGGTAGGAGTTGAAAGAGTTTATGTCCAGGATGCAAGGGGTCTGTAAATATTTTTACAGTTTGGGTACTATATTTTCAAGCCAGTTTAGATACTATAAGAATATAGATACATGAACTAACTATATGAGAAAAATCTTTTGCATCATACCATTTTAGGCAATTTCAGTAAGATATCCGTAAATCCCCCAAAAATTAACTAAAATAACAACTCACTCCATTTATCCCTGATTGAATAAACCAATCTATATAACCAATTTATAGTCTAGATATTAGAAAAGGCATCTTGTGTTGTTATGTTGTCCTCTCTATCAAGCTTGGAATTCTGAGTTAATGTCACTTTATAATCTATCATTTGTAATGAATGGTACATTTGGAGCCTGAAAGAGATTCATCTAAAGGTAATTCTCAATTTATGACTGTAATGGAGCCCAGAATTAAGAGTCCTAACTGGCAGTGGTTGCCAAACAGGTCACAACATGACCATGCCAGATTTTGCAACCTTTTCTGTGGTGTTTGTTAAGCAAATGCCATGGTCATTAAGCAAACCCATTTTAGCCAATGGGAAGGATTTTTTTGCCAGAAACTGGATGTAAATACCGCCTTCTGGCAAAACATGCTGAAAATTGCAGTCACTTGACTGTAGGACAATGTAAGTGGCCATAAATGGGGAGCAGTTAATAAGTGCCCAAAATGCCATCACATGATAAGGGTGGAAGAGTTTTTCAACTTTAAAACTGTGTCATGACTTCCGGTGGCGCCTTCCTCGTCGGCGGCGGGCTCTTTCATGCCCGCCGGCGTCTCGCTGCGTATAGAGCCGCCTCACAGCTGGCAGGTGGCTCGAACAACCTGCTCCTCAGCGGGAGGAGCAGGCAGAGCTTCTGGGGGTGAGGCTGGGCCCCCTGAGTCGCCCCAGGATCGTCTCGTTTGTCCTGGGGAGGGCTCAGAAGGATGGCCCCCTCTATACCTCCAGAGAGGCTCCGCGACGAGACTGTCCTCCGCTAGTTAGTTAACTAGCGGAGCCAGACGCTGGAAGCAACACCACAGCGTCAATGGAGCAAGCCGAAAAAGAAAGAAGCAAAGATGAAGCAAGTATGGATTATTTTTTTTTTTTTACTAATTTTTTATTGAAGAGGAATGAGAGGAGGGGGGAAGGAGAGGAAGAGAAGTGAAAGTTTCTAAAAAAGTTTTTTTAAGATGGCGACTGATCTTAATTGGAAAAAATGCCAGAGCGATTGAAAATGGAGGCTTTGAAATGAATACTTTGCTATGGGAGAGTCACTTAAAGTAAGAAGAAAAAAAAATTTTTTTTTCCTTTTTTCTGGATATTTTTCTTTAAAACAAGGATTAAAGTAAAGTATGGCAAAGTGAAGTAAAGCATAGTAAAGCCATTCAAAGTAAAATAAAGATGACTAAAGGAAGGGGGGGCTCCCCCTTGAGCCAGCTGAAGAGCAAAGCTGAGATGGTGCAATTGTCTGGATTGGCAGAAGGGGACTTAAAAGAATTTATAACAACTTCTTTATCGAGTGTAGTTGACAAAATTAAAAACTCACAGAAGAATCTTGTGGATTTGACTGCTGGAAAGCATGACCAATTAAGTCAAACTATTGTTAAAGTAATTTCAGATCTTTCAAATGTGGTGATTGAAATGGAGGAGAAAGTAACTGAAATTAGCAGTAAATTTGGCTCCCAGATTCAAGAAATACAAGAAAGGTTTGTGAAAGCTGAGATTTGTAATCAGACTATACAGAATGATATTATCATGCTTCAAATTAAAACTATGGCCTCAGCAATCAGAGTAAGAGGTATTAAAGAAAACCAGAGAGATTTAAAAGCAACTATTGCAAAGGTTTTTGCTGAACTACTAGAGCTTGAGGATGAGATAATTCTTGGTTGTATAGAGAAAGTTTACAGAGTCAACTCACGAGTAGCTAAACAAAGGAATTTATCCAGAGATGTTGTTGTTTACTTTACTGATAAAAGGTTGAGAGATGACATCTTACAAAGGTCCTATTCTGCCAGAGCGCAAGTAGAAGGTGAACAAATTAATATCTTTAAAGAGTTACCACCGAAGGTTCTAAAGAAAAGGAAAGAATTTGCTTTCTTAACTAAAGAATTGAAGGAAAGTAATATCCCATTTAGATGGGATTTACCAGTTGGCATAATTTTTAGATATTATGGCGTGAGATATTGTCTGAATACTATTGAGAAAGCGGAACATTTTTATAAAAATATTTTTAAGGGAGCTTCGGAAGACCTCAAGAATAAGAAACAAGAAAGAGAGTTTGTAAAAGGTAAACAGAAGGATGAGACTCAAAGAATGAATCAAAGAATGTTAAAAGCACAAGGAGTGCAATCTGGTTTCTCTGAGGATCTTATTATGGACCACACCAGTGAACCTAGACTAGGAGCACCGGACCTTGTACTGCTGGAGCAAGATTTAAAAAATACTATAATTCAAGATGATCAGCAGCAGAGGTCCAACGCTCCGCAAGAAAAGGATGGTGATATCGAGCAGCAGGAACCAGATTTTAACGAGGAAATTCGAGAGGTAACTAACGAGTGTCGTAGAGTCCTTCATCAGATGCAGCTGTTATCAGAAAGCTTGGATAATTGTGAAAATTGGTTATAAACTTTCTAAAGTTTATATGGATTTGGATTTAAGGATTATAAAGTCTTCATCCTGATTTGGAGTTTCTTTTTCTTATTTTTGAATTGGATTTAACATCTTGAGCAAGCTTAACAGAGGGCTGCAATGGTAGCAGCGTTCTGTGATTATCCTACCATAGTTTTTTTTTTGGGAACTTATCATCCAGGAGGAAAGAATGGAAAGGAGAATATCTAACAACCAGAAGGAGTGAAAGGGTGGCAGGTTTTGAAACAACTTTATGAGAACATTTGGGCATGCAGCTGCTAGGATTTTTTTCTTTTTTTGATTCTTTCTGTCATTAAGGTTTGGCGGAGCTGCATTGGGTTTCTTTTTGTCGTAATAGAATACGCTAGTTTGAATGTTTCTACCTAGAGGAATGAATATCTTCGTGGTTGGATGCTATCTATATAGTAGTAGCGTTTTGTGATTACCCTATCATAGTTTTTTTTTGGAATTTATCATCCAAGAGCAAAGAATGGAAATGAAAATGTCTTACAACCAAGAGTGAATGATAAAGGGTGGCAGGATTTGAAACAGTTTTTATAAGAACATCTGGGAATGCAGCCTATAGGATTTTTTTTCTTTTTTCTTGATTTTTTTGTTTCTAAGGAGCTGCATTGGGTTTTTTCTCGTTGAAATAGAACACGTTTGTTTGAATGATTCTACCTAGAGGAGTGATTATCTTCTTGGTTGGATGTTATCTATATAAAGTCACACGGGGGGTTCATGTGGAATGTTTTGTTTTACTGATGGGGGCAGATAGAAGATGAAGAGTATTGGAATTGGATACAGGTGAAGAAAGAAGACCTAACTTCAATCAGGAAGAAGAGAAGATTGTAATTCGAGTTATAGAAAATTATAACAATATATGCATAATTGTATTATATTATAATATACTTTATTTTTTTTTTCTTTGAAGGGGGGATTTCTGGGCTTTTGAATTAGGGGGAGTAGTTTGGATTAAAATATGTGGCATTATTTAATATGAACAAGTAAGTTATATAATTTTGGAGTGATTGAGTATGGTATATGATTAGTAATGTTAGTAATGTTTCTTTCATTTTTATTTTTCTCTGTTTTTAAATTGTGTTAAATATTATAATGGTTATTTTTTCTGGTGTTTTTTTTTATTACAATACTGTTAAGCTTAGACAAATATTTATGTTTATGGGTCTTTCTTTGTATTACTTTATTTTATTTTATTTTATTTTTTTATTTTTTTATTTTTTTTTAATTTCTTTCTTTCTTTCCTCTTCCTCTTAACTTAGAACTGAATATATAATAGTATTTGTTTTCTTTGTTGTTATAAATTCTTGTTGTTTTTCTTTCTTAAGAATGTGTAGCGGAAGTCAGGGGTGGGTGGGAGAGGGAGGGGGTGGGGTTGGGGGGAGGTTGGGGGGTATGAGAGGGTGGGGGAGGGGGTAGGGGTGAAAAAAGGGGGAAAATTTTTTATTGTAAAACTTTTTCAATAAAAAAAAAATAAAATAAAAAATAAATAGATAAAAAAACTGTGTCATAAGTAGCTCTAGGAAGTCCATCATATTTTGAATAATCACTAAGTGATCGGTCATAAATTGAGGACCTTTTGGACAATCCTCACTTATTAGTTAAGAGAACAGTCTCTTCATGCATAAGCTATCAGTAATGATTGTAAAAACTTTGCTTAGTAACCTCAGAGATAAATTGGATTCTAATATGGGAACAATCCAGTTGCTGCGATTTCTGTAGGTTTTTTTCCAACCTTTTTCAAGAAATCTTGTTAAAAGAAATCCTGAAAGAATCTTGCTTTCTGGTGGAGTGAAGTATCAAGTAGATAAGCCCAAAGAGATAAACCTATTTTGTTGCTAGCAATTGGTCTCCAGAAACATCTGAGAAGGATTGCCAGATTTTGTGTATTTGCTAATTGCGGAGGTTCTGGGAAATACTCAAAATGTTTCCTGGTTAATTTAGCCAACTTCAAATAAGGTTCATTATTCATTTTATTAATTGTTCTGCTTTTCCTGTTATTAACTTTTTATCTTGTTTTTTGTGTTTCTGTTTTGCTGGTATGGTCTTTGAATATAAATAAACTGTCCAAAAACATATTATTTATTTTTGGGGATGGGGTGGAATGGTTTTTATTCCATATAATTATCAAAGACTGAAAGTCAAGCTACTATTACCAGTCTTAAAACATCATGGTTCAGTTGTTCAAATTCTGGAGCCTGAGTGAGCTAAAACAATCTTCACAACCTGATTGGAATTCTGGGATTTCTGATTTCATCGAAGAAGCACCAGGTTGAGAAAAGCTGTTCTGGGACTCCATAGCTGCAACCTGTTAGAAGGCATTACTATCTGTCTCTGGCCATGTGTTGACATATTTAAGAGAATACATCCTGCTTTTCCATGGTCTTACCAACAGGTTCTTGATGAAAACATACTGTGCTATTTCCCTTTAAAGATTGTGGTGCTGGCCTGGAAATGGTGCTGTCTACAGTGAAATCAATAAATGATGCACATTTTGAAAACTAAACAGGAGAGAAAGTATTAAGCCGGTGCATACCAATCAATTGTCAGATGGCTGCTGAACTGAAATCTGATAAAATCTTGGGCTCATTTAGCACATGGATGCAGACAGGCTGGAATAATTCAGATAGGTCTCTCTGAAATCAAAAGTACTTCCCTATTAGACAAAAATCTGTAATCCCAAAACTCAGATGGGATAAATTAATTTTAAATGAGATAATTAATTTTAAAAGATGCAGAAGGAAAATAATTCTGAGCCATTGCCTGCAGACGAAATGTTTGTAATAATAATGTGCAAATATCTTCTTTAAAGGACAGTGTCATGTTTTTGGAATACAGGAGTTTATTTGTTAAAAAAAAATCCAATGATGTGATTTTCCAATTACAGTGACAGTTATTTTGAAATAACTTCTTTTGTGCTTTGCGTAGGGGTGTATGTGGGAGGAAAAGCATGCATCTTATTTAGTTATTAAGAGCTGAATATATTGTGCTCCTGTAACACTCTGCTGAATATAAATGTGGTTTTCCTGTGTCTACATATTTGGTTTTATCATTCCAATAAGTTACCAAGCTCTTCAGGTATGTCCTGAGGGCCATGTGGATGAAGCCATCCTAAAAGTGAATATGACTGACACACATAAAAATAATACTGTTTTTGATTGCATTGCTGTTGCTAGTCACATATACCAGTCACATAATTCAGTTTGGGATCTAGTTCACTTATTCAGAAAACAATCTGATTCAATTTAGTTTTATTTAAATACTTTTCCCCTAGGATGTTGTCTGAATCTGAATCTTGATTCAGAAATCTAAATCATAACAACTTATAATAGTTCTGTACTATTATTTATTGTATGATAGTCATTCTATTATGTACTAGTACTATACATATTGTATTAATTACATTTTTTCTTAGTTTAAAAGAACCGGATAAGTTTTGCAGGTTGCTAAATAAGGAATAAAACGTAATACCAAGGCAGAGAGTTTTGTTCTCAGCAGTAAACTTACAAAACAATGTTTCAATGCCAATAATACTTTTGAGACAAATGTAATAAATTGATTTTGGATTAAGTAACAGGTGAAGAAAAATTCTATTGCTATGTAATTCTATTGCGAAGGTAGGAAATAATATTACACATTTTATTATGTGACTCCTATACTATTTTTGTAAATTAAGGTTGTTCAGCATTTTAGATTTGATCTCCAAAGGGTGCTTTACAGTTCTTGGAATTGTATGGAGAGCAATTACATTATGGGAGGAAAATATATATCTGCTTTGAGAACTATAGGCTTGTGTAGTTCTGAGCTCACCAAAAGTCATCTTGAAAAACAAGTCCAAAGCACTATACAGTCAAATTTAAAATCCCATTTTTCCAGTGGTGAAATCCATTTTTTTTTACTACCAGTTCTGTGGGCGTGGCTTGGTGGGCATGGTGTGGCTTGGTGGGCATGGCTTGGTGGGCATGGCAGGGAAAGGATATTGAAAAAACCCCATTCCCACTCCATTCCAGGGGAAGGATGCTGCAAAATCTCCATTCCCACCCCACTCCAGTCAGACATGGCATTTGCGGGTTCTCTGAACTACTTAAAATTTCCGCTACCGGTTCTCCAGAACCTGTCAGAACCTGCTGGATTTCACCCCTGGTTTTTTCCGATTGTTGCATGCATTTGAAATAATCAATGCTAGATGTCTTCTTCCACATACAGGTGAATTATAAGCTAAATAACATACAAAACCTATGATCCAGACTTGCAATATATCTTTCTTTTACTAATATTTCCTTGCCTTGGGAAATAATCACCTCCCTGAGATCCAGCTGGCCCTTACTCTTCTAGCCTTTCAAAAGATCTTGAAGAGCTGGCTCTTCTCCCAAGTGAAGGCTGGACCCAGCAAGTGTGAATAGTAAGATATGGGGAAGGTTATTTTGAGGTACCAGAAGTTGTTTTCTGATGTTGGTTTTTCTCTCATAAAATTCCTTAACAAACAAATATAAATACATACACATGAATCCTAATTGGGTTGGCCAATTGTTAGATAATTTACTCAAGCTTTCTTCCTGAAATTACTAAACAAAAACAAGTATCTGCCTCATTCTATCTTTTCCTTCCCTAAGTACAATAGCAATATCACTTAAACTTACAACTTCTCAGTGCTTTTGCAGTACTCTCTAAGCCATTTATAGAGTTTAACCCACCAATCTGGGTCCTCATTTTCACCCACCTTGGAAGGATGGAAGGAGTCAACCTTGACCCAGTGAGAATCGAACTGCCGAACTGCTTGCAGTCGGAAGTCAGTAGAATTAGTCTGCAGTACTACATTCTAACCACTGCACCACCATGGCTGCTGGTCTTATATAATTTGGTCCTTAAAAATGGACCAATTGCATATTATTTTTATTTTTGTCACCTTGTGACAAAAGGAACAATAGCCATTTCATACCTTACTGTATGATATAATTTTACTGCTGAATATAGGTCTGTAATAGGCACATCTAGCCAGTCAAAACTTTAGAGGTTCTCGCTGGATCAAAATACAGCCTTAATTGGCTGTAATTTAAGATTGTCTAGCTGTATAAAATGAGCCTGAGAAGAACATTGGTTACCCAAAGTAGTTAACAGTTTATTTTCATGTCCTGCTCAATACACCTATATGTCATTGAGCTGAATGAGCGAAAGAAGTATGGTAGTCATGATAGATACAACAACAATGGTCACAGCAGCAGAAGTGGCATCAGCAGCAGCAACAGCAATAACCTCGGTGTTTTCTACAACTACGTGATTGGATTGTTGGAAGCCAAAAGACACCTGTGTCATCACCTAGAGTAGAAGAGGGCTATGGAAGAAAGACAGAGTACAGAATATGCCATGTATCGATCTCTCAGTTGCAAATGCTGGAGAAGATTCTGAAAGGAAAGAAGAAGCAGCAACCAACATGGGACCAGCTACAATAATAGTGGAAACTATGCAGGTATCCCAGGCTAAGCTAAGACCTGCTGTTTTCTCTACATTGAATAATGACTGCACAGAAATACCTGGACACTTGACCATCAGCAACGTAGGATGTGTTCCTTCTCCAGAAGATGGAATTCTTAGAAAAAAATATTAAAAATTGATTCTCATAAATCACACCAAATCAGTTAAAAACCCATCTCTGGCTAATCCCTGGCCACCCTTACCCCCAATTGTTAAATAGTCAGTAACTAAGAAGGTTGTGAGAAGCTTCCCAAGGAAAGAATATTGTGGCAGGATGGAAGGAAACAGAAAAGAGACTTCAGGCTGAGGGCTGTGATTCTTCCAGGATTTTAAGGAGAAAATTACAATGCACTGCTAAGTCTAGATTTAGAACCCAATCAATCAGATGATTTTATAGTTTAAATTCATTTTAAGGACTGTGAAACTTCCAGATTTTTAAGAAGGAAAATAACAATGCACCCAGATGTTGAGATTTGGAACATAATCAGACAGTGTTAGAGTTTTGACTTCATTTTGGATATGCTCAAAACTTTGCCCAACTCTTTGCATAACACTTTTTCCCTAAGGTTCAATGTCTATTATGCATGAACTTTCCCATTATCCCTTTGTTTCTGTTTTCCCTTGAAATGTAATTGTTTCTTCTCTAAACTGAAATGTAATTAATGTTTCTTCTCTCTAATTCAATTGTATTTCTCTTTGGTGCTGTATGTTTTTAAACAAAACCCACTTTTAAACAGTTGTTTTTGGTGCCCATTTCTGTTTGGAGGGTGGTAATTTGGTAATACTCCAAAAAGCAAATTTGGGATAGTCACTGTAATTACCTACTTCTCTCTTCCCTCTGATTGGTCAGATTCCAAACGCATAATTGACCAAACACAATATTTTTTGCAAGGATTAATTCCTGATCATGTTGGTTAGGGATCTCAATTACAGAGAGATTATGAGATTAAAATATAGGACATCTGGCAGGTACTGCTGCTATTATTATTATTATTATTATTATTATTATTATTATTATTATTATTATTATTATTATTATTATTTAAAATTTTATACCGCCCTTCTCCCAAAGGACTCAGGACAGTGTACAGCCACGCTAAAACAACATATAATACAAAATTTAAAAGCCCTTAAAGAACGTATTAAACAATGTGGCCCCCAAATTAAAATTCAACAATTAAAACACCCGTTACAAATCCTTATTAAGCCAGGCCAGCTTGTTGGAATAGTAAAGTCTTAAGGGCATGGCGGAAGGTACACAGGTTGTGAATCAAACGTATCCCCGGGGGCAATTCATTCCAGAGGGTGGATGCCCCCACAGAAAAGTGTCTCCCCCTGGGGGTCGCCAGTCAAAACTGGTTGGTTAATACACATTTGGAAAAATCTAAAGTTGAGTAAAGATGACATATTTTATTAAACAGCAAACCTTTTTTCCTTAAAATAGTATGGAGGCTTATTTAGAATAGAGTACTTTATTTGGCCAAGTGTGATTAGACACACAAGGAACTTGTCTCTTGTGCAGAAGCTCTCAGTATACATGCAAAGCAACAGGGTAATAATAATCATAATAATGATACCAGTAAGAAGGGATAAGAAGATGAGAAGGATAATATTAACTACAGCTATACAGCATGGGTGAATATATTTAGACATGTCAGTACTATGAAGATTAGGTGTTCAGCAGAGTGATGGCACGAGGGAAAAAACTACATGCCAAAACAACTAGACACAGTAGTGGCCTATAGCCTAATCCTACAGTGGCATCCCAAAGAAAGGAGTTGAAACAGATTATGTCAAGGATGTGAGGGATCTGTAGTTATTTTCTAATTATTTATTGTTTATTATCACTTAATTAATTACTGTTAATTAGCATGATAATGTTTAAATATTTAAGTGCTAAGAAACTTCTGGATTTCTTAATATTAAATGTTAATAGAAATATATCTCAGTTTATAGAGCAACAAACATAACATTTTTATTTTGAAATATAGGCATACATCAATACAAAGGGATTTTATAATTGGTGAATTGATTGAGACTACTTTCATTCAACTAAAAATTAAAAAAAAAGATAGTTGTGGAATTTTGGAAGTAAACATAAATTTCACAATATATACAGTATGTAGTAGGAGAAAATTCCCCCAAAGTCCCCACAATAAAAGAAAAAGAGGGGGAAAATATTTCATGAATTGTGGTCAGGCATGTTCAGAAGAGACTGCAAATGGTGGCAACTTATCTATTCAACCAAAGGAACTTGATGGTTATGTTATGGGTCTCCCAGTGTTGCCTAATGCAAGAGGAATTGCCTGAATGACAGAATTTGTGGAATTCCAATTTTTTTACTACTGGTTCTGTGGGCATGGCTTGGTGGGCATGGTGTGGTGTGGTGGGCATGGCTTGATGGGTGTGGCCGAGGAAGGATACTGCAAAATCTCCATTCCCTCCCCACTCCTGGGGTAAGGATATTGCAAAATCTCCATTCCCACTCTACTCTGGGTCCAGCCAGTTCTCCAAACTACTCAAAATTTCTGCTACTGATTCTCAGACCCTGTCAGAACCTGCTGAATTTCAAGACTGCTGAATGAAAAAAAAAAAACTTTTTTAAAAAAATCTCACCTTACAGTTTTTGTTCTTCTTTTCTTTTTTTCTAATTCTAAAAGCCAAGACACCTACTCATTTCATAACAGCATATATTTCTAAGCATATAATTTAGGTTAAAATGAATTGAATATATAGTTTTCATTCATTTTGTTTGTTTTGAAAGAGAAATCATAAGGGATTCAGATCAAAATGGTTCCTCTTTAGAAAAACAAAATACACATGCATATGGTGTAATATATAGTTTGATATTAGCATAACATCAGAATCAGAGAATCAGATTGCCATATTCTTATAGCATTCTTATAACATTATTGCCAGAATAATTCAGGATGTTGGATCAGTAGCTTCCATATAGCATTTTACAAACCAAGACATAAACTGTTTAAAGTGCTTCATTCGAATGATTTCATTTATTTTTCATCCACAATCCTACGAAGCTTTCAGTTTAAGGTAGTGGTATTAACGTCTTAAATTCCTCTCTCTTTGCCTAATTTCTACAGCTGTTGTATAGTTTCACTGAAAATAGTTTCAGTATAGCCTCTATATCTGTTCTATAGTTTCTACCGAAAATCCACTGATTTGTGTATATTTGTACATACACGTTGAGATGTACCCTCTAAAAGGCAGGTCTTTTTGCTGTGATTTTACCAAGAATTCATGTACTTTGATATAAAATAATATGCATGCTTGTGGGATACCAAGCCAATGGTGTTAACACATCCATGAGCTTAGCAGGATCTTTTAATCCATCTGTAGGCAGGCCCAATTACAGTGAAGGTGTCAGCTGTTCAGTTGCAGGTTGTTTGCAGACTCAGCTATGATGCCTAGGCAATTAACTTCTTTCAAGGTCATTGTTCAACATCAGGTAATGGAGAGGAATCCACGCTATCAAATGAAAAATGGATTGTTAAGCCTAATTGGGGCCTACCAAGGACAGTCTCAGTTGCATTTTCAAAGTTTCACATCTTTGAACTTTGAGCCTGGTGACAATGTAGTCTGCAGTTCATTTTCTTTTATCTTCCTTACAGGAGGAATGAATGCAGCAAGAACACTTGCCAACATTTGCTAGTAATCAGAATCACAAGGATGATTAAGTGCCCCCATTCAAATGCTAAGATAGTAATATGAAGGGCTGGAGAGGTGGTATAAAAATCACTTCCAGGGTATACTTTTGTTAGCTTTCAGTGCTACAGGTTTTCCGGTAGAACTTTAAGATGCTAGGTAGGCACCCTCAAATTGAAATTCCAGTGATGAAGCTATTCCTGGAAGTAGGAAGATTCATAGCCGTTTTTGTAGCTTAAAAATCTACACTGGAACAAAGGAAACAACAGCAGCTTGTCCTTAGCACAGTGCAAGAATTCACAGGAGCTTTTGAGTCCCAATTTAGCACTAAAGTAAAACTAAAGGGAGCATGCTGAGTCTGATATTTGAAAAAGAGATGCACATGAAAATACTTCTTTTTTTCCCCCTGAAGACAAAAGACTGTAGGGAAGCAGACAAATTAAAATGGAAGCCATGGTTTCAACTGTAAATAATGAAAATTGGGAGTTGTTAACTCAGGCTTTGTGTAGTTGGTTGTCTCTTTTAAGATGCACTTTTTACAGCTCACATAGGAACAAAAAAAGTATTAGGAGACTCGCATGGGGTAGAAATTTTCATAAGGCATGCCTTGGCAAGTAGGTTTTCACCTCCTCAAATAGATCTGTCTGGTTGGTGTAGTTTTAACTGAGCACCCAAATCCTAGTGGGAATGGTTGTTCTGGGATTAAATGCTTTGGATTACTAATATGTCAGGGAATGAAACAGTCATGAATTTATTTTGTATGGGACTATAGTGTAACATGGGGTACCACTAAACTGACCTTGACTTTCAGAGTTGTAAATTAAACTGGGCAGTTGAAAAAAAGAAAAAAGCAGTGGCAAACCACTTTTTGAATATTGTCAGGAAAACAACACAAACCATCTACAAAGTTACGGTCATTCTGGACTCAGTTCACTTCCTGAACTGTGGGTCAGGACTAACAGTAAAGTTCCCATGGCTTCGGTGGAGGTTTATTGCCGCTGGTAGGCTCTGTAAAGGCTACTAGAATACTAGAGAAGTTTATACCTGAATAGTTTATTCCATACATGCTGATCCTGGGAAGCTTCTTATTTTTTCTAAGGAGCTCTGGGAAACGAAGTGGTAGAAGGAATGCTGATGTAATGCCCTTCTTTTTGGAAACAAGAGGCAAGATCATCCACCTATGTGCCATTGTAAATTCTCAGGGAATGTTTTTGCAAATAGCAAACTCTATTTAAATTGCTATGGTTAGGGCCAAACTTCCTATTAAGACAAAACTACACATTTTGTGTAATGTACAGAAAAAAAAATGTGAAATCACATCTGCCATTTCTCTAGCTAGCATAGAACTTCATACACATTGAGTTTGTTCCAAAAACGTAGGATGTCATAATGTATAGGTGTAGTGTAAGGGCAGTTCAATGCATGGTGGCCTTTTTTAATTAACACATTGACATTTTCTAAGTCAGCTGTCCCCAACCCTTGTGGCTTGGCAGCCCAGCTGGGGGGTGGAGGACAAGGGAACTGGACCATGTAAGTGGCAGGCCAGTGTACACACACACAGAGCTCTACTGTGCGAGCAGCAGACACATGCATGCAAGCAATTGCCCACCACTCTCACAAGTTGGCTTTCGCACACACACTCCAACCAGCTACTTGTGCAGCCAAATTCCCAATAGGCCATGGCCTGGTAGCGGGCCATGGCCAAGAGGTTGGGGATCCCTATTCTAAGTGACATTTAAGAGTTTTTGGCATGATACCCAGTTTGCTGATAATCCCTGGAAGCTCCACATATATTATTATTATTATTATTATTATTATTATTATTATTATTATTATTATTATTATTATTATTATTATTATCTGTAGTGAGATTCACAACCTTTGAGGCTGGTTAATAGCTCAGCAGCTCGAGTCCTAACCAAGGACCTAGGAACTGTTAAGATATCGTCGGAGGATGTAAGCTGTTCCGAGTAAGGTGGTTTTTTGTAGAGTCAAAATGTTCAAGTCCGGTAAATTTAGAATTTCTAAACAGCGGGGTAGCCCTTTGGGTATTGCTCCAAGGGCTCCAATTACAATCGGAACAACACATGATTTCTTTTTCCATAGTCGCTCAACTTCGATTTGCAAGTCCCGGTACTTTGTGATTTTTTCTTGCTGCTTATCTTCAATCCGTGCATCACCAGGTATTGCAATGTCAATGAACCATACTTTTTTCTTTTCAACTACCGTTATGTCAGGTGTGTTGTGGACCAAGTGCCTGTCAGTCTGAATCCTAAAGTCCCACAAGATCTTGAGTTTCTCATTCTCTAGAACTTTCTCAACCTGATGTTCCCAGTGGTTTTTGCTGTACTCAAATCCAAACTTCTGGCACAATTTCCAGTGAATGATCTTAGCAACACTGTTATGGCGTTGTAGGTAGTCGGTTTGTGAAATTTTGCTGCATCCACTGATCAGGTGGTCGACTGTCTCATCTTTCTCATTACAGAGGCGGCATTTGCTGTTGGTGGTAACATGTTGAATTTTTGTCTTCATGCAGTTTGTGGCTAGGGCTTGTTCTTGAGCTGCCAAAATAAAGCTTTCTGTTTCTTTTTTCAGTACTCCTGATCTTAACCAGTTCCAAGTTAGTTTCTGGTCACCTTTGCCTTCAATACTTTTCAAGTATTGGCCATGCAGAGCTTTGCTTTTCCAATTTTCAGCTCGCTGCTCAATTACTTCTTTCTTATATTCTGCTTTTGTTTTAGTTGTCTTTAAAAGGCCTCCTTTATTTACTTCCTTAATCATTGGTTCTTCACTTTTCTGGATGTAATCATTCAAGCTGCATTTTTCTTCTTCCACAGTCTGCTTTACTTGTAGGAGTCCTCGACCACCCTCTGCTCTTGGTAAATATAATCGGTCAACATCACTTTTAGGGTGCAAGGCATGATTCATTGTCATAAGCTTCCTTGTTTTTCTGTCCAAATTGTCTAACTCCATCTGGGTCCAGTCAATTATTCCTGCAGAGTATCGAATCACAGGTATAGCCCAGGTATTTATGGCTTTTATGATGTTTCCTCCACTCAGTTTGGACATTAATATCTTACGAATTCGCCGAATGTACTTGGCTGAAGTTATTTCCTTGACTTTATTATGCATTAAGTCAGAGGCCTCTAAAATCCCCAAGTACTTGTAGCCTTCTTCTGATTTTACTGCCTTTATCGTTTCTTCATTCTCTAGTTCTATTCCATCCTCTTCTATGATCTTACCTGCTTTGGTTGCTATTGTTGCACATTTGTTAATTCCAAACTGCATACCAATGTCTTGGCTGAATTCTTTTGTGTGTTCAGTTAATAAATTCAGTTCAGCTTTTGTTTTACCAAATAGCTTCAAATCATCCATGTACATCAAGTGCGAGATTTTCAGTCCTTTCTTTGCAAGTTCGTATCCACAGCTCAGATTTTTCAAAATGATTGTCAGTGGTAGCATTGAGAGTATAAAAAGTAGGGGGGAAAGGGAATCGCCCTGGAAAATGCCTTGTTTAATTTCAACTTCACCTAGTTCTTCTTCATTAGCCATAAGTTTTGTTTTCCAGAGGTTCATTGAAGATTCCATGAATTTTTGTATGTTTCTGCTGATGCCAAAGATTTCCAGGCATTTCTTGATCCAGCTATGGGGAACTGAATCAAACGCTTTCTTATAGTCTATCCAAGCCATGAACAGGTTGGTTCGTCTTTTCTTTGAGTTCTTTAGGATTAGCTTGTCAATCAGCAATTGATCCTTTGTTCCTCTTGAGTTTTTGCAGCATCCTTTCTGTTCTACAGGAAGCAAGTTATTTCTTTCCAGGTATCCATAGATTTGGTTTGCAATGATACCAGTAAGAAGTTTGTATGTTGTTGGCAAACAGGTGATTGGCCTATAGTTTCCAGGGTCCTTTCCTTTTTCTTTATCTTTTTGGATCAAAAATGTTCTTCCAGTTGTCATCCATTCATCATTTTCAGGTGTTTTTAGGACCTGGTTCATCTGGGTTGCCAATCTTTTGTACACACTTGTAAGTGCCTTTAACCAGAAGCCATGTAGCTCATCTGGCCCAGGTGCACTCCAGTTCTTCACTTTTCTTGACTGTCTTTGCACCATTGCTTTTGTTATTTTCATGTCTTCCATTTTATGCACTTTAATAGAGTCCTCAACCTGTTTGATCCATTTTGCATTTCTGTTATGCTTCTTGTTGTTTTCCCACAAATTCTTCCAGAATTTCAGAGCTTTCTCTTTATCAGGCTTTTCATTTGTTGTTATTCCTTCTCTATTTTCTAAGCTCTTATAAAACTGGTGCTGATTTGCTCTAAACTGTGAGTTTTCTTTGAACTGAGTTACTCGGTTTTCATACCTTTTAATCTTTTCGGCGATGGCAACAACCCTCTGCTTCAGCTCTTCAATTACTACCGCAATCTCCTTATTCCTCAGATCGTATCTTGCTTCCAGGCTGCTTTTGACCTGCTTGTTCTTTAACTGACTTTGCCTTAGGTTCTTCAAGTTGCTCAAATCTCCACGTAATTTTTTCATCTTCAATTCTAACCGAATTTTCCACTTAGGCTTCCCCTTCTTGCCTCTTTGGTTCTTTTGTATTTTCAACCCCAGTTCTTTGGTGGTTATGACGGCTGCTGCATACATCAGTTGGTTTGTTTCGGCTAATGTAGTGGTTCTAATAGTTTGCACAGCCTCATTGACCTTTTTTAGTACATTTCTCAATTCTTTCCGGTTCACTTGGTTCAGTTTTGGCAAACGTGTTCTTTCAGCATCTTCCATTTGATGCTTTATTTTTCCAACTAATTGAGCACTATCTTTTGGTATTTGTTCTTCAGTGCTTCCTTCTTCTATATCTTCATCCATTTCAGTATCCTCTTCCTCCCTTTCTTTCTCAATTTGCTTTTGAGTCTGCAAATCATTCTTGATGTTACTCTTCTTTGTTGATGTACTCAGACCATTAATTGCTTTCTCTTCTATTGCTATTAATTCTTCTGTAGTGAAAAATTTGTGGTTTAGGATTACACGTCGTTGGTCCATTAACCTTTGTTCACTGGTGTCACAGTCCGTATGGTTCATCTTCCAAATCCGATACATTCGTTTTTGAAATCCACGTTTTGCTGGCTTAGACTGATAGTAAGCTTCCATAATAAAGGTGTTTTCTTCCTTAGTCCAGATTTTTCGCTTTTGGGGTTTTTCTTCCAGTAGCTTGTCAGCTCCATGCCCTGGTTGCCTAGCAGAGGGAGCTGAGCCCTATAGCTCATTTTTCGTAGAATGCCCAGGAGCCATAGCATCCAACGGAACCCTTGTTAATCCGGGCGACGGTTCAGCCGGCATAAATTTCATTTTTTTTGTATTCACCATGTTTGAATGGGTTGTGGAGCAGATTTTGTCTGGCCCTTCACCTAAGATCTGTCTGATATGGTTGCACCTGTTCAGCATAGCTCTTAGGATCATTAGAGCACGCAAGCCCCTCCACCACGACAAGGTAGAGCTCCTCGGAGGGGATTATTATTATTATTATTATTATTATTATTATTATTATTATTATTATTATTATGGTTTGTTGCACAGGTATTTTGACTGGATTCGACATTTTTATCAACCTATCAATCTTTATGCATATAGACCATGGGATAAACAGACCTTCAGATAACAACATGGCAATAGAATCAGTAGCACAGGCCATTTCTGTGGAAAAGTAGCACATACTATTAACAAATAAGCAATAGAACAGTAAACCTCAACTGGAGCTTTCGATACAATGCAAGCTCTCTTAAGAAGACATTGTGTAAATTGCTTATAAAATTACTGTATGTTGTACAACTGGATTCCTGTACCAATCTAACCTCTGTGAAACTCCTAAGATCAATGCTGTGGGTTCCTGAATATGTCTTCACTGTTGCCATAAGATTGAAACTGGATGTCATAATCTGTTTTTGATTTCCCACGAAAGATCTCGCCCACACATTTCTGATGAGAATACCAAAATCTTACAACATTTCAGAGAGATTGTGTGAGATCTCAGGGATGTGACCAATGAAATTGCAGAAAACAGGAAAAACTGGTTGGATCTTTGGTGTCTTTCTTTTATTTTTTGTAATTAATGGAGGAATCCAGGCCCATCTTGCATTAATTTATGTGTCCTAGAAGTCAGAGTATGAAAAGAATGCTTCCTAATATAGCTCAGGTATATATTGGCTGAATTTACAGTGATTGCTCACAACTTCCTTTACCTGGCTGTTCTATTTTTGTTCTTTCTTACAGTAAATATCAACTACCAAAATGCACTATATGAAAAAGGAGAAAGTTCAATAAATAAGTAAGCAATCCAATGATTCCATTACATTAGATCAATTTGTTTACTTTAAAAAGCCAAAATGAAAAACTTAAGTCCAAATGCTTATCCATACAGTTCTCACAATTTATCTTATCATCTGACTTCTAAAATGACCTAAAATGTACAAATATAATTTGAAACATAACTCTGCATTAGGTTTAAATCTACATAGGTTTTTTTTTTTCTGTTTGAAAGTTCACAAATACTGAGTGATACTACAACATTCTCACTCAAATCACATCTTTATACGTTCAGTTTACTGTTCATCTGGTATTTAAATGCTTTTATTTGTTTTTTTAAAAAATACGACTACTGCTTATCTTCTGTAGACATAACACTTCAGACTTATCTCATAACCTGCAGCAGTAGCTACTATATTATTATGAATAGTTTTCTCCCAATAATGCATCTAGCATCTTTAGCTAGATGCATTATTAAATTGATAACTGTACAGAAGGTTTTTCAAAATAAATTTCTCAAGCACTGCATTAGTTTCAGAAGAACTAGTAACAAAAATATAGACTGAGGGATGCTGTCTTTGAGAGATTTCTTTATATTTAGATATATGGTATTCTGGTAGTTATCAGAAGATTTAAGCAATCTATCACAGCCACAAGGATATTACTGTTTCTTTAACTTATAAAGTGGTCTTACTTTATAAATTAAAACCAAGCCAAGGTTTCCATTTTAAAATATGATTATAGAACTAAGATCTTTTCTATTTATGTGGATCAACCTGTGCCACTATCAGGTCAGATCAGATTCCCAAATCAATCCAAAGGGGCAAAACATGTCAAAAGTTTACTATTCATGCAATTGTGTGCTAGATAAATTGAAAATTGTGTGCAGAAAAATTGAATTTGTAATCCAGTCTCCTAGCATTAGGTTAGGGGATATATAAGGACTACCCTTTCCTCCATTGTATCTATCCAGGTCCATGATAAAGCTAGATGGGACTGCAAAGAATGGAATGCAGTTTAATTGTATCTTGAAGTAAAACCTGTTAAACTTCCATATAGCATCTTAAATTACTTGCTACTGACATCTTTTAGAAAGGAAGCCACCTCCAGAAATTGTCCAGATAACTTCTTCTTTGGTTTCACCAGTGATTATGATTAGGTATGCTGCTGAGGCAGTTGCTACTACAGTTCCTGATTGGTGAATTCCCCTCTTTTTTATCCTTTCCACTGTACCAGAAACAAGCACCCATTTTTCATGGGTAGGTATTTGAAGACATGTGATTTTATCAAGCCCTTTGGTTTCCATTGACAATACTTTTGATTCCTTATCAAGCTATCTGTCCAATATCTTCCTTTGTAGACTAGGGTGGGGTGAGGAAGAAAAATATATCACATCTTTACAATTCTTCCTGCTATTTGGACAAAATGGCCTCTAGTAGAACTTTTGACAATTTCATCAGTTTTCAAAAAGAAAAAAATAAAATAAAGTCAGCTTTGTCCCAAACTGGATCAACCTGAGGAGCCTGAGTAGCGTAGGGGACTAATGACTCCTACTAAAGGCAGCAATTAACATCCAGCTGCCTGCAATTTCTGTGAGTTCAATCCTAGCCAGGCTCAAGGTCGACTCAGCCTTCCATCCTTTCTAAGGTGAGTAAATTGAGGACCCAGTTTGTGGGGGCAATAAGCTGACTGTATAAATATACAAAAAGTATGAAGGCTATTGCTTAACGCATTGTAAGCCGCCCTGAGTCTCCGGAGAAGGGCGGCATATAAATCAAATAAATAAATAAATAAATAAATAAAAACAAGGAAGATCAATCACTGAACCTAAGCCAATGATCCAACATTTCAAGGGGGTTAGGAATAGAATGAGACAACTCACCATGGCCAACTCACTGTAGACAACTTGCCATCGGACAACTCACTAGGGCCAACTCACTGTGGGACAATTCAACAAATACAAAAGTTACATTAATTTTAATGGAACTATGACCAATAACAATGAAATGAAAGTCAATCCCAAAATATAAGAGTTACAAACATTTTGATGTAAAGGTGGTTACCAGTGGTGGGTTGCCCCTGATTCGCACCAGTTCTATAGAACCGGTGGTAAAACCGGCGGGAGGCTCCACCCACTGACCCTGACATCATAAAAATGCTTCTGCGCATGCGCAGAAGAGCGTGTGTGTGGCCCCATTGCAAACCGGTAGTAAAGGTAAGTAGAACCCACTCCTGGGTTTTATTATTGTGGCTACCAATAATAAAAAATATCTGAATAAAACTATTAATACAGCATTCAATTGTCTTGCAGCGGGTTGTCCCATGATGAGTTGGCCATGGTGAGTTGTCCTAAACCCATCAGGAAGGACTGGTTGAGGTTACCTCCACATAGTATAGAGGCTGGGAGAGCTATCTGTTATTGGTCTTTCTTAATACATTCTTGAAAAATTTGCCCACCCATCCTTAGCCAGTCATGCTGAAGATCCCTTCTAAATAAAATTGAGTTCATAGAAAGCCTTATTACATCTAATAAAATAAAGCAGCAGTATGAGTAAGTAATGTTAAAAACTGTAAAAGAATCAGAGGAGAGAATTTACAATGAAACAATAAATGTATGTCTGTATAAGGGGCCAATAAATATGTAAAACCACAGGCCCCTATGTCAGTATTCACAAAAACAAACACAATACACAATAAAACACACTAACAAACACAATAAAATGTAAGCAATTTTATTTTGGGGTTCCCCCATCCCTCATTTACCTGTTTTAGAAAACATGAGAATTAAAATACTGCATGGAGAAAGGTACAGCAGTCAGAACTATGAAATAAGTTTATAAGCTACATTTTACTAAATAAAATAGTCTATCTTAATAGCATGTAGTACAGCTATGAATGTCAGGGAGGAAATGTGTCTTTAGAGAGTGTAGGGCTTCAGAGGTAACATCTATTGACAGCTCCTTAAATTAAGCATGTTATTTCCCAGGTGAGCCGTGCAATCCCTTGAGGTGAGCCATGCAATCCCTTGAAAAGATGCAGTTGCTTTAAGGAATTGCAGGCAGGTGCTACATTGATCAAGTCTAAAATGCTACAGAGTTCTGTTGTTTTCATTAAAAAGAGGTCTTTACAGGTGGCAGAAGCTTTAACTGCTCTTTCCTCTTTGAATATAACTAATGTAAAGCTGTGCTACCAATTTCTCCATGGAGGAAATAGGACGAAATTTCCCTCTCAAGCAACTACATTTTCGGGATCCAATCTGGGTTGGTCACTGGAATCAGAGTTTTCAGACTCGTGCTAGAGCCCATCTTCAGGAATGTTCTCTCTACTTTCCTGAAGATAGGCTCCAGCATGAGTCTGAAAGCTTAGAAGACAAAACCTCTGATCCCAGTGACCAACCCAGATTGGATCCTGCACAGTGGTGGGTTGCCCGGTTCGGTCCGGTTCTATAGAACCGGTAGTAAAACCGGGGGGAGGCTTCGCCCACACGCCACGACATCATCACTGGTGATCTGCGCAGGCGCAGAAGCTTCTGCATATGGCAGAAGAGCGTGTGTGCACTCCCATCGCAAACCGGTAGTAAAGGTAAGTAGAACCCACCCCTGATCCTGCAGCATTATCCTTGGACATGTATATTCACCTTTATTCGTGAGAGATATGGGTGGTTAGCACTTCAAACTAAGTTTTTGTCCCTGATTCATACTCCTACACATTGTTGTACAGTGTAATAGGTCTACTTCAGAGGTGGGTTTCAGCAGGTTCTGACTAGTTCTGGAGAACGGTAGCATAAATTTTGAGTAGTTCAGAGAACTGGTAGTAAAAATTCTGACTGACCCCACCCCCATCTATTCTCTGCCTCCCAAGTTGCAGTTCATTGGTAGGAAATGGGGATTTTGCAGTAATCTTTCCCTGGATTGGGGAGGGAATGGAGATTTTACAGTATCCTTCCCCTGCCATGCCCACCAAGCCACACCCACCAAGCCATAACCACAGAACCAGTGGTAAAAATTTTTGAATCCAACCACTGGTCTACTTCCACACCTATTGCCTACACTCAATCTCTGCCATAGTTTCATGCCACAAATAGTTTTGAATTTTGTCTTTTGTGCAGATGGCCAGAAATCCTACCAGCTAGGCCCATGAGAAAGGAAACAATAGCTGAAAGTTGGAATCTTGTCCCACCCTGCCCTTCTCTTGCAATATTTTCATGGTCAATGAAAATACAGGATGGAAAATAACAAAGCAAAGCAAATAGCAAAGCCACTCCTAGGAGTGATTAGGGAGGATGGATGATCAACAAAAGTGCCTTAGTGACAGGACAGAGCAGAAAAATCCTAGGAGCCAAGAACTAACTCGGGATGGAATTTTTGCCAGTAGGTATTTATTTATGTTGCAGCTCTAAGGAAAATTCTGCAAAAGAGTCTTTGCAGTATTTTTTTTTTCTGGAATAGAAGCTGAGCTAATAAGCTGGATCATTCTGCATGTAACATCAATGCTCTCCAACTGATCTACATTCTTTCTGTTTTAAAATTTGATCTTGGTGGGAAAAAAAAAACAATTTTCCCTTTCAATGACAAAATGCCACCAAAAGTCAGATTTAAGGAAACATCATTGGCATTACAGACAATTAGGGAAAAATACATTATTGTTTATATGCACTGACAGAAATGTACTTTCAAATATGGCGCCTGAAAACCACCGATGAGAATGCTAAAGGGTGGAATGTCATTTTGAATTGCTTCATTGAGAGCAAAACCATTCTAAGCCAGATGAATGTGGTTATTGCGGTCATGAACTTCTGCAAACAAGGAAACTACAATACTGAGAAAAGCATTTCTTCAAAACTCGATATCACTATTAAACATAATCCACCCCATTCACTCCAACTCTTTTTGAGAATAATAAGGATGTTGTCGGATTAACAAAGAGGGGAAAAAATTTAAGGGAAAGAAAAATTATATGGTTCTTGAAAGCAGATTTTGTAATCTGCAAGGGAAAATATATATTTGGGATATCTGATGTTTGAAAGGATGCCTTGTGGGTTACAATATGGAACTTGTTGAATGCTTACTTTCTTTTTATATTTCACATTAGATTGTGTTGTGTTTTTTATGTTGCAGTTGTTACCCAGATGGCCTACAGAACAATTTCAGAAATTAGGTTTATTATTTTGAAACAGGGAATGGAAAAAAGAACTGTCTCTCTCAAAGGATGAGATTTTATGACAATTATTGGCAAATGAAAAGTATGGGAAGAAAGAAGAAACATCTAAAATATAGATTCCTGCTCTCCTACAAGACAACTATCTTTGACAGATTAAAAAGAAAGTTCCTATTCTACTGCCGTCCTTTCTAAGTAGTAAAATGTGAAATTCAGTAAAAGTAAGATCCTTTGCCTGAACCACTGAGTGCTGAATATCGCAACAGATCTTCTCCGACTGAACTTTCATTAAATGTTTATTTGTTTCTAATAAAATTTTATGGTAAATTTTATTAAAGTTGACAATTGAAAAATTAATGCAAACTGAAAAAAACTAAAAAGAACAAAAGAGAAAATGAAGTACAAAAAGGAAAGAAAAATAGAAAAGAAAGTAAAAGAAGCATATAATAACGAAAAAGGAAAGAAATGTAACTTAAGAAAAAATTTCACCCTTCATCAAAACATGTGTAAGCAATTTTTGTAATTTATCACCTTCTCTTAAAATAGAACAAATTATCTCTTCTTTCCATACCCCTTATCTTATCTATAAATATATCCTTAAAATCTTATTGTTTCAGTGTGGACAGTAAAAGTCCATTTAGGGTTACCAAAGATAAAATATTTATTTTAATCTTGATTCAAAATAACCAATTTTATATGCTTTTCTTTTAACATCCAATATAGAAAATTCATCTAGGTCAATTTTTTGGTTTGTTATTTTTTTAAAACTATAAAAATAATAGCTGGTTTCATTTGAATATCCAGTGTGACATATTTTTCCATATCTTTTCAAATAACAGAAAAACAGAGTTAGAAGGGACCCTGAAGCTCAAGCAGGAGACCTATACCATTTCTGACAAATGGCTGTCCAGTCTCTTCTTAAAAGCCTCCAGTGATGGAACATTCACAACTCCTGAAGGCAAGCTGTTCCACTGGTTAAATGTTCTCACTGTTAGGAATTTTTTCCTTAGTTATGGTTGCTTCTCTCTTTGATTAGTTTCCATCCATTGCTTCTTGTCTTGCCTTCTGGTGCTTTGGGAAAGAAGCTAACCCTTCTTCTTTGTGGCAGCTCCTCAAATATTGGAACACTGCTATCATGTCAGCCCTAGTCCTTCTTTACAATACACTAGAAAAACCCAATTCTTGCAACCATTCTTCATATGTTTTAGCTTCCAGTGCTCTATTTATCTTTGTTGCTCTTTTCTGCACTCTTTCCAGAGTCCTAGATCTTTTTAATAATATGGTGAGCCAACTGGATTAAGTGTTGTCTCACTAAGGCTTTATAAAGAGGTACTAATACTTCATAGAATCTCGATTCTATCTCTGTATTCAGGCACCTAGGATTATGTTGGGGTGGGGTTTGGCTGCTGCTGCACATTGCTGGGTAATATTTAAGTGATTGTCCACTAGGACCCCAAGATCCTTCTCATAGTTATTGATATTGAGTGAGGTTTTACCTAATCTGTACTTGTACGTTTGCTTATTCTTGCCTAAATGTAAAACCTTACTTTACTCTACATTGAATTTCATCATTTTTAAATTCAAATCGGTCTCAGACTTGACAAGCAAAATGTGATCCTCTTTCATATAATCTTTTAAACATTCTGGAGGGATAGATAGATAGATAGATAGATAGATAGATAGATAGATAGATAGATAGATAGATAGATAGATAGATAGATAATGGATGGATGGACGGACTTTTGGGCCCATTGTTCACAAATATTCTCCAATGTTGAAGTATTTTCCCCCTACTGTATTAGTAAGTCAAATTTAAAATTACTTTTCCTTTAAATGTTATCTATAGTTCCTTGTGCACCCTTCTAGTGCCCAACCTTCAAAGTTACATTTTTTTAAGGATTCAAAACAACAGCATTTTTCTATGTGCAGCATTCTTTCAAATTCGCCTGCAAACTTAGTTCAATACTCAACACTCTAAATACCTTTTGCTGTTTATTCAAAAATGTTTTTTTTTTATTTCTTAAATTTGTATTTAAAACCTTTTCACTAAGGACTAAAGATATTCTCAGTGCTGAAAACAACTTGTCTTTCTGATGGTTCCTAGTATCTGAAAAGCAATAAACAAGCAATTTCCAAAAGTGAATTAGAAAACTATGTCTGCAAACCCAGTGTTCTTTAGAAAGATGCTGACCACGATCTGGCGTGGTCCTTGTCTCTCTGAGTTCTAAATTCACCACAGAATGTTACTTTGTTGTCTCCTCATGAGGAGCAACTAACAGCAGCACTTACAGGTGATGTCAAATCCTCTTCTCCTCCAGAGAGGGATTTTGAAGAGTCAGACTGATCAACAATTCTTCATTTTTGTGCAATCATCAGATCCACTTTTATCAGAGTTGTCTTCAATTTGCTATTTCTCTCTGTCTTCTTGATCTCTGGCAGGAACCAGCCCTGAAAGAATAAAGAGAATCAGCACAACACAATGCTGCACTCTCCCAACCCCTGAAGCCTATTCATAAGTATACCATAAATGATGGTATCAAAGACTACTTAAAGGTCAAGAAGATCAAGGATATACCCCTCCCATCCCACTCCTGCTAGAGGTCATTCACAAGCAAGAGCATTGCTATTTGTGTCCTATGCTAGACCTCAACTTCAACTGAAAATGGTTCCAATAATTTATTTCCTCCAGTGTTTTTGCTGCACATCTACTTTCTCATCTCCATTTAAAACTGAAAAGTAAAAGACCAGATAAAGTCTGCAACAGGGCAACGGTTTGCCATGTTGGCATTTTTGCACCCTGCAGACACCTGAGAATATAGGTTGGGGGAAAAAAGGTAGTTTATGCAAGGCTACGCAGGAATTTTATGGCTTGGTGCAGTTGTGGCTCAAGTCTTCCCAGGATACTGGCCCTCAATTACTAGAATATTTTATCCATTTTCCTTCCATTTTCAATCTTACTTTGTAATGGGGAATACTGAGATAAAAAAGCAGGATTTTAAAGCAGTTTCAACTGTGTGGTTAATTCTCCCACCCCACGCAACTACTGAATCATCTTATCTGTTCATTGAATGTATTATACTCATGCATTCTTTAAAACAGCACATACACACACCCTTCAGGGAATATTGTTGTGTGGAGGGGGTGCAATCAAATAATTTACCATAGAAGAGATTTAAGTGACATAGGCAGATGTGTTGGCATGCTGGAAAGGTAGAGATTAAGTCTGTCACTTTACATATCTCACTATTTTTAGAGAAGGTACAATGGAACAGAAGCAAAACTATTTGGATAAATACATAAAAGGCTCTTCCTGACATGCCTAATAATTTTAAACTACTGCACAAGTAGAGAAATTTAACGAAGTGGCTCCTCTCTCCTTTTTTTTTTTCTTTTTACATTCAAACCCTCTCTACCAACTACCTTTTGTTATCCAAAGGCTGTACCTGTGTCAATCCAATTATTCTGCTTAAGCAGAAACATTTGCCCATAGTACCAGTGCTGCAAGAGTAATGAATACCTACAGAAAATCATAGATTTTTGAAGTCTGATAAGAAACAATCGTCACGTTTCGCCCTCCATTAGAGTAATCTTTCAATTCTATTTATTGACATGTCTTCTGGAAATGAATCAACACACATAGGAGAAAGAAATAATAATGGTGAAGAATTGTTAGCCCAACCCAAAGAAAGGGGGAAGGAGTATTCCTATTGCTGAGAGCATGTGAATGAGCATTTTTTCCCTTTTATTTATTTATGTTTAAAACATATTTCCCTTCTCCATCAGAGAGCTTTCCAAGCAGTCTATAAATAGCATGTAAAATATTTCATGCATTAGAGCCATGATGAGATGGCACACATAGCCATATCAGTGGGCACACCAGTTCAGCTCTGGCATGCATGCACGTGCCGGCCAACTGATTTTCAGGCCTTCTGGGCCCACCAGAAGTAGGGAAATAGACTGTTTCCTGCCTCTGGAGGACCTGGGGGGTTGTGGATGAGGAAGGCCCATTTTTCTTTCTTACCTGGCTCCAGATCCTCTCTATGCATCTGCGGAGGGCAAAAACAGCCTTTCCCACTCCCTCGGAGGCCCTCTGGGGACCAGAAAGAGCCTGTTTCCCAACTCCCAGTGGAACAGGAAGTGACTTTTTTGCTGACCTCAGCCTCCAGAGCCTCTCTAGGAGCCTCTGGAGGCTGGGGACAGCAAAAAAATCACTTCCTTTCCCACCTGGAGTTGGGAAATGGGCCCTTTCAGGCCTCTGGAGGGCCTCCAAGGGAGTGGGAAAGGCTTTTTTCGCCGTTCCCAGATGCATAGAGAGGATCTGGAGCCAGGTAAGAAAGAAAAATGGGCTTACCAGGCCATTGCGTGCCAGGAGCGGGGAGGGGAGGGGGATTGCATATGCATGCGTGGGGGGGCACATAGAATTATGGGTGTGGGCACAGGCACATGCGAACCTCTCCCACTCCTCTCCTGGCACACAATGGCAAAAAGGTTAGCCATCACTGCTTTAGAGTCATGCAGTCCCATGCACTCACATTTCTATGTTAGAGTTATTTCTACATTAGAAATAATACCACAAAATACAAAGAAGGTTTCCCCTAAATAAAACACTATAGGATTTCAGAGTAATTCAATTATTTAATCCATTAATTAGTTTTTAAAACATTATCCCTAAGTTGTTATTATTATGGTTCATCACATGGTCAGTCAGATGTTTAGACTGGATTTAGCATTTTTATCTTTCTATCAAACTGGCAAATAGCAATAGAACAAGTGTGGCAAATGTGGATAGGCAGATGTGGATGCTTGACAGTATTAACAGTACTGCCACAGGATGTAATCTGTTTAGAGTAAAGCTGATTTTTTGCAATTGACTGGTGATGATTCTGTCAATGCCGATAGTGTTTAGATGGTTCTCCAATTTTTTGCAATAGCACCCAAGGCTCCTATTTCTATTGTCATACTATCTTTGTATTTTTTGCCACAGTCGTTCTATTTCTATTTATGGGTTTTTGTATTTTGCTATCTTCTCCAGTTCCTTCTTTTCGACTATCTCCAGGTACTGCCATGTCCCGATATTTTTTTTCTTTCTTATTGACAATTCTTAAGTCTGAGGTGTTATGTGACAGATGGCACTTTAGTTTCTTAATTTTTAGAATGGGACAACTTCCTGCAGCCAAGATGGCATGGTCAACTCACTATAGTCAACTCACCATGGCCAACTGCCACAACCAACTCATCACAACCAACTTGCTGCAGGATGACTCACCATGGCCAAGTTGCTGTGGGACAACTCGCTGCAAGACAATTCGAAATTCAATTATTTAAGATAATTAAAACATTTTAATTTTTGTCATTCACATTTCATTTTGTCCCTTCTTTGGCATCCTTTCTTTAATGTTTCTATTCTACTATTTCTTCTATATTAGTGTAACACTTGTCCCACGATCAGTTTTTCCATGATGAGTTGTCCATGGAAAGTTGTCCTGCAGCAACTTAGCCATGGTGATTTGGCCATAGCAAATTGGCTGTGATGAGTTGACCATGGACAGTTGGCCATGGTGAGTTGCCATAGACCCGTTATTTTGTGATCTTCTCCAATTCTTTCTCATTTCTTTCTCATTTATTCTGCTGTCTCCAGCTATTTCCACATCTACCATCCAGTCATTTTTGTCTTTCTTATCAACAATTGTTAAGTCGGAGGTATTATGTGACAAGTGCCTGTCTCTTTGAATTCTAAAGTCCCATAGCACTTCAACTTATTCATTTTCTATTATTTTCTCTATTTTATGGCCCCACCAATTCTTGTTTGCAGGTAAATGGTATTTCTTGCAGATCATCCAATGCACCATTGTTGATACTTTGTCACTTCATTGTTTGTAGCCAGTCTGTGCAATTTTCCTGCAACAGTTACCCATATAGTTCAATGATTCTTCAACTTCTTTGCATAAGCAGCACTTGCTCTCTTGTCAATTTTGACCATGTATGCATTTGTTCTTAAGGTTTACTGCCAGATGTTAAGGTTAACCTCTTAAGGTTAACCTCTTTCTTCAACTTTCTTGCTCTTAACCATTGCCTGGTCCTGTCATTTCTGCTTTCCCTGTTATTTTTTTAAAAATCTACTGGTCATGTAATGCATTGTCTTTTATCATTATTATTTTGTTGCACAGTCAGCCATATGTTTAAACTGGGTTTAGTATTTTTATCTATCAAGTCATTTCCAAGGACCCGGTATAGGCAGATCTGTATCATCGCAGGATCTAAGCTGTTTTGAACAAAGAACTTTTGTAATTGACTGATGCTGAATTTGCCAATGCCAATGGTGTTAAGTGGTTATTATTATTGGTTAATCTGTAGTGAGATTCACAGTCTTTGAGGCTGGTTAATGGCTCAGCAGCTCGAGTCCTAACCGAGGACCTAGGAACTGTTAAGGTATCGTCAGAAGATGTAAGCTGTTATTATTATGAATGTGGTTATTTTTATTTTCATGCAAGGGAATGCATCTCTTTTAAAATGCAACCACAAACAAAATATACGATTTTATTTGCAACTATTCCATGCATCTGAAATGTAGGCAAACATCCTAAACCCTAACTATTAATAATATAATATCCAAACAAAAGTATTTCTTTATATATTTATTTTTAAGTATATATAAGATAAATGAAGGCTTTAGCAGAACTAGCATTTTGTTGGCAGGTATCATTCCATAATTAATTTAGTCAATGGTTTTATAGCATCATTGGTGGCTCACCTTATTCTTCCTCAGGTAATTTTCTAATGCTGGGCTCAGCAAAGAGCTCTGCCATCTTTCAAAGATTTTGTTTATTTGTGTCAATCTCAGACACATTCCTGTCCAGCCTAAGAAAGGAATCCATAATAATGAGAACAGAAGAAAGGGGGAAACTTCAGACTTGGTTTTATAAATAACTTTTACCTAAATATCTGCATCTGCTTTGCATAGCTACTGGCCATGAAAGTCATGGAACAACATTTAAAGCCTTGGAAATATTTTACCAATCTTAACAAAGAAATAAAATACATTCAAAATGTTGGTGAAATAGTTTGAACATTCATATAAATAAAAACCCAGGGAATCTCAGGAGCTGCATACATACCAAGCAGACATAATCAAAAAGATCTTTTTCAGTCAATTTCTCTTTGGCTTTCTGCCTTCTACCGTCTTCCAAATAACTGTCATTAGCAATAAAAGATTCTTCTACCACATACAATATTGGACAAAGAGTTGCTCTTTGAAAGAGAGAGAAAAAAATCTTAAATAGCACCTGGTTGTGTTTTTGTGGTTAACAACGAGATTATTTATTCAAGACCAGGAGTATTTATTCAGAGCAAAATGATAAAATTACCTGATGTACCTCTCAAATCTTTCTTGTTACAGTATGCTCAATAATAGTTTTGTTTCCTGCATCTTCTATGAATTACAAAACAACAACCAAAAGATTAGATCCAAATACTTTTTAAAAATATGGAAAATGTGTGGAACGCTTCTTAGCCTCCAATATAAAAACAAAGCCAAAATTATCCTGAGAATAAGACTGTTTTGTTGAAAAGAAAATGAGGTGTCAGATGACCCCGGGGCTTTTTAACCTTCCCAAAATAAACCCATAAAACAGACTGTGGTTTTACTGTGCCAACAGTTCCTAATTTCAAGTTCCTTATATGGTATTTGGGCTAAATCTAAATGAATATCAGATTAGGTAATAAACTGAAGTTTGCATTGTAATTCCCAAATATATCAGATATTTCTGCTTACTGTTGAAATAACTTGTCCCCCAGATTTGGCAGAGTTCATATGGTCCTGGATCCCTGGTGAGGTAATATCACTTGGTGGTCATACAATTTTGCCCCAGATTCAGATTTCTTTTATCTAACAATTGTCTTCATAACAGGTCTTCCTCCTATTCTTCAAGATCATTCTTTTTCTGTTACACATTTTGCCACTTTAATGCTTGCTCATACTACTGTCATAAGACAATTCTTATTGTGGTTCTCTAAATATCTATGTGCATATCCTTCTCTGTTAAAAGCATAATATGAGCTTGAAAATGGAGCAAGATAAAATTTCTAAACACTGAGCGCCTTAGTTTGCAAAAGGCGCTCTGCCTCACTGAAATATATATTTTATAGGGTATTTATATGAAGTTACAGGAGATGGGCACTGTATGATCAAGTTCATCCTATTTGGGTTTCATGAAACATAGATGATCATAAATTATTTTATGGGATTCAAAGCATCTCCTGGGAATTGAACTCATAGGTCTTTATTTACTTTGTTTATTTACTTTATTTATTGTTAAATTTCTACCCACTCACCTCACTTTTAGTGCATTGTTGTAAACCAGGCAGTTTACAACAACATAATAAAACAATTTCATCATCATCATCATTTCATCATCATTCTATCTATTGTCTATCCGTTGCGAGATGAAAACCTCTTCTGCATGTTTCCAACCAATACAGTAAAGTATAAATAAAACAACATGAACCCTTGGAAGGAAGCACAGATTAAAAATAGAATTAAGAACAAGTTAAAATTGCAAGTTACAAGTAAAAATCAAAGTTAACAAAATTCAGAAGGCTATCAAGTTTAACAAGGTAGCAGGAGTGCTCTCAAGCCATCAGCCACCCCCAAGGTTGCATCACATTCTAAGACCTCTAGTTGTCAGATACATGTCTTAACCCTTTTCTGGAAAACCAGATCCAGTTGTTTTACCGTGGTCAATGTAACTGTGTAAACATACTGTAGAAATTATGCCCACCAGCAAGGGTAGAAGTCATGTAAAATCTTGACCATGACATAATGTGACATATCCATCTTCCTGCTATGCCAACTTAAGAGAAGGGGGCTATATCATTCTGATAGCTCATATTTTATTTAAATATAATTAAATGGGAATCTAACACAATCTAAATGCCAGCCTCCAGTATAATATTTATTTATAGAATGCCTTTAGCTACCACAAGATCCAGAGGTCTATAATAGAATAGAATAGAATAGAATAGAATAGAATAGAATAGAATAGAATAGAATAGAATAGAATAGAATAGAATAGAATAGAATAGAATAGAATAGAATAGAATTCTTTATTGGCCAAGTGTGATTGGACACACAAGGAATTTTTCTTTGATGCATATGCTCTCAGTGTACATAAAAGGGAAAAAAATACAAAAAATACATTCATCAAGAATCATGAGATATAATTCTTAGTGATAGTCATAGGTTACTAATAAGCAATCAAATCAGACTAAGAAATAAATAGAACAATATAAATCATAAAAATACAAGCAACATGGTTACAGTCATAAGTGGAAGGAGATAGATGATAGGAAGGATGAGAATAATAATAGTAATACAGTCTTAGTAAATAGAAAGTAAAATAAAGTAAATTTAAATATATATATAACTAAATTAAAATGAAATTAAGTTAAATAATAATATATCTATGATAAAATAAAATTACAAAATTATATTTGTTATCATAGTTTTTTGTTTTATATTTTTATATGCTGTAAGGAACATAAGCCAAGTTGGTAGGAAAATTGAGAATAAATACCAGTTTTTGCCTTTATATAAAAGGGCATTTCATGACAGATTGTGCCCTCCATGGCAACCATTTTGTGGGAGTGTTCATACTTTTTTTTTAATACCTAACATCCCATAAAGTATGGGAGCCACTGACCTAGGGCAAAGTAGAGATAGTTCCAAAGTCTGTTCCTGGTTGCTAATGCAGAGGATGCATGCCTGTCTAAATAAGAAGTGAGCCAGACTGCTTGAAATTAAACCAAGAGGTGGAAACCACTTCTGAACTTTGTGCTTGAGGTGGGGGGGGGGGAATGAAACTTTGATTTTGGGTTTTACCAATTAACAGGGTTGTTGTTATAGAAATGGCTACTTTATATTATTATGTAAAAGTAAAAAGTTGAGGTTTGATGTTACTATCTTGTTCTACTGCACCAAAGAGAGTTGGAAAGCGTTTTCTTTCTGTTTTCCCCTTGCCCCACACCTTTCCCTTCCCTTTTTCCTCCAATATTTTCTTACTATTCTATTTGTACTTTTGCATTTTATATTTTATAAACTAATAAAAAAATAACTCAAGAGGAAAAGAATAACAAAATGTTAAGGTTGTAACTTACAGATCTTTAATGGGAGATGAATGGGTAGCTGTGAGATGCCTTAAAATGTTAAGTGTTAATCCAAACTACTTGCCAAAATGTCATTGGCAAAAGGGACCAGCAAAGAAAATCTTCAACTTCAATTATTATTCCAACTACTTGTCAGCGTTAGTTACATTAACCCAGGCAGGTCCTACAGTAAAATTATAGCTGTAATCAGATGATTATTCAGTGTTTTTCTTAGAACTACTGATTGACTCATTCCTCTATCTAGGAAAAATTTAGATTTTTCGGTGTTTGATCCCCTTAAAGACACAAAATGTATGGAATTTTATAATTGTCCCAATGCATTCAACCTAACAGTGGAGCATTCTCTTGTTACACAAAGATAGAAAACAAGACTGTTAATATCATTCTTGCATTACATAATGAGCCAAGGAGATGGCAGCATTCCTAAAGCAACATTGTATTTCTCTTTCTCTGATTCCTTCCATTTTCATTTCTTCAGTTTACCACCGCAGCCTGGCCTTTTAAAACAATATATATTTTCTCAAACACTCAGTCATGGCATCATCTCATTCTGGAAACGCATGGGACTTCCTGATAGTATTTGTTTCATTAGCTTAATGCGTTTTAGAAGGCATAGAATCAAATTAAATAACAGCAATAAAAAGACCACTGAAACTATTCCAGATATATTGTCATAGGTAAAACATGCCAAGCAATAATAGGATACATTTGCAAAATATTTCTTCCCATAATGTCTATTGAATGAAACATCCATATATAAGAAACACACATTTTATTTATAAATATTTGCGTGTGTGATTGCCTGCATGGTTAATTCTGACATATTTTTCAGAGATAGCATAGAAGAGCGTTATCTCATGAATCAAGCAATATTCTGATAAATACAGCAAATGTGTAATATTACATGCTGAAGTCACTGGGATTCAACATAATATACTGTAGATGGGCACAATCTGAAACTGTAGGGCTTTAGGAAATCTCAGAGCTGTTCTCTGAGACCTTCAAAAGTTGTTACTAAATTGTGATTTTTAATTTGAAGAAGGAGAAGTTATTAAATGCATGACTGGAGTGTAATCAGGTTAACTATATTTAACTTTAATTAAATTAAAATATAAATGGAATAAAATCCTATCAATATCATTTCTACAAACATAACTCTCGGAGCACAGGCTCAGGCTGACCAGTCAAATAGTCCTTGTGGCTTTTGAAAAAGCATGTTCCTTTTACTCCAATTCCCTGCCAACACCCTATACTCCAATTCCCTCCAACATCTTATAGTCTTAGGGTTAGACTATATAGCTGGTGACTAGTCCTGTCTTTGCAATTTTAATGTGGAATCCCTTAAGGAAAGCTACTGGTGGATATCCATGGCTTTGTTTGCCCTCCTGCCATTTAGCCCACAAGAAACCATTACTGATTAGGAGGAGGAGCTCTTAGATTAGCATTTCTCAGGCTATTTTAGGACACGGCCCCTTTAATTGTACCACACTTTTTTTTTCAAACATTCTCTCAGAGAGAGAGAGAGAGAGAGAGAGAGAGAGAGAGAGAGAGAGAGAGAGAGAGAGAGAGAGAGAGAGAGAGAGAGAGACGTATAAAATTTTTTTCTTTGCAACAATTTTTGCAAACAAAACATATTTTTAAAAATAATTACCATACTCCATTACAAATTAAAAAATTAAAAATTAATTATATATAAATTGATAATTCCATTGATTTGATATCAGAAATTTAAAAATTCAAACTATCTTTTGATTTTAAAAACAGCTCAACAGCCTTTAGTTATTACAAAAAAACTAAGTGTAACCAAGTGTGAAACTCATGTTTTGGGGAATCATACAATTCAGCTGATACCCAGTACAATCGTATTATTCATGCAATCAGAGTCTAGTTGAAGCAGTCCAGTGTGTGAAAGAATTTTGAGCATTCTAGAGTTTGTTATATTTATAATTAGTATAATATATACTTAAAATTTTAACAATAAAGTTAGTTGGATAAATTGTGTACAAACTTTTGTTATTACAATCCTAATTGCCCCTCTTCTCAGTCCCTTGCCATCTGATACCCCGTCTCCCTTTTAATATCTAATTCCCCTCTAAATAATTCAAACACATGAATGGGGGGAGGGGCATTGAAATATGGTATCACCCACTTTGAGAGACATGGCAATAGCAGCAGCTGCCTTACAGGGGCGGGGCTCAGGTGACAGATCCTCTGGTGTGGCCTTTCACTAAGGCAGGGCAGCAATGGTCCCACTCCTACTTTTAGCTTTCTATAGCCATCTGCCCACGTGATGACCGGACCTTACTTATCCAGACAGGCGAGGCCCAGGATGACTGATTCTGTCATTTTTGGTGCCACCACAAAATGGATGAGCTCCCAGGGGTGGCCCATATCCAGTCTTACTGGCTTGATGACTAAGGTGGCTGGGGCTCTGCCTATCAATGTCCCATCAACTTTCTCAAAGTGAATGGGGCACACCAGGGGCATTATGCTTATCCCTAGCTTTTGAACAGTGGGGAGACTGATCAGGCATCTGGTGCACCTGGTGTCTATGATGGCCTCTATGTCCCCTTGAGGTCCCTTCCTGGGCACCACTATTCACGATCTTATGGTGAAGGGACGGATGGCTTCACTTACCATCGGGTCATCTTCACTGCTCTCACTGCTGTCACTCATGACAACCGGGTGGGGCTTCTGATGTTGTCCCCCCACCACACCTTTTGCTGGGGGGGGGGAGGAACCTCAATGTATTATTTGATTACATGCATATGCTATATTCCAGGCAGATTACATATATATGTTTTTAGACAAGCTGCTAATCCAGGTTAGCCCATGTTGCTTTCTTTATATTATTGAGTTGTCAATTACCTCAGCTTTCGTCTCTAGGTACTTGCAAGCCATAGTCATATTCTCTCTGTCCCTCAGGAATCCACTATCATATCTCCTGTTTTGCATTGTCTCATATCTTCATCTATCACTTTCTCAAACTCAAAGCAGATTCAAAGTTCCATCAGTGGAAAAATAATTTTTATAGCTCTTGTTTCTGATTGTCACTATCATGGGCTTGTCCTTTTCTTTGGTTCTCTTCCTTATTGGATGTTCCTCCTTTATTGTTGTCCTTCATTTGTTTGACCTGGTAAGTTTTACATATTGAAATGGTTTAATTTCGCACAGTCCTACGCACAGTCACTCAGGCGCTCGCCACGTCTCGCTTGGACTACTGCAATGCTCTCTACATGGGGCTCCCCTTGGGGTGCACCTGGAGGCTCCAACTGGTACAGAATGCGGCCGCGCGGGGGATTATGGGAGCGACGGGGCGCTCCCACGTGACACCTCTCCTGCGTGAGCTGCATTGGTTGCCGGTGGACTTCCGGGTGCGTTTCAAGGTGTTGGTAATCACCTTTAAAGCGCTCCATGGCTTAGGACCAGGGTACTTACGAGACCGCCTTCTGCCACCAATTGCCTCCCATCGGCCGGTTCACTCCCACAGAGAGGGCCTCCTTAGGGTGCCGTCAGCCAGACAATGCTGGCTGGCGACCCCCAGGGGGAGAGCCTTCTCTGTGGTAGCCCCTACCCTCTGGAACGATCTTCCTCCAGAACTGAGAAGGATTCCCGACCTCCGGACTTTTCGTCGGGCTTTGAAGACTCATCTTTTCCAACTTGCCGGTCTAGCCTGATCCTTTCTAATTTTAAAATTTTTTAGAGTTTTTAGATTGATCTATTTTAATTCCTATTGTTTTTAAATTTCTCAGCCAAATTTTATATTTGTTTTTAGAATCATTTTAATTTTTATATATTTGTTTTTACTCGGCTGTTCACCGCCCTGAGTCCGTAAGGAGAAGGGCAGTATATAAGTCTAATAAATAAATAAATAAATAAATGTATAGGTTTTGGGGTTTTTTTTCCTGTAAGCACTGCTACAAGTTTTGTCTTCCTGAAAATATATGCCAGCTTGTCTTCATCGAGAAATATATATAGGTCACAGCATAATAGATTATAAATTCAAATTCCTGTTGATTTCTCATCACTGCTGTATCTTAAGGCTTCATGAGTAGAAAGGATTTCACTTCATACTGTTCCTTTGTTAGGCTCTCATTTAACCAATCATTGGCGTTTTAGGAGGAAATTTTTATAAACAACACTTCAGCAAAGTTCTTTAATAGCTTTCTTTATTTGCTACTTTTAATTTGTGCATGACCTGGACACTAGATATCTTTTATAGTTTGTGATCAGCTTCTGTTTTTTAATAGGAAATAATCAGTCACTTATCCTTTGTAATCATCAGCTGTTCAGGAAATAATATATTTACCATTGAACAAGATATTCCATCATACACATAGTTGGTTTTTTTTTTTATTTTGCTTTTCTTTGTCTATTCTTTGTACTAAATTCCATAGCCAAACTCCTATTTCTGATTATATCTGTGCATTTGTTCAAATTCTAGAATCTGGCTGCCTTATGTTGTGACCATAAAATCTGCAGTTATATCAGCAGACATGTCTGCAAATCAGCAAGTATTAATGTGCTTTAATATTTATGCTGACATTTATACAGCTGTGATTTCAGTAACTTTCTATAGAAACTCCTAGGGCCTGCTTCTTCTCCAGCCAATTACTTTATTCCTTGAAGGATTTGTCAGTAGGACTTTAAATTGCCTAGGCTACTTTATAAACTTTGGTTAAGATGCCACTGTGATGCAGTGGTTGGAGATTAGACTTATACTAAAGTCTACCCTCTGCCATGAAGCTTCAGACTAGTCTATTTATTTCACAGAATTCTTGTAAGAATAAAAAGAAATATGATCAACAGGTAAACTGTCTTTGCTTCTCGAGAAAAAATGGGTTATAAATTTAACAAACGGTTTGGCATAAATACAATAAATATATACAATACCTATAGAAGAATATGTTCTCTGCTGTAATCCATAATAACTCTCCATCTCAAGAAACCAATATGGAGGGAATAAAATTGTTTTTGGATCTATAAATTAGCATACTCCAATGGTATCAGTGCTTAAAAAATAGCACAGCTTGCATAAGTATAGAAGTAAAATGTTTAAAAGATTGTAACAATGGTTATATGTTCATTGATAAACCATGGACACCTAGCTTTATTTTTATTCTAAAACTGAACAAAGGCAAAAGAACACTGAAAATATTTCATAAATTATCTCCCATCAGTCCTGGCACAAAGAGATTTACTGGCATTATACTATTCACTGTTTTAGGACATAGTTGCCTAAGTAAAGACTACAAACTATAAATTCTATGAATTGTAAAGATGCCAGTGACTTTGCTAAATTACAATATATAACTTTGATGATAGATACTATCCAGGTAAAGCATTTTTATTAGCAGATATTTAATCCTCAAATTCAATAAGATTCCCTGATATAGACTCAATTCAACTGTTAGAAAAGGTATGACAACTGAGCAAGTAATACTGCCTATCTTATTCTGAAGGATACCTGCAGCATATACTGTATTTTTCAGACTATAAAATGATTTAGCATGAGCAACTGATTGGTGATTGGATCTGCCTCCGTATTGGCCCATTCCAGGCAGCAGGGATAGGAGGCGGCAATCCCCACCACCTGGAATGGGCTGAAAATGGGGCACATAGAGGCCAAAAATGGGGCACTTGGAGGCTGAAAATGGGGCATGCAGAGGTGACAATAGGTGGCAGCAGCAATGGGCGGTGATGGTGGTGGTGGGCGGTAGCAATCCCTGCAGCCTGAAACAGCTGATAGGCAGTATTTCAGGAGGCAGATCCAATCAGCTGCTTGTGCTAAATCAGGCTATGCTGAAGCTTACCAGGCTGTTTGCTGCAAAGAAGCAAATTGCTGGGCGGCAGAGGTTGAAGGGTGGGGGCCGGCAGATGGGCGGGGCTTCAGCAACATTTGCTGTATAAGATGCACAGACATTCCCAACCACTTTTTGTGGGAGAAGTGCATCTTATACACTGAAAAATACAGGTACGTCCCATTACTGTTTCTAATTCAAAACTATAGGCAATAGTAGTTCTAATGGCCATCACATCTATGCAGCACAATTATCAAATTCAAGCCATTCTTTATACATAGCAAATCACATGATACCACAAAGACTGATGTTTATGGCACCTATTTGGTTATTTCAGCTGTAATTGGATTCAAAACAAGAAGAACAACCTGTAAAGTCACTTTCTTTTAGGTCACCTCCCTAAAGTTCACCATCCATAAAGTTCTGTGTTATTCAATGCAGATAATATGCAAGATTATCTAGTGGCCACAACTGAGTTAAAGTCTTAACATAATATATGTCAGAATAAATCTTCTCAGCTAAAAACCAAAGCAATATCAGCTCTCAGATTAATCCTGAGAGACACTGATTTTTTCCAAATGTATCAACAGTGAAACTGTGGTTGATCTTCCAAAATCTACTCAGCAGCATCTAAAGCAAATCACAGTTTCCTCAAAATTATGACATGTGGACATAACTTGCATAAAACAATATAATGTAAATCTTATCTTTACAAATTAGCACCCTAACTTCTGATGAAAGTATGCAATTGGTGGCATTTGCACTATGTTGTCATGACACAAATTTTATCATACCCACACAGACACTTTTGCCTCCTCTGCAGGTCCCCATGAATTTATTACTTTTAATTCCTTTTAAAACAATTACTGTAAGAGGATATCCTTAAGAGTGTATAATGTATAATAAAGGACAATTCACGGAAAATTTACACTGTTTTCAGAGAAATATAACTTACAATAATATATTACAGCCGGCTCTCATTATCCACAAGTCAGTAGGGAATCAGAAACAGCAATTCAAACCACAAAGTGAATTCTGTCATATGAACATGTATTCTTAGTTTTATTAAGTGATAGAGGGAAGTCTCATCCATGTCACATTGCATAGCCCAACTCAATTAATCATGTCATGAAAACCATAACTCCCAGGATTAAAACTGGGGGGGGGGGGGGGGAAAGCATGCAGATACAGTACTCACATCCTCACCATCCTGATTTCAAAAAAAGTATTTGCATCATTTGTAAAAGCAAGAGCAACCATCAGATTCTACATTATTAACTAGAATGGACTACATTTCTTGCTGAAAATGTATACAGGAACTTAAGAGGAAATTCAAATTGGATTATTAGAAGGAATGGTGAAAAACTAGTAACTATATAGGAACAGTGTAGGGTATCTCAATTTTACAATACTAAGATGGACAGAGACACAAGAGGAACATAATATATTTGCAGCTTACTCACGAACTATCGATGCTGTGTAACCATCATTACACAGGCATTGCAAAAAGAAAGTCAAACACGATGAACTCATGATAAATAAAAACTCTGGGATTAAGTTAATGCCACGAAAGGCTGTGACAACACCACTGTCACCTATCTTCAAGCTCAGAACATGTGCTGTCTAATCACAGGACAATTGCCAAGTCTGCTTTTTATTAAAAAAAACTTATTTGTGTGGGTAGAAAAAGTTTTCATTTATTGAAGCAGTATATCTCTCTGATGATTTTATTTATTATTATTGTTTGTTGCACAGTCAACCAGGTGTTCAGTTGAATTTGGCATTTTTATCTACCTATTGTGTCCTTCCCAAGGACCTGGGAGAGGCAGATTATTATTTTTTTATTATTATCATTCTGAAATCTTACTAAGAAAACTGCAGGGACCAGTCCAAGGAGCTATTGGAAGGAAGGAAGGAAGGAAGGAAGGAAGGAAGGAAGGAAGGAAGGAAGGAAGGATGGAAGGAAGGAAGGAAGGAAGGAAGGAAGGAAGGAAGGAAGGAAGGAAGGAAGGAAGGAAGGAAGGAAGGAAGGGTTAGTTTATTTTTCACCCCAGAATTAGGAAACAGAAAACTTCAATGGTATTTATTTTTAAATTGTACAGTATATTTATGAATTGTATATAATTTAAAACTCAAAGGAAGAGAAGTACAATAAGACTTGATCCTATTCAGTGAAGACCAAGATCAAGTGGAGATCTCAAGGTCTTTTGTAAAGAAAGACAAGATTGTGGATTTTAATGGAAAAAATAAATCTGAACATCTTGATATGCTACCAAAATCCAATCAGTTGTTTACACACAGAAGTTAGAGAAAGCAATATAAGAAAAAGTTACTTGTCATCAAGATATTGATGTAGCTTTACCTGACACTCAAGAGTTATAGGTGTGATATAACAGATTCAAAACTTAGAAATCAGTTGCTGCTTAGAAGTAACAAATGTCCTGTCTTATCCATCAGATGTGAATTAAAGCTTTTCTCTTGCATAAATCTTACCCCAAGGAAAATAAAGAGTAGAATGAAGAGTAACTCAGCAGGGGTAAGAGCCTGCTTTAAAGATTCTCTTGTGGAAATGTTTAGTTGGCAAAACAGCTATTCTTCCATCACAACTGCATAATACCTGTGATTACCCTATTTAGGGTAGTCCAGTCTCTTGTCATGAAGATCCAGAGAAATATTTAACAGGCTATAGTGAGGACAATACTACACACCTCTTGAATAAAATCATTCAGATTTTCTCAGGGTTGGAATGTGATTGTATAGGTCCTTTGGAATTGCCTGAGACACACTGTTGCCTGGTTATCTAAGAAGAGTTTGAGCCTGTGGTCCTAATGAGAGTTCTAAGATTTATTAGTTCAACCACCTTAAGCTTCTGGTTGATTAAGGCCTTCCAGAAGGTATCATATCGTTGGATTCATTCAGTGAAGAATGCTTCTTTGTGGGAGTATCCCATGTTTTGAAGGAACTGGCTATTTGATATTCTTCAAAAAGAAAAAAGAAAAACACATTACTAGATTCAACAGACCTAGCTGATTTGTATCCAGTTTCCAATCTTCCATTTCAGGAAATGATATCTATATCAAGCCTATGAAAAAGACCAGATTCTAAAACCAACTCCACAGGAAGATTAGAACATACTTTATTGAGATAGATTATGGCAACAGATCTTGCAAGTTTGATTGTCCTTTCCTCCCTTTTATTCCCCCATGAGTCAGGGTGGAGTCAGCCTGAGTCCTCTTACTACTATCTTCCATCCCAAGCTTAAAGAGCTTCCTTTCTGCTAATGATTTCTGAACATATGCTTCCAGGCCATTTCAATGATTTGTAAAAAAACAAAAAAAACAAAAAAAACCCACCATCATATCATATAACTCCAATGTGGAAAAAATGAAGGACAAGATAAGATGTCAGTATGGTGTAATAAGAATCTTTAAAAAGGGGGTTTATTCTCCCAACAGCATTATCAATTGTGTCTTACTCCAAACCTGGCTGGAAATGAAGTTGGTTTAAGAAATTACTATCCAGATTTCAAATCATTCCTCAACTTTGGCAACAATGACTATCAGGTGTATTGATGTGGCAGTAGTTACAGTGGATTTTGCTTGGTGAAGTCTTCTTTCTTTCTCCCATCAATCCATGCCAGGAAAGTAGCCATCATTCATACCCTTTTCTGCAAACTAATGTCCAGTAAACAAATTGACCTTGGTAGAGATAGGCCTGATTATTCAAGCAATGAGCTGCTTGAAAACATTATCAACCTTTTCCAAGAAGCCCCTCTCTCCCCTTGATTTGGTTATAGGTTTATTAGTCTTGAAGAAGACTGAAGACAGATTTCCTTTCTTTCTGACACATGAACTAAAAAGGGAAAATAGCAAAACTGTTGTTAATTTCATTTCAATATTTTATTTCTGATTTAGTGGACTGCAGAGGGAAGGCAATTTTACCATTCAGTCATTTACCTGGTGTGGAAAAAAAGATAAGATGCACTGTGTTCTTTTTCTGTACTATAGAGTTCCACAGTCATCTCTAAGTGGATAGCACTTGCCCAGGGCACAGATTTAAGTGTGACAACCCTTTTGTAAGTGGACAGTCAGCCCAGCAGAGGAGGAAGAAATGGGCATGGAGGTAACAACCAGTGAATGGAAAGTATATAACATAACCAACCAATTGAAATGAAGTAATTTGCTTAAGATGGAATGAACTGAAGCAGCCGGACCAACTGTTTGGGCCATCAGATTTGGGGAAAACACTATTTTGATGGAAAACAGGAAAAGACAGATGGCAGTTTTTATCCCAGCAAGCTAAGGAAAGGTTGATGCTCATCTGTGCTTTTGTATCCTCCAGAAATGGTAGGTTTGCCCTGTCTTCATGCCAGAGCAAGCAAGAAATGAAGAAGAATTCAAACAGACAAATGATACATTTGGAGATAGAAATAGAACAAGGTCATCAAGGAAGAGTACATACTAGCTAAAATTGCAGATTATATCAAAATGAGCTAAGATTTGCAAAAGATGTTAAGAACATTTTTTAAAAAATCTTCTGTAGATATATTCAGATGGGAAGAAAAGAATCACTATGCCAGCTGCTCAGTGAAGTTAGCAAAGTGGTAACTGCTAGCAAAGGAAAAACAGAACTTCTATTTTGGTTCAACCTTCTTTAACAAGAAAATGTGTGTTCTGCTCAGAAATTTGTGAAGAGCAGGAGGAAAGGATAAGACTGAAGCCTGAAATTGATAGAAACGTGGTCACACAACTGCTATTTATATGGAATTAGCTTCTATCACACTTCAAACATTATGTTCACTTCACTTAGGAAGGATTCATAAAAACTGCAACAAATTTAGAGAAGAGGAGCAAGGATGATTGAGGAATAAAAATAGAATAATATAAAGGAAGACTGAAAGACATAGCCAACTTTAATCTCAGGAAGTAATAGAGGGTAGGATACAACTCTTCAGACATATAAAAGGTTGACCTAGGGAAGAAGACAGATTTTTTTTATTGTTCAGAATACACTGCCCAAAGTTCTGGATTTAGTGCAGTGTATGATGGCATGAACAGCTTTTGGGGGCCCGTGAATAACCCATGGCTGTTCCATGATCTGCAATGGCTGCTGGTGTGCTTCCTGGTGCTTCCTGGTACAATTAAAGATGTTGGTTATTACCTTTAAAGCCTTTCATGACATGTATCCAGGTTGCCTAAGGAACCATGTCATACTACCTGTGCTTGCAGAAGGTGCATCCTGAGGGCCTAATGGCCAGGGAATTCCAGCTAGCGGGGTCCAAGAGAAAAGCCTCCTCTGCCATTCTTCCTGCCCTTTGGAATATTTTGCCCCCTGGAGTGAGATTAGCTCCAAACCTCTGTAAGAACCTGAAACTCTGGCTCTGCCAGTTGGCTTGGGGCTCCAATGAGGGAACCTCATGTTGGACGTGATTGATAGCGTAATAACAGATTCTCCTCCCCCACCTATCATCCTACTCCCTCTCTCTCCATCTTTTAGTTATATAATTTGTATTAGTGTTTTATTCTTATTGTATAGCTGTTGTATGGTTTTATTCTTTTTAACATTGTAAGCCACCCAGAGTCACCTTATGGTGAGATGGGAAGCCAACAAACTTAACAAATAAATAAACTATAAGGAATGAAATTCAAAATGAGTGTCAGAAAAAAAGACCTTCCTTACAACAAGACCAGATTCATACTGGAAACTTACCTACAAACGTGGTGAGTCCTCATTTTTGGGGTGTATTCAAGGACATACTTTTATTTGATTTTTTCTCCTTGGGCTGGTAGCAGCATTCTTTGGCCTATAGGGCTCCTTCCAATGGTCTGATTGTTTTTCAAGAAAATTATTGTGTTATCTTCTATTATTATGAACTTGGCTGTGGCAGAATCAATGTAAGCATCATTAGTACAGTATCTTGAAAAAGGAAAGAAGCTATAGACTGTGAAAGGGATCACAATTAATGTTGTAGTGCTTCCACCTCCTCTTCTGAAAGCCATAAGTGCTATTAGTAGAGATACAACTAGAAGTCAGGGGAAACATTGTCATCCTGCTTGAGAAAAATAATGTTAAGCCACTCTTAAGGCTAATGAAGAAAATAAGAAGCCAATCACTCAGAGAGGAAAAGGATAGGAAGTATTTCTTGCTATTGAAAGTGGCTTTAGATTAGCAACTCGGGCCTTTTCAAGAGTTAATAATGGATAGAGTGGCTATAACTCAACTAGGGCATATGATTGTATGCAGAAGATCCAAAACTGAATCCCTGAGATTTTCAGGTAAGAATACCTTTTACATTCTGGATTACTGTTCTTAGTATGAGTGAAAGAGACCAGTTGGCTCTCTAAATCTGATTCCAGTTCTGTATCCTTTTTTAAATCTCTGGAAAGCCTTATTTGGATTTATATAAAGATTGCATTCTTCTGACAGAAATGTGGAAGCTGAACTTAAAAACAATAATGGAAAAACCTGAGAACAAATACTTCCTTTGCCCCATTTTAAGCAATTTGTATCATACTGTTTGTAAATCAATCTAAATGCAAGTACTTTAAGAACTACAAAATATCATGTTCCTTATTAAAGTGGCATTAAAATTTAATTCAGAGTAAAGAAGCTAAACCTTAAAAACTGAAAAAAGACAAAGCAAATCATTTACATCTCCTCATAGAAAACAGATTTTTATTCTTATAAAACAGAAGCAAGTTCTTCTTGAATTAGGAGTATCATCTCTGGGAGGTTCCAACTAAGTTAGCTCATGATCAAGTCAATTTCAACATTAGTAGGATTTGGAACCATTTTGCAGATTTTTTTTTAAAAAAATTACACATCCTAGAACAGTGATGGCTAACCTTTTTGCTGTCAAAAGCAGGGGGAGTGCAGAGGGATGCGCGTGCATGTGCCCACATCCATAACTCAATGCACCCCATCCCACTGCACATGTGGGTGAGACCCCTCCCCCACTGCGCTCCCCCCGCTTTTGGCACGTGATGGCATGATAGGCCTGGTAGACCCATTTTTCACTTTCCCCAGGCTCCAGAGGCTTTCTAGGAGCCTGGGAAGGGCAAAAATGACCCCGGAGGCCCTCCAGAGGCAGGAAACAGCCTGTTTCCCGACTTCAGGTGCACCTGGAAGGCCCAAAAATCAGCTGACTGGTACATGCATGTGTGCTGGAGCTTAGCTAGGGCAACGCCCATGTGCCCACAAATATGTCTCTGCGTGCCATCACAGTGCTAGAACCATATGCATCGACAGCCCAAAACTGTAGAGAATTTCATTCTTGTTTTTATGCCTGAACTTAGAACTTCAAATGAGCTTCAGAAACTGTAATACAAGAAATGAATATGAGAATACCATATTCTCATATGAGAATATGAGAATACTGTCTACAAGAAATGAATATGAGAATACCATTGATAGTTTTACTGGCAAGAGAACATTATATACTCAAAAGTTAAGTGTGGGATGGTGGGATTAAAGCTTCAGAATCATCACAGTATATTTTGTGCACTCTTAAAGTATGGAAATATGGTTAATTTTATAAAGATAACCTCTATATTTATTTCACGTTTATCACTTCATACCATTTTGCCAGATTCTTCAGCCTATTTTCTTCCCCCAACATTACAGCTTATTAGATCTAAGCTTCAAAAACTTCTGAATAACTATTAATAAGGAACCAAATAAATAATCCTAACTCTAAAAATAGAAAAAAATTACTAGTAACTGTATTTGAGATTAAATATGCAATAACAATATATTAAATAATTAAAATATTTCCCCGCATCATGATATCCTAAACCTACTGACTTTTGCTTGAATTGCTCATGTCATTTTTAGCACATAGGGTTGGTCTTGAATATCAATACCCTTGAATACCCTTCCCTTGAATAGGGAGTGGACATTTTGGATCATTACTGAATTCTTTAAAGGACAACATGTTATCTTCACTACGTCCGAAAGGTACTTTTTCAAGAGGTGACTGGACTTTCTGGTTTTTCTCTGAAGACATTTTGCTCTCAAGAGGAAGGAAGTCCAGTTGCCTCTTGAAAATACATCTTTGGCACAACCTGGATGACTGAGAATCTCCATAGATAGTTACCTTAAATAATTGCATTTGAAACTGTATTTGAAACTGTTTATTTAAGAACTGAGGGTTTTTGAAGTAACTTGTACATAAGCAGAAATACATATATAGAATTCAACCGGGCAGCTCAAATTTTCTCCAAATCTTCAATGCTCATTTAAATGGAATCAGATTTCTGCAGGAAACCTATCTGTTAGATCGGCGCAGGAATGAAGATGAGACCAGCGGAGTTCATGTAAACGTTTATTAACAGGAACAGAACTGGAGCGGCGCTGCCGGAGCTCTCCTTATATTCGCTCCGGCAGCCGCACCGCCCCTTTGACAGGGATTCAAAACTCCCGCCGGGGAATGCTTCAGCCAATCCCCGGCGGATGTCCTTATAAGGACATAACACTCCTCCCCCCCTAGATCTTAAGCTGTCCATCAACGATAAAGTCACGTAAGTAGGCGGGCCGATTGCGTAGTCTACTAGACCTGCGCAGTCCATTCGTTGGCTGGCCGCCCTCCTGGTCGGAGGGTGCTTCTGCGGTTCCTGTCGCCGTCTCGGGAGCCGGGCTGGATCTGGCCGTCGAGGGTGCGGGCGGTGCTCCCGTACCTCCGGCCAGGTCGCTGACCTCCGCCTGCGGGCGACGCTGGTCTTCTCCATCGCTGCTCCGATCGTTGGATCTCCGCTGTTCGACCGGTCCGGAACTCCTGAGCCACGGTAAGCCCTTGGGGTGCCCTTCGGTCCTCCCCGGGTCGGGGTTGGACGGGTCCGGTCGTGGGTGCTGGTTCGGCGGCGGCGTCTGGGTCGGCCACTCGGGTCCCTCGGGTGAGTTCGGTTCCCTCCCGGGGCTGCTGGTGGGTTGGTTTGGCGTTGGTTCCTCCTCGCCGGTGGGTCGCAGGCCTCCTCCGCAGGGGTGGGGTAGTCCCTCTCTGCTGGGCTGGCGCTGCTGGGTTGGTCGCGGAGTCTCGCCCTCGCTGGGGTGGTGCTGTCCTACCTCGCGGGGGTGGCGACGGCCCTCTCCGCCGGGGTGGCGTTGCTGGGTCGGCTGAGGACTCTCGCGGCCTTCTCTGCAGGAGTGGCGTAGGCCTTCTCTGCGGGGTTGGTGTGTTTCCCCCGGTCACCGCCTTTCGCCGTCTGGGTGTCGGTCGTCTCGGCTCGGTTGGCGCTGGCCTCCTCTGCTGGGGTGGCGGAGGCCCTCCTCGCAGGGTTGGTTTTCGTTGTGGTTGGGGTGTTGTTGGGGAGACCCCCGTAGTGATGCATGGAGGTCTCCCTCACCGGTGAGTCGGTGGCCGCCCTTGCGGGGGTGCTGTTGGTCTCCCCCGCTCGGTTGGCCCCGGTCTACTGGCCCTTTCTTTGAGTGCTGTCTGTTGTCGGACTGGTGCGGTCCGACCTCGCCGGGGTGTTGTTGGGTGTCGGGGGCGTCTGGGCTTCGGTCCCCCTGTCCGCCTTCGTTAGTGGCTGGGTCTCGGACCTCGGGGGGTCGATCCCGGTCCACCCCTGGGTGCTTCGGGTTTCCCTTCGGACGTTGTCCCCGGTCTACTGGCTGAGCTCCGTCTCTGGCTGCTACGGAGCCCGGGGCGTCCACTCTCCCGGGGTGTTGTAGGCCTCCCTCATAGGGTTGTGGTAGGCCTACCTCGTCGGGGGCGGGCAGGCCTACCTCTTCGGGGTGTGGTAGGCCTACCTCGCCAGACTGTTGTTCGTCCACTCCCCTCCACCTTTTGCGGAGCTGGTCGATGTGACGTCTCACGACCTGTCCATCTTCCAGCTCTACCCGATAGGACTTCGGGCCGGTTGCGCTGTTAATCCTTCCTTTCAGCCATTTTGGTGAGCCGTGGAAGTTCAGCGCATAGACGGGGTCTTCTACGGCGAAGCTGCGGAGCTGGCGGCTGGCGGTTGCGGGCACGTCCGAGTGGTACTGGGGGTGCAGCCTGTCGAGGGGTGAGCGGAGTCTTCTGCCCATCAACAGCTCTGATGGGCACTTCTTGGTGGTTGCGTGCGGCGTTATGTGCTGTGTGAGGAGGAAGGTGTCTATGCGCTCCTGCCAGTCCCCCGGTGCCATCTTGGTGAGCGCTTCCTTGGTTAGCCTCACCATCCTCTCGGCTTGGCCATTTCCGGCCGGTCTGTACGGCGCCGAGAGGGCATGGCGGATGCCCAGTCCCGCTAAGAATGCCTCCATGGGCACGGACGTAAGTTGGGGACCGTTGTCGGAAACCAACACGTCTGGGAGTCCATGCGTAGCGAAAAGGCGGCGGAGGGCGCGAATGGTGGCTTCCGATGTGGTTGATGCCATGGGGATCACCTCGAGCCACTTGGAGAAGGCATCAACCACGATGAGGAGGTGGCGCCCCTGCATCGGACCCGCGAAGTCGATGTGGATCCGAGACCAGGGGCTGCTGGGCATCTCCCAGGGTGTGGGCTCTGCTTGCGGGGGTGCTGGTCGGACTTCCTGGCACTGGCTACATCCGGCGACCCATTGCTCGATGTCCTTGTCCAGTGCTGGCCACCAGACGTAGCTTCGTGCCAGGGCCTTCATGCGGACGATGCCCGGGTGCCCCTTGTGTAGCGTCTCGAGCGTCTTCCGTTGGAGAGCGGCGGGGATCAGCACCCTATCTCCCCATAGCAGGCAGCCTTTCATCGTGGACAGCTCCTTCTGCTTGCGACTGAAGGGGCTGTATTCTTCTCCGCCAGGCTGCGCCGGCCATCCCCGCAGGATCCAGGATTGCACTTGCCGGAGTGTTGGGTCTCTCCTGGTGTGCGCGGCCACGTCTGCAGATGTGACTGGGCAGCTGCTGTCGTGGTCGATGTGCAGGAGCTCGAGGGTGGGGGCGGGATCCTCCACGGCGTCTGTGGATGGGCATCTGCTCAGCGCGTCCGCGTTGGCGATGGCCTTTCCGGATTGGTGAATGAGGGTGTAGGTGTAGCCGGCGAGGAAGATGGCCCAGCGTGTCATTCGCGGCGACATGAATGTGGGTGTTTGCTTGTCGCCGGCGAGGAGGCCCAGGAGCGGCTTGTGGTCCGTGACTATGGTGAAGCTTCTTCCGTATAAGTATTCGTGGAAGCGCTTCACCCCTGCGACGATTGCCAATGCTTCTTTGTCCAGCTGGCTGTAGTTGCGTTCGGCGCTCGACATGGTCTTCGAGAAGAAGGCGATGGGGGCTTCTGTGCCATTGGGTAGTTCGTGGCTCAGGACTGCCCCCACCCCGTATGGCGACGCGTCGCAGGTTAGCCGGATGGGCAGCGTCTCGTTGTATTGTATGAGGACGCTGTTGGATGTTAATAGTCCTTTAATGTCTCGGAATGCCGTTTCCTCTTTGTCACCCCACTTCCAGGAAACCGCTTTCCCCAGCAGGCGATGAAGTGGCTCAGCAACTGTAGCTTTCTGTTGGAGGAATATTGCATAAAAGTTAAGCAATCCAAGGAATGCCTGAAGCTCCCCTTTATTTTTGGGGCTGGGGGCTTCATGGATGGCTTTAACTTTTGATTTGGTGGGGTGTATGCCATTTCTATCGATGAGATAGCCCAGGAACTCGACTTCCTGGACTCCGATGATGCACTTATCCCGTCTTACTCTCAAGCCCTTCTCCCTGAACCGCTGCAGGACAAGCCTCAGCCGTTCAAGAAGTTGTGCTCTGGAGTCTCCGGAGATGAGCACGTCATCGAAGTAAGGCACTACCCCTGGAACGCCTTGGAGAAGGCGTTCCATCATTGATTGAAAAATCCCCGGGGCGGCACTGACTCCGAATTGGAGACGGTTGCACTTAAAGGCCCCCCTGTGTGTGACAATAGTTTGAGCCTCCGCCGTTTTAGCGTCCACTGGCAGTTGCTGGTAAGCCTGGGCCAGGTCCAGTTTTGCGAAAATGGTGCCCTTGCCTAGTGAGTGCAGGAGGTGCTGCACCACTGGCACCGGGTATGCGCTCTGCTGCAACGCCTTATTTATAGTCACCTTATAGTCGGCGCAGATGCGCACCGATCCATCCTGCTTCATTGGGGTCACAATGGGAGTCTCCCATGAAGCATGATCGATGGGTTCCAGGACGCCTTGGGCGATCAGCTTATCTAGCTGCTCGTCTACTTTAGGCCTCAAGGCGAACGGAACCCGGCGGGGCTTAAGCCGAATGGGGGTTACCCCCTGATCCAGATTGAAGGAGATGGGTTTCCCTATGTACTTCCCCAGCTTACCATCGAAGACTTCGCTGAATTCTTCGATGATGGCGTCGAGTTCATCTGCCCTAATCTGGTGGATGCCCCCGATGGAAAGCCCCAGCGGCTGAAACCACTCAATGCCCAGCAGGTTCGGGCGGCTGTTCCTCACGACTGTGACCGGCAGCTGGCCCTTGAACTCCTTGAACGCGATGTTGAGGGTGGTTCTGCCCAGGACGTCGATTGGATTCCCGCCGAAATCCACCAGTCTGGACTGCAGGGGTTTGAGCTGGTTCTTGGAGATTTGCGGCTTGAATTTCTTCAGCTGCTGCCAGTCGATGATGGTGTAGACGGACCCGGTGTCTACCTCCATGGAGCAGGGCGAGCCCTCGGCCAACAGCGTCACGGTGAACTTGGTGGCGCTGTTGTCGCTGGTGTGTGCTATGGTGGTCTGATTCACCGCGCCCTGCCGGGAATTTTCATAGTCGTCGCCTCTGGGTTGGTGTGAGGACCGTTTGGATGTCCTCTGGTTGTCGCGCCGATTTTCGCGGTTCCGTGGTCTGGGTGGTTCAGGGGCTGGTTCGGTGGCTCGGCATGCCTCTGCGATGTGCCCCCGCCTCAGGCATCGGCGGCAGGTCGCATCCCGCCATTTGCAGGATGTCCTGGGGTGGTCGCCTCTGCAACTGCCGCATTGTTCCCCGCGTCGGCCATTTTGGGGTTTTTCCCGCCGATATGGCTGAGAGACCTTGTGGACGGCCATCTCGCCATCCGAGTCAGATGGTGTGGCGGAGTCTTCGGACGATTTGGGGGTCGACTGGTGGATCTTGTGGATCCCCTTCGCCTTTTTCATCTCCGCCGCCGCGTGCTCCGAGGACTCGGCAGCGGTGGCCTCCTCGAGGACATCTTTTAGTAGGATGCGTTTCCTACTCAGGAATTTCTTCTGGAGGCCTGCATCCCTCATGCCGAAGACGATGCGGTCTCTCAAGGCGTTATCTACATGGTCAAACTCGCAGTTGGCTGCGATTTGACGGAGTGCGGCAACAAAGTCTTTAATGGATTCCCCCTCGCGCTGGTTCCTCTGATGGAAAGTGAACCGGTTCGCTATGGGGGTGCCCGTGGGCGCGTAATGTTCTTGCAGAGCCGCTTGCAGGTCTGTCCAGGACATCTCCTCGATGTCCTGAGGTGCGACGAGGTTCACCGCCATCTCCAGGACTTCGGATCCACAGTGGGCGAGGAAGAGAGCCCTCTTCCTTTCGTCGTCGAGGTTGCTGTGGCCGTTTCCGCGGAGGAATTGGCGGAACCAAATCATGTACGAGCTCCATTTTTCCCGTCCGGGATTGAATGGAGCGATGGATGAGAAGAGCGCTTGCTGTGTCGCCATCGTGCTGAATGGCGGCGGTCTCTTCGGAGGTGATGGCGCTTGTGCCACGCGGTCGATTCCTCTTAGTCCTTCGTCGCCAGTGTTAGATCGGCGCAGGAATGAAGATGAGACCAGCGGAGTTCATGTAAACGTTTATTAACAGGAACAGAACTGGAGCGGCGCTGCCGGAGCTCTCCTTATATTCGCTCCGGCAGCCGCACCGCCCCTTTGACAGGGATTCAAAACTCCCGCCGGGGAATGCTTCAGCCAATCCCCGGCGGATGTCCTTATAAGGACATAACACTATCTATGACCAGAAGAAAACATTTATGTAAAAAGTATTTTCAAGTAAATTTCTATAATATCTTTTCTATTCCAGAAACAAAGCACATACATTTGACCCTGTCCCTAAAATCTGCTCTGAATGTTTCATTAGAACTCATGCTCATTCCTAAACTCTGTAGGGAAATTGGGAACACCTGCTAAAACTCTGTGTGGCTTCAGCTGATAATATTACTGTCTCATTTTCCTGAGCATTACATTTAAATGTTGTTTTAACCTTTTCAAATGAAAGCATAAAGTTATAGAACATTTCTACAACTAGCCAGATTGTAATGACATCCCACAAAGAAATAAAATAACAGCCTAGCATTTAAATCAATCATATCCACTTCCATTTAGCTTGGGATAATATACCTTCCCATCTTGTCCCTATATACTTTTTTCTTTAATGTGTAATCCTCATTGTTGAGAAAAGAGGGAAGAAAAAAAAAGACTGACAGTTAATCAGTGATATAGAAAGAAATATTTTCTTCAGGCCATCAGTGATAATGTAGAATCGTACCATAATGCATATTATTTAAAGAGTGTGTGAAAGAAATTTTCAAATCTAGGAAAACTATTATGTAAAAGTTCCCTAATTTAGCCTAACTCATTTAGCCATTTGTGTGAACTGTGTGAAGTAGGTGGGACTAGGCAATACATTCCAGAGCAGTGGTTCTCAAACTTCCTAATGCCGCGACCCTTTAATACAGTTCCTCATGTTGTGATGATCCCCAACCATAAAATTATTTTCGTTGCTACTTCATAACTGTAATTTTGCTACTGTTATTAGCCCCCACACTATGGGCCACCAACCCATTGCAAATTTTGCCCTTCGCTGGCCGCTAGGGTCAGCCACCCTCGCTCGCCTCCACCTTTCGAGGACATACCTGCCCTTGGGCTGCCTGCAGTCCTGCACTTTTTTCCCCCACCCGGTACTAACAGGCCTGCTGGGCCTGCAGGTCGGTTGAAAGAAGGAGAAGAAGGCTGGTGGGACTTTGGCAGACCAGCAGCCAGTGAGCTCTGAAGGCATGGCTTGCCTGGGCTCCTTCCCCCTGGGAGCCTCCGTTCCCTGGCTCGGTGTGGCACTGCCACCCAACACTCAGCACTGCACTGCCTGCAGTTGGGCCTGTCACCTGACCCACACCTGTTCCTGCGCTGCCAGCCCAGCCAATGCCAGAGAAGGAGCAGCAGACGGGGCAGCCAGCCCACCAGCAAATGCTGCCCCATGTACCTGAGCCGGCCGGTTGCTCTTGCCTTTCCCCTGCAGCCTATGGCTCCCAGCAGGGATGAGTCCAACCAAGCCATGCATTCAGAGCTTCCCTGTTGGGGCAAGAGAACTTCTGCTGTATGCCACCATCCCTTCTCCGGGGAAGAAGCGAGCTGCCAGAGGAGCAGAGAGCTGGTCAGGTGGCTTCCTCCGACCCAGCGGTCTGCTCGCTGTGATGCTGACAACAGCGGTGGCTTGCTTTCCTGCCCTGAGTACAGTGCACAAACTTTCCCCGATGCTTCTGAAACTTCACTGAGGGCGAGCAGGAGGCAGAGAGGGAGGAGCAGGTAGCTGCTATGCCTCGGGGCTCCAGGGAAAGGTGGCCAAAAGCTCCATGCCAATCATAAGCCCCGGGGGTGCCTGCTTCCAAGGGAACAGCTTGGCTACTTCGAAGCGAGCAGCCAGGAAGCTTCCTCACCGAGAGAGGGGCAGACGGGGCAGACGGATGCTGCGCTTATAAGGGGGAGTGGCACCACATACCTCCCTTTCCCCCTGGCTGATTCCAATCCCAGCCCTGCCTTTCCTCAACCTCTTTCAACACTGGAGTTTGCCATTCTTCACAGCTTAGTGCTGTTTTCAATCAGTGAGTGAGGCAAGAGCGTGCAAAGCCTCTGTCTGCCTGTCTCTCGGCTTCCCGACCGCTTGCTTTGAAATAGTCGAGCTGTTCCCTTGGAAGTAGGCACCCCCAGGGCTTGTGTTTGGTGCCCTCCACATGGAGCTTTTGGCCACCTCTCCAAGAAGCTTCCTCACCGAGAGACAGGCAGACGGAAGCACGAAATCTTGAAATCTTTTGAAATTAAACTAAAACTGATACCTGAAGAATCTGAATCTCTCTCTCTCTCTCTCTCTCTCTCTCTCCCTCCCTCCCACCCTCCTCACCCCACCCCCCTCTCTCTTTTCCTTCTGAAAAATTGATTTGGCAAATAAGCACCCCGGTCTAAGATTCTTCTTAGTTTCAAAAGATTTCAGGACATGGAAAAGGAGAAACTCCGGCCGCCCTTCTGCTCCTTCCCCAACGTTGTGGGGGTTGGGCGGGGGTGCCACGTCACCTGCAGTTGGGCCTCTTGCCCAACTTCCACCATGTCTGCCACTGCGCTGCCAGCTGAGCCAATGATCTTTCTTGAGTAGCCTTCAGACATGAACTGAACCCGCACTGCAGCCTCATGTTAATTTACAGGCGCCTCTATATTCAGCAGCCCTATCCAGGCTATGGTGGGTGGGTAAGGGTGATCTGCAGAGAATCGAGGGTTAACTTTTCAGCACCCCCATCTCGCAATCCAAACCCAATTGGCTTCAAACCCAAGGACACACACATACACAAACACACACACAGAGCGCTCAGAGCCACTTCTACCGGCTTCGTCTTATTGTGCCCACCTGAGCCATCTGTTGCAAGCCGAGGACAACGCGGGGCGATGATCATGTCCCTTTCTCGAAGTCCCCTCTCAACTCTGGACGGGTTTTGCAGTTATGTCCCTGAGTCAAAGCAGGGGAAGGAGCAGTAGGGCTGCCCCGCCCATTGGTCCTTCTCCAGCGTTGGTTCGGCCGGCAGCACATAGAGGAGCGGTGTCTCAGTTCCTAAGACCATCAAAAGTATGTGTTTCTTAGGTGACCCCTTAGGTGACCCCTTTCTTAGGTCGCCTGTGAAAGGGCGACCCACAGGTTGAGAACCGCTGTTCTAGAGAGACAATTTTATGATGTCTACATGAACTGAACAACTTAAGACAGCTCTTGTCTATTATAATAATGATTTAAAAAAAAAGAATAGTCCCAGCTATATTTCTGAATGTGGTTTGTATGTCTGAAGAGTTTTCAAACTGTGAACTTTTCAAACTGGCAATCTTCCTTCAACTTTCTAAAGCCATCTCATATATTTCTCATGTACTGAATGTTACAGTATTCAACAAATGTTTGCTACATTTAGTACATTTGCAATGTATTTACAAGCATTTTGCCTGTTAGTTTGATAATATAACCTTTGTCTGCTCAACAACCGATCCTTATTTTTATTGTTGAAGTCATCTTGTCAATCACCTGACTTGCTCAACCAATAGCCAACATTTGCTATATTCTCTTTTTGTGCTAAGAGGGTTGGCATACATTTACAAATTGTCCCCTAAATTACTAGGCTTTGAAAATAACTGAGGGCAGGGCTATATTTTGCTACTGTTTCCATTTTCCTTTCTTTATGTAATCTGATTCCAAAAATGAATGGACTGTATTTTTGTTATTTCGTACTGAAACTCAGAAATGTGACCATATTTGGCCCAATTCCGAAATATAAATCTTATGACTGAAAGAACTATTTATGGAATGAAGAATCCATGTCTTCATTTTTTAAATCAAGGGGGAAAATACTATATTGGATAGTCAAGTTAAAGAACAAAATGGATTCTTGGCAAAATCTGTCACAGAGATGATAGCCAACTAGAAGCTGACCATTACAAGAACATTCTCCTAAAATACTATTGATCAAGGAAATTAAAAATTTGCACCTTCAAAGAATTACTATAACTGCAGCTCTAACATTATTCATTTCTTCAAAAGAAACATTCTAATTAACATAAGAAGAGGTGTGTCTATCCCGCAGGGCATCTCTCATAGCTGTTTATTTTTAATGGATTATCAAAGTGAATGACAAGATATTTGCATTTCTGCACTCAACTCTCATTAATATAATTAATGCAGTCTACATTTTGTCACCCCATATTCATAAGGAGCTGTGAGAAAAGGCTGGTTACCACTACAGGAACCTCTTAGAAAATGATAATACATGGAAATAGAAGAATTTTACTAGGGGCATGCAAAAGATTTATTCACACTCAGAGCTGTTTAATTTTTCCTGTTAAAAAATAATTACCATCTGGGAAAAAGCAAAGTTATATACTGGATATATATCTTGTTATTTCTATGCCAGAATTATTAGCTGCAGGACTAAAGCTGCATGTGATGTCACTAATGTTCTGGTTAACCCATTCACTTCCTTAGTGGTAGTGGTGTGTGTGTGTGTGTGTGTGAGAGAGAGAGAGAGAGGGGGGGGGAAAGAAAAAAAGAAAGAAAGAATCCCCCAACAGTTCATTAAGTAAATTATCTGATCCTATGTAGCAATTTTGGATATGCAATATCAAGGTTGACTCCTTAGAAGGCATTTATTTCTTTCTTAACAACATCCACATAGCATAAGGAACGATATAAATTAGATATGACTTTTTCATTTTCTTGGAAATAGATCCTCCAGATGTTGGAACTGCAGAGATGAAATCATTCCCATGGTTAGATTAGTATGCTCCTATGGCATTTTACACTCTTTCATTAATGCATTTCCATTGATGACTGGGAAGAAAATGTTTCTTTCTATATTACTCATGTTACTGTCAAACTTTCATACTTTATGACCATAGATTTATGTAACAAATTTGTTTTTATAATTCTCTAAAGCAGGAATAAGGAAATTCCCAACATCCCTGGAAATATGGTTAGTGGAGAAAATGCAGATTCAGTCGTAAAAAGGGAGGTTAATATCCAGAGTGTCATAAATTGTTTACTTCTGTCTTCATTCCTCTTTCCCAAACGTGACAGATGAGATGATTGGGGGGGAAACCACCTAAAATTAGTAGATAATTGATTCTCGAAATTTTCTTCAATTGCATTCCTCTGACACATCTTTGGCACAATTTGTATTTTGTGATAACTTGGGAACTAGACAGTATTTTTTAAAAATTTAATTTATATGCCACCCTTCTCCGGAGACTCATGGTGGCTTACAATGTGTTAAGCAATAGCCTTCATACTTTTGTATATACCTGCTTAGTAGGGCTTTCAGCCCCCCCTAAGCAGTGTTCTTTTTTATACAAAGTCAGCTTATTGCCTCCACAATCTGGGTCCTCATTTTACCTACCTTGAAAGGATGGAAGGCTGAGTCAACCCTGAGCCTGGTGAAATTCGAACTTGCAATAATTGCAGGCAGCTGGTGTATTTGGGAAAAAGTGATTGTGAGTTCTTCTCACTCCATCCAAAAAGAACATGCTAATGAACAATTATAGATTATTTTCTTTGAAGATTTCAGACACAGTCCCATACTTTCTGATGAAAATAAATTTTCAGATATGCATGAAGATTTTCAGATATGCATGAAGATTGGACCAGCCTATGAAGTCCAATCTTATTTTTAGTTTACTAGCAACATCCTTTTCCTCCTTGTCTGCAGGCTTGCAGGACATTCTCCCACTAACTAAAGAACAGGAATGTTCCTCCCTCTACATTTGAACTGGCAAAACAGACCATACATATGTTGGCCATCAGAAGCTTTGAATATATCCATTTCCAAAGAAATGATACTATAATAGTTCATTTCAATCTTCACACTCATTGCATATTATAATGACACATTATCTGCAAGATAATTGGAAGACTATTTAGAGATAACAAAAAATCCTTTGTGGATTCTTCAAAGAAGAAAAATGTCTTAACTGTAAGAAATGCACCGCAAAGCTACATCAATACAATGACAGGAGGGAGTAGAAAACCGTACATCCCAGTAAGCATGCATAATGCTTGATGGGCAAGCAAATGGAGGAAGAACATTCCATTGATGGGACAATACATTTTTCAGTTCTACTCCTACACCATAAACCTGACCTTGAAAGAAGCACCCCAAGGTAAAAGTTGATAGTTCAATAGCTTATTTGTAGCCCAGACATGTATGGGAGAGGTAATTTATAGGCTTTCATATTTTTTTAATGTTCATTCCAGAATGCTAATTTTGCTATGGGGGACATGGAACATTTTTGCTGTCAGCTGAGATCAAGCCTATACAGTAGTGTGGGCATGTCAGAAAGATAATTAGGTTAAAACGGTGAATTGCTCTAAGAACAACTCTAAGAACAACTGTGCTCAGGTACACAGTTCACTCACACATTCTTTAGGGCAACATATCATTCAATCACCAGCAGTGGAAATAAGCTAATTGAAAGAAAAAAACACATTTATGACATACACACACACACACAGACACAGACATACACACACACAATTACATTCTCAAAGGTGAATGTAACCTGCGAAGAGAGTCATACTCCCAGGCTAATTGCTGTGATATTTGGGAAATTATTTGAGGTGAAAGTGAGAAATAAAAAGATTTGGGGAAAAAATGATTTGGGGAGTAGCAGTTGCAGTAATAGGAGTTCAGAATAGTAGCATGGTCCAAAACTAAAATGCACCAGAGCAAAATCTTTCTCCTTTGTGAAGCTGAAAGCTCTCAGATGCAAATGTTTGTTTCACACTGGACTATGTTCCTTTTTAAAATATTGTTGTGGCCTATCGGCCGCCGGCCTCTCCAACAGCTAAATCAGATGAGGAGGTGTGGGAGTCTGGGTCAGCATCAAGGCAGCCTGAGAGTTCCAAGTGGGAAGAAGGAATGGAGCTGGAATGGAGACAGAGGCAAAGCCTGGACCATCTGTCAGACCTCAGCTGGAGAATCAAGAGCCCCCAAGTCTGGAGCTGCTTGATGAAGAAGAGGAAGAACAGCTGGGTCCAGTGCCTGATGCATGGTTGTGCAGAAGGCAGAGAAGAAGAGAGCAGTGAAAAGCCGTGGACCGATCCCTGGGAAAGAAGAGCCATTGCTGCTAGCGAGGCCCCACCCTAGCTCTGGAGATAAAAGGCAAGGGGCAGAGATGAATAGATCTGGCAGACAACTATTCATCTTCCGGATGGGCCGACTTGTTAGCCTGCGAGAGAAACTTTTTGCCAGGGCTGCCGGCACTCCTAATATATAAGAAAATATAACATATAACATATAAGAAATAAATATTGTATAATGTGAAATAAGTGAAATACACCTCAGGATAATACTGAAACACAGTGATCAAACTGCATGCAGAGAGATCTTGAGGCATATCTTTTAGACAGTGAAGTGCAGCTTCCTTATGCTACAATTATCTGCAAAAATTGCAAACTTCCTTAAAATCAACAATAAAAAATTATTTACCAAAGCCTATTTTGTTGCTATCTGAAGTATCCCCAAAGAACAACAGCATGCTGGACTGTCACATGAGAAGTAGCTGTGCAGTAATAGGTATCTGTGGCCTTTCAAGCAATGGCTGAACTACATCTCCCAGCATCTCATTGGCCATGTTAACTGGTGTTGCTAGAAGCTGTAATTCAGCTATCCTTTAGTTCCTGAAACACCAAGTGACTAGTTTAGTGACTTTTCTTTCATACTTGTTGGTTATTATGATCACTGAGTCCTTCCTTCTTTTCTTTCTTTTCCTCTCTCCTCCTCCTTTTATAAACAATACTTTACTGGCATGTTTGGGGAAAATATTATAATTATGAAAAAAACAGCTTTCCATTTGAGAAGCCATTGTTGTGTTATGATATCAATCTGCAGATGCAGAGGAAGATGTTAAATAACTTTAAATGAGATCATAAAGAGGTTTACATCAATAGACTATTTAATACAAAAACATTTCTGGCCCTCTGTCCATTTCTTAATCAAGTCTTGTGATGCTCAAAAGCTAAACCAATCTAATTTCAACTGGACATTTCAGAATTTATCAGCTGTTTTTCTAGCTCCAGTCTTTCAGTCAAATTACATCTGTTGTCTACCTGTCAAGACAGGGATACAAAACCCAGTGGTAGATCTGGGAAATAGCTGACACATACTATGCGCATTATAGCACATCCAATAATTTAGACATTGCCTTGATTATCTAATCAGCGGCAGCAGCAGAAACAGAACCCTGAATGTACGTGCTGTTTTACAGTATCCTGATCCAAAAAGCTTACCATCTGAAGGGAAAAAGTGGAGGGAAAAGCAGAAACAACTTGAGATAAATATGAGCAAAAGCAACTCCACATATTTTGAATTCATGGTGTTTAGGGTAAAAGACATTAGGATTAAGGACGGGCTTCATGGAGAATTTAGTTAATCTCCTCATCCACTAAGCTTTCTTTTTTCTTTTTCTTTTTTTTAGCTTGTTGCCATTTTTATTTTCCATTGAAAGTGTTTCTCCTTTCCTCTTGCAAACTGAACCACCTGAGAATTCGTGCCAGGACAGGCCTTGTTGCAAATGCTGGCAAAGAATGTCCCAAAGCCTGATACTGCTGAGTGAATAAACTGGAGAATCCAATCTACCTCGATCAACATACATGCGTCCCCTTTTTTGCCAAAAGCAAGAAGGAAAGCTGCAGTCTACTGGGAGAGGCAAGTGGAGGACAACAACAACAACAAAAAAAAAAAAAGGAGGGCATTTGCGGAACCCAGGGGAGAAAACAAAGTAAACAGAGGAGGGAAGCCATTGATTAGATTTCATTTCTTTTCTTTTTGATGCAGATGGAGAAGTTAGAAAAAACATTTTAAAAAAAAGAAAAGAAAATTCACTTGGGAAAAACATTTTCAGATGGAAATAAAGTGTAGCAATTATATTACCAAATAAGTTATTCTGATATCAATTTGTACCTTCAGTACATATAAATTCCATTAAAAAAAAAAAAAAGGATACAGAGAGACAATTTTGTCCACAGACATATGGATATTTTCCTACAATTTATGGCTTCTCCTTCTTTTGACCAAGAGGACTTTATTTAATGAACTAACTATATTATAGGTCTTTTAGTTTTTCCACCTACAACTCCAGATACACACAATTACCCATATCTTCTTTGCTGAGTTTACATATTTTTAGTTTACATTTTTATAAGGTTTTTTTAAAAAAAAAATTAAAAAAAGTAGCCAGCCTAGTTAAGGAATCAAACTAAAACATGGGAGACTCTTGTTTAGGTATAAAGTCAGCTAGATTTAGATTTTAGATTTAGATTTTATTGGATTTATATACCGCCCTACTCCCGAAGGACTCAGGGTGGTGTACAGCCAACAATAAAAAATACATAAATACAAAATTTAAAACCAACTAAAAACAGATTAAATAAATTTGGCCCAGACAGAATTAAAATACCCCAAATAATTTAAAACAGATTAAAATTTAACACTAAAAATGGAGAGTAGTTAGGCCAGGCTCGCCTGGCAAAATAGAAAAGTCTTAAGAGCGCGGCGGAAGGTGGGCAGATCCGGGATCCTCCGTATTTCTGGGGGGAGCTCGTTCCAGATAGTAGGTGGGAGCTTCCAGCCGACATTGTTTGGCTGACGGCACCCGGAGGAGCCCCTCTCTATGAGAGCGTACTGGCCGGCGGGAGGCTATTGGTGGTAGTAGGCGGTCCTGCAAGTACCCAGGTCCTAAGCCATGGAGCGCTTTAAAGGTGGTAACCAAAACCTTGAAGCGCACCCGGAAGACCACTGGGAGTCAGTGCAGCTCGCGCAGGAGAGGTATCACATGGGAACGCCATGCCGCTCCCATCATCACCCACGCGGCCGCACTCTGCGCCAGTTGGAGCCTCCGGGTGCTCCTCAAGGGGAGCCCCATGTAGAGAGCATTACAGTAGTCTAGACGGGAAGTGACAAGGGCATGAGTGACCGTGAGTAAGGAGTCCCGATCCAGAAAGGGACGCAACTGGCAGATCAGGAGAACCTGATAGAAAATCCTCCCGGCCACGGCCGTCAGGTGCCCTTCCAAGGACAGCCGTGAATCCAGGAGGACGCCCAAGTTACGAACCCTCTCCATGGGGGCCAGTGATTCACCCCCAATAGTCAGTGATGGCGCCAACTGACTATATCGGGACGTCGGAAACCACAGCCACTCGGTCTTGGATGGGTTGAGCCTGAGCATGTTCCTTCCCATCCAGATCCGCACGGCCTCCAGGCACCGGGACATCACTTCAAGGGCATCATTGGGGTGGTCTGGGGTGGAGATGTACAGCTGAGTGTCATCAGCGTACTGATGGTACTTCACCCCAAAACCACAGATGATCTCACCCAGGGGCTTCACATAAATGTTGAACAGAAGGGGCGAGAGGACCGATCCTTGTGGCACCCCACATATAAGGGGCCTCGGGGTCGACCTCTGCCCCCCTGAAACACAGACTGTGACCGGTCGGAGGGATAGGAGGAGAACCACCGCAACACAATGCCTCCCACCCCCATCTCTACCAACCAGTGCAGCATGATACCATGGTCGATGGTATCAAAAGCCGCTGAGAGGTCTAACAGGACCAGGCCAGAGGAGCACCCCCTATCCCGAGCCCTCCAGAGATCATCAACCAATGCAACCAATGCCATTTCCGTGCTGTACCCGGGCCTGAAGCCCGACTGGAACGGATCTAGATACGTCGCTTCATCCAGGTGCCGGGGAAACTGTTTCGCAACCACGCTCTCAACAACCTTCGCCACAAAACAAAGGTTGGAGACCGGACGATAATTTACCAACATTGCCAGGTCCAGGGAAGGCTTCTTGAGGAGAGGCCTCACTACCGCCTCTTTCAAGGCGGCAGGGAAGACACCCTCCCCCAATGAAGCCTTTATAATCCCCTGGAGCCAGCCTCGTGTCACTTCCCGGGAAGCCAGCACTAACCAGGAAGGACACGGGTCCAATAAACACGTGGTCGCATTCAGTCCACCCAGTATCCTGTCCACATCCTCAGGGGTCACAGGATCAAACTCAGCCCAGATAACATTCTCAAGATCTGCCCTGGTCCCTTCCCCCGAGAACACCCAGTCGGAGTCCAAATCTTCCCGAATCTGAGTGACTTTGTCATGCAGATATTGAACAAAATCCTCGGCTCTACCCTCCAAGGGGTCCTTCCGCGCTTCCTGGTGGAGCAGGGAGCGGGTCACCCTAAACAGCCGGGCGATTATCTGATGATGCAATAAGAGCAGCAAAATAGCTACATTTCGCTGCTTTTATCACCACTAGGTTAGTCCTAATATGGGATCTTACCAGTGTCCGGTCAGATTCAGAAAGACTGGCCCTCCAACTACTCTCTAGGCGTCTTTTCCGGCGCTTCAACTCCCTCAGCTCCTCAGTAAACCAAGGAGCCAAGTGAGATCGACGCCGGGTCAGAAGCCGCAAAGGCATGACCCGATCCAGAGCTCTGGCGGCCGCCCTATCCCAGGCGGCCACCAGGTCTCTGGCCAAGGCATGTGCCAGAGCCTCAGGGAATGGCCCAAGCTCCATCTGGAACCTATCAGGTTCCATCAGGCGCCTGGGGCGGAACCATCTTACCGGCTCTGCCTCCCTGCAGTGGGGTATTGCGGTTTGAAAGTCAAAACGAAGGAGAGAGTGATCTGACCATGACAAGGGTTCGATGACTATGTCCCCTATATCAAGATCTCTCAACCACTGTCCAGAGACAAAAACCAGGTCCAGTGTGTTTCCCCCCGTGTGGGTAGGGCCATGAATTAACTGGGTCAGGTCCATAGCCATCATGGAAGCCATGAACTCCCGAGCCACCTCAGACATCTCCCCCACGGATGGCAGGTTGAAATCCCCCATGACCATAAGCCTGGGAGTATCAACCGCCACCATGGCGATGACGCCGAGAAGCTTGGGCAGGGCTGCTACCACGTGGCAGGGAGCCAGGTACATGATCAGCAAACCCATCTGAACCCCATGACCCCATTTCACAAGGAGGGATTCACAACCGGCCGTCAGAGGAACAGTGGCCTCCCTCGGTTTCAGACTTTCTCTAATAATAACCGCAACCCCCCCGCCCCTCCCCTGTGACCTCAGCTGATGAAATGCTTGGAAGCCCGGCGGGCACATTTCAACGAGGGGCACCCCCCCTCATGGCCCAACCAGGTCTCCGTAACACCTACCAGGTCCGCACCCCCCTCCTGAACAAGCTCACAGATGAGGGGGGCTTTATTTACTGCAGACCTGGCATTGCACTGCATCAGCCGAAGGCCCGGGCCCTGAGGGTCTGTGCAACCTAGGGAGCGGGAGGAGCCTTGGGGGCCGGAACACGCCACCGCTCGTAAACAGCAGGCGCGTGTTCCCCAACACGATATGGCCCCCTGCTCCCGCCATATCTACCCCTCCCACCTACAGTAACGATATTCAATATACTATCCGGATCCGCTCTAACCCCCTCCACGACCCCGGGTCCCACACTCCCCCCACCATCTTTACGGCTCGACCCAACCCTCCCCTTGGTGGAGGTAGTATCCACTATCCCCTCCACCCCCCTCCTGGAACCCCTTAAAAGTTTAGATAAAAATTTACATAAAAAACCCCTCAGCCCCCTCTTAGCGACATGCCACCTCTCTGGGTCCCAAAACCCGTCATCGAGGTAGGCCCTCGATAACATAGAGGACCACACCTGCGAGAGGGGGGAGTCTCGCAGCACAAGAAGTTCAGCGGTAGAGTACATTTATAAACAGAAGAAATGAAGATGGCTCCTGGCAAGGTTCATAGAGTCTAGCTGTCCTGGGGATGAAAGGCAGCAACTTAAAAGGTGTGGATAGCCTCCACTGTCCTCCCACAACAATGTAGAGAGTCGTTATGCCATTTCGGCAAATCCAGGGGGTGTTTCTTCCAGGCGTCCTCTCACGATGCTTGGGCCACTGTATGATGTTAAACAATGCAAGAAGCTGTCCCCACTGGTAGATGTAACCATGATGACCCGCACTCCCTCAAGGCCCACATCAAGCTGTCTTTTAGTCCAATCCCACAGTCAGGAGAGATGATTACAGTGGAGCCAGTTCAGAAGGTAGATATAACAGCCCGGGAGCAAAAGTGGCTTACGAGGTTGAAAATGACTGGGGTAATGGCCATAAGGCCTGCACAAGCCAAAAAAGGGGGGGAGGCCTGAAACAGTCCTCTCCTACTCCCCAAGGTCTTTTGGCCAATTGTATCCTCAGTTTAAAGCCCCCCCCACTCACGGGGGCCTCCGGACTCACACAGGAACGGCCCAAAAAGCCAGCTCCTGGCCTGTCCAGGCTCAGCCTCTCGCCACATTGACTGCAGATGGAAATTGCTGGAATAGTCGAATGTCACCCCCTCGCCTCCGCCGGGAAAACAGTCAGGGCCCCGCGGGCGCTCCCGCTGCCGCCGCCGCCGCCTCCACAAGGGCTCCCACTGCACCCCAGAAACACTGGGGTCTTTTAAAAGGCCCCCAGGAGACCGGGGAGCCAGAGAAGCCCCCGCATCTTCGCCGCCGCCGCCGTCATCGAGCTCCTGCCACCGCTCCGACTGCCACCCGCCAAAGCCTACAGGCAAGGGAATCCACCGCCGAACAGCTGTTTCTGCCGGCGTCCCGCGGCTCCTTCTGACGGCCCTTCCTCGACCATCAAGATGTTTCAGAGGGCGCAAATACCCTCGTCTTGACGGGAGGGAGTTCCTGAAGATAGGACTGGGGGCCAGAATAATCAGCGCTGGCCCCCGGAACCCCAAAACGCCAGGGCTTTCCCCATCCCCCCGAGAGCGTTCTCAGCACCGATCCGTCATCTTGAGCATGCGCACTAGGGAAAAAAAATGATAATTTTGGGACAGCCTTTCTCTTCCAGCCCTAGAAGGAATAAGGCCATGGCATATCTGAAACTCTTTATGAAGAACTGCAGGCAATGGCCCAGAGTCAAAACTGACTTAAAGGACAACTTTCCTCTTCTCTTCTCTTCTCTTCTCTTCTCTTCTCTTCTCTTCTCTTCTCTTCTCTTCTCTTCTCTTCTCTTCTCTTCTCCTCTCCTCTCCTCTCCTCTCCTCTCCTCTCCTCTCCTCTCCTCTCCTCTCCTCTCCTCCTCTTCTCTTCTCCTTCCCTTTCCCTCCCCTCACCCTTCTCCTCTCTCCTCTCCACTCCTAATAAAATAGTAACATAGCATAAAATAAATGAGAAATTAGCATGCCAGACAGTAAAGTGTCAACATTTATCCATCATTTTATTCATTAGTAGAATGAAGCAATGAAAACAATCACAATATTTTACAGTTCTAGAGATTATCTTTCTTTTTATTTTCTCTCTTCTGTTCTATTATCTCAACATGATCCATCAAACAACATAAATATACTGATTTGTAAGAGTACAAAGGTTCTTCAGGGGCTCTCCATTTTAGATATTTTAGGCTTTCCTCCAAAAATATAAATAGCGTGCTGACAATTACATTGAAAAATATCAGAGAAAAGTGGATCACAAATTTAACATCAAAGTCAATATAAGTGTATTTGGGGCTTCAAAAAGCTGGAGATCTTGAATTTAAACATAACAAAATGTATATATAGATAGTCCTCAACTTACAACCACCACTGAACCCAGAATTTCCATTGTTAATCAAGCAGCTATTGAGTTTTGCCCCATTTTATGAACCAACATTTTCTTGCTACAATTATTAAGTGAATTACTGCAGTTGCTAAGTTAGTTAAATTGTTGCTAAATGAATTAAATGAATTTGGTTCCCTATTGACTTTGCTGCAATCACCCCACGTTGCTGCAACAATCATATATATATGCCAGTTACCAAGCAGGTGACCATGGGGATACTGCAATGGTCGTACATGTGAAAAAAGGTCATAAGATACTTTTTTCATGCCATTGTAACTCCTAACATTTGTTTGTTCACAACCAACTATAAACATATGGTTGTAAATCGAGGACTACCTATATTTTAATAGTATCTAGCTGGAAGATTAGGTACTGCTTTGAATAAATGGAAACATAAACTTTTTAACTACTACTACTATTACTAGAAAAAATACTACTACTTTTACTACTACTACTACTACTACTACATAATTTTTAATTTAAGATTTTCAAAATCCTTTCTTGAGAACAGAATGGGCAAATTTATGCAAGTAAGGATTGTCCACAGGTTTGGGAGAGATAGGAAAATTGAACTTCCATGAATGAGGCAGGCAAAGTGATTCAATCCATGTCTTTCTTGGAGAGAGTCCATTACTCTCCATGAAGTTCTCCATGAAGAATTGTTGCAGCAATTGGGTGTGACTAGTCTAGAGAAAAGATGGACTGGGGTGACCTGATAGCGTTATTCCGGTATTTAAGGGGCTGCCACAAAGAAGAGGGGTCAATTTATTTTCAAAGCATCTGAAGACAGGACAAGAAACAATAGATGGAAGCGAATCAAGAAGAGGAGCAATCTGGAATTAAGCAAAAACTTCCTAACATTGAGAACAGTTAACCAGTGGAACAGCTTGCCTTCAGAAGTGTGGGTGCTTCATCTGGAGGTTTTTAAGAAGAGACTGGACAGCCACTCATCTCAGATTGTATAGGATTTCCTGCTTGAGCAGCGTGTTGGACTAGAAGACCTCCAATGTCCCTTCCAGCTCCATTCTAAATTAAAGTTGGATAAGGGATCATTTTGAAACTTTATCAAGACTATTTTTGGCTTACTACATTATTACAATACAGATTTCATGAGTTTCCTATTTTCCATCATACAACAAATATGCATGATTGCCCTCAGCAGTATTGCTTGAGGGGAGGGGGGGGTCAGTCACATGTGAAAAGTATTTAGTACTACTTACATTTCTACTGCACAAACGTATTATTTAAGGCCATCCTTCTCTTTCTCAGAAATTGGCCCCGCATAGCCAATTCTGTTTGGGCCCTGAATAATACATGGATGGAACACATCTTGGAAGGAGATAGTCTGTATCACTGCTGGAAAATCTGCATGGATTTGTCAATAGAGTCAGTGTGTAGCCCTCACATGCAGGCCATTGCTAGAAGCACGTCTGATTTGGATTAGTAACAATGGTGGAAGGAAATATAGTCACCCATTCAGTATTTTAAATCTCCCTCAAGACTTAAATTTTCTTATAATGGCAATGGAATTCATTGAAAGATCTGAAAGATGAGGTTAGAGACCAATCATCATGGAGAATATCTGTCTTTGTGGCTGCTAAGATTTGGCAACTTGATGGCACATAATCAACTATGATTTAAAAAGAACAAGAGTTGGCAGTTTCTGCATGATGACCACCCCTGACAAAATTAGACTCAGAAGTGAATATAATCATGGGATTTGGAAGGTTCTATGTAGAATTAAACAGAAGTGAATGCTTGTTTTGCCACTTATAAAAGCCACTTTAATGACATGAAAACTGATGTAATTCTTTATTTCCCCAACAAAACCTGAAACTGGGCCACTTGCAGAGCAACTAATGCATCTAACTACTATTTCTAGCAATACCTCTGGCCAATTAAATGTTTGATTCTTTTTACACATAGACGAGGACAACAGCACCACATTGTACCCAGGGAAAGCAAAGAACCAAATCAAACTAGAAAAAGCACTTCAATTTATTTGCTCTTTCTTGTTCCCAAGAAAATTAGCAAGAAACAGGAAGAAGTTTTAATTAAAGGGAGGTGAAAAGCATTATTGTCTTTGTGCCTTTCTTGTATCTTCCAAGTCAACAATGGCACAGAAGAGTAGCAAAATTATTGAGCAATGTAATTAGCAACTTTTAGAACTGGCCTTTAATAGCCGTAATAAGTTTTGAAAATAAACCTCCTACAGTAATTACAGAGTTCAGTTCCAGTTGTCAAGACTATGCTCACTGTGAGAAAAAAATTAAGAGGAAAGTGTGATAAAAGAGCTTTATTCCCAGAAAACAGAGTTCTTGATGCATTTCTATCATATTCTCCTGCAGCAGCTCAGAAGCAATTTTCTCACAACTTCTGTCTACTCTGGTCCAATAAAATCTTCTTGGTGAAAAAAAAATGAAATAAATGAATGTAGGATCAGTGACTGAATTTCTTTACAAATGGTCCTTGACTAGCCTTCAATCATGTAAAGGATTTGGGAGCTCAGAAAGTTATATATCTTCCTTCTGCCAGTTGACATCGTACGTCAGTTTATAGGTAAACCTGGGAAAACCTGGTTTTGGAGCCTAAGATGTGCACTATAAAAGCAAACCAACAAATAAAAAGCAAACTGTCAGATTAGTTAGTGTTTTCTACTCTGACAGGCAACAACGCTCAAGTTTTTGAGTAGATAGTTCAAATTAGAGATGGCAGAGTTTCAACCTGTGTTCTTCCTATGATTCATGAGTTCTTCATCTAGCTATTATCATTGTTTCCAAATCCCAATTTTCTTGTTGAAAGATGTCATCAGCCTGGTCAGATTTTGTTGCCTTGTGCTGAGAAAAGAGTATGAATATGGGATATGACTGAGCCATAAACATTTGTATTTTTCTGACAAATGCATCCTTTTCTTTTACTCTCTGATAGTTCAGGACTACATTCAGTACTATGTTTTAAAGCACAAAAATAATCTAATTTACATATAGGGCAATATTTCACAAACTAAAAATAGACTAAAGGGCTTTTTCAGAAAGAAACAAATTTTCGCTTTGCAACAGAAAGCAAATAAAGAAGATGACCTCAGTTTGTGGAATAGAGAGTTCTGGTTATCATAAAATGACATTATAATATTCTACTTGTATGTCACTCCAAAACCAGCTTCTGAAGGCAATGATACAAGAATAGGTGTGCCACATTTGAAGAACCGGCAAGTTCATACAATATGTGAAGGTGTGGTTGTTCAAGTCTGTCAAATGAAAGTCAGCATCTTAATTGGCACCTCAGGATAAACTTGGAGCATGTGTATCTAATGCAACAAATAGGCGACATGACCACAAAAACCTCCCTATGACAAAACAAATCAAATAAACAAAAGTAGAAGCCATATACATATTTATGAAAATCTACACAATGATTAATTATGTTCTGAAGTTCTACTGTCACTGACTCATGTGGATGACTTATCTGCCTCTGAAAATGATACTGGTGGGTGAAGGGTCATTCCTATCAAAGTCACTTTAGAAATACGATGGAGTAAATAACTACATGCATTAGACATGTATTACTAAACCTTAGTGTTAAGAAATGACATACGAGAGTGAATTGTGTTTTGATTCTGATCCCACAACATGTTTTTTTAGAAAGCATGTGCCACAGTAAACATGACATGTTAAATTATGCTGTTGTTAATTGAATATTTTGTGTGTGTCTATGTGTATGTATGTGTATATATATACATAGTGTCTAACTTAATCCAGTGCCAATTCTCAGGGTACTTTTCCTCACTTCTCATAATGGAAAGTGGATTAGCCTGCACCACAGGACAAACTGTAAATCATTTGGGTCTTCTCCAATCCCTGCAATGAAAAACTGAACATGGTGCCAGATTTGCAGAAAAAAGGCCAATAGTTCTCCGTCCTTTCAACAATTCTTGGCTACATTCCAGGACATTCTTAGGCAAATTTCAAGCAAAACTTTTGTTTGATTTCATGGTTTTATGTGGAAACATTCCAAAAAAGCTGATGCTTTTATCTTTTAAAAGTTCAATATTTATTAGTGACAGCTGAGTTTGGGGACCAAACAGGCCTTCAAAACTCCAGGAAGTATCTGATTTAGCTTTTGCAAAGTCTTATGCAAATTGTAGCACCTGGAACTTCTGGCAGGCTTCTGGAACTCACAAAGTAGAGCTTTAAAGGCGTTTGGCAAATGAGCTGGTTCAAATGTGCTTTTTATTTACTCAAACAATTCCTCTCATTGAAGATGTCCAAGTATAGTACACAATAAAGCTGTGCTTAGCTTGAAAGAAACAAGTCCTGATTAGGCAAAATCAAATTCCTTTCGGGCATGAAAAAGTTATTTACATCCTTTTAAACTACACAAATAATTATATTTTATCCTAATTTATTACAGTTTATTAGCTGTCCTGATTAATTACTACAGTAAAGAACTGAGCTGAGAATGTATTCTGTTGAACAAAACAACTAGCAAAGAAATGAAATACACATAGCAGTATAGGTGCCTGGTATAAAGCATGATGAAAAAAAAATGATGAAATGTGTGTTACAATGTCCCAACACACCTGTACCCTGACATTACATCAGGGGTGGGTTCTACTTACCTTTACTACCGGTTCGCAATGGGAGCATGCACATGTGCGTGAGCGAAGCGAGCACATGCACACATGCTTCTGTGCATGCACAGATCATCAATTATGGTGTCTGGGTGGGTTGGTGGGTGGATGGAGCCTCCTGCCGCTTTTACTACTGGTTCTATAAAACCGGACAGAACCGGGAGCAACCCATCACTGCAACATATGCAAGTCATGTGCTTTGCATCATGATATCCAGATGTGCATAACTTGCCCTTACCCAGAGACTTGTTACTGAATCTAAGTCCTCTTTTATTAGCAGGCGGAAACTCCAAGCCAATTTACCATTGGAAGCTCACTATGGTTGGCCATGATTAGTACTTAGATGAGAGACCATCAGTGAATTCCAGGAGTGAATGGTAGATTGGGAAATGGCAAACCACTTCTATAACTTTGCCAAGATTTCCTGGATATGTCTAGATAGTCTCCAAGAGTCAAGTGTGGCTTGAGAGCATATTTTCTTCTTAATCCTTCCTCCAACTGAGCCTCAAACAGGGCCCTTAAAGTAATATATTTTAGTTAAGCAGCAGGATTTGGAAAATAGCTTGATCTGTTAGATGCTTAAAGTTTATAGCTGTGAGGCCAAATGCCTTCACAAGCAAGGATCCCTTAATCTGTTCATTCCTTAGATACAATTATACTGATGAAGCTTTCTCCTATTCATATATGAAAGGGACATATATATCTCTATATATCAATTGAAGCCAGTAAATTACAGATGAGAAATATCAGACACTAGAAGAGATTGATGATAGCAGAAGCAATATTCTATTATCATGGTATTAAATATTTTTCAAAGGGAGTTCATGTTTGAAAATGAATATTTGAACTATATCTCAATATTCATCTAGTGATTCTGTTTCTTTCTTTACCTGTTTCTTTCCTCTGCCCATGCTTATATTTTAGCATGATTTAATTCATATGTATTTTAACTTACATTTTAATCTTTAATATCCTCTTTTCGACACATTGCCAATTGATTCATTTAGCTGTGTGTGAAGTGTATTGACTCAAGATTCCTTACTGATCGTTAAAATATGACTTTTTTCTTTACTCTGGTTGCACTTTGAGGAAATTAGCTTTCCTGTCTATGATAAATTTAAATGACTCAATTTTGTGAATACTTTTTGGTTAAGTGAGAATAAGCATTGTGTGAGCTGAGAAATTAAGGTTCTATTTTTTTCACATGAAACTATTACATTTGTCTCTCGTATATATGATTAAGAGGACTGGAAAAAGTCTCCATCTTTCTCTCTTGTTTTAAGGGAAGATGTATCACATGATAACTTTCCAGGTTCTGTTTTGGTTTGAATTAAAACCCATAGAAATATGCTGGATCAGGTATACACAGAAGTGGATGGGGAGCATTACTTTTAACCTGTATAATATGATTGAAGTGTTTGTGTGCTTCCAGAAATCTGTAATGGTGCAAATAAAATAAAATAAATCAGAAGAAAAAGAATAGAGCTTGAAGAAATGACATTTGAAGAAACTAACATTATATCCATAAAATCTAAATATAGAACTAGCTCAATGTATTATTTTATCTAGCCTTATAGATAAACATATTAACATATTATTTAATATATTATTCTATTGATTATGAAAAGCCATGGAGAGCCCTACAAGACCTCAAAGTAGCAGCAAATCTGATCACATTGGTGCAATCACTATACAAAAATACAAAAATCAGGATACCACTCCATGTGTAAACATCACATGGAGACAAATTGGTTCTGTATCTGATTGTGAATCAGATACAGTTGTGAATGCTCCAACACTGGAAGTTTTTAAGAAGATGTTGGATAACATCTTTGTCTGAAGTGGTGTAGGGTTTCCTGCCTAGGCAGGTGGTTGGACAAGAAGACCTCCAAGCTCCCTTCCAACTCTGTTATTCTATTCTATTCTATTCTATTCTATTCTATTCTATTCTATTCTATTCTATTCTATTCTATTCTATTCTATTCTATTCTATTCTATTCTATTCTGATTGGTTTAAGATATAGTAAGGAGTGAGACAAGAATTCCAGACTGGACAGGCACTTGTCTGAAATAGTATAGGGCAGGGGTCTGCAACCTTAAGCACTCAAAGAGTCATTTGAAACAATTTCCCACAGAAAAGAAAATACCGGGAGCCACAAAACCTGGATGGACATGACCAACTCACTCACTCCCACCCAGTTACATGACTCCCCCCAGCCACGCCTACCCAATTTTTGTCGCTACCGGTATTTTCTTTTCTCCGGGAAACAGGTCTCTCTCTCTCTCTCTCTCTCTCTCTCTCTCTCTCTCTCTCTCTCTCTCTCTCTCTCTCTCTCTCTCTCTCTCTCTCTCCCTCCCTCCCTCCCTCCCTCCCTCCCTCCCTCTCTCTCTCTCTCTCTCCTTCTCTCTCTCTCATATCTCTTTCTCTCTTATCTCTCTCTCTCTCATCTCTCTTTCTCCCTCTCTGTCTCTCCCTTTCTCTCTCCCTCTCATCCCTCTCATCCCTCTCATCGCTTTCTCTCTTTCTCTCTCTCCCTCCCTCTCTCTTTCATGTATTTGTGTCTGTGTTCCCTCTTGAACCATTTCCAAAAACAAGCAAGGTCTGGTTGGGGGTTTTGTTTGTTTGTTTGTTTGTTGTTTTTGTTTTTTGCTGATGCTGTTCTTTCTTCTTCTTTGGGTGCTTTTTACCATATGATTTAAAACAAGAATCATTTCAGGTTCCTAGATAAATGAAATTATTTCATTTCCCTGCTGTGGTTTCCCACCACTGGCTGGCCCCACCCCTCACCCTCCCTTCCCACCCCTCACCCTCCCCTCTCAACCCTATATCGGGTGTCAACAACCCATGGCTCTGGACCTTCATGTGGCTCTTTTGTCCCCCTGCTGTGGCTCCCTATCGGCTAAATCCACCACTGGCTGGCTCCACCCCTTGCCCTCCCCTCCCAGTCACTCTTTGCCTGAGAAGGTAAGGGTGATGGTGGTGGATGGAGACTCACTCCATATTCCAGAGCAGGAGAGAAGTGCCCCTGTATTTGTCTCTTCTTCCGGACCTTGTTAGTGCTGCGCGCACCTCGGTCATTTGCGGAGACATGCAGCTTTCTGTCTGCTCCAAGACACCGGCCTGGCTGCAGCAGATGCTCTGTATTGTAATGGCCTCCAGGAGGAGGAGGGGACACCGTCTCCCCTATTGTGAAGTGCGCTAAATTTAAATGTGCTGCATGAACACTGCAAGAGCAGAGAGCAGGCCATGGAGGTGGCAACAGCAGCAGTATCAGCTGCAGCCAGGCTGGGCCAGTGTCTCAGGGTGGAGAGAAAGTCGTGTGCCTCCCCGAGTGACCAAGGTGCGCGCAGCACCAACAAGGGCCAGAAGAAGAGGCAAGTACAGGAGTGCTTCTCTCCCACTCTGGAATATGGAGTGAGTCTCCATCCACTGCTGTCACCCTTACCTTCTCAGGCAAAGAGTGACTGGCAGGGGAGGGCAAGGAGTGGGGCCAGCCAGTGGTGGATTTAGCCGATAGGGAGCCACAGCAGGGGGACAAAAGAGCCACATGAAGGTCCGGAGCCACGGGTTGCTGACACCCGATATAGGGTTTCCTGCTTGACCTGGGGATTGGATCAGAAGTCCTGCAAGGTTCCTATCCAACTGGGTATGTCTAGATTAGTAGAACTAGGTCTAACATGATAGTAAGAGAAATGTCCTGACAGTGACAGCAATTACTCAGTGGAATGGCTTACCTCCAGAACTTGTGGCTGCTCCATCGCTAGAGGTTTTTAAGAAAATTGAACAGTCATTTGTCTGGAATGGCCTAAGTTCTCCTGCTTGAGGTGCCTTCCAACTCTGTTATTCTCTATTCTGTAAATTTCTAAAAGCCATAGCACACACACCTCATTTGACTTAGAATGCTGTTACACGATTACAATTGAATTGCACCTTTTCTACCATTTTCCCCAAAATAAGACATCCCCTGGTAATAAGCCCAATCAGGCTTTTGAGCGTATGGCACTAAGGCCAAGCGCTTATTTCAGGGTTCAAAAAATATAAGACAGGGTCTTATTTGGGGGGAAACACAGTATGATCTAGGCAAGGTCTTGGGAAAAGCAAATCCAATGGGGTACTTTCTTGGTTTATCTTACCCTGAATAGATTTGAATCTCTTCTGAAGAAAAGATAAATTTACCGAGATCTGATACACCAACCTTACTTATCCTAAAACTCTGATAAGTCCTTAGCAGAATTTAACCAGGAGATCTGGGATTTAAATATCTATTTGAATACATTTTTAAGATCATGCAGGCTCTGCTTCTGGGGAAAAAAAGGCTTTTTTTTCTTCTGGCCCAAGTCCATACATCAGAATGAAAATCAGAGGATATCATAGTGTCTCATATGAAAATCATACCTGGATATGTTTAAGCATTGAATTTGTATCTCATGGTTTATTCAGATTCTCATTATATACTGTATGCATTGGCAAATTTATACCCACATTATTGGGAAATTAAGATGAAAAAATAATAAAATAGCTAATAAGTTAAATGTTTTGGCTAGAACCCGCATTTCTAAAAAAGCATTTTTTTTTCTGTCCCTCCCCCTCCACCAGTTTCATAGCCTTACCTGCCAACCTAGCATTCATTTCTAGAACGTTTCTGACAGAAAAAACATCCTTTGCCATGTATTTTTTCTTATATTTTAAGGACCACTTTGATATACATGTGGCCCTCTCCGGAATTTTCAACTTCAGCCTGCACCGTTGTGAAGTTGATGGCTTAAGACAGATTCATATTATGAATTTGTAAAGTCTAAACATGGATGCTAAAAGTGAAGGTACAAAAATCTCAACTAGTAATCTCTTAATGCCAAATAAAGTTAAGCTACATTTGAATTCAATTCCCTATAAATCCTTCTATATAGAACTGTGTGAAAAGTAACCAAGGAAAGAAATGTATGCACTACAGGTTATAGGAGCATCCCAAAATTCAGCATTAAAAAATCATGACATTCCTTGTAATTACAAAAACTCAAAAAAAAAAATGTGTAGCTGTGGTTGCCTAAACTGAATGCTCAAGCTATTGTCTTCTCTACCACCTGAAGGGTTCCCCTCCTCTTCCTTCTCCTCCTCCTCCTCGCACCCCAGCAAAACCATTGACAGAATATAATATTATTATTTCAGGAGATGATTATCCATGGTGAGTGGGCTTCTGCCAGCAGCAGCATTTTTTAGAAGTAGCCTTTTAAACAATCTGCTTTGCAACTAATCCAGATGTCTTTTCTATCAGTCCATATATGGAACGATTTAAAGAACCAATTCTGGGAAAGCTGCTGCTGGCGGGGAAGGCACGTCTCCCTGACTCTATCTCAAGAATCATTATGAGTCAAATTAACCGGCAGGATGGTTTCTCACCCCCCCCCCACACACACAGGTGTTTTCCCAATAGGAGCCCTTTACAGACCAGTCCCACCATCTCCTCAGTATGTTTGCAGCATCATATTCTGATGCCTGCCTGCTTTGTTAACATAATACACATTGTGGATTCTATACCAGTATCAGAATATGATGATGAGACTTTGGGGCACTAGGAACATAAGAAAATGCTCTTTACCTATCCACAGTACATAAAATACATCTACCCATTCATATAAACCAGCAAGGCTCCCAGAATTTAAAACAGCCTTAGCTGGAAATGCTAATGATAAAATCTGAAAGCTGCAGGTGCTCTACTACTGAATTACGTCCCTTCTCTTACTAGATGTTTCAGATGCTTCCTGAATTTTTTAAATTGCTTATTATGGCAGAAAATCCAAGGATCCTTAAAATACAACAATATTGTGAAATATTATTCTATTCTAAAGGAATTATCTGAGCTCACTTTTGTATTTTGAAAATAATAAAATTCTCTGGTGTTTTTGCAGCCAACAAGAATAGGCTAAACCACTACAATAAAGACGACAGGCCTGTCAAATGAACTACTTCAAAGCTAAATTAATATGCACTGGCCATCTGATTGCTTTTATTTTTCTACTCCACCCTTCATCTTCTGAACTCATATCTATTCTGTGCTATTTTGCAGCATCAGCGCGTTTCTGCTATCTTAAGTATGGATCTTCAGAGATATGTACCGTCTCAAATACCTACAGAAGGAATCTCCAGTTACTGCCATAAAACTGAAATCCAGTTGCAAGAAACATGCCCCAGGAGCCCTTCAATTACAGCTTGAGAAACTACAGCATACCAATGGAATGCTTGTTCCAGCACCTCAGATACCACTGGTGAAAGCAGCTCAAGCACATTGGATTGAGAAGAGCACCTGGTATGTGTTGTGATAAACAGCCAGTGATTTCTGCACAATATCTCCTTGACTAAGGCAAGGCTTTGATTCACATGCCTCCTTGTCTCTGAGCTCACAAACAATTCCTGAGAATATGCTTAGAGATAAAGGCTGAGCTGGTCATCCTATCCAGCTGAAAATTCTGATTTGCAGAAAGGGAAGGAAAGATCTTCCATTACTTTATGTCAGTGTTTCTGGCTGGCTGGAGAATTCTGGGAGTCAAAGTCCATCTCTCTTAAAGTAATGCAGCCTAGGCTGCATTAACACAGGAATAGAATCAAGATCATGTGAAGTGATCTTATAAATCACCAATTTGTAATGCCTTGTTAACGCCACATTTCAAATATTGCATTGAGTTTTACTTGCCATGATGTAAAATAATTGTGGGGATTGTGGTGGCAATAAGCTGACTTTGTATAAAAAAGAACACCGCTGGGGGGGGGGGAGAGGCGAAAGCACTACTAAGCAGGTATACACAAAAGTATGAAGGCTATTGCTTAATGCATTGTAAACCGCTCTGCGTCTCCGGAGAAGGGCGGCATGTAAATCGAACTAATAAATAAATGTTGAGACTCTAGAAAGAGTTCAGAGAAGAGCAATAAAGATGATTAGGGGACCAGAGGCTAAAACATGTGAAAAATGTTTAAGCAATTGGGTATGTCTAGTTTAATGAAAAGAAGGACTAGGCTGACATGATAGCAGTGCACCAATATTTAAGGGACTGCCACAAAGAAGAGGGAGTCAAGCTATTCTCCAAAGCACCTGAAGGCAGGACAAGAAAGAATGGGTGGAAAGGAGAGAACCATCCTAGAAGTAAGAAGAAATTTCTTAACAGTTAGAATCAGTGGAATGGGCTGCCTCCAGATGTTGTGGAGGCAACCCACTGGAGATTATTAAGAAGAGATTGAACAACTATTTGTTTTAAATGGCTCTTTCATCCTTCTGCTGTGGCTCCCTGTCACTCAAAGTATGTGTCACAACCACCAGCGTGCAACACCCTCTGGAATGCAATTTTTTTATACATAACATAAAGGTAAAAAGCGATATATGCAGTGTTATCTTCATTTTAGATGTCAAAAGGGTTTTGTGGCTCCTGGTGTTTTCTTTTCTGTGGGAAACGAGTCCAAATGGCTCTTTTGAGTGTTTAAGGTTGCCGACCCCTGGTGTAGGGATTCCTGCTTCAAAGTCCCTTCCAACTCTGCTGTTCTATTAGTCTGTTCCAGTTACCAAGTTGAGAAACTTCCTGCCACCATCCATTTTCAGTATCTGTATAAAGGGAAGGGAAAATTGATGCCTAATCTCAATTTTTAAGAGTTTGGCAACGCAAGCAATATCCAGGTCATCCACTCTGGGATAAGTGACACTAGGTTTGAGTTTTGGTTGAGATTTCTGCCTATTCTTAGTCAATGAAATAAAGTAAAATAGAAGCACATAGAATCAATGGCAACCCAGCCATGGAATCTGAACCATAGTGTATATTCAACATTTTAAATAGTTGAAAAAACGTAAACCCTTTCCTCGGAGTTTGTTTTTATCCTCCTTTGTCTTCTCTGCCACAAACACCTTCACCAATGATTTAGAGCACACTAGCCAGCTGATGCAAAGAATAAGTCCTATTTATAGAATAATTTTAGCTCATGGTGGAAATCAGCCAAGTTCATTTTCATTAAGCCTGCTTGTTTCCATGGCAAAGCAAGGGTAATCTTTCTATGCAAACCAAAAGCTTTTACTTGCTGCTTCAAAATGCTGCTCATCTTACGTGTACAGTTCCATGCCAGCAGAGAGATGGCAGGCCAAGGGCCTTTTGTTCATAGCTTTCATTATGCAGATCTACTTACTAGGTTTCTCTGTCCTATCACCATTCTCTACTTTGTATTTCCTTATTGTAAATGACTCAAAGCAAAAATGCCTGTTGTGGAGGCGGGGGTCACAAAAGTCAAGAGGGGAACCATAGTCATGCAGTTGTGATGCACACAAAAAGATTGGAAGGAATTAGTGGCTTTGTGGTCATCATCTTGACTTTTACTTCCTCCCAGGGACGTTGACTTAAAAATCTCTGGGTTGAAGTGGCATATAAGCAGCAATAATTAAATTAGGATAAAGATGGTGAAGACAACAGTGCAAAACAATTTTTACTCATTTGTCATGGTATGCCACTTTCTCTAACATGTACACCTTTGTATATATTCCTTCCTCTTTCTATTTCCCAACAACAACAAACCCGTGAGCTTAGAGAGCACGACTGGCTCAAAGTCACCCAACCAACTCCCATGCCTAAAATGGGACTAGAACTCACAGTCTCCCAATTTATAGCATGGAGTCTTAACCACTAGACCAAACTTTTATTGAATACAGGTAGTCTTCAGATAGGGGGGGGGGGTGGCTCAGTGACTAAGATGCTGAACTTCGAATCCCTAGTGCCGCGTAACGGGGTGAGTTCCCATTACTTGTCCCAACTTCTGCCAACCTAGCAGTTCAAAAGCATGTAAAAAATGCAAGTAGAAAAATAGGGACCACCTTTGGTGGGAAGATAACAGCGTTCCATGCACCTTTGGCATTTAGTCATGCCGGCCATATGACCACGGAGATGTCTTTGGACAGTGCTGGCTCTTTGGCTTTGAAACAGAGATGAGCACCAGCCCATAGAGTAGGGAATGGCTAGCACATATATGCGAGGGTAACCTTTATCTTTACCTAATCCTCAGCTTAAAACCCTTCATTTAGTGACTGTGTGAAATTACAACTAAAAAAGTGAGTTATGAGCATTTTTCATACTTACAACTGTTGCAGTATCCTCATGTAATCGGCAACTGGCTCATATTTATAACGGTTGCAATGTTCCGGGCTCATGTGATTTCTTTTTGCAACCTTCTGAGAAGCAAAGTCACTGGGAAAGCCAGATTCACTTAACACCGGTGCTACAAACTTAATGACTGCAATGATTCACTTAACAATGGTGATAAGAAAGGTCCTAAATAGAGCAAAATTTACTTAATAGAAAATTTGGGCTCAATTGTGGTCATAAGTCTAGGACTATCTCTTTGCGTCTTTGTATTTAGAACTTTCCTAGATGGCAGTATCTATTGCGCATGCATTCTTTGCCTGTAAGATTTCCAGAAGTGCACATCTTTTCATGAAAAGTTTTGATCTGAAATACATTTTCAAATAGATGAAGGTGAACATCTGAGCTCATTCCTTGACAGGTTTCCTTTCAACAGGTAGCATTATTTTCCTTGAAAATAATGCTCTCTGAAACAGGCTTCTTTTTCAATTTCTACCTTGGAATAAGAGGACCAGAACACAAGAAGTCTAGCTTTCAAGAAGGCAAGCATAGGATTATATATAAATACTGGTTAAAAATATACAAAAATATTCACCTAAAATCTGTAATGAGATATTTAGCACAAATGGCAGATGTAAAAAAAAATGAAAACAATGTAGCAGCCATCAGTTTTCTAGCTTGTGGCACTTGTAGAGCACAAAATCTATTGAGGACAGAGAGTTGAAATTTAAGGAACCTTCTCTTGTTGATTAGAATCTTCCTTGCCTATGAAGGATCAAGAGTATTTCCCTGAAGCCACACATAAAGCTTAGTCTAAGGGTTAACAATCTTTATTCATTCTTCCCATCCCTGTTTTTGATTATCTGTCTACAGCCTTTCTCCACACTTCTCTACTGCTTCCAAGTGCATCCTTTCACCCATCTCTCTCTCTCTCTCTCTCTCTCTCTCTCCCTCCCTCCCTCCCTCCCTCCCTCCCTCCCTCCCTCCCTCTCTCTCTCTCTCTCTCTCTCTCTCTCTCTCTCTTGGGTTCTCTGGCTTTGAACTCTGCATTTAACATCAGCTGCTCCTTCGTTTGCTGCTTAATGACCATGCACAAATCTTGCCTGCACTGAACAAGGTGAGATCTCAAGATAATGGAAAAACAAAAAGCACACCATAATTATTAGACTAATAAACATGAATAGAATAGATGATCCAAATATATATGCATGCTCTTTCTAGTCGCTTTATCTCAAGCACCAGAAGATCCTTTGTTGTTCTTTTCATTTAGAATTAACTGAAACCATACATGTATCTCTCTCTCCCCTCTCCCTCCCCTTCCCTCTGTGTGTGTGGGGGATTAGGGTTAGGGTTATGCATATGTGACATAGAGAGGTATGCATATCCTTTCTGTATCAAACCATGGAGATCCATCCAGAACTCTTCCCCCATCGTCTCTGTCAGACAGATAGTCTGTCTGTCTGTCTGTCTATCTATCTCTCTCTCTATCTATCTATCTATCTCCCTCTATCTCGTCTGTCTGTCTGTCTATCTATCTATCCATCCATCCATCCATCCATCCATCCATCTATCTCTATCATCTTATCTATCTATCCATCCATACACACATACATATATACACACGCTGTGTGTATGTGTATTGGGTATATTGCTAGAAATTTTTAAATTGTCAACAGAAATGCATAGAATATGCTCTAACATATGTTGAGTGGCTTTTTAAAAGACTGAATGACATGGTTTGTTCAGTTGAGCAGATGGGTTTCCACAAGCCTACAGAAACAGTAGAGATTTTCCTCCTGAAAACTTTTTTTTTTTCATAATAGTATCTTTCAATCAATTTGCATATGGACTAAATAGAGATTACTGTAGGTTTGCTATTGTACACCATTTTCCAGTGGTTTTATTCCCGACATGCTGATGGGTAAAAATAAAAAATAAAATGCAATGATCTAGAAGTATTCTCTTGATATCAGAAAGATCATATGATCTTTCAGCTCTCTTTAGAAAATGGTCACTCTCTTACAGTCTTATTGATTGATGAGGAACCAACATATAACCTTAGGATAAGTTAAGTAAATCTGAAAAGGATGAACTTTGCTTCATCACATAGGATTTCAGGGATTAAAACTAATACTGTGAATTAGGGCTGTTTGTATTAAATGAGGTTTCTAATCATTTTCTAATATAAAGATAAAGGTTCCCCTTGCACATATGTTCTAGTCGTTTCCAACTCTAGGGGGCAGTGCTCTTCTCTGTTTCAAGGCTAAAGAGCCAGCACTGTCTGAAGACATCTCCATGGTCAAGTGACCAGCATGACTAAATGCCAAAGGTGCATAGTACCCTGTTACCTTCCCACCAAAGGTGGTCCATATTTTTCTACTTGCATGTTTTCGAACTGCTAGGTTGGCAGAAGCTGGGACAAGTAATGGGAGCTCATCCCGTTAAGTGGCACTAGGGATTTGAACTGCTGAACTGCCAACCCTTCAATCGACAAGCTCTGCCACCATGTCCCTTATTTTTTCTAATATAGCCCACATATAGTATATTCCTAAATTATGAATTTTGTACCTTGATTGTTTCGAATTAGTGCTTTTCTCTTGGAATGGTAGTTAAATATACCATCCACATCCAGCATCTCTGTTTGCCCTGAAACTGAATCCAGATTTAATACAAAATATTGTCCAACTGATTAAAAAGTTGCCCAATTTATATTATGTTATTTTTCACATATTGATAATATTCCTCCCCCCTCCCCCCAAATGCCCTTAAATACTGTCACACCTACATGATAAAATAAACTCCTTAAGAATTATGTAGCACAGCTGCCACAGACTATCAAAATTTTCCCTATATTTCCTTCTGAAATTGACCATTGATTTAGGAAAGAATTCTATATTATTATATTCCTGCCTTCCAAATGCTCCTCCAGGCCCTCCTGTCCTCTACTATCCTCTGGAGTCCATTTAAGCTCATGCCTCCTTTCACCACCAGATACATTCACAGCTGACTGTCCTTTTAGCTTTGACCCAATTGCTTCACTCTTACTGGTGCTATCTCTGCTCTTCCCCAGTAGCATATTGGACACCTTCCGACCTGAGGGGCTCATCTTCTAGCGTCATATCTTTTTGCCTTTTGGTACTGTCCATGGGGTTTTCATGGCAAGGATACTGGAGTGGGTTGCCAGTTCCTTCTCCAGTGGATCACGTTTTGTCAGAGCTCTCTGCTATGACCTGTCCGTCTTGGGTGTCCCTGCATGGCATAGCTCATAGCTTCATTGAGTTATGCAAGTCCCTTTGCCACGACACGGCAGTAATCCATGAAGGGGCTTGCTGGTTGGCTAGGCTTTATTTCTTGTATTTGTTACACTTTAAAACAATTCATGAAAAACTTAGCTTGTTACCCCTATGTTCAGAGAAGCAAAACCTGGAAGGCCAGGTAGAGTATATGAGATAATAAAGAAAAAATCCACAAAGAATTATTTTACATGCCTAGATCAAAGTGGTTATGAACATCTATGCTGATTTGCCTACAAGCATTGTAGTTTCTTTTGGTCTAGGGAGGAGAACAGAACAATTTCAATCAAAGAATAATGTAACTGAGATGGCCCTCTTTTTGTCCTTTTAAGTCTTGCTTCCTATTTCAAAACATCTGATCAAAGCAGAAAATTTCTAACGGCCATTGACTTCAGTATATGCATACCTCTCAATAGGTACAGATAGTTGTGGACATCCAGATAATATTCAACATCTGAATTCTTAACTCCTATCAGTTCAAGTCTACAGAGTCAACATTGAGAGTTGTCCAGTCTGAAGATCAGTGATATTAAGGAGGCCATAGGTTGTCCATTCATACTAGGATAAAATGAATAGGACTTTAAAGCACATGTATCTAATGCTGGCTGGAATGCGGCTGATAAAATATCAACCAGTTTCTCTAAATCTTTGAACACATTGCAATGGCTTGATTTAAGTGTAGCATTTTTGTTGCAGTGTCAATTTATTGACATTATCTCCCAAATTGTGCAGCAAGATCTTGGAAGGGTGGTAAGAAAATTGGGGCGGGTGAGAGGAAAAGAATGATATCTAATTTGCTTTTTAGGTGTATCATTTTTCACATTCAGTCACGTTGTTTAGCAGTATTTATTAATCTTAGAAGCCCATTATTATAACTAATCTTCATAAAATAAACGTTTCAGGAATAGCTAATTGCGAACATAAGAAGTTGTATAAGTATTTTTTTTTCTCACACTGTAAATCGAAAGGAGGCAGCAAAGAGGGGGAGAAAACTCTCTTAATTGAAGGTAATTTTGTCTCTTATCAGCCCAAACAGTCTTACTTCAAGTTTCCGCTTTCCAGTTTTTTTAGCAATAGGAGGGAATTTCCTCCATGCTCTTATCAGCATGAACCACAACCCCTGTACTGATTTCTGGTTCACTGACAAATTGCCCTCCCTTAATCCCCATCCTGGTAAGTTAACATTTTGTGTCTGTTCAGGATTTTTAAAATGAGGTAACAAACGACAACTTTTAACACTTGACCAAAATGTGAAGCAAAACTTTTCACATGTAGTAAATGTCTCCTCTCAAGTAGTATTGGTAGTTGCTGTCTGAAGTTATTAGAGAGCTTTTTGTTATTTTACTCCAGACTAAGTAGTAATGGGTTTTCTACCTTCCCTGTGTGAGTGCTCTGTCTCTCCATCAGAATGAATTATTTGCCAATTCTCAGAGCCTTTCAAATGATTTCAGAACTGGGAAAGAAAAACCTTTAGTATCAGAAAATTATAATCTCCTGGAATTAAATAGCCTCACAATATTGATCTGCTTTCCTACTGTGCCCTCCTTCCCCAGCTTTGGAATTGTTTATTCAAAAAAAAAAAAAAGGATGCTATATATTTGCCACTTAAAATAAATTCAGTTTCTTTGTGGGGTTTTTTACTATTAAAATAAGTGTAACGTCTTTTCCATGTGGTATATCCCCTCTTCCACATTTATTCCCAACTCACAAATTATACGTGTAAATGTGGACATGTGTGTGTGCCAAGCTGATCAAATAAATGCACACTGAATTTTATTTTACCAATTAAATTTTCATATGCTTTCTGCAAAATAAATGAGCAGCGTCCATTTCATGAGCAGAAGCTGTTATGAAGTAATGAGAACAAATGACAAGAAAGGAATGTAGGCATGAGAGAAGAAATACAATTTCCCAAAATAGCAAAGCAACCCTACCATCAGGCACAGCCAAGAATCTGACTTGGTCAATAGATTTTCGATCCTAATCCCAGCCCTAGCTCTATCAAGCTGTTAGTTACTATTGTTCAGGTTTCAGACTTCCTTGGCTGACACTGATATTTGGAGGAACATTTTCTGCTCTGTTTCAGGTTACAAACCTTTTGAAGGTGTATTGTGGGTAAATATTCCATTTCAAGCTATCATTAGTACCAGGATTGTTCATCTGAACATCTGTACCAGCCTAGACTCATAAGTTTTTGCACTCAGGAGCAGAATCTATTATATATGGGACATAAAATAGGCAGGGCCAGAGAATGACATGAAGGGATAGAAGGTCAAATTGTATTATGGAGATGAAGAGGTAGGGCTCAAACAGAAGCTGAAGGTGGTATGTGGGAGATAGGTCAGGAGAACAGAGAAATTGCAAGCCCATTTTTCTTAAGTCAGTTGCCCCTATCCTAGGCTCAGGTGTGGATTATGAGGTACCTTGGCATCCAGCTGCTCTTTGTAAATGCCAAATTGGTCCACAAAAGAATTATATCTATTCATGATCTGACAAACAAATGCACTGTCCTGGCTGGTCATACAGGAGATGTAGCCCTGTCTGAAATTTCCAACTGTATTTCAGATCCTGTACCAACTGCAGTGACAAGGCTGTGAATGATCGCTAGTCATTATTACATGTGAGAGTCTTGTAATGAGATGAATCCTGCTCAAGTGATGGCTGGTTAAGAGTACATGTGTTTGGAATTAGTCCAGACTAAAAAGTTTGAGAACCATGGATTGGACTACTGTGGGGCACTATTTCAAAACTAGTTTTGGAGATGATCAGGAAGCGATGGCTGGTATAAAATTTAGTGGTTACTTCAGTGGGTCAATCCTTCCAATGTAGAATAAAACCTAATTCATTTATTTTAAGCCAATTCAAAATCTTGGTTATTATCTTTGAACCCCTTCTATTACCATGAAAAGATCTTCTGAGTATCCCCAAAGCTGAGGTGGGGAACAATAGCCCCTTGGCTTGTGGACTTCAATTCCCAGTATTCTGGGAGTTGATGTCCATGACATAAAACAACCATAGTCAGGGGTGAAATTTACTTACCTTCCCTACTGGTTTGCCAATATGCATGCACCATGCGCTCACTCACTCTGCTTGTGCGCACCATTGTCTACACATGCACAAAGCCTTCTGTGCATATGAAGAGTCTTAAAATATCACAAAAAAGCGACGTCATGACATCCACATTGGTGGGTGGAATCTCCCACAGCCACCGCTACCAATTCACCCAAACCAGATAGAACCAGCTGGATTTCACCCCTGGCCATAGTTCCCTATCCCTGCCCTAAAGCATGGTGTTAGACAAGGCAGGGCATTTTACCACCATCTCTACTTTATGATATTGTATCACTATGCAGATTCAGAAATCTTTTACCATCTTTAGTTTTGGTAAACAGGTTAGAAAGGTCTTATTCTACTGTATCTTTGATCCAAGCTGATGGGGGGGGGGTTTAATATGAGAACTCCCCCCACCCACACATACATACACTTTATCTTACTTTGTTTCCACCCAGAGTCTTTTGGAACGGGGAAGACTAAAGATGCTAAAATAAAACAATGAATATAACTTTGCTTCTGTGACTTCATTTGGATCAGCTTCATTTTTTGGAACCTCTCCAGATCTACAGTAGCTCATGTCTTGCAAGAGATTGTAGGCCTCTCACCAAATTTTAGGGCTTGAAAAGCAAGTCATGTAGAGGAAGCAACCATGGGGGTCGTGCTAAGGATCTTTAGTTTGTCATAATCATTACTCATGTCACTGCAAAATTAACTGGCATTAATTAATTAGTTCAAATACATATATACTTTTTAAACTGCATAATCAATGAAAGGCCCTATACATTTTAAGCTGTGCTTCAAGTCCTCAATTACAAAGAAACACCCTTGTTCTGAATATTCTTTTAGAGACCAGAACTGGGGAACCAATAACATCTGAGAAGTTATTAAATTATAATTCTCCAAATCCATAGCCAGCATGGCCAACAATGGGTGATGTTGGGAAATTTTGGACAAATTTTGGACAATCAATCTGACAGAGATAACCTTGTATTTTCATTTAGTCATAAATGTTTTAACCATCCTTTTCCTGACAATAAACACAGTTAACCTCATGGCCATAGTTTTAGATTACCAATGTTCAATTCAGGTGTTGATTTTAGTCTTCAGCAATCACATGGCCTAGATTCAAGGTTTGTTTGACAGTTTTAATCTCCTGAAAGATGTCTGGAGATATCAGAGGAATGATTCTTTTGAGGGCAGGACACTCTGTCAGTTGAACAGTCTCCCCAGGAAGACATATTTTGCCCTTTTATTGCCATTTTATCACATTTGTAGAAAACAACTTTATTTTTTAATTTGGTCCTCTAAATCGGTGGTGATTTCTGCTGGTGATGATTGCTAGCTAATGGCAATAACGCTTCAGTTTAATTTCATAATGATAATAATGGAATTTTGTATACAATCCTGTCCCCAAAATTTGTGTATTGTGTATTTTGAAAAAAAAATACACAAAAGCCAGTACGGTTCCAGTTAAGGTAATAGACTAGAAGCAAGGAGTTATAAAAAAATATCTGCCATGGCTAAGAGCCACAGTAAGCAAGTGTATAATGACATTATCTGGTTATGAATTGATTTCCTTATCAAGTGTGTAACAACTAAATGATATCTAATCATCACATTATTTCATAGCAACTATTACACTGAGGATAGTGTCTGTAGACTGTTTTGAAATATTCAAACGAGAAATTTTAGATCAGTAGCCATGGCAGCAAATCAGTAAGTTGTCAGCTGCGTGCTGGCATTCCAGCAAATACAGTCTCTTGAGAAATGTGTAAAAACAACTCCAAAATCTGTAATGAATGCCTTTTGGAATTATAATTAGCATCTGGACCTCAAACTCTTAACTCTGTTTGAAACAGTTCCAGTGGGCTGCATCAGAGATGAGCTAAAGGAAACCCAAGCCAGAATTGGAGAAGTTTTCAGAGAAATGAATTCAATCTTTTAGAACTTTATATATTTTTGCTATTTTAGATACTAACATCTTGTTTGTTAGCAATGTGTCTGCTTTCACCATGGGCTTTCAATTAAGAAAAGGTTCAATGAGGGATTGCCATTTCTACTCACATCTGGTGGCCAGATAAAGGTGAACTAAATGAATTACAGGTTAAGATTTATTTCCAGATCTAAGCAGGTTGAATTCTCCAAAACCTATTCAATCTTTGTCTTGGCTTCTTGCCAAAGCTCATCCTGTAAAATTGCTCTAGCAAATTTCAGACACAAATGAATGTGTTTCATCTTGCTCTTGGTTCAGGCTTGTCTGTCCTTAATTGGTTTTGAACAATTAGATATCTTTTAAGTAGTGATTGCTATTTCTTTATACTGTTATATTATCTAAATACCGAGAGGTCAGACGAACTGTGTGTCTATGTCAGTATGTGCTTATGTGAATATGTACAAATGCACACACATATCAATGGAATCATGGGGAAGGTATGTCTTTAAAATGATCTACATACTGAAAAGTAGCTTTCACATGTTATACGAGTGTACCTAGGTTTTCTCTAGGCACAGTGGTTTTCTTATAATGATAAATCTTCAGTTATTTTTGACACCTATGATAGATCAGGAACAATTGATTGAGTTATCCCACCATTTCAATTTCTTGCCTAATTCCCCAGAATCTTTTGAGACTACCATCATATCAATTATTAGTCCATAAATGTAACTGGAAGGAAACTTACAGCAATTTCCCACTTTTCTCTCCTGCTCTCTTCATAATAGTAAAAAAAAAAAAGCCTCAATAAACATGTAATAATCCAGTTCTGTAGTGTACTTTTGTGATCTTATAAATGGAGGAGGCACATTTATACTCTAACTTGATGCATTAACTGACATTCAATCACTCAGATAGACCAGGATGAAAGTTACCTTCGCATCTGTTTGAATCTGATTTTATTTCTTCAAATATTATTTCAAACATGATCAGATATTTAAATCAAATTGTGGTTAACTGTAGGGGTGACAATTATAAACATGACCTATTTTTGTTTGTATCTAATGCTACCTTATATTAGATTTATATTTTTGATATGGTCAAACAACTAAATCAATCAATTAGTCAATCAATCTATTCTATTCTTCTTGTTTAAGGACTCTTCGGAATCTATGTTTATACTTCAGTTATTGTGTGTACAACTGACCTTCCGTTGAATGGTTAGAAGATAAAGAGAATAGGGGACAGGGTCATTGTGTATTGTCCATCACATATCTACTTTTAAGCTTACATATATTCAAGCGAACACATGATGAGAGCTACTGTTACATTGCTGAAACGAGAGATTGAGGCTAAGAGAAAAGACAGCAAATGTGAGAACTTGCTATGGAAGTTCCTCATTTTTAAAATTATCACAAAAGAGATTTCTGAAGCTTCCTGTGAGAATCACCTTTTCCTATATGGCTCCTGTCTTGCTTTTTTTAAAAAATGTAAATTGCCTTAGGCCTGGTATAAATTCAATAATTTATTGTAAGAATAAAGGTAAAGGTAAAGGTTTCCCTCGCACAAATGTGCTAGTCGTTCCCAACTCTATGGGGCAGTGCTCATCTCCATTTCAGAGCCGAAGAGCCAGCGCTGTCCAAAGTCATCTCCATGGTCATGTGGCTGGCATGACTAAACGCCAAAGGCGCATGGAACACTGTTACCTTCCCACCAAAGGTGGGCTCTATTTTTCTACTTGCATTTTTTACGTGCTTTCGAACTGCTAGTTTGGCAGAAGCTGGGACAAGTAACGGGAGCTCATCCCGTTACGCGGCACTAGGGATTTGAATCGCTAAATCGCCGACCTTTCGATCGACAAGCTCAGCATCTTAGCTTCTGAGCCCCCGCTTCCCTCATATTGTAAGAATAGAAAATAATAAATAATAAGCAACTTAATGTAAAACTCTCAACAATAATTGGATTGATTAAAAAAACAATTGGATACCTAAAGACTTCCATGATATCTAGTAATACGGAATATATCAGACCCGAACACCCTAATTTTACAAAAAAACACCCTTCTTCGAACTGCCTATATATTTAGATGCTACCTTAATAATTCTTAGGTCTTTGGTTAGGACTTGAATTATTAAGTTTTCACCAATCTTAGACAATGAATCTAACTGTACATTACCCACATGTAAGAATCAGAATAAATATTGTGAAATAATAGATCTCTAGAAAAGCATCTCAAACCAGGCAAATAAACACCAGCTGTTGTTTCTTTCAAAACACATTAGACTCAGTGTGTTAGTTTATTACATCCAAAGTTAACAGAAAATGCAAACATACTCATACTAAAGAATACATCAAGGGTTGGACAAAAATCAGGACTTGCTGATCTCAGCCTAGTAGACCAAGTAGAGCAGAAGATGAAGATTGGTCCAAAGGAAACTATACACCAGGGTGGGTTCCAAATTTTTTTACTACTGGTACTATGGGTGTGGCTTATTTGGTGGTGTGGCTTGGTGGTCATGTGACTGAGTGGGTGTGGCCAACTCGAAGTCACTCACAGCAAGGTGGGGGGGCACTTTGCTGTGAGTGACATCAAATTGGCTATGCCCACTCAGTCACATGACCGATGCTGCAGAGACAGAGCCATTTCCTATGTATCTTCCCCTGACCCTTGGGCTGACAAAATAAAAGACTACCTAGCTTTTGGACTGCCTAGCAGCCCAAACTGGAAAATGGGAGGGGGGGACCCTTCATGCCTAAAAAAACAGCCTTTCTTTTAATTACCTCATCAAACCACAAACTCCTCCGATCAGGGCTTTAGTCTCTGAGTAACGGGTCGGACGAAGAATAGGGAAGCGACTAAAGGGGGAGAGAGGGACAAAGCCCCCTTAACATGGAGGCACATAAAAAAGGGGTGGAATTTTGACAAACTTCCCCCCAAGACCAAGAAGAGATTCATTTTCCTCTCACCCTCCCCCCAACATTTCCAAGAGCCTCCAATTTTGCAGCAGCTGCTGCTCCTCACCTCTCCTGTCCCAGAAGTGGAACCAGGTGCCATTTCCTCCCCCAAGTCATTGCTGGAGCATCAGCGATCTAAGGAAAAGTTTTCCAGCTCTTCACAATCAACTTTAAGAGATGCAAAAGAAACAGCAACAGAGCCGACAAAGGCTTGTGTGTGTGTGTGTGTGTGTGTGTGTGTGTGTGTGTGTGTGTGTTTGTCCTTCTGCAGTCCTCTCGGGGGGGGGGATGGGGGGGTCAGCCAGGGCTTTGCCGCCTCAAAGTCTTTATGAAGGGACAAAGACACACACACACACACTGCCATCTCCACTACTGCTTCTTTTGCATTGGCTTCTTGCCTCGCGTAAAGTTGATCGTGAAGAGCTAGAAGACGTTTCCTTAGATCTCTGTCATTTCACAATGACTTGGGGGAGATCTAAGGAAATGTCTTCTAGCCCTTAATGATCAACTTTAAGAGAGGCAAGAAGCCAATGCAAAAGAAGCAGCAGTGGAGGTGACAGGGCAGGGTGTGTGTGTATGTGTGTGTGCGTGTGTTTGTCCCTTCATAAGGACTTGGAGGCAGCCCCTCTAAGGGAAAGAGGAGGCTGTGAAGCCTTGGCTGACCCCTGGGAGAGGACTGCAGAAGGACAAACACACACACACACACACACACACACACACGCACACACAGACACACACAATCCCCTGTCGGCTCCACTGCCACTTCACAATCAACTTTAAGAGAGGCAAGAAGCCAACACAAAAGAAGCAGCAGTGGAAGTAACAGGACAGTGTGTGTGTGTGTGTGTGTGTGTGTGTGTGTGTGTGTGAGAGAGAGAGAGAGAGAGAGAGGCATCCAGCCACCCTCCCCCAGCACTGCGACTGCCCCTTTCACCTCCCGCACAGCGGCTTCGTCTCCCTGAAGGGCCGCCCACCCACCTATTGGCCAGGTTGGAAGGCAGGCAAGCATGGTAGGGCCATGGGGAAGGGAGCTAGCTAGCTGAGCAGCGCCGACATGCTTGCCTGCCTTCCCGGTGATCCCCATGGCCAGGCCCACTTGCTTACCTTCCTCCCCCACCACCGCTTCTTTTTTTGGATGCTTACCTTCCACGGCGGCTGGTGAGAGTCTGGAAGGCAAGCTAACCCGAGTTTTGACAGCCCCCAGCCTCTGAAAAGGCTTTCTTGCCAGCCACTTTCTCTGCAGGCTGCCAAAAAGCATCTGCTGTTGTCGCCATGTTCTTTGCGCATACACATTCCATTGGACTTGCAAGGCAATAGGATGTGCATATGCAAAGAACATGCCGGTGATGAACATGGCAGCCAGGAAACTGGTTCAGGGGCATGGCCAGTCAGCAACTACTACCGGTTCTCCGAACGATGAGAGATTTTTACTATCGGTTCTTAAGAACCGGTGCGAACCGGGAGCAACCCACCACTACTGGACACTGTTTATTTTATTCATTTTGCACTTTTGTTTCCTTCTTCTCAGTGTAATGTCAGTAGAGTTGGAGAAGAATTTATCTTTCTGACTCTGATGGAACAAAGAGTATTCTGGGTGTTAGCCAAAAGTAGTATTCTATATACAAGGCCTATTCTTCATTGCAATTAATAAAATGTATTGCCTGAATCAATGATTTTTGAATCAATACCATTCTTGTTCTTATGAAAATAAGTAGAAAAAACATATCTCAAGTTCATAATTGAGTTAAAGTGGGTGAATGTAGAGCTGGTAACATTAAGTAACTGCAGCATCTGAACATATAGTGACTTGGGTCTTTGTTTGTCTTCTATTAACAAAATATGATTCTGTTCAGAGAATGCAATTTTTCTTTTTCTTCCTTTTTATTGAAGAAAATTCACAGAAAATATAGTCCCAAGAGTTGGGAGACTCTACAAAACTGGAAAAATTATTAATACAGGAAAGAAAATAAAAGAAATATTGTTGTGCTGAAATAAATCTTTATTTTTCCGATATTATAAGGGTCATCTTCTACTTTATTCTCAGGATGCTATAGAAATCCCCCCCCCCCGAGGGGTTTTGTGTTTCCTATTAGAGATGGTGAACAATGGATTGCTGGTGGTGTTGGAATTTTGTGCTAATATAATTTTTCCATTATTCTTCTTGGCCATCATTATCTCCCAAACTTGGAGGTGGGGGGAGAGAATATCAGACAAATTCTGATATTCTCTCCCCCCAACGATGCCGTGAAAGTGATGTCCCAGTGCCTTGAAGCTGTGCGGGTCTGGATGGGGAGAAACAGGCTTCGACTCAACCCCTCCAAGACTGAGTGGCTGTGGCTGCCGGCGTCCCGATATAGCCAACTGACTCCATCGTTGGTTATTGGGGGTGAATCATTGGCCCCCATGGAAAGGGTGCGCAACTTGGGCATCCTCCTGGATCCACGGCTGTCCTTAGAGGAGCATACGACAGCTGTGGCCAGGGGAGCTTTTTATCAGGTCCGCCTGATACGCCAGTTGCGGCCCTTTCTAGATCGGGACTCCCTACGCACAGTCACTCAGGCACTCGTCACGTCTCGCTTGGACTACTGTAATGCTCTCTACATGGGGCTCCCCTTGGGATGCATCCGGAGGCTTCAGCTGGTACAGAATGCGGCCGTGCGGGGGATTATGGGAGCGACAGGGCGCTCCCATGTGACACCTCTCCTGCGTGAGCTGCATTGGTTGCCGGTTGACTTCCGGGTGCGTTTCAAGGTGTTGGTAATCACCTTCAAAGCGCTCCATGGCTTAGGACCAGGGTACTTACGGGACCGCCTTCTGCCACCTATTGCCTCCCACCGGCCGGTTCGCTCCCACAGAGAGGGCCTCCTCAGGGTGCCGTCAGCCAGACAGTGCCGGCTGGCGACCCCCAGGGGGAAGAGCATTCTCTGTGGTAGCCCCCACCCTCTGGAACGATCTCCCTCCAGATCTGAGAACTATCACTGACCTCCGGACCTTTCGTCGGGCTTTGAAGACTCATCTCTTCCAACTTGCCGGACTTGCCTGATCCCTCCTATTTTTAAATATTTTAAATTATTCTAAATTTTTAGAGTTTTACAGTTTTTATTCGGTTTGTATTTTCAGCCTAAATTTATATTGATTTTAGTACGTTTTAACTTATTGTATTGCATTGGTTTTAAATTGGCTGTTCACCGCCCTGAGTCCGGAAGGAGAAGGGCGGTATAGAAATTTAATAAATAAATAAATAAATAAATAAATTGCCCCATGATATTATCTCAAAGACTTCCTATGGAAGCCAGAAAGGCTGCAGATTGCTGAAGAATTTCTAAATAATAGAAGACCATATGAGTGATGGGTCATCATGCCTTGTAAATAGTGAATGAAAGAGAAAAGCAGAGTGTCAGGTCAGATTGTCACATGTAACCTATACAATTCTAACCAAATGTAGGAGGTGATGAAAATCTAGATTCCAGAATAGGCACCATGCCCAAACAGCATCCTTGAAATGAGTTGAATGGACTTGCTGGACCAGGTAGCATGACTATTTCATTGCAACAAACTTGTCTTATTTGCATCTCATTGAGGTGTCTATATAATCTTGGAAACCTCCACACTGATTGAAAAAGCTTTTTTTCCCCCCTTAGCTTTTTCCTAATCAAGCTAGACATTGACATGTGGCAGCTCTCTACAATGAAAGGCTCTCACATACATCTGGCTTACATTTGTACGGTATTTGAGAGTATGGTAGAGGCTAGATAGTGTTTGGCGTAGTCCTGCATGGTCTACCTACCATAGTCCCTTTGTGGTGGATTTTCCATATTTGGCTTTCCCAAGTTTAAAAAACCAGCATACAACTAAAAAATATCATTAGAAGCTAAACAGAGGAAAAATCTAATATCTTAGTTCCTCCTTCAGTATCAATTCATAAAAAGGACCAACATATACAATTGTTGGCATATAAATTGCTGCTACATTTATAGAGTAATGCAATTGCTTTTAAATGTGTTTTGCGTGTAATAGTTTTGTTTTTTAAAATAACAACAGGGAAAAAAAGGATCAGTTATATGGTTCAGAGGGGAAGCAGATTTTGTTTTCCTTTGAGCAAAATCAATTCAAAGTTGATAAAGACCTGCTGATATTGTTGAATAGTCACCTCTCGTATTGACTACTGCAATGCTCTCTACCTTGGGGGCCATCCGGAGGCTTCAGCTGGTACAGGTGCAGCCATGCGGGTCATGATGGGTGGTTCCCGATTCACCCATGTTTACACCTCTCCTGCGCGACTTGCATTGGTTGCCGGTTGCCCTCCGGGTGAGATTCAAGGTGCTGGTGATGACCTATAAAGCCCTGCATGGCTTAGGTCCAGGATATTTGTTGGACCATCTGAACCAGCAACAGCTCCCCATCACCCTGTGCATTCTCACAGGGAGGGCCTACTCAGGGTGCCATCGGCTAGATAGCGTGACTGGCGACCCCTAGAGGCAGAGCTTTCTCTGTGGGTGCTCCCACCCTCTGGAACTAACTTCCTCTGGGGCTCCAGTTGGCCCCTGACCTCCACACCTTCCACCGCAACTTAAAGACATGGTTGTTCAGCCTGGACGTGGGTGATGATGGTTAACATGTATTTTAACACACTTTTATTGGATATTTTATTGTTGTGAGTTGCCCTAAGTCCTGTGGAGATAGGGTGGCACATAAATTAAATAGCCTCAAATAGCTCAACAGGCTAGATAGCCTGTTATTAACACCCAGCTGACTGCAATTATTGCAAGTTCGAGGCTCAAAGTTGACTCAGCCTTCCATCCTTTCTAAGGTAGGTAAATTGAGGACCCAGTTTGTGGGGGCAATAAGCTGACTTTGTAGAAAAATATGCAAAAGTATGAAGGCTATTGCTTAATGCATTGTAAGCCGCCCTGAGTCTCCGGAGAAGGGCAGCATATAAATCTAATAAATAAATGAATGAATGAATGAATGAATGAATGAATGAATGAATAAATAAAATAAAATAAAATAAAATAAAATAAAATAAAATAAAATAAAATAAAATAAAATAAAATAAAATAAAATAAAATAAAATAAATAAATTGGGGTTTAGATGATCTTGGAGGAAAGCTAAATTAACTCTCTTTCTGTCATTTCATTAACTTGATATTGATTGGCCAAAAAGTAGAAGACAAGGAGGAAGGCAGGAAAGAAAAAGAGAAAGTCCAGAAGCAAGCATCCCTGTATTTCTCTAATTTAGCACTAAGTGATATTTGATAAAATTCACTTAATGAATTGTATTTAATCAGAGGATAAAATAAATAAATAAAGTTTATTGTCATTGTATGTGTATACACAGTATACCAATACAACAAATTCACATAACACCCAGAAACCAAGCCCAACACACATGACAATGCCCAGACACGCCAAAATTCCCCACCCTAAACTACCCAAACATCCACACAACAGACCAAGTAATGCTGTCCAACAGCTCACTGATGGTGGCCCTTTAGTTCATTGTTGAGTGCAATTATAGTTCTGGAATAAAAACTATTCAGAAAACGTGTGGTCCGAGATTTTATTGTTCTGTATCGTCTACCAGAAGGCAACAGTCCAAAAAAATTGTAAGATAATACTTAAAAAGAGGATGCACTGGATAATAAAAATTATACTAAAAGCAAATATGTTTTAATTAAGTAAAGATATCCTGGGGATGGAGGGAGGAAGTATGTGAACCTTTTAAATATTAGCAGAAGATGCAAACTAATGTCATTTTTGAATCTAGTTTAGTTCCTGGTAAGTTCTAGGCATTTCAGTTTGCAATGGAAGTAGTTTGTCCTTGCCTTCTTTAGCATTTTTCCCCCACTTCCTGTCTGTCCTACTGTTCTACAGACCCCAAAGAACACAGCACACACAAAGTCTGTACAAAACTTAAATTTACTAAAATAACTCAGTCTTTACCAAACAAAGGCTGTTAATAAACTTTCTTGACAGCCTACAAGAAACCAAAGATAAAGTAATCACAATCTTACTAAGGCCCAGAAGCAATTTGCAGAGAATCCGGATGCAAAGGAGAATGAACTACAGTTGTTCCCTACAAATTGCTTCAGTCGGCGTTCTCCCTTAAATAGGCTAAGGGAGTGGCCAATTAGCCCCAAGCCTTATGCTCAAGGAGACCTCCTCCTGAGGAGCCACTCCTGCCTTTTGGCAGCTCTGCATGCCTGTGCATCGAGAAGAGGCTCCTCCTCTTTGTCCTCTTCACTTAAAGGAGCTTCTGAAGGTCCTGGCTGAATCCCTGTCTCTGGCACCACATCTTCTCCATCCTCCTCATTGTCTGACTCGAGTGCCAGCTGTACAGGCTGTTCGCGCAGCACCACACCATCCTCCTCGCTGTCAAAACCAGCTACAATCCGCACAGGCCACTGATGGGCCACAACAGCTCCAATTGTAGACTTCCCAAAGAGTCTAACTACCCATCCACCCTTTCTGCATCTGGGCTCTTGAAATGATTTCCCCCCCAAATACCACAAATATTACTCCTTATGATTTTCCATCACCTTTTTTTAATTGCTCTGTTACGTGTACTGTTATTAATTTATACATGTAAATAATCTAGCTCTTTCCATTTACCTCTCTTCTGGGAGACATTCTTTAATTCTAGTCCCCAAAGTCATTTCAGATAGCAAATATACTTGTTTTGACACTCATTTCTGTTCTTTTAATTTAAAAGAAGTAAAAAGAATACTTACATTACTTTGTTGCACATAATGCTGTAACTTGACTGTCATTTTTAAAAATACACCAGTGAATACATTAGTGAACCAATGAAATTCTTTCCTTTCTTTTGTTTTTTTCATATGTATCAAATTGAAAGGGAGGAATTTTAGATTTGCTCTTAAAAAACCATAGGAATATCTTTATCTGATTTTGAAAACTGTAGAGAACTGCACTTCTAGGTTAAGGCCCAACAAGAGGAGTTTAAAAAAAGAAAGAAAAAATTGTGGACACTAGTCAAAATATAAAAGTACTGTGCTATGAATTTTTGTAAGAGCAGAATGGGGGAAGGAAATATCCTTCTTTTAAAAAAATGGGCGCATAAAACATGGTAACATTTTACAAATATATGAGCTAGTTAAAGATTTGCTTCAAATACTGTATATTTTAAAGTCTGTCTCATTTCCACCAGCCCTTATAAATCAGGTTCTTTCTTTATCTCTATTGATGGATTGAAAATGCAACAGAAGTTCACCTAGCCTTCAAGCAAAAAAAAAAAAAAAAAAAGCCATTAAGCCTCTGTTTAAAAGGTGAGCAGTGCTGCAAATGTTTCAGTTTGTAAGGGTGAATATTCTAGTATTTCACCATGCTAAATGCAATCCCTCTCTGTCCTCACCCATTCCACAGATATTTCAAGTCTAGAAGAATGCATGGTGGACCTAAAACTGCCTTATAAAATCTGAGCAGCATTTAAAATGGAACAAAGGTTGCTAAACTATTTCTTTTCCTCCTCTTTAAACAATAAAATGGAGTAGCCCTGAGAATTAGTATAAAAATCTTCTTGCAAAAAAGAAACAGATTGAGGGAATTATGAGATATTATATTCAGATTCTATCAGGTACTATAATATTGCTCACCTGGTTAATATAGTAAAGTGGTTATTTAGTGGTTGATATCATTGAGTAGAGTGGTTATCCTTCAGAGTTTGAGTGGATCACACAGTTCTGTAACCTGAAGATCTCCAGTTGTACTGGAGAATTCTTGATAGGGATGGCTGTGCTAAAAATAAATACACTCAAGACACATCTTATTTTTTGAAAAGTGCTTTAGCGCATTTGAGACAACTTTCAAAGCATGTGCCTTCTCAGTTCTGCACTGACAACAGTATTGCAAACATGATACATTATCATCAACATATGGCAGAATACTGTTATTTCTGACAAACTGCAACAATTTTAAACCATAATACTATCTTAAGCAGTGGAGTTTGTAAGGAAAGAGACAAGTGATGCCATGCACATCATGACATCATCTCACAAACAAAGCTGCATTAGCTCTGATGGCATAATTGCATAATCCTGTAATTTGTGCACGAGTTTTCATTTTGACATCACTAAGGCTTGCTCCAGTCTCAACTGAATAATTTACTTGCTGGGGTTACATTGTAGTTTAAATGTGCTCACAAATATAGAGAAACAAGCAAATCTTCCTCAAAGGTGTTAGGAGGAGCAATGCAATAGGTAAGAACTAAATAAAAACCAAATAGAACTGAAGCAATAGAATCTGGGCAATTCAAAGTGGAAGCAAAGAAAAATCTTTTAACCGCTGGGGAAGAAATGTTGATATATATTTTCCCTGTTGAAACAACTCATACCAACATATAAACTAGACCTTTAAACAGTGTTTTCCAGTTTTCTATGACCTGAACATTCATTTTACTCAGTGGAGAATTTCATGAAAGTCAAAGCATCCACTATATTATTTAAGTGCTGGTCAGTCTAGTATAAGATGTCACTTATATCAGCTTTATTGGCCAATGTGGACCGTCTTTGAAGAGGCAACTGCTTTCTGCAATATGGTTCCCCTTTATTGTAGCAGACCAAAAGAGGAAAGGTGTTCCATTTTAGTGCAGTAAAACAGAAATCTGTGTGGAAAGCTTCGTTGTTCTTGTGGCCTGCTTGCTCTCATTCTTCCTGATAGAGTAATATAGAAGACAAAAAGATTATTTTGGAGAAGATCCAGATCCATGGCAAGAGTCTAGGGAGAAATAATACTTTTTGTAATAAAAAGCTGTCACAGGTTAATGCATATGTTAACATCACTTGCTTGCAGGGTTTTAAAAAAGGTTTCTACTTTCTGTATACAAAATAATAAATGGGGAATGGAAAAAACCTGAGTGGGAATCTTTACCTTACTTAAATAAGCTAGTTTCTTTGCAAAACAAAGAAATGTCTTGCCAAAGAGCCCCCAAGGCTGATGAGTTGTCAACTCTAAAATTGCAGTAATCTTATCTCAAGTTTGATAGTGGTTTGCTAGGAAAATCCCTCCTGGATGATGGCTTTGGCAGATCAATGACACAATAATTTGTAGCAAGCTACATCCCTGGTCTAAAGTGGAGGTGGGGGACGGGGGAAGAGAATGTGTACTAGATAATGAGATTAAGCTGGACTCAACAGGGACTTCCTTAAAACACAAAAAACAAAATCAAAATGTCATCTTGATGTGTCAGGAAAAATTCAGGGAGTGAAGATTTCAGTGGATGTTATGTCAAAAAGCAGCTTTTAAATTTAAACAGCTTGAGGATTAATAAAGTCTGGGACAACAAGTCATGACTATATCCATATATTTTATACACTGACAGATTTTTAAAACTGACAGTAATGCCCGTAGGCTAGGGTGGAAGATTTCTCTGTAGGAAAAAAAGGAAAGAAAGAAAAACCTGAAGCATTCCCGTTTTAGGAGTTTATAAATCAACTAACACATCCCACTGAGTTGAAGGACTGTACGAAGTGCTGACTGCATCTCTTCCAGGCTCTCAGAAAGGGAGAGGCACCTCCAAGAAGATATTTTAAAAAGGGAGATCAAGATAGTGACGATGGCTGTGTGACTGAAGTCTTTTTTTATATGTGTCGTGCAATCACAATTATGTTGGCTGGAAAAACTGATATAAGGATCTGAGGGGAAGGGGTCCAAATAACATGCAGAACAAGAGAAATCCAACCCAACTTTATTGGTTTATTTTTTACTCCAGCAATATAGAATACGCATCCAAGTATTTCTACACAGGGAGCATATTCCCTGCTTGCAGAAGTGGGTTTCAGCAGATTCTGACCAGTTCTGGAGAACTGGTAGCGAAAATTTTAAGTAGTTCAGAGAACCAGTAGTAAAAATTCTCACTGGTCTTGCCCCCATCTATTCTCTGCCTCCCAAGTCCTGCTAATCGGGAGGGAATGGAGATTTTACAGTACCCTTCCCCTGGAGTGGGGAGGGAATGGAGATTTTACAGTATTCTTCCCCTGCCATTCCCATCAAGCCACACCCACCAAGCTATGCCACACCCACCAAGCCACATCTACAAAACTGATAGTAAAAAAAATTTGAAACTCACCACTGCCTGTTGTCTGACAACAGGCAGTGGTGAGTTTCAAATTTTTTTAACTACCGGTTCTGTCACATTAATCTTTTATACAATATTCAAACAAAAATAGAAGGAAAATGACTGCTCAAAACCTAAGAGTGGCATCTTGCCCATCCCATAATATATGAGTGGGAGGTTCAATTAAAATAAATTGTAATAGAAGGAGATGTATTTTTAAGGATCTTTTATTGTATTTATTTATTTATTTTGTCAAGCATATATAAGATAACAGGTAAAAGTATAAACATAATTATAAAAGTATTTTATAAATTTACTGGTTTATAAAAAGTATAAATGAGTAACTAAAAAGGAACATTAGGACAGGGACGGTAAGCACGCTGGTGACTTATGCATGCCTTAGAAGGTCTTTCTTTTTAGAAAGTCTTTCCTTAGAAGGTAACAATAGTTCACCAGTTTATGGCCCAATCAATTTAATCTGATTCTACCTGTCACTCCTGAGGTTTGTCTACTCAGAGTTATGCAACCTTGGGAACTTTAAGACTTGTGGACTTCAAATCCTATGCTAACTCGGAAATTCTTGGAGTTGAAATCCACAAATCTTAAAGCTGCCAAGGTTGGACATACCTACTCTACTTGCTACTTAGTTTCATAATCACTTTTCTTCTCTGCAATAGCTGATATCCGTCCATTAGCATTTTGACTATTTTAACACTGGCTTTGCAGACACCCTTGGAGAAAAGAGCAAAATTATTTAACCTTGTGGCAATTTGATGTTCATAACAAGCTTCACAATCCATTTTTTTAATGTAAAGAATGGGAATATGAGAACAAATACAGGGTAGAAAAACTAAATGCAATCCAACCGGCACATGAAGCTTTTCTAGCCTTCTACTGCAAATCTGTAACTGAAGAAATGGGAATAAGCAACACCAGTGGTCCAATAGTCACTGGGAAAGTGGTAATAATGAGATAAGATACATAAGGTGACTGTCTCTGGCAATTCGTATGAAGTATCCCCTTTTTCCAGATTTGCTTAATAACATGAAAGATGGAGATTTTCTTTTGGTTCATTTTTGGTCAGTGTTGACTCCTTGTGACCGCCAGAATATGTCCCTGCAGTTTTCAGAAGTGGTTTGCCATTGTCTGCTTCCTAGAAACAAGAGACAATGACTGGCCACGTGTTACCTAGCTGGCTTGTTGCTTAAGGCAGGATTAGAACTCACAGTCACCTACTTTCTACCCTGCTGTCTTAGCCACTACCCCAAACTGGCTATGCCAATTTAACTTGAAATACTTGGTAGTGGTTACATGATGGCTGTATGAAGGAGTAGGCTGAGCTGTAGCTTTATCTCACAACAGCATGAAATTTTCTGGAATGGGAACAAAAATGACTTACAAAAACTCCATAATATTCCTGAGCCATATGGAAAAAAGCTGAATTGTAAATGTTTCTATGCTGTTAGACATAATATCAACCCTATCTCTGTCATTCTCATCATAATCACCTCTGGAAATTTGGCAAGCTTTCAATAGAAAACAAACTTTTTTTTCTTTTTTACTAGAATGGAGAACATTCCAACTATATTACAGCTCAGCTTGCAACCTCCTGAATTAATCCAATTTGAGAAATCTTCCAAAAGAGATATTGAATATTCTGTTCCTGTCTTCTTCTTTCTTCTGAAGGATACACACATATAACACAAACATGTTAGCATTTGTGAGTGTCTGTTTGTGAGAAATGCATTAAAAATCTGCAATTTGTGAACAAGTCAGAGTACTTACCTAAGAAAGAAATGATTGTTTTAAATGCACAGAACAAAGAATTGTATGAAAAAAATTAAAACCATTTTTCCGTTTATATTAATAACCACATGCATTGTTGGAAAAGAAGGATACAGAATGCCATGAAGCCTTTAAAAATTCCATTAAAACTCCCCTTGCCCATAAATTGAAATATTGCTTTATTAATATGGATAGTAAAATAGACTAAATTTTTAATTTGTTTGTTTGTTTGTCAAACATGTACAAGATAACAAATATAGGTATGAACATAAAAATAAACAAAGGAAATAAATACAAATAAATAGGGACAGTAAGACAGGGACAGTAGGCATGTTGATGCCCTTATGCACGCCCCCTTTACGGACCTCTTAAGAAGGGAGTGCGGTCCATGGTAAACAGTTTGAAGTTGAAACTGTGAGGGTTAGAGGCTGTAACAACAGAGTCAGGTAGAGCATTCCAGGCATTGACCACATTGACCAAATTGTAGTTCCTGCGATCGAGTTTGAAGCAGTTTACCTCGAGTTTGTATTGATTGTTTGCCCATGTACTATTGTGGTTAAAACTGAAGAAGTCATTGACAGGCAAGACATTGTAGCAGACAATTTTGTGTTGTATGCTTAAATCAGACCGCAGGCGGCGCAATTCCAGATTGTCCAAGCGCAAAATTTTAAGCCTGGTGGCATAGGGAATTCTATTATGAGTAGAGGAGAGGAGTACTCTTCTAGTGAAATAACTCTGAACCTGCTCAATCATGTTAATGTCCAAAATACAGTGTAGGTTTCAGGCAGATTAGCTGTATTCAAAAATTGGCCTAGCAAAGGTGTTGTATGCCTTAGTTAGTAATACAATATTAAAGGGCCTGGTGGTTCAGCAGACTAAAGAATTGTGATTAACATCAGCTGTCTGCAATTACTATAAGTTCAAATCTCACTAAGCTCAAGGTTGACTCAGCCTTCCATCCTTTCTAAGGTAGAAAAATGAGGACCCAGTTTGTGGAGTCAATAAACTGACTTTGTATAAATATACAGAAGTATGAAGGCTATTGCTTAACGCATTGCAAACTGCCCTGAGTCTCCGGAGAAGGGTGGCATATAAATCAAATTAAAAAAAAAAAAAAAACACCTGCAGAAGAAACTTCGCAAAATTAGGTTAACAACTCTTAGTGCCTTTTTGGCAATTCTGTTACAGTGAGCTCTGGTTCTTAGATCAGAGGTGGGTTTCAGCAGGTTCTGACCAGTTCTGGAGAATTGGTAGCAGAAATTTTGAGTAGTTTGGAGAACTGGTAAATACCACCTCTGACTGGCCCCACCCCCATCTATTCTCTGCCTCCCAAGTCCCAGCTGATCGGGAGGAAATGGGGATTTTGCAGTAAGCTTCCCCTGGAGTGGGGCGGGAATGGAGATTTTACAGTATCTTTCCACTGACATGCCCACCAAGCCATGCCCAGAAGCCACGCCCAGCAAGCCACGCCCACAGAACCGATAGTAAAAAAATTTGAAACCTACCACTGGCTTAGATCATTTGAGGTGTGTACTCCTAAATCCTTGACAGAGTGAGAGTTGTCAACGAGATTGTTTCCACCCAACTTGTGTTTGGTGTTCAGGTTTTTATTGCCAATATGTAGGACAGAATATTTATTCGTAGAAATTTGGAGTTGCCAATTGCGCGACCATTCTGACACATAGTCAAGGTCGCTTTGTAGGGCAGCAGCATTGTTAGTAGTGTTAAATTATCAATTATTAATTATTTAATAAATAAGTAATGATTATATCTCTGTTCCTAAAAAAACTAAGGAAGTTTGCAATTGTTACATATGGTAATAATTACTGTATGTTGGGGGGAAGAGGTCATTTAAAGTGTGTTAGCCATTTTGCCAATTCATTGCAATAAACTATCTTTTACAAGCTTTTAAAGAATATTTAAAGACTATTTTCAGACAAAAATGTTTGGGCATGAATTGTTATCTTGGGTGTAACTATTTCTAATCTCTAATTTGTTTTTTCTAGCCAGCAGAATCTGGAGTCCCTTCTAATTTAGAAAATGGATGGAAAGATTTTCTAATCCTAACTCTATCCATATATCTTGCTCCATCTACCTGTATCTAAATTCAGCCCATTTCAGATCATTAGTCCATGCATGGTGGACTATGCATATGGTCCTTCTCCACCAAACAGCTGTCTACCTATCACATTGTCATCCCTTAATGGCTGTTGAGACCTGGGAGAAGGTAGTTTCAGACCTCACTGACAGGTTTCCTCTTTCAAGCCTTCCCCAATAAAGATATTTTAATTTCCCCCTGACTGAACATCCTAATATCTCATTGGAGTTCCCTTAGTCTTCCTACTGATGATTTCTTTCTTAGGCACAGATTTAGAGGGAGTAAAAATAAGTGCCTTGGATCCTATAAGGTCACTCACAATCACAGATTCAGAATTCCTAGTACAATCAATACAAAATAAAGTACATCACATTGTGAACATAAGAATGTACCGTATTTTTCGGAGTATAAGACGTACCAGAGTATAAGACAAAGCTTAGTTTTTGGGGAGGAAAATAAGAAAAAAACTGATTGGCAGGTGGATCGGCCTCCCGGAATACCCCAATCAGCTGTTCCCAGAAGTACCCAGAATTTTATCAACAGGTTCCTTGGTTGTGAGCTCTGTGCCTTGCTTTATTTTTTGGCTTTTTTTTTCCTGCCTCTGAAACTTCTGAAACTCTGTTTCAGAAAAAAACTTTTTTTCCTGCCTCTGAAAACCTCTGAAACAGAGCTTCAGAAAAAAAGCCTCTGAAGCTCTGTTTGGGGGCTTCTTTTCTGAAGCTTCATTTCTGATGTTTTTTTCAGTCTCTGAAACCTCTGTTTGAGAAGCTGGCCAGGGCTACATTCGGAGTATAAGACACACCCAGATTTTCACCCTCTTTTTTGAGGGAAAAAGGTGCGTCTTATACTCCGAAAAATATGGTAGTTTTAATGCCTATATTCAGCATTAATTGCAAAGAGAATGGCTGGAAGATCATCTGGGCCACCCAGGATATTATTAGGCATGGTCTGTTCCATTTCTTTTTCTTCTACAATAAACTTAAATTTAAGAGAAAGTAGAAAAAATAAGTACTATATAAAAACCAACCTCTCTAGAAAGACTGACAGTTACTTTGCCCAGTCAAGCAAAACATTCCTCGTCTTGTGTCAGTAATCTAAGTAATGAATCCAAAATTTAGAGTTGGTTGAAATACCAGACAATCCTGTAGCTGAATAACAAAGTTTCTGATTAGCTTTACTTTAACTCTGCATCATATAGAAAAGGTTCATGTGGGAAAGGCATATATTTGTTCGGTTGTTTATTTTAAAAATAAGAATTCAGCCTCTCCATACAGGGCCAATTAGTCAGATGCTTCACGTGGCACTCTTTTAACATTTGATAATCTAGAGATCTGTTTTAGGGCCATTTGTAATTTTAAAACAAAATTAAAAATGTCTGATCTTCTAGGAATTCCATTTTTGTAGCTTTTGTCTGTGTGCTCGAAGAGTACATTTTAGTGACACATGTGTGGCAACAATCATTTTGCCATGTGCAAAGAGGCACAGGATCTATTTACATCTTGCAGGGAAAGAGGAATTCTTTATCTCATAATAGTCACCTATCGTGTTCTTTGTAATCATGGGTTTATTCAACTAAATGGGTTTCTGCAGAAAAAAACCCAAAATGTTTAATCTCTGGTTCAGTGATCCTGGCCATGTTATCATGTTCAAATTTCTTCCCAAATTGTAACTGTCTATAAAAATCCTGATTTAGAGCACTTAAATTTATCATGCTGAAGACAAGCATAAAAAGGAAGGATGGTATTTAGATAACACACACTTTTTTTCATCTGAGATATTACGTTTACCCTTTAAAAGAAAGAAAGAAAGAAAGAAAGAAAGAAAGAAAGAAAGAAAGAAAGAAAGAAAGAAAGAAAGAAAGAAAAGCAAATTAGTATTACTTTCTTTGGAATGTTCTTCTAGGAAGCTAGCCAGATGTTTATTACTATAGAAGGCTGGAATTCTGGCCTAAGGAAAAAAAGGAAAGATAATTACCTGTTTCAAAGCACTAGTTCTACTTATTCACAGTCTCGTCTCTGCAATTTTCAGACAGGCAGTCAGGACAATACATGTGTTTCTGTCTCAGATTTCTATTTGACTTTAGGCAAATGAATATTCATACCTAATTCTTTAAACTCCAGCTAACCACAGAATGAAGGCCTTCAATATTGCCAGTTGTTTTGCTTTTTCTCTTGGACAGTAGCATTTATGCAAATATATTATTCATTGGAAATAGGTATAAATGCTCAGAGGATCCAAGTCCCAATTCTGTTGCAAGTGTGCAGGGTGAATGGATTCATTTTTATTTATTTATTTATTTAAATTTATCAGATAAATAAATGTAGAAAAATGGATGAGGCTTCAATCGCAATACCACATCTGTCATCTTTCAAATATTGATCCTTCATGTAGGACTTTGGGTTGTGATATTGGATGCACATTTCATCGTTTTCTCATACCCTTTTGTCCACCCAGATTGTCTACAAATGTATCTCCCTTTGTATGTGAGCACAAACAAAGCCAGCTCAATTTCACTCGCATAAATATAAGCTATGTTTCCTCCTGTTATTTTCACAATTTATAAGCAGTTCTAGGGAATTTGAAACTAAAAATTGTCTTTTGAGTTGGTCTCATAAATTTGACAATTTGAAATTGTCAAAATAGTGAATCAGCAGTGAGTGGCCTTCCAGAAATATGGTTCTCCCGCTATAAAATGCTCTCAGGATTAAAACATTTAAATAATATTACTACAACACATAGTTAATGGATCGCACATAAATGTTGAAGGTTAGGGTATATATGCATGAATTAAAGAAATAATAAAGCCCTAAACTTTTCAATGGTTATGAAAATAGAACCAGAAGCTATGAGTGACTTGAAGCAATTTGTACTGTGCATTGTCATTAACAAAATTAATGAAGTATTTTAAACTTTCTTAAGATTAATAATTATCAAGTAACAATATCAATTTCCTTCAAGAACAATGCTTTTTATCATCTGATATATTGAAAAACTAGATTTCTTTATTTTTTCCTTGACAATTGTAATTTCTTTTCCATTCCTTGGAAAAATCTGAAATGATTTCCACAGTACAATTTTATTATTACTATTTAAACCTAAAATAACATAATAGAAATTATCTAGCTGCCTTTCTCTACTTAGGAGGTTTGTATAGTTATTTCATTATACATATTAAAGTGGTTTAGCTCCAAACATGGAAAATTTGACAAAGTTTAAAATTTACAGCCAACTTCTACTTCAACCTCATATAGCTTTTTATAAGCTTCTAAGCTTTCTTTATATATATAGGTATACATATTCTGTATTCAGATACCATCTGCATATTAATTAAACTTCTTTTTATTTTTTGTTTAATTCCTCTTGGTGATATTTTTCTTAAGATATATTTAACATTGTTGAAGAAATAAATTAGATATTGGTGTTTGAAATTTAAAACTTGTGCTTTAATCAGATCCTAGTATTTATCCATGGTCATCTACCTTAGTAAATTTACCGTAGCCTTAGTATACCTCTACATTTTACTTTAGAGTGGATCAGAAATACTTACAGTGATGTGAGTTTTATTTTTTCCTTCCATCTCATTTTCTCTTTAAAATTGTTTCAATTTCTTCATTATGGAGGAAATGATATCTGACCAAACTGCAGATGTACTTGTGAGTCACATTTTCTGAATTATTATTTAGACAAATGAAATATGAAATAATATGCAATGCTTATTACTGGGAAGACTGCATGCAGGGATATATCTAGAACATGTTTTAGAACTTGGCAACTTTAAGATATGTGGACTTCAACTCCTAGACTTCCACAGCTAGCATATATTTTTCTATTCCAGAGCATTGTGCTCTGGAAAGCAAAGAACAAATATGATTGAACACAATTTAAGGAGTACTGAGGGGCCTATGCTGTAAAAATGAAAAAGAATAAAAACAAGTTTTTTAAAATGGCTTATTCATTGGCTGAAAATCTTTATAGAGTTATTCTGAAGGATTCAGGGCTGACACAATCCGACAGATTTGCAGAAGATCCCTTAATGCCATTGGCCAAAGGCATTCTGGAATTTTTTGTAAACAAAATCATATTTGTCTAGAAGTGGATTCACCATTACTGTTGTTGGTAAGGAGAAAGTTAGAATAGCTTGCCTTGATTCATGGACAAGAGTGTTTTTGACACTATAGTATCTTTGAATGCTCACAAGTAGTGGGTTTCACTTACTTTAATTACCGATTTGGAACTGTGAGCGTGTGCGTGGGGGGCGCTTCTGTGCATACACAGAACTTTCTGTGCACAGAACTGTGCACATGCACAGAGCATCTGTGATGATGTCCAGGTGGGTGGGCGGAGCTTCCCACTGCCGCAGTTACCGATTCACTCGAACCGGGGTGAACTGGTAGAAACCCACCACTGTGAGGTCAGGGCAGTGGTGGGAAGTATCTATGAATAAACTACTTGTTGGATTATTTCTTGAAGAGATCTAGTTTGGATACCCTTACCCATGAATCTGTTATTCCCATTTTATATTATTTGATGGACTTCATATTGGGATGTTCCTTGTATGGGGGAAGGGGATGGGGGGGGCACAGAAATTACAACAGATCCAGAATGTGGGAATCAGAGTTTTTTGGGAGGGAGGGATCCTAATCCAAGAGGCATGTGGCAGCTTTCTGGTTAAACTGCACTAAATCCCAGTATATTTCTGAGTCAAATTTAAGGTGAATATTATTAAATATAAACCCTAAGATTGTTTGAGTCAAACCTATTTAAAGGAATGACCTCTCAAAGAACTATGATCTTTGCTGACCCAGAAAGGGAATTGCCTGAAACACATCAGGTCCAGGAATGTTTATACTTATTACTTTATTTAATTCCCACTTTTCATTTGTCACTTTAGCTGGTTTTGTTTGTTGTGAAAATCTGTAATAAAATTGAATGGAATGGAACTAGGTTTCTCATTCATTCATGGACCAGTATAATGGAATGGCTTCAGGCAGGGGCATCTATTCCAAATATATACAATTGTCTGCCTGAAGTATTGCTCACCAACTTCAGAATACCTTCTCTATCAGATCTGATGGGGTGGCAGATATTGGGGAGAGGCAGTTCCTCAAACAACGAGCCCAATCCAAAGGAACCCAATCCAAAGTTTCAACCTCTCCCTTATTAATGGAATTTATTCTAGCTTTTCTAATTCTTGAGGCTAGTCCTCTCTCTTCTTCCCAGAGAATTGTCCTTGTTTCAGGGATGTGTATAGATGTGTATTTTCAAAATACAACCTTCCAAAAGGTTGAGATATGTATTTTAAAATTGTTGTTGGTAAAGAATGACCAGATCTTTTTTCTTACCTTCTAATAATTCAGTGTCTACAGAATTCTTGAAGTTGGATATCAACAAAGCTGTAGGACAAAGGCAAACAATTGGTTTAAATGGCAATGTTGTATTTTTCTCTTTCTTTCATTTCAGTAGGGTTTTTTTTTATTGGCTTTACTGGCTGTACTCCAAGCTGCAGTTATTTTATAAAGAAATATAATCAGATTTATGTGATATTACATATCCTTAAAGTTTTCCATGGGGTCGTGATGGGTCAGACACGACTTCGCAACTAACAACAACAAAAGGTTTTCCATTTCAATAAAATAATTAAGGTATCCATCCTATCCAAGAAACTAATAGGAGCCACACTACTGCATATCACACAAAAAGACTAAGAAAGGAATTATGAAAAAATAGGCAAATAAATATGTTTGGCAGAGATTTTTGCCACATTCACAATATTCTGGTTTGTGAATATTTGGAGGCAAAATGAGCTATTCTTTTTCTTTAAAAAAGCCTTAGAAAAAGTAGAAATCAGCAGTGGTAATAATTGTGGTAAAGAACTAGAAGAGAGTTGGATCCATTTCTTGATCTTTAAAATAAAATGCAACAAGAACAACTAAAGGCAGGGAATCATATATTCCAAAACTAACAGAGTAATCAGCCAGTTAATGCTTTCAGTCACAGGAAAATGTGTTTCAAACCAAATGTGTTTTCATGAGGAAAATAAGCAAGGACAGTGTCCAGAAGTATATATTCAGGCGTTGCCCAGACATTTTGTCGCCAGTTATTTAACCATGGTTAAGAGGCTGAGAGTGGATGATTTCTTTTCTCTTCTTCAAATTTATTCTTCCATTATTGTTTTTTACTTGGGTGCCATTTCACATGCTGCAATATAAACACAGTTAATCCTAATTATGATCCTACTAAACTCAGGAACTGAAATAATTATACTTTTTAATAATTTTATTAAATGATTTCAGAATCTGGTTTGCCCTTTTTTTAGTTCAGGCGACAAAAACTGACAGCATTTTGCTATCTGTTTGGAGACTTAGGAGACACTAAGATAGATCTATTTCTGACTTGTTTGTCTTCATCGGTTAGCCACACCCCCATCTCATGACTCCTCCCTGTAACAGTCAAATATTTATTTTATTTTATTTTATTTTTGTAGGTCTTTATATGTCTGATGTCTGAGAAAGGCTAGAAACTAGTGAATGAGATTTCACTGAACTATGGCTGTGAAACATTTTGATTTACATAGGCAAAGCCTGGCCTAAAGAATGATACACATAAAGACCTACAAAAATAAAATAAAATAAATATTTGACCGTTACAGGAAAGAGTCATGAGATGGGGGTGTGGCTAACCAATGAAGACAAACAAGTCAGAAATAGATCTATCTTAGTCTCTTGTAAGTCTCCAAACAGACAGCAAAATGCTGCTTTGATGTCTGAGAAAGCCTAGAAACTAGTGATTGAGATTTCACTGAACTATGGCTGTGAAATATCTTAATTTATGTAGGAAAAGCCTGGCCTAAACAATGATACATACATACATACATACATACATACATACATACATGTGTGTATGTGTATGTGTGTGTACACCGTGTTTTCCCCAAAATAAGACCCTGTCTTATTTTATTTTTTTATATTTTCAGGGATGTCTTATTATTTTGGGGCATGTGGAACAAGATGGGGCTCCTCTTGCCATCTTACCTGATTTCCAGCTCTGTCTCCCTAACCCTGACCAGAGGAAATGGTGGGGACCGGCTGCGCATGCAGTTAAATATTGTTTTTTTGGGGGGGGGGGTCATTTTAGTGCATGCGCACAAAAGTCCGATTGGGTTTATTATCAGGGGATGTCTTATTTTAGGGGAAACAGGGTCTATATATATAAAAACAACCATTTACTACAGAAATAAGTTTCTGTTTTCTGTTATTCACATAGGTAATCTGTTGTCACCTACAAAAGTTCATTGCATACTTATGTGTGTTGATATTTAAGCTGCCACCTGACTCTTGGATAATACTGTGAGCTACTCATCTTCAGCTTTCATTATCAGATATGGGCATGGTGGAGAGTAAGTAAGTATATAAGGAGGAATAGAGGAAAATAGAACTCAAGAATCAGGAACAAAAGGAAGCTTTGATCCTCCTTTCCTCCCACAAAACTCAGAAAACACAGCCACATGTTCCAGTGGGGGAGTGCAACAACAGCCTTGCCAGTCTAGCAGACTAGTGAGTTCCCCTGCACCAGAAGCCAAAGTTAACCACTGAAAAAAGTGACATCCAATATGACATTCCAGAAATAGACTATGGAATTGTCCAGCTGGCACCCTAGTTCAAGGCCTGAGAAACCAAAGCAAGATTGGTTGATATATGGTCTTAAAATTGGACCATAAAGAGAACATTCCTGGGGCTTTCTAGGGTTTCCTTTCTTTCCCATTGATTATGGACTTTGCTGAACTAGATAGGAAAGAAACTGGCATCTTCAGTCTGCAATTAGGAACTGTCTTTTTCCCAAACATCTGAAGAAAATGGTGTAATACAGGTAGTCGGAAAAGAGGTAAACTTTTATTTGGATCCATTTGAATGTTATGTATTTCAGCTTCAAGACAAATCAAAGAGTTAGAATTTCTCTTTATGTAGACAAACATGAGAATAGTGCTGTTTCTCTCTTTTTTTAAAAAAAAAGCATAGAACAACATCTATGGCTATCATGGGCATTGCTTAAACCTTCCACATTTCAGAAAAGTTGAGGCAGAGTTCTGATGAGTTCAATAAATTGGTATGAGGTAGGGACTGAGGAAGATCATTGTTCTGTCCATCTGTCTTTCTATCTGTCTCATCTCATCTCCTCTCATCTCTCATCTCTCTGTCTGTCTGTCTGTCTGTCTGTCTGTCTGTCTATCTATCTATCTATCTATCTATCTATCTATCTATCTATCTATCATCCTCAATCAAATTACATATGTTGATATTGTGACAGCCTTGTATGGATCAAATATGATCAGATTTTGACAAAGGTTTGTGCCAGGAGAATCTGGGATAGCAGTGACTACAACCACACCACAGCAATGTCCCATGTAGTTTGATGAGTCATTTCTACAACATACAGTTAATTCCCTATAGTTTCATGAATAATTTCTACAACAATAGCAATTATTGCATAAATGCCTTTGTAAGAAAATTGTTGTATTACAGAAAGAAAGAAGCAGAGATTTTTGTGATGGATACATTAGATATATTTTTATTATTCAAAGACAATTTGGTCAAGTGGTTAAGGCAACAGGCTAGAAATCAGGAGACTGTGAGTTCTTGTCTTGTCTTGGCATGAAAGCCAGTTGAGTGATGCCAAAAAAGCCAATGCAGTCCTAGGCTGCATTAATGGGAATAGAATCAAAATCATGCAAGGTGTTAATACCAATTTATAAAGCCTTGGTAAAACCACACTTGGAATATTGCATCCAGTTTTGGTCACCATGATATAAAACAAATGTTGAGACTCTTAAAAAAATGCAGAGAAGAGCAACAAATATGATTATGGGGCTGAAGCTAAAAAAATACAAACAAGAGTTGCAGGAATTGGGTATGTCTAATTTAATGAAAAGAACGACTAGTAGTGATATGATAGCAGTGATCCAATATCTAAGAGGCTGCCACAAAGAAGAGGTCATTGAACTATTTTCCAAAGTACCTGAAGGCAAGGCAAGAAGCAATGGATGGAAATTAATCAAGGAGAGAACCAACCTAGAACCAAGGAGAAATTTCCTGCCAGTTAGAACAATTGATCAGTGGAATGACTTGTCCCCAAAAATTGTGGGTGCTTTAGTACTGTAGGTTTTGAAGAAGAGATTGGAGAACAATTCATCTGAAATAGTCTAGATTTTTCTGCTTGAGCAGGGTGTTGGACTGAAAAAACTCCAAGGTCCCTTCCAACTCTTATTCAATTACTCATTAAAGGTGTCTGAACTAGATGGATCATCATAGGAAAAATGTCCTAATCCTGCTGTACAGGGCTTTAGTCAGACCCTATTTAGAATACTGTGTCCAGTTCTGGAGTCCACACTTAAAAAAAAAGATATTGATAAGTTTGAGAGAGTGAGAGATGGGCAACAAAAATGGTGCAAGGTTTGAGGGACAAAACATGTCAGGAGAGATTAGAGGAACTGAATATGTACAGCCTGGGGCCAGAAGGGAAAGGAGGGGACATGAATGAAATATTTAACTATATTAAGTGTTTGAATAAGGTTCGAGAAGGCAATGTTTTCACTATTAGGCAAAAGTCAAGAACATGGGGAAGGCATAATCTCAAACTGACAGGAGAAAAGTTCAAAAGTAATATTAGAAGGTATTACTTTACAGAAGGAGTAGTGAAAGCTTGGAACCAACTTCCAGTGATGAATAGGTCAATCATTAGTAACTGGGTTTAAATTTGTTTAGGATAAATTCATGTTCATCATCCAACAAAAATAAAAAAAATAATAACATGTAAAAATAATAACTTAAATAATAAATAATAAATAAATTAAAAAGAAAAAAAACCAAATACATTCAAAGGACAGATTCATTGGACCACTGCTCTTTTTCTGCCATCAGTTTTCTATGTTTCTATGTTGTCCAACAGATTATGTAACTGAAAAGAAATCAGCTTGATTAAAAACGGGAAAGCTGTAACTTGAAATGGGAAGATTAAAAAATGAACTTGAATATTTTCCCAAGTACAGTACATCAATACATAATGGGAAATACATCAAAAGTATTCTGGGCTGAGAGCTAGAAATGATATTCAGCTCAAACAAATGCAATGGGATAGTCTTGGAGAACTGGATAACATGATTAGATCACTGGTCCGACCCCCCATTGTCATGGTTCCTCCAAGGATGGAAACATCTGTAGAAGAAGTCAATTTAACACATGTGGGCTTACAGCCTGGGCTGAACAAACATGAATATTTAAGACCAATGCCAGCTGGCATGCCCTGTTTTTTCATACAAGACTGTGACTCCTTAAGGATAAGACTTTAATTGAAATGAAAAATGACAGGATATTGGGATGTTGCCAGCCAAGGAGACATATTGTTGCAAGCTCCCCTGTTATGTCACCAAGCTAAGCTTGGAAAAATGTGATCGTGACATGAAATATTCTGTGTTTTTCAGTCTTGGATCTGAACCTTGGCAGCATGGCTGCTTAGATAGAATGAAATGAACCAACAAGGAGGTTAAAGAGAACCGTCTGTCAAGTGAGGGGGGAGACTCCAGTATCTGGAGCTTTCCATCTTTAAGCATAAACTGGTACCCTTGAAGCATCCTCAACATTCATTCACAAATTTCAGTAGATGATTTAATGGCAGTTAAATTAAAACAGGCTTAAAGTGTATGAGGTAAAAACAGTTTAACTACATAAAGGAAAGCTTTGAAGTCAAAGAGAAAGCCACAGGCAGTTGGATATATAATGCCTCATTTCATTATCCAATATTCTGAACAAAATGTGCATCATCATTCAGAGTAAATTAGAGGGAAAAAAAGCTACAAGATACTTGGCAAGAGTAAGCAGTATCTGAATTCATAAGATCTAAAGAAATGAAACTGACATGTCACTGACGTCCTGATCTCTTGCCAACTCCTGTGAATTATTCTGCTTATTTCCAACTTTCACAGCACATGTGGACTCTCTCATATATACAGCTGGGATCCTTAAGAGCTTGTTGGCAGCCCACATGCCAGCAGCACCAATGAAGCATCTCTTGGTTCCCACGGAGCCACCTGAGTTCTTCCATAAATCTAATAACCCGAGATTATAATGCTGGCATTTTCTCATTGAAAGAACCCAAGACAAGAATGACCTAGCTCTCTTCAAAGATAAAAAGAGAAGAAAAGCTGTCTCACACCCACTAAAGAAAGAAAATCAAATCCTGATATAATAGCAATTAGTCTCTGAAACTGCAGCATTAATCATAAAAGCTACCTTGCAGTAAGTGGAAAAAAAATAAGTGGTTCAATTTAGATAGGATTGGTTACAATTCAATTAGCTTTTTGGTTTCCAAAGGTGCGGTTTTGTGTTTTTTTGTGATTTACTTACCACACCCGGTTGTAACCCTTGGCCATTAAGCTGACAGAGATTTATTTTACTACAAGTTGCAGTACTGCATTGTATTGAAAAGGCCAACCTAATGGAGGTAGCACACCATTTTTTCTCCATGACCTGTCATCTTTATGCAATTTTATTTGGAAGGATCAACTAAATACCTAAGATTCCTAAGAATCAAACTATTTGATATTTTGTTCCTTCAACACGGCTGGTCAGCTAAATGTGTACTATGAAGATACTCTGTAATTGTGGTATTTGTAACATGATCTCTGAAAGGCTTCCATGGACATCCTTTGAGAAAGTTATGGTAGAATGGGCCAGCCAAGCAACTTTTAAAGTTTTTTTCACAGGGAAATTCTTTGAGAAATCAAATACAACCTACAATTTGGACTAGGTATAATTTACCATTGTTTTCCCAGAAAAAACATCTGGATTTTAAAAGCCAGTAATGTGGCCTTTCTAGTATATTGATGGTTTCGAGATCAAACATGTTACTAGAGGACAAAAGCTGTACATCCAGTGCAACTTTGCACAACTCCCCACTAGAGCGGGGAGGCAAGGAATGTTGTATGTCCCATCCTCTGAGAGATACACCTGGGTGGGACTCCAGAGAGCCTTCTCCATGGTGGCTCCCTCTCTCTCTGGAACATCATTCCCCAAAAGATTAGACTGGCCCTGTCTCTAACATTCTTTTTTGTTTTTTGTTTTTATATAAGTTTTATATATTTTTATTTTTAAATGTACATAAGTATTGAATACATGAACAGTGTGGCATCTGGGTATCGTTAGTTTTGGTACACAATGACAATGATAATATTGATAGTATTAGTTACATTAATCATACACACAAAATTCTAATAATCATTCTAAAGATTAAAATTAAGGTTATTGACATGTTAGTGTTTGCTCCATCCTGTATATAATCCTTAATCATTTAATTATTCAATATTTTAATGCACAATACTAATAACCCTAGGAAAGCGCTGAAGACCTGGTTCTGCCTGTGGGCCTGGGGATCCCAGAGCAGGAATGGAACCCATTAAATGGCTTCTGTGATATGTTCTTGCTGGGGTGGGGCATGGGGGGGTATTATTTTTTATTAATTTATTTTTTATAAAAAATAAACTGAAGCTTCACTCTGAAGCACCCATAAAATAGATATTCCTTTGCTGTTTTGAAAATCTATTTTTCCTTTCTTGCTCTAAAGTTAAATATTTCAGCCATACTCTATATGGTGATGTGCACACCTTGTTACTGTCATATTCCATCTCAAATCTATCAAAGATAATAGATTATGGATGTACAGATGTATGGAAAGATACATAATAGAGATGATAGATAGATAGATGATAGATAGATAGATAGATAGATAGATAGATAGATAGATAGATAGATAGATAGATAGATAGATCAGAGATAGACAGAGAAAATAAAAATAGGTGATGTGATAGATGACAAAAATGATAGATGATAGATAAGATAGAAAATATATAGTGGATAATCATAAATAAGGCAAGGCAGGGCAAGACAGGGCAAGACAGGATGACAAGACAGGACAAGGTAAAGTAATGTAAGGTATGATGAATCAGTGAATGTGTATGCTTCCCATCTCAAAATAGTTGCCTACTTTTGCACATGTGCAAATGAATTCTTACAATTTTTGTGTTTTTTTTCTTCCTCTGTACATGTTTTAATTGTTAAAAATCAAAGAAAAAAATGTGGGTGCAGAACACTTTAACAGTCCTTTCCTTGTCCCAAATCTTGTATGATTCTAGAGGGGAAAACTCATCTGCTTTAATAGAGATTTGTATTCTGTGCAAAACTATGTAGAAAATCCAGGGAAAGGGAATTTAAGACTTTGGAAGATCCAAATCATAACTTTCTTAGGTGCTGTATACGAGACTGTGAGGAAACATTTTGTTTAACTTTCACTGTATAGAGTGAGATGAGTATTGCCAAGTATGAATGCACATGATTGCATAAGCCTCTAAAGCAAATAGAGCTTGTGAAATATAATCATATATTTTAGCTTTTGGGATTTTTTTTACAAAAGTATCAGAAAGTATGCTTTGGCACTTTAGAGGTTAGGCATGTAATCTTAAACACTCATCTATTAAGAAGCAAAATCTGCTGTGCTAAACAGGCTTCCCATATGATTAGTAAGCATACCTAACATTGGGAAATGCAGGGCACATATGTTCTATAAGCAAGAGCTGACTTCATCAAATGCAAATTTCCCCCCCCCTCCCCACAAAGAGAGAACATCTGCAGAGCTTTACAGATGAAAATGAACAAAAATTGCCTCACACAGTAAAAAGGACTCTAAAAAGCTGCAAAAAGAATCACTGTGGTTTGATTCCCAACCTATCAGAAACTGCAGAACCCTTCTGTAATGTGGTTTTGGTTTAATTCTGGGATTCATTCAGCATTCTTGCCAAATGTCTAACAACTGTAGCAATTCATGAACTAACACTTGTGTCAAAGAATGGCTTTAAGTTCTTCTATGAAATTAACACCTTTATAGTTCATTCTTTTCCCCTCCAGAATTTCCTGGAATGGAAAATGCACACATCATCAATTGGTAAAAGGTCTCCCACAATTGTAACATATTTTTTATATCAACTATTACCATTTCCTATATTAATCTATTTTTATTTAATTATTGGATTGATTGATTCATTCATTTATCATTCATCCATTGGATAAAATAATGGGGGATAGCTGGAAGAGAGAGAGGGGGGGAAAGGGAGGGAGGGAGGGAGGGAGGGAGGGAGAGAGAGAGAGAGAGAGAGAGAGAGAGTCAACAAAAGCATGCTGCCCCATTATATTGCACAGAAGGATGTGCAAATTCTTAACTTCACATGCTCAGCAAGCAGTAGTGGGTTGCCCCAGTTCGTACCAGTTCTATAGAACCGGTAATAAAACCGGTGGGAGGCTCCACCCACTGACTCTGACATCATCAAAACGCTTCTGCGCATGCGCAGAAGAGCACGCAGCCCCGCTGCAAACCAGTAGTAAAGGTAAGTAGAACCCAGCAAGATATGAAACTCACCCTCCATGTCTACAGTTAATGTTTTCTGATTCTGAAGTACTTCAGGTGTAAACATTTGAGCAAAACATTTTGCTGAATATCTTCAACTAATAGTACATTAGAAGGATCTTATTCCATATGCTTTTTTAAAAAAAACTTTCTGTATCAAGGACATGGATCTTCTAGAAGTTCAAAGAACACACTCAGAAACTGGGAATTGTTTGGGCCTGTTTGGAAATGTGATTTAGAAGTTTTAACATTGTAAAATTTACAGCACCTATTTTACCCCTATTTTTTCCCCCACATCTAAAACAAAATGTATAATTAGGAGTCCTCTGAATAGGGGAAGAAGTTGCTTGAAATCTAATGAAGCAGATTCTTTGGTTTAGTTGTCATTGTGTGGGGAACTAAAAGTTCCATTTTGACAGCTTAAACAAGGGGGACCATGTTTTGATAATCAAAGCCACACCAATATGATTCAGGATTCAGTTTGAATTAACAATGTACAATTCTAAACATATGGCAATGGATTCTTTTGGCCCAGGTTTTGGTTTCTAGCTTTTTGCTAACTGTGCAAATTTCTTATTCGGATCCAAAATAAAATATAGTTCAAAGACAATTATGAAGAATAATCTATTAAAAAGTTGCTCTTTACGATTAACTAGTTTTTAGTCTTTTCCCTTTTTAACAAATTATTTTACTAGATTTCAATTTTCTTTTTGCAATAGCTAAAGGGCAGATAACTTCTTCTTTTAAAAAGGAACTAAGGTGATTTATTACTCAGATCCTTCATTTTTCCCTCTTTGTGAGTTTTACTATAAGTACTATAACATACAACTTTCATTTTCACCCCAGGTAATATAAACTTGTAGCATCACACAAGAATGTTATCAGGGTGAAAAAGTAAATGACAGAAGAAACACCAATAAATGAACATCTAAATTAAAGGGTAGAGGGCAGTGGGACACATATAATTAATGTGATGTATTCAGTAGCATATTCTTTTCCTCCTGGTCCTGGCAAAAGCTTAATAGCCATTTAGGACTGAAAAACTCCAGTGTTGCAAGTAACATGTCCCTACCATTTCTGAGCACATTTCTGGAATTCTGAGAACATGTTGTAGGTATTTGAGAAGACTGTCTGCAGTGAGTAGGAACCTGGTATCCACCCCACGACTGCCATGTTGTATTCAATCCCAGCACACCTGTTTACAAGAACACAACAGAGGAAGTTGCAAGAAAAATAAGATTCCAAAGAACCTATATACACAGATATTAGAAGAGAGAGGCATTTTTTTTTAAAAAAAAATGAAAGTCAAAGGAATCAAGAGATTAGTAAGCAACAAAACAGGTGCCTGTGGGCGGAACACTGAAGAACTAACCTCAGGATAACAAGATGAATGAAAATAGAGGAGACTTTAGAAGTAGTCCCATTCAAGTCATACATATCAGGCAGCTTTTGTCCATGGCAAAATGTCTTCTTCTTCTTGTGACCTAGGCTTCTTGAGTCATTAAAACACACGAGTAGTCCCAAAAACCTCTTTTATTGCAACAGCTGTGAATTACGTTCATTCACAGCTGAGTTCCAATTAGTTGGGAAAAGTCCTTCGGGATTATCACCAACCTTTATCTCCCTTGACACTCTGCCAAAGATCTACTTGGCAAAGCCACACAGATTCCAGAATCAAACAGAGATGCCAACTGGGAACAGACTTAACAACGTTGCTTTCCTGTCACGTGTCTTTGCTCCTCTTTTAAGCCTTATGGAAGGGGCTTAATCATCTCCAGGCCTTACTCCTGAGTTGTCCCTTTTGTTTTTAACTGTTCATACCTTCTGGCAGCTCTGAGCATGCGTGCACTAGGAACAGGCTTCTCCTGTTCCTCTGCGTCTCTGCTGCCCAACTCTGGAGGCTCCGGAGTCCGTGCATCACTCCCAGATGGCCCTGGCCCCATCTCTGCCTCCAATGCAGAGCCCTGGTCTGGGCCTTCCCCAGACTCCAGGACTGGCCCATGGTCCTCCCCAGTCTCCTCACTATCTGATTCTGCTGCCAGCTCTGCTGCCAGCTCTGCAGGTGGACCACAACACTTCTGTTCCATTTCTACAAAGCTGGACTCATGCTATATACTGATTTTCGATTGCTAGAGAGCGAGAGAGCATCTTTCTAGGGTCAGGAATTGCACTACAGCTACAGAATAGTCTCATTGGGGGAAAAAAAGGATTCCCCCTTTCTGGTCACTGATTTTCCATTATTTGTTAGGATGGGCAGATTATTTGTCCCAATGAGGAATTTTGGCTTTCTGAAGTTCAGTGTCTATCAACAGAGGAATGAATCTAGAGCCATATTGCTTCACTCCAAAAAAGAGTCAAGGTGGGTCAGATCTGCCTCAGTTGGAAAATCTGGTGCGTTCACATATGTGCTCAGAAGCCAAGATAGTTGAACAAAGCGAAACTCTGCTTTTTTTAGAAGTGACCTGTCTTTTTTCCTTTGCTCAGGCACCTTGAAGGGGCACTTTGCTTGGATCTTATCAAAGGCAAAGTGCCTTTGGAAGACTTTGCAGCCTACTCAATTAGCTGAAATATGGAGCCACAGGACAGTAGTTCCATTTTTCTCAAAAGAGAACACCCGAATAGAACCACAAGCTATTTTTGCAGGCTAGCTTTCCTTTAGATTCATGAAACATGCAGGGCAAGTCTAAAGAAGGTTTGCACTACTCATGCTTTGGCTGTACACCCTGGAAAGGGTTATTGTTCTTGCTTCTATTCAAAGAAACACTGCAAACCAAAGGCATTCTCTAGGAGCCAGATTAATGACAACCAATGCTGGGTCCAGATAAAAGATGTGGAAAAATATAATATAAATGCTTCTTAGGAGCACTTAGTTAACTATCCGTAGCGACTAAGCAGACAGTCTTCAAAAGCAAGCAGGCAGTATGCTGCTGGTATTGGAGGAGATGTTATTCAGGGTGCTTTACATTAGGAGATTCATTGGGATTTAACCCATCAAACCAGCTGCTCAGTAGATCCGCATTCATTTCAAGGGCACTTGCCTGAGGGTCTGGCACAAGGACATTTTATCTATTGTGATTTACATATTGTAATGCAAAATTGGTTTAGCAGCAATTCAAGACATTTGCAACTGAACTGTAAAAACCTGAGTTTCAAGAGGGTGGAGTGAACAAAGGTCGAAAAACGTAGAGAATCATAAACTTCACCAGAACGTGAATCAAGCTATTGATTAGAAACCAAGGCTGCCCAATTTTCAACATAATGAATGAAACACATTTAGGTACATCAACAGACATTACAAATGAAAACACTTCAGGCACTGCCGTATTTTTTAAGAAGCCTGATATCAGCTTTTCCTCCCAACTAGTTATTGGAAATGAGGGTGTTTATGCATGTGGAACTTCAATTTTCAAATCTTTATGAAATTTACTTTGGAAGAAAGCTTTTAGAATAACTCTTCAGAAGCTTTGAAAGAGAAAATATTAAGACAATTACTTCCATCACCCTCTCAATTCTCCCCATTCTTTCATTTTCACTTATTCTTCCTCTTTCATTGGATAATAGTAATCTTGCTTGCATCAACTGGTCCTACTGAGCCCATTAAAGTCCTAAAAAGTTTTTCTGATTTTTGACAGGCCCACAATCAATGCAAAGAAACCTGTCATTGACCAGTAATCTTCAGATGAGACACTTACAACTAATGAGTAAACGACTGACTAGAATGCACACTTGATTTTAATATGGCCTTTGTTCCTTTTCTTACATTCACAACGCCGAGAGGTGACACATGCCATCATTTTGAGCATCCCATCTGAAACATATTTTATGAGGGTTTTTTTCCCCCTAATCTGGTGTCCTACAAATTTGATGAACCAGCATTCAGCAGATGCAACTGATTTTTAACTAATATTAGAAGTGACCATGCCAATTAAATAGTGATGCTTAAGACAGGTTGACAAGGACGTAAAAGGCTGACTTCTGGGGAGCGAATGCTGGTGATTGGTGGAAGTGTTTAGATTTAAAAGGCATGAGAAAATATTTGGAACAAACAAATCTGTACAAGTCTCAGTCAAATATTTGTTTTATTTATTTATTTGTCAAACATGTACAAGATAGCAGGTATAGGTATAAACATAAACATAAACAAAGAAAGTAAGTACAGATAAATGGGGACAGTAAGATAGGGATGGTAGGCACACTGGTGCACTTATGCATATCCCCTTTACAGACCTCTTAGGAATGGGGTGAAGTCCCCGGTAGATAGTTTGTGATTGAAGCTGTGAGGGTTTGAGGCTGTAACAACAGAGTTGAATAGAGCATTCCAGGCATTGACCATTCTGTTGCTGAAGTCGTATTTTCTGCAATCAAGTTTGGAGAGGTTTACGTTGAGTTTGTATTGATTGTTTGCCCATGTACTATTGTGGTTGAAGCTGAAGAAGTTGTTGACAACTTTTGATTCATCTCACATTCAGTAATAGTTGAACTTTTGCATACTCAACACAGTGAGATGAATTGTTTTATGATCTTAAGAAACAATTCATATATATACAGTAGTTCTGCCAGATGTGGAACATAGGATTCTATAAGGTTTCTATATATGTCAGTCCTAGGATTTAAATTCTACACATTTTCCTCCTACCCTTTCATACCAATGAATATGTGACTTTTCTTTTCCCAGCCTTCATTATTGGAGACCTCTGTTTTATGTTTTCATAATGTTTTTTCTTTGTCCTAAGAATAATTCATTCACACCATGGTAACTTTGGCCCTTGCAAAAGGAGGATGGGCTCATTCATACATTCATAGAGCCCTGGAAGGACTTTGGTAAAAGTACTGGATTTTTTTTAAAAAAAATAGGGCCAAGGTTGAAAGTGAATTAATGGGTGGTCATATTAAAAGACAAAAAAGGACAAACAAAGGCTGTTGGGAAAAAAGGCTTGTGTCAGCAATATTTGAAAAGGACATGGCATATGGGTATTTCTGTGCCAATACTGAACATTTTTAAGTGAAGATGAGAGAATTGGAGTCATGAATAAGGACATAGATGGGATGGGTATAATATATCCTAACTCAATGGAAAAAATGCTGGTGATCTACATTTATTCCTGAATATAAACTTTATATAAAGGTCAGGAAAAGGAGATGCTGTTCTTTATATCAAGAAGGTATAAAGTTTAACATACTAAAGACCAATAAGGAGAATATTTGTAGTTCAGGGTTGAAATGAAGGATCTTGGCACTTTCTGGACTTCATTGTTTTCTTCAGATGTTTCATCACAGCACTGAAGATGTTACCTAGTTTGGGTATTGAAACATCCGTAAGAAAAGAACCAAGTGCAGAGAGCACCAAGGATCCCCTGACATACTAAACAACATTAAAATAGATTCCTCCATAGAATCAATATGAGTCGTAATATTTGGCCACAAATGAAAATTAGATTGAGGAATAATGTTATTGCCCATTGGATCAAAATATTCATGGCAATGTAGAGATGTTGAAAGAAATTAGGAAAGTAGGTAGTTTTTGTAATATTGAAAAACTTCCAATACCTTCAAGTAGACAAGGTAGATTCATGCTCAGGCCATGACAAATCATCATCATCATCTAGATACAGATAGTCCTCAACTTACGACCACAATTGAGCCCCAAATTTAGTTCCTAAGTGAAACATTTGTTAAGCAATTTTTGCTCCGTTTTATGACCTTTCTTGCCATAGTTGTTAAGTGTATCATTGCAGTTGTTAAAATTACTAACAACAGTTGTTAAGTGAATCTGGTTTTCCAACTGGTTTTGCTTGTCAGAAGGTCACAAAATGGAATCACATGACCTCAAGTACACTACAATGGTCATAAATGTGAGTCAGTTCCCAAGCATCTGAATTTTGATCACATGACCATGGGGATGCTGCAAAGGTTGTAAGGGTGAAAAAGGATCACAAGTCACTTTTTTCAGTGCCATTGTAATTTTGAGTGGTCATTAACTGAATTATTGTATGCCAAGGACTACTTGTATAAGTTAAGTAAAATATTAGGTTTTGGTATAACCAGAAGGAGGCAATCCAATTACTAAATCTTAAATTACAACTTGCCCAATGGGATAAAAAAAATTATTGTAGAACCAAAAGAAAGCATTGAATATTATGCTAGTGAGAAACTGCCAGGGGATCCAATTCAATAACATTAAATTATAAAAGATGAAGCTCAAAAATTAGGGGACTAGTCAAAAGGAGGAAAAGTCAAGGAAGCCATGAAATCTTTTCATTGTGCCTCTAGGCTATAAAATCACAATCTGATATATTTCAGAGTGCAAGAAAGAGTCAATCAAATCCAGGAAGAAGCCACCTTGGCTTTCTAGTAGTCTCCAAGAAGCTGTGAAAGTTAAGGCCAGAAGTGGAAAATCTGTCCTAATGAGGAAAATAAAGGAGAGCACAAACGTTGGCAGCAAAAATGTAAAATTAATATATGGAGTGAGACAAGGACACCACCAACAATAAAAAAATAAGGGGTAACAATAAGAATTTAACTGTGTGTGTGTGTGTATGTGTGTGTATACATACATACATACATACATGCACACACGCGCGTGCGTGCGCGCGCGCACACACACACACACACACACACACACACACACATTTACAGCATGAATCCACCCAGGGAAGCAATTGGCTGTTACACAACAAAGAAGTAAAAGGAATACTAAGAGAGAATATAGAAGTTTGTGCTGATCTTTTTCTTCTTTTCTCTCTGTGTCTTAATTCAGAGGATCTAGAACATATAACATATAATACATAAAGATGGAATCAAATAAACTAAACTAAGTTGAAAAATAAGATATTCTAGCTAGGACATCTGAAGAAACTAAAAATTTCTTCAGATGTCTGGCATCTTCTCAAGAACTTTTTGAAGAAGTCAAATAGAAAATGGTTAATGTCCTAGTAAAAATATCTAATTTGTCAGTCAGATCAGGTTCAATGGTAAAAGACTGAAAGGCAGGAATATGGCAGCAGTTTTTAAAAGGGATAATCTAGGGGAATCCTCTAAATCATCAGCTAAACAGCTGAATGCCTGTTTCTGAAAAATCTGTAAATATAATCATCAAATAAAAAATAACTGGGACCACGGAGATACACAATACAGATTTCACTCCTTAACCACTCCACATTTGAGAATCTCAAAAGGCATTGTATAGAGTGATCCTATCAACAGTGCATATTGGGTTCTCAGAATGATTCCTTATCAAAGATTCTTAATTCAATTTACTGATTGAAGAGGATCCCATAATTTGGGGATCTCTAATCTGTTAAAATAATAATACTTATTTTATTTATTCAGCAAAAATCTAGACAGACATTGATTGGCAGAAAAGGAAAGGAAAGGAAAGGAAAGGAAAGGAAAGGAAAGGAAAGGAAAGGAAGGAAGGAAGGAAGGAAGGAAGGAAGGAAGGAAGGAAGGAAGGAAGGAAGGAAGGAAGGAAGGAAGGAAGGAAAGAAAGAAAGAAAGAAAGAAAGAAAGAAAGAAAGAAAGAAAGAAAAGAAAGATTTTCCTATCTCTTAGTGTGATCCAGATTTTTGCAGTCCATATCAGATAGCCCTAATGTACGATCAAGCTTGGATTCAGCTGTTACACAGCTTTGAAATGGTCTTAATGAATTGCTGAATTGCCACACAGGGTTACTGTATTATGGTATAAAGTGTATAATCTCCAACATTTTTCATTCCTTGAAGTAACAGTAAATACAATATAAAATAGTGAATAAACAATAGTGAATACAATATTAAAAATGAGTTTTTGTAATCCTATTCATTTTGATATTCTCCAAGAACCGAGCAGAGGAAAATGTATTTCTGGTAAACATGAATTTTAAATAAAAGAAGCCAAAAAAAAAAGTCTAATTACTTGGTCAAAATTATTTCTAAGGTTATCAAATGACTGGTTTCAGTATGGCATTTAATTACCTGCAAAAGCTATTTATTGCCACATTCATAACTTTCTGCCAGGAACATTATCCTTTAATTAAAACCAAGAATATACAATGTATTGGTTGGCATAAATGACCCTCCCTCCTGCATTTAATTCATAAAAATCATCAAGCCTAAAATATAAACCTCACTGCTGAATAAAAATAAGGCCATAATAATGGGATAATTCAACTTCTTCTGAAGTGGAAAACTTTTCAGAATAGAAGCGAGGCATGATTGGGTGCTGTTTCTCAATATCTTGTATTATTCTGATCCTGGGAACTCACCCTCATAAACATGTTGGCTCTAAACTTGGTTTTGCTTAGGCTAGTCAACTTGAAATTAATGCACCAAGCTTGCTGTGACTAAAATTCCATGAAATTAAGTGAATCTAGTACAGTGGCTCCCAATGTGGGGCCCACGCCCTACAAAGGGGCGATTTGATTTTTAATGGGGACAATTTGAACCTTGTTTAAATCAAGTTAATAGCCTTTTAGGTTTCCTCCACATGAGTAGAGTTCACTTTTTGAGTAAAGTAATAATTATATGTCACTGGGCGGGCATCAGGATTTTAGAGATGTTTAGGTGGGGCACGGCCAAAAAAAGGTTGGGAACCACTGATCTAGTGTAAAGGCTGTTTGAATCATTCTAATACATTTGTAGAAAAATTTGAATATATTTGTAACTAAATTAAAATAAATTTTACTTTCATTGCTCTTTCCAACATTATGTTAACAAATTATTTACAATTTAAATTCTTTGCTTATTATAAAATCTAGCTTCTTACTTCTTCTTAAGACAGTCTGGACAATGATGTACTCACAATAATATAAAAAATAATATCCAAAACTAAGTTAGGAAATTCCAATCATGATCTTATTTTTGAGCAAAGAAATTACAAAAGCATTTTAAAAACAATTTAGCTAAAATTCATCAGTTGGTTAGGTTCTTCTACTTAAAGAGAGACAAAGCAAAAAAAAAAAAAAAGCCAATTATTTATCTTAACAAGTTTGCACAAACTATTTCTGACATACCCAGTAATCATTTTTTAAATAATCACAGAATCATAGAGCTGGAAAAAACCAAAGAGAAAATTAAATCAATCACCTGTAGATTGGACAATTCACTATATCATCCTTAATGGATGATGATCCAGGTTTGGTTTGAAAACTTCCAGTGAAAGGAAAGAAACTTTTTCTACTGATGGACAGATCTTACTCTCAAAAGAATTCTTTCTGATGTCTAATTTATATCTATATCCTTGATGTTTCATATCATTAGTTCTAATCTTACCCTCTGAAACCCACTGAGAATAAGCCCAAATCATCTATAATGTGACAGCTCTTCAGATACCTAAAGATAGCCAGCATATTCTATCTCAACCTTCTCGATCACTCTTAATTTGGAAAATACTACATCTGTATCCTGACATTATTTGGTTAATCTAAGACGGGAAAACCCTAGAACTGTGATGGCAAACCTATGGCACGCGTTCCACAGGTGGCACACAGAGCCCTTTCTGCCGGCACGCCAGCCGTCGCCCCAGCCCAGCTTCACCGCACATGCACGCACATGCGCGCACCTCCTATCAGCCAGCTGGTCTTCGGGTCTCTGCCACGCATGCATGGCAGAGACCCAGGGCCTTCCCCAATCTCTGCAGGTTCCACCCTCTGCAGATGCCTTTCTGTGGCAGGAAAGCAGGAGAAATCTAAGACGCAATGGAGGGAGAAACTACAAAGATAAGAGGAGGTATGGAAGGCAGGAGGCACTCAGTGGGGGAGATCGTGGAAGGTAGAAGGAGAGAAGAAAACTTTGGAGATTGTGGAAGGTAGAAGGCAGCTAGGATTCAATGGAGGAGGAACTTTGGAGATCAGAGAAGGCAGAAGGCAGCTAGGATTTGATGGGGCACACTCACATTGCATTTTGGGGGTTGTGGCACACACAAGTGTTTTCATGCGTGTGCGTGCGTGCTTTGGGCACTTGGTACCAAAAAGGTTAACCATCACTGCCCTAGAAGGAGGTGAATAGGTCTAACATAGTACTTCAATAAACATTTGTTCAAGTTAAAAGTGTGGAGCTAGAAGTCCATCAGTTGAACAATGGATATAAAATGAGATGAAAACAGCTGAAACATTGACAAACCTGTCCTTAAAACTTCATTTAAAAAAAAATGATCTCAGACTTTCTGAAAGTGCCAGATATAAACATTTGTACCAAATTTTCCACATGTCCACCAACCTTGGGGTAGAATGATGACAGAGTATTCAGTGCACTCTAATGAAGGTTAAATACAATATATGCATCAAGTGACTTTCAACAGATATAGGATGTCTTTTCAAAATAGATTTTAGAGATGACCTTCTGGCACAGTGGGAATTTAATAATCACCCAGAGGTAATCAAAATAAAAATCTCTTCATAGGCATGCATTATTGGTTAAATAAAACTCATGATCCTGAATCTTCCTCTTTGCAACCAAGCAAAAGGCATATTTCAAAAGGTCAAGAATAGCAAGAATTATTATTATTCATTTTGAATGAATAAGATTTCTTTTTAATATATATGTGTATACACACACACATATACATAGACAGCACCTTTTTTGTATTGTTTGTATTATTTTGAGGATGAAATTCATGATGACCTATGAAGGAGAGAAAAGGGAAGAAAATGGAGATATAATCTTCACTCACAAAAGATGTGTATTGGGTATGTGTGTATGCATGTGTATACATACATACAAACATACATACATACATACATACATACCGTGTTTCCCCAAAAATAAGACCCTGCCTTATATTTTTTTGAACCCCAAAATAAGTGCTTGGCCTTTCGGGGATATATTATTATTTTGGGGTGCATGGAACAAGATGGGGCTCCTCTTGCTGTCTTACCTGATTTCCAGCTCTGTGTCCCTAACTCTAACCAGAGGAAATGGCAGGGCCTGGCTGCACATGCATTTAAATATTTTCGGGGAGGACTTATTTTTAGGGAGAACTTATTTGAGCGCACGCCCTCAAAAGCCCGATTGGGCTTATTATCAGGGAATGTCTTATTTTAGGGGAAACAGGGTACATACATACATACATACATACATACATACATACATACATACAACAAAGGATGGTTATAATAATTCAGTTTTTTTCACTTCCATAAATGATAAATACGGAATAGCAGACAATTATTCAGAGTTATTGGAATTTCCACATTAAGCACCAAATAGATGAAACTTTACTGTATTGGTGGTGTAGTGGTTAGCAATAGCAATAGCACTTAGACTTCTATACCACTTGACAGTACTTTACAGCCCTTTCTAAGCTGTTTACTTATTGCCTCCAACAATCTGGGTCTTCATTATACTGACCTCAGAAGGATGGAAGGCTGAGTCAACCTTGAGCTGGTGAGACTCAAACAAACTGCTAGCAGCAAGCAGTCTGCAGAATAGCCTGCAGTACTGCATTCTAACTACTGTGCCACCATGGTTAGAATGCGGTATTGCAGACTGACACTCCTCACTGTTGTGACCCAGGCCAACCTAGTTGTATTAGATGCAAACTGTTCCAAAACAAACAGACTTTATTAGAACAGCTGAGAATTAACTCATTCTCAGCATAGTCCAAATTAAATTAAAACAAATTCTTCATAACACAAATTCTTCAGTCTAATCACCAACCTTGGTATAATTAGGCAAACTACCAAAGGCTTCTCTTGGCAAAAGTTCAGAAGCAGAAGATGCTGACAAGAGATAAGTGTAGCAAGACAAGAACAAGTCTATCAACATTGTTTTCCGACAAAGAGCCCAAGAGCCATTGCTGGTTTTTTAAGCCTTATGGGAGGGGCCAATCATCTCTTGGCCCTACTCCAGAGTCATCCTCTTTGCTATAGCTGCTCTTGCCTTTTGGCAGCTCTTCTCATATGTGCACTAGGAACAGGCTCCTCCTGTTCCTCTGCCTCTCTACTGTCAGCCTCTGGAGGCTCCGGAGTCCACACCTCATTCCCTGCTGGCCCTGGCCCCATCTCTGCCTCCGACACAGAGCCCTCATCCAGACTTCTCCAGTCTCCAGGACTGGCCCATGTTCTTCCTCAGCCTCATCGCTGTCCAACTCCACTGCCAGCTCCACAGGCTGCTGGCAGACCACAACATTCATTGCCAGAAATGAGATTGTTGGGAGCAAATATGGTGACATTTATTAACTGCTCCGAGAATGCTGTGAAGCACTATGGAGGGATGTATAAATCTAAGTGCTATTTGCAAACATCAGGTAAATAGTCCCACCATCATATTTCTTATGCTTTATCATCATTGGTACTTTTCTACATTGGTAACGAATTTTTAGATATATTGGTCATTGTGTATCTTTACATATATATATACACATACCACACACAGTGTGCACATACATCCTCTATTAGAATATTCCATGAACCTGATGAACTATTGAAGTTTATGCATAGCTCATTTACAGACAGTCCTTGACTTATAACAGTTCGCTTAGTGACTGTTCAAAGTTACGACAGCACTGAAAAAGGTGACTTATGACTGTTTTTCATACTTACAACCATTGCAGCAACCCCGTGATCACATCATCAAAATTCAGATACTTGGCAACTGACTCATATTTATGATGGTTGCAGTGTCACAGGGTCATGTGATCTCCTTTTGTGACCCTCTGACAAGCAAAATCAATAGAGAATCCAGATTCACTTAACGACCACGTTACTAACTTAACAATTGCAGTGATTCACTTAACTGTGGCAAGAAAGGTCATAAAATGGGTCAATGTTCACTTAACAGATGAGAAACTTGGGGGTCAATTGTGACCGTAAGTTGAGGACAATCTATATTAATTTTAATAGAAATAGTTCAATAGTTTAATAGAATTCCTACAGTTCATCAACAGAGGAGGTTTGGGTGGTTGCCAAAAAGTTTTATTTTTTTTTAATTTATTTTTTATATATATATATATTAAATTTTTAAAATAAAAACATAAAACACATCTTTTCAAAATGAAGCTTTTGCTCCGGTCACATATTAAAGCAAATCATTAACAAATCTTATTTTTCAATTAACACAACTAAATATTTTAAAACAAGTATTTCCCACAAATCTATCTATATACAGTAACTGTGCCATATCCCCAAAAACCTGTTACTTAAATTTTAAATCCTAACCAATTATCAATCCATTTTCTCTTCCATTTGCTTAGATGGATATATTTTAACATTATAAATCATACAATTATTTTAAACATTCAAAAAAAATTAATTTCAACAAAAAGTTTTAAACCGCTTTTATTTCCTAATGCAGATAGGCTGCATTCATGTCCTTTTGTTTCATCATTTTGTATATTTTGTCAAGAACTATTAAAAACAACGGGCTACCTATTTATTTATTTATTCTTTTTAATCTTTTTACCCTCCACAATCAAGAGGCTCTTGTCAGATCTTTAATTTTTCATTTTAAATGTCCATGTTATAGTACACTAAGTAAGCAATCATAAAAAGCTATGAAGGGTTAAGATATAAATTAAAAATTATTGAAACAACCAACCAACCAGTGACTAAAATATGCATTGGAAAGTGTAATAGAAAGTAGATTTCCACTTGTCTTCAATTCAGTTATTAAAATGTTTTGAAAGAAGCACCAAAAGAGATAGTTCTGTTAATCTGAATGACCTATTAAGTATTTTCAGGGCATGTACTGTATTTGCAATTAATGCTTTAATAAAACATTAAACTCAATGTCTCCAGAGGTTTGGCTTGGGTGCTTAGGTGCGTATATGTGTGGTAATATATTCAACAAGTAGAAATATAAAATAAGGCAAGGTGCAGCTTACAAATGTAATAGTATTTAATATATATTTTTAATTCAACATTTTGCATGCTTTTGCAGTTTGCCATAATTTAAATCAATAAACATTTAAAAGCAAATTAGAGAATTTAAAAACAAAATCAGAAAACAGTAAAAACTAAACATCAAAAGGCAATAACAAGGTAACAATATAAGACATCAGCAAGCAAAATACATGAAAAATAATTCTGCATGTATTTTGATACTAATTTACCATTGCACTGAATTTTGTAACTCAAAGGAAAGGGGAAAAAAATAGCTCAAATTTATGAGGTTGATAATTTGTTATTGAACAGAATAAACAAAAATGCTACATTCAGGATCACAATGAACTTACTTTATTTAGCATATGGAGATGCTAAATAGATGGAACTGCTTTGGAGACAAGACAGGCAGCATTTACCTCCTCTCTGACCTGATGGGACAGGTAGATGTCATTGGGAAGAGTGAAAACCTGGTTTCATGCCATATAGGACTTTAAAGGTCAATATGAATTGTATCCCAAAGCAAACCGGAAACCAACAAAATTAGAAACCAATGTAAAGGGCATGTCTGCCTGACTGGATACTGCATCAGCTGATGCTTCCAGATGCTGTTCAAAAACAACCTCATGCATATGATTGGTACGGGAGTTCGCACTCTAATTAAGCTCTAACCCATGATTTAATTGACTATTTTTGAGTCACTGATATCAAAATTTTGGATAAGTCAACCTAAAATAATATTTGTGTTTCACTAACTCATGTATTATCCTGAAATCAGATAATCCCAGCTGCATAAATTATTTAAAAAAATAAATCTTATTTCAGGTAGACAATGCCTTAAACTGTAATTTGAAATATATACAGTATATATATATTTTTCTGGGAAAAGATATTGCTATACCCTTTCTAGCTATAAAAGCAATGTCCTTCCTTCTTTGCCTTTCATGTCTTAAGTAATAAATAGTGTGATCTTCTGTCATTGGAATGCATCCAATCTCAATCCATCCCATTTTTCCAATGCCTAAAATGTCAATTGGTAATGGTTTCATTTCATCATTCATTGTTTTGAGCTTCCTGTATTCATTCTTCCTATACTCCATCTTCCCACTGAAATGCTGTCTTTCCAGCTTCGGATGTTGTGCTTTTCCTGAATAGCAACATCAGCAACTAGGTGCCTGAAGGCTTTAATCTAGCCACATTGTAAACACAATTATTACTTCAAAAGATTCTCATTCTTCCTCAATGGGATGTTGAGTGCCATCCAACCTGAGGGGCCCATTATTTAACTTTATGTTGTCAATCATTTTATATTTTCTTTCTGTGTGGCTTTCTTGGTAATATAGAAGTGGTTTACCATTGCCTTGAGCGGTGGTTAGAATGCAGTATCGCAGGCTAATTCAGCTCACTGCCAGGCGTTCGATCCTCACCAATTCAATTCAGCCTTTCCTCCTTCTGAGGTCAGTAAAACAAGGACCCAGATTGTTGGGGGCAATATGTGATTCTGTAAATCACTTAGAGAGTGCTGTTAAGCACTATGAAGTGGTATATAAATCTAAGTGCTATGTTATTCTATGCCTTGTCCTGTGCAATATGAATGGATGCTTTTGCCAGTGTCATTGAAGTGTGTGTGTTTGGCGTCTTCTAAATAAGATGTTTTTGGCATCTTCTAAATAACTATACCCAATATATGTGCCTGCTTGCTTTAATCATACCTTAATAATGATGCCACTGATGGGAAATACATTCTAGGCACATAGTCCCAAGCTTCTTCACTCATCCCTCCTCGGAATATCCTTCCCCTCGCCCCATCATAATGTAGCACAGTAGGGCTTGTGGGAAAATGTGTGCATTACATTTTTATTAATATTTTAATTTACTGATATCTTTTCAAACTTAATTATTTCACTACATGCTCAAATATTATCTGAAACTCAGAACTCTGCTGGGGTGGAGTTTCTGAAATTAAAAATTAGAGCCTAATTAATCTTTAGCATAATGTCAGTATAGTTCATGTTTACTTTATTCAACAGAGAAAGTTCAGTAGATGACATCATGTCTGAAAAAAAAAATCACACCAAGCAAGCAAGATTCTTTGGATAGGCTTTTAAAGAAGCTCTAGTAGAGTTAGTCTGGAAGTAAATATAATTCCCCGACCACTAAAATAAGATCTCTATTTCCACTGAAAGCCAGCATTGGACAATCAGCATAGAAAGTCAATCAGCATAGAAAGTCTTTTGACCAGCATTATTATCACCATCATTTCCTAGAAAATCCACTTCCCATTTTATTATATCTTCATGTATTTGTCTTCCTATTAGAATCCATCATGTGGCAGACACAGAACATAATTCACTTCTAGTGACAGATTTAAGAGACAAGAAGGTTTGTTTCCCCTTTGATAGTGTTGCTAACCAATTTTCACTTTCACTGACACCTTTTATTTGTAGGTAGTGAAAAAAAACCTAACCTGTTCATTGTTACTGGCATTGACTTTGGCTCAATGCCAATGGGCCAATCTCATGTCCCCATTTACAAATTCATCTGTTCAATAGATACAGTAATGTTTATTCAGTGACCAGCAAACTAGTCTGTAATGTAAGCTTGAGCAATCTGCAGCTCACAAACTACTTTTTAAAAAATGAGATTGAACTAGATTTATCCTCTTTATTGTCTAAATAATTCCTTTTAAGAACACAAGGAGGTGTGTTCTTAAACCCATCCCATGGTTCACCTTTTGGAGGTGAACCATGGGATTGAAAACAGAATTTAGTATGGCTTCATGACCTGTAAAATAGGCAGATGTTTTTAATCCTTAAAATAGCTCTTTCCCAACTTAATGCCTCCGCAGATATGTTGAACTACAACTCTTATCACCTCATGATGTTGGTTGGGTATGATGGTGCAGAAATACAAATATCCCATTTGTAAGTATATAAGATACATTATTATAGATAAGCTCTGGGTGGCTCAAAGAGCCATGGAAAGATACACGTTGAGCATTACAAGTCAAGACAAAAAGACCTGCATATGGATTAGAGAAGAAACTACAATATCAAGAGAATAAAAGAATTGAAATGGAAATGGGCTGGTCATATAGCAAGTAGAACTGATGGCAGGTGGATCAAGGCAGACACAGAATGGGTTCCACTTGATAAAAAACATCCACAAAAGAGACCTAAAACAAAATGGAGCAATGACATCAACAAAGACTGCAGGCCCAATTGGCAAAAGAAAGCTCAAGAACACATTGGTTGAAAACACGCGGAAAATACCTTCAGTGGATATGCAATGGCTAAAAAAAAGGAGGAGGAGAAGGAGATACATTCAAACGGTAGTCTTCTATGGAAGGGTTGGCTTGGTGGGCCTGGTTCCCTCTCTTATGAATATCTAATAAGGGTATCATTGCACTGGCATTATGGAGGCCTTGTTTATTGGATTGTTCTCAGCAACCATATAATATTTTAAATCTTTAAACCATATGTGAGTAAATTGCCTGCTGTCCCACAAAATCTGCCAGAGAAAAATCTAGGATGTTATCAAGGCATTTAGC